>JAODJW010000035.1:6543696-6574439 GCA_026777045.1 Hyperopisus bebe | reverse complement strand
TTTCAGCACCTTGTTGAATCAATGCCACGTAGAATTAAGGCAGTTCTGAAGGCGAAAGGGGGTCAAACACCGTATTAATATGGTGTTCCTAATAATCCTTTAGGTGAGTGTATACTAATCGTGCTACTAATCGCCATTAAGATAAGAACAGTTTTATTGAAATTCTTTTGTCTTAAACATGCTCAGTGCAACAAGAAGAATAAAGATGAAACAATAAGAGCTTAAAAAGAACAGTAATAATAGTGCAAAAACAGAATAATGAAGTACCAAATCTAACAAAGTAACAAATAACTAAAACGATGATTAGTGTATACTAATTAGGGGTGAGAGAGGTTGTCCATGATACTGATGCTTTCTCAGTATTCTCCGCCAGGTTCTCCAGTCTGACACACAGGACAGAACCAGCCTTTTCAATCAGCTTGTTCAGCCTGTTAACAGACACGGCTCCTGCAGACGTAGCTTTAAAATCCACTTTTCACAGCGTTGTTCTGTGTTATTTACATTTCTCACCTTTGCGAACGACAATCTTTGGTACTCTAAAATACCACTATTCCATTTCTCGGTTATAACGATTGGAGCAGCTGTAAATTACACAAAACATGGGCATTTTACCAGACAGCAGATCCTCATTACTACTCCACTTCATGCCTCCATCTGAATTTCGCACCTTGGCGACGTAGCAAGGTGACGTCACGTGAAAGCGACTAATAGTGTTACTAGGACTTTTATTTTAAAAAGGGAAGTTCGTAGTGTTGACGACGCCTCCTGGAATAACGCAACCGCGGATTGGTTAGTTTGATTACCTAGTTCCCCATAGACATACGAGCTCCTTATCAATATATACATTTTTAATATACAACTTAAATAGTTCTGTTTATTGTGCGTGATAAGTTTACAGTTGTAAACCAAGAACGGAACTATCTGGCAAATATATTTTACTTTTAAAATAGCGTTCAAATATTTTGCGGAAGCTTACTAGCCACTTTTGCTTCTTCGTAGATTAAACGAATTTAAGTACAAAGGCACCAAGCAACCATTGTTGCTTGAAAATATGGATTTGTTTGGCGATCTTCCTGAACCCTCTCAAACTGGTAATATAAACCTGTTAACATTCTGAATATTTTAACTTGTAATGTTTCGTACTTATATGTGTATCTAGTCTACAACAACGATAGCAATTGATAATTAAAACGCTACAAGGCCAGTGTAAATCGCCTAATGAACTAATGGTAGGTCTGTAACGGTACGTACCATTGTAGGCGAATCACTGACGTTGTCGTAAATTATATTTGTATTTGTGACCGTATTTGCTGGGTGTTTTTATTCGCGGGGTTATCCATGTATATATTGAAGGCCCATGGTCAAACATCGATTTGGCGTGAAGTTCTAAGACAAGTCAGAATGCTCAAAGAAACTTACTACGCCAATTATCTATTCTAGTTGTTGAGCAATTATTAGAGGAATTATACTAATGCATATGTGTGTGTGTGTGTGTGTGTGTGTGTGTGTGTGTCTGTCTGTCTGTCTGTCTGTCTGTCTGTCTGTAGGGGACGTTACTGGGCGACCTCTCCAAGAAATGGATGACAGGTCTGACAAAAGGAAACATGAGGTCTGCCGAGATGGTGAATCTGTGGAAGTGGAAAAAAAGAAATTTTGTAAAGGTTTTCAGAGATTTCATAAAAATTGTGGATAATCTATGCCTGTCTGCAAAATATGTTCATGATCTGTATTGATGATGTGTTTGTTCTGGAGGTTGGGCCAGGCTCAGAGCGCATGTTGCTGCCCGCCGAGGTGAGAGAGAAGAGATGCAGGATGCACACGTCGTCTTGCCTGATCTCAGCACCTCTCTGTCTTCAATTCCCCAGGAAGTGTAAGTTGACAGTGTTTGAAAGTGTAGGAGACTATTTGTTTTTCCATTCTTTTCAGTTCTCTACACATAGACAGGGTGCTCCTTGGTGAGATTTTGAGTACTGTATTAACAGTCCTCACTGTGGAATGACCTTATAACCCTTCCCAGATTGAAGAGCAATGAAAATGCTAGGATGTGCCGTATTACTTTTTTACTGCCCAAGCCCAGACTAACAACTTTAATATGGTTAAAAAATGTTTTACCTGTTTACCTATTTCACAATACTGCTTTTCAGTGTTCAATGTTTCTTGCAATACGTCTGCTCTCTCCTGGTCTGGTGTAATATCACTGCTGTATGCATGCACTCAACTCTCTGCATCTAGTGACAGATGTGGTATGGTCACAAGCTTCGATGTACACGACCATCTGTGGGTTGAAAGTTCACACAGAAAAGTGAAATATGAACTAGGGATGGGCCATTCCATGTTTTTTCAGTTCTGACAGATTCCGATACACAACTGCAAAACCGATACAGATTGTGATACAAGAGCCCCTTTAATATTTTAATAAGTGCTGTCAAACGATTAAAATTTTTAATCAGATTAATCACAGGGTTGCTGTGGATTAATTTAGATTAATCACGATTAAATGTCATTCATTTTTAATCTATATTAATTGCATTTCATTTTGCTTGAGCAAACAGACTGAAGAAAAAAGGGATATATATGCACTTAACATGTTTATTGAACATCTTGAACACGAGTCGGATGCATTTCATTTGCCACAGAAGTGCAATACCATGGACCCATATCAAAAAGCAAGATTTTTTGCTTAGCCGGACAACCTGTCGGATTTAAGGTACTTCAGTTTAAATGGTCTTTATTGAACTACCGTAAATCCGACAAATAATCCGACTAATCATAAAATCCAGTTCTAGCCCAATTAATTGCCATTGTTAGTTGTTGTTGTCAGTTGATAACACATTACGCGCGGTGCTTTACGTTTAAAACTCTGTAGCAACACGACCACAGATAAGTTGGACGGTATACTGTAGTGTGTGTGACTGATTTAATGAGCCACAAATGAGAAGTAGTGTTTAAACAGTATAAAACTAAAACTTTTTCTTCTGTTGATAAAGGGTGCAGCCATCTTGGATTCTGAACTCGGGATCCTCTGTGCTGCTCCGAGATATTTCTCAGATCTCCGAGAAACGGGAGCGAGCATGTTGTCACTTCCAGCTTCAAAACTCCGGAATACGACTCGGAATACGAGTTCTGAGAGCAAATGGAACACACCAAACCTGCCCGAAATGGGTTGACAGAGAGATTTCAGGGATTTTGAGTCATTCTGTGCTGCAGATGGATTCATTGCATTAAAATGATGATGGATTAATCCGCGTTAACCCGTTAATTTTGACAGCCCTTATATATATACAGTGGTATCTCAGTTCTCGAACTCATTAGAACTCAAATTTCTTAAAAGTCCAACCAACCAGTTCGAAAATTTTTTAATTAGAACTCGATCTGAATCTCAGATCTGAACACCGACCTAAGATAACTTGTATGTGCTGGGAAATGAGTCACGCCACACGTCTCTCAGTGGAAACAAAGGGTAACGCTTCAGTCTCAGCCTCGCATTCACTGTGATAGCATCGTGCATGTTTACACTAGCTGAATACATATATTTAGACAGTAAAAATACATTTAGATAATGATATACAGTAACAGTAATTATTGCTATATAATAAAATACATTTTAAAATAAAGATTTTTTATTAATTATTTTAATATTAATAATAAAACATTAATACATTTAATTATAATATTATAGCCAGGCCAAGCCGGGACTGAACGGAGACAAAGGCATCAGATGTTAGGGTATCGGTTAATACGGGTTTAATTACAGGTAAGGCAGGCAAAACACAGACGGACAATACAATAACCGGACTAGAGAAACAAATTAAATAGGGTTATTGACAACCAGAAACAGCTGATCACATGGGGATTCCACACGAAGTTAACGAGGGGGCATGGCATACGGAAGGAGCGGACGATTGGGGCAAGACACATTGGTTTTTTTTAGCTTTACATATTGTTTGGATACATTTATTTTCTTACTTTACAAATTACTGTTTTGATAAATGTGCTTAGATGTGTTTAGTACAGTATCTGCTCTTCTTGTTTTATCCTGTTCATTTTGTGTTTAAATGCTAAAAAAACATTTTTAGGTGTAATTTTTTTGTGGCTGGGAACCAATTAATTGGTTTTCCATTATTTCTTATGGTTGAAAACTCAATCAGAACTCAAACTTTTTACGATTCTATCCGGAATTCTGAATTTCGAGTTCTGGGGTACCACTGTATATACATTCTAAATTATATTGTGTGTGTGTGTGTATATATATAATTTATTTACACAGTTTTTACCTAATAAGAGACATCCAATACATTTCAATAAATTATATTCAGCAAATAGTTCTATTTTTAATGAGGCATCTTCAAAGCACAGCTTTTCACAAAGAGAACAAGGTCGTAAAGGCATGATCCATTTTTTACATATTCAGCTACTTGTTACAGACTGAATAGAAGGCAGATATCAGAAATGAAATGGGAAAAGAATGTGCCAAACTTGTTTTAATGAATCAAGCTTTAGGATCATATCAAGGGTTTCCCTGAAAAGCATCATTTGTCTTACATTTTCACAGATGACCATGACCCTTTGTCATCTTGCATGAGCATGTTTTAATTTACTGGATTCTATTCTGTCATCTTTGGCATCCTTCTCCTCTGTTTCTCCCCCTTTTCTTTGCTCTCTCTTCCTCTTTGTAAATATAACTTTGCCTCATACTTGCAAAATCAGACACGAATGCAGCAGAACTGAGACTCAGGATTAATGGAAGTAGACTGTTCGGTTCCAGGATTAACTCTCATTAAATTCCTGTGAGGTGCATTTGCTAAATTTATAAACCTTTTTCCACATCGACTCTATCACCTCAAAGAAAGTATCCACTGCATAACACTCAGTAAAATGAACAAATGTTAATGTAGATGAACGTAGAAAATCAATAAGATAAGATGAGATTAAGTTCATTGATCCCAGGGGAACTTTGTGAAACAGCTGTTAACTTCTGTGGTTCCATAAAATGCACTTCGATAAATTGCATTGCGACGTTTCTAATTATATGTACTGAACATGCCTGAGCCAGTCGCTTTTTTTTGCGTTTATTTCTAGAATTATTTATTTATCCTTTAAATAACCTGTTTCTCATAATGTGATATAGATTTATTCCTTAGTGTGCTGTCTGCTCTAATGATCTGATTCTGCTCTGACCTTAAATTAATTGGTTTTCTCTTGGATTTGTGGACGTGCTCTGCAGGTCCACGGTGCCGTGCAATGGAACATCAGAGGCTCCACTTGGAGAGCAGAGTCCTGCAATAAAAGTTTCTGCTGTTCCTCCCCCAAGTCTGTCTTTATACTTTCATTCACCGTGGGGTATCTTCCTTTCAGAGACCTATAAATTTGACCTTATAAGAACAGGCAGAGATAGAGGAAATGGATTATAGTGTTCCATTTTAGGTCAAAAAGTTGACTATGCTGGTTGGACTGGAAAATTTTTGGATATAGGAGAATAGAGCTATCAAATTAATAACAAATACAGACGCTCCTCTACTTATGAATGAGATATGTTCCAAATGGCCGTTCGTAATGTGAATTGTTCGTATGTCATTATTCAACATCATTTTAAGAGCATACGCAAGTACTAAGTACTAGAATGCTGGGAGTACGTACGTTACGCAGCTGCACGGCGGGAGTAGCAGTCAGAAGACGTACTAGGCGGAATTAGGGCGCAGAAAAAAAAATTGATGTTGTGGACAGGAAATGGGAGCCCAATTAACATAATTTGGACTTACAGTCTTCTTCGTTCGTACGTCTGAAAATTCGTAAGTTGAAAGTTCATAAGTAGAGCAGCGTCTGCATATTGGTTAAGGACAATGTACAGCTACCTCGGAAATCTGCTTATTGTAATATGCAATCGCCCCTGTGCACCCGTTCTTCTCAGGGAATACAGTTCATGAATACCATTCGTATTCCGTTACTGATTGTGGCTCTGTTTGGGTTGATATCTCAGTATGCATGAAATGTTTCATAGTGCATCTTAATGGACAGCATTCATCCATATACAAACCCTCTGTTGTCCTAAACAATGCTCAAAAAATCTTTTGTGGGAAAATTTTCTGAATCTGATAAACCGCACCAAAGTCAGATAAAGTTACTTTCTTGGGAAACCGAAGACAGAAGGACACCCTTCGTTATCTCTCTCTGAGAGACAGAGCAAGTTCATGGATATTCTTCTCAGAAGGGAGGTGTTATCTCTGTCACCTGACACAGACGACACGCTCCCACCATGGCCGATTCCTCGTCCTGCCTTTTGTCTCGCTTGTCCTCCAAAAGAATCTGCCTACTTCATCAGTACCAGCATGTCATGCTTGATTACTGGGTGCAATCTAGAAATCGGGACTGTAGAATGCGGCTTTAACTGCGAGTCTGGTGCTGCGATACAACCGAAGGAATTGGGAACACTAATGATACTGCATGATACTGCATGACCCACTCTGTCAGTTGAGTAGAACCTCAAACAGTCGGTGCATATTGAGCAAATGTTACAGAGCAAATAAAAAAAATCCATCCATTTTCTGTAACTGCTTGTCCTATACAGGGATGGGGGGGGTCCGGAGCCTATCCCAGAAGCTACGAGCAAATAAAGAATAAATATGCAAAATGTAAGTCTGAGTTTATTTCCAGAGTCTGTCTGTTGATAAAGTTGCTCCATGGAGCTTTTTTTTAAATGCATGTGTTATTTTTGAATAGTATTTTTGTCTGTATACATTCAACAACTGAGACATCTAAACGTAAACTGCCAGCACATTTCAGTTAATGGGCATACTAAAATATTACCTTGACTCATATGATCTGTGAAGAGTAAAATAAACAAACATTTGCAGTATGGTCATCCTTGGGCAAACAGATGCTGATATTGACATCAATCACAAGCAAATATTAGTAAACAGAATTTTTCACTTGCTGGTCCCTGGTAATTTGACTGCATTTACTTTAAGATAACAACACAAACAACAACGAATACATAAGTGGTGCTATTTGACTGGTGACTGTGCTCATTATAAACTGTTAAATGATCCATTAAGCCCAGCAGCCCAGGCCTCTGCTTGACAAGCATGTTAACGGTACGGTATGAAAGCTGTCCTAGCATGGATTCATCCAAAATAAGACAAACGAATGGCGCATTCTTCAGTGTATGATTTCATTGCACACTATATAATCACAATAAAGTTCTTCTATTCTATTCTATTCTATTCTATATTTTGCAAGGATGAAAAAGCAGAAATACTGTATCTAATCCCCTCCATTAAAATGTATAAAATGCTGCTTAATGACATACTATCTCAGTAGCTAAACAAGCAAATGAATAAACAGTAAATACACAAATAAAGAAACTCCTGATGATTTAATCTTGCCTTTGTAAACATCTTTTTTAATTTTTTTTATTTCAAAAATCATTAGTTACACATTATCACTAGTACTGGACAATCAGTATGTACATTTAGATTGTCAAACTGCCGACAAATTTATATTTTTTCTTCTATTTAAACAATGCAACAATAATACAATTTGGAACCAATATTGTTATATTCGACGTCTCTAATCCACAATAGAGAAGCAGAATTAGCATAAACCGTTTTTGGCCAAAATCCATATCTGGTTTTCAGATAAGTGCTGCCAAGCGAACACAATGTGAAGAGCAACCTAGACTTTCTTTCCTTTGATGTGTTAAATGAGTTCTTCGGTAGTTCTTGTCACATATTTGTCTTTTTCCTTGGTGCGGGAACTATTCTCCATCTCCAAAAAAAATTCTAAACTAATCAGTACAATTTACTCTGTACAGTTCTGAAGGAAAAAATGTAACAAGTAATTGAAAGAATCTCAAATATTCCTTAAATATTTTAAAATTCCTTGGGAATCACTGGATTCCAGGCCTGAAGTAAATGTAGTGTGCATATTATCACTGCCCATGGGGCAGGTCCTTGAACACCTGTCACATGCAGAATAAACTAGATTTATAGGCAAATAACCCGAAACTACACTGACAGAACAGATGCTGACTATTCAGCAAACCAGTGGAGAAGAACAGCCGTGTTTTCAGTACTGATTGAGCGGCTATTCAGAGAATCCATGGACATGTGCCGAATACAGGGAAAACAAAATAAAATCCATTAGTAATAATCATAATCATATAATCATAATTATAATAAATGATTGATCATATTTGAAAGAATTGTACTTATTATTAAATAATAATAATAATAATAATAATAATAATAATAATAATAATAATGTACATCAGCAACTGAAGCTATTTAAAAATGCAATATCTCTAACCACAACGTCCATGTTTTTAAAATAATATGCCATTACATTATTTTTAATGTAACACCTTACAACGGCATTCATCTTTGCGAATATATTAACCTGAAAGAACCAGATTTATAAATTAATACTACTTCACGTGCACACTTCTTAATCTGAGGAAGGACAGGCGCGATATCCAAATCGTATTCACATTTACGGATTTGTTTGTTTGCGCTGGTTATTTCCACTGTTATCAGTGACTGTGACTGGCAAAAAAAAAACGAAGAAGCAGCGACCTCTAGTGATAACTGAATCAAAACACCAGATTTAAAGTATGCGATTTTAAGATTAGGCTCCGAAACCTAAGTTTGGTATGCATCACAAAACCAAATATTTTTGACAAGACAGTCTATCCTGACGACCATCATATAACATGAGTTTGTCGCTATTATATGGTGACGTGGCACGTTGGGAATAATGCATATTTTGTACATGTTCTGTTAAAGTTATTGAAGCGCCAGGAGAAAGAAGTTTGCAAATCCGTACATGCAGGAAAACAGGGTTTCTCCAACTTCAGCCCGTTAAAAGATGCGAAAGCCAGGCGCGCTGTTGAATTAGGAGGAGGCTTAAATATCTGCGCAACATGCTCAGAACATAAACCGAGTGCTGAAGTGAAAATGTGCTCCTACATGGCAAGATCTGCATTCAAATAAGTCTCGTCGTAGGGGAAAGCATCAGTGCAAGCAATAACTATGCTATTATCCAGGCTATAAATGTAAAATAAAATAAAATAACATAAAATAAAATTAAATATACATAGATAGAGGTTCAGTCACGATCAGTATACATCTTTTTCTCGGTAATACAGAGCAAATCCTCCAGCTACAACACGCTAAATTCGATGCGATGGCAGAAAATGTGTTGTCAACCTCAGACCAGCTGTACTGAGCGCAGTGTTGATCACAGTGTGCGTTACCCACCAGCCAACACTGCCAACTAGTTCCAGGCTAATTCCAACCCCATCTATACCTATTACACAGAACGAGACCCCCAAACTCCAGAATTAATAAAAAATGAAACAGATGTAAACATGCACTTTGCGCAAGCTTTCAGACTATGCAGATGGTCCAGTATGATTTTAACACTTTAAACAGGCTTATTTTACATATTTAACTTACAGCTACTGGCAGCCAACGCTGAAGTGAAGACGCTCAACACGGTGATGCTGAAGCACCAAGACGGATTCTGCGATCCCATCTTCAGCACCCAGAATCCAGACCGCCTTGTATCCTAAGTTTTCGGCAAAATATCTCCAAAGCGCCTTGCATCCAGTAATGCTCCAGAGAAGCTTCCGTACCCTCACCCTGCAGCCAGGGTTGCCGGTAATAATATAGCGAAGCGTCTCCCCCGCAGACCCTTAAAGACGCTCCTACCGCGACGCGCTTGCGGACCCCGGGAGCGCCTCTCTCTCTCTTTCTCTCTCTCTCTCTCTCTCTCTCGCTCTCTCTCTGTCTCTCTCTAACATAGCAGTCCCGGCAGCAGTTTTGTGTAATATATATTAATTGGAAAATATAATGCTTTCTATCCAATTATCACGTTTGAACTGCGATCATAGCTAGCTGAACGGCAGTATAACTCTTCGCTGCAGTTACAGAACCATGGCAATGGACAGCTCCCAGTCCGCTTTCATTTATCTCCCAAAATTCCAAACACTTTATTTATTTATTTATTTATTTATTTATATTTTTATTTTTATTATTATATTTTAAAAAAGCAGTCGTGTCTTTACGCCCATATTAAATATGCTACACATATGCCAGCTATGCCTGGTGGATTTCCGATTGAAGGGCCTCTGTGATGTGCGCGTCAGGCAATACGGACAATTCAGTTTAAATCTGCATCAATTAATGCATTTATGCATTCACTATTTTTTATCTCGGATTTAAAAGTAACAGTATAGAAATATGTTTTATGTTTGGTTGGCCTATCATAAATTAGTTCAACAGAACATAAAAATATTTTACATCTGGTATCTTTTTTTTTTTTTTTTTTTTTTTTTTTTTACCGAGTGCGTTCATCTTTCAGATAATAAAATGCCGTACTCCCCTTGCACTGAACATTTTAATATTGTTTTTCTAGTGTGCTGACTAGGAAAATTAAGAAAAAAAAATCAATTCGCCGTTTGTTTTAGCACATTATAATATCACAGTTTACGCATCATTTGAAACATTTTGACACGTTCTATTTTGACACATTTTCTAAAATATAGAGAATTGTTACACATTAATGCATTTGAAATAGTTGTTCAGGCCATAAGTTTCCGCAACGACGTGTCCCACTATTATTCCAGTGATTGATGTGCGACCATAGTACAGGTTTGGCCCCCCAGGAAGGACATTTCACCGTCACTGCAATGTAGCTATGCTCATTAGTAATTATTATTAATAAAAAGTATTCAAAAACCAATTAATTAACATATGTTTATTCCATCACATTATACAAATATATAAAAACATTGAAACATCAAATGCATTGCTATGGTATATATTCATATTTTAGTTTGTTTTTATTGCAATAAATGCATTACTGTAGGCCTGATTAAAAAAAAAAAAACAATGAAAGCAACCACTATGGCTTAAATTAGCCTTTATAACATTCAAAGCATTGTATGACAACAGTGGCAAAGAAAAACATTTGGGAAATAATAGCCGGGTTTTCATTTTAAAATGAAAAAAATAGTGTGGACGTGTAATGTACCGTCAGTTGTTGTTCTGTGGGTCTGCTGACCTCGAAATTGAGGTCAAACAAGAGCATCACCCAGAAGCAGCCAGATGCAGCAAGGGGGTGAGAGATGGCAGCGATACCAGGGAGCTCTCAATGAACAGCCTGGCAGCTCCACAGCTCACGCAACATGAATTTCCATTCATCTTTCAGTTCTTTTGGACTATGGGACACATTTCACAAGTTAAGTCGAGAGTTTATTGTCAGACGCACAGTGAACAGTCAGTTCCATTATACAATTAAAATCATAGTCTGCATGACCTTCTGGCCACAACAGAAAATGCAAATTAGACACTCAAGACAAAAGCAGAGTACAATTAAACAGTAAGTCAATAAAACAATAAAAATGAGTACAATTATAACAAGATACATAAATACTGTACAGTGTAAAAACGTAATGCAAAAAACGTGCATATTGCATATGAGTGTAAGGCGGATAACTGGCCAGTGTGATGTGCGAGGTTAGGCACTTTCAATGGTCATAAACAGGTGGGTTGCATTAGAAACCATATGCAGTGCAATTATATGTAATTTACAGAAGACGCAAACACTGGAAGCGTAAGCTAATTGTGTTTTCTGCTGGGAGGCCATTCCTATCGAGGACGCAGAGTTTGGCCTTTGGTGACAACGTTCCTGATGCACAAATACAGTGACATCCTGACTCGTCATTGGTGGTGCTTTGAACAAATGAGGAAATAACATCGGCGATGTCTAATGCACCATAGACCTGTTATTGAAAGTTGACCTGAAAACCACTAGCCTGTGTACTTTACTATTAATTTTAATGTACTATTTTTGTGCACAGTGCTTTTCCTCTTTTGGAATTGTGCTGGACACAAGTGTGTTTTATTGTTATTATTTAGCGTTACAGTGTGGCTTGTACACCATGCTTGAGCACATGTAGCTAGGTGCCGGTCGACTCAAGCTGAGGTCCAGATAGAGCAGTCAATCGGAAAGCTTGCACAAAGACCTGCTGACTCCTGTCAGGGGGCTAAGGAAAGGACAGATTTACACTGAACAGCCTTCCTAGCACTCAAAGATGGGGAAAAAAGTACATACGCTGTCAAGATTTCATGGTTTACTTCATCATGGAAACACACACCTGTAGGCACACAGTGTAACCCACAGAGCCTCAGTAAAACCTTTGCTATTTCACTACAGGAATTGCATCTGCTTGTTTAGATAATTAGAAGGCTGTCTTTAGGTGTCCAGGAGAGTTCCCAGAGCACAGTTAATTGTCATTATATATTTTTTGGCAGATGTCATTATCAGTATTGTCCTGCAGAGCCCTGTTTCTAAGGCAAAATGATACATAAAATTTGTATTCGTTTTGTGTTGTTTAAGCAGCTTTTTATTGACAATTGCAACTATGTCGCTAGAATACAATTATTGAGTATCTATTCAATTGCCATTATTAAATGCAATAACATAATCAAACTTAGCTATCCCCATAGCTCATATTTGTTACATATATTTACACTCAGTGGCCACTTTATTAGGTATTAATGCCAACAGCCTGTTCATCCAAACAGTGAATCACGTGGCTGCAACAGAATACATGCATACAGCAGACAGACAGGGTCAAAAGAGTCAGTTTCTATTTGGATAAGCAGCAGAATAGTGAAGATACCTGATCTAACAGATTTAGAGAGCCGTGTGATTGTTGGTGCCAAGCCTGATGGTTGCAGCATGTCGGAAACAGTCAGCCTCCTGTTATTCACTGCAGCATCTAGAATTTACCGTGGACGGCACAACAAAGCATAACAAAAAACATCTAGTTCCTTGGGTGAGATCACCTTGTTAATGAGAGGGGTTAGGAGAAAATTACCAGATTCATTAAAGCTTGCAGAAGTTAAAAGCTAACAACCACAAGTGCAAAGAATAACAGCTTAGTACAACAGTGATGTGTGGAAAGGCTTCTCTGAATGAACAACTCATCATCCCTTAAAGCTGTTCTGTAGGCAAAAGTGGGTCCTACCTGGTACTAAATAGGTGTACTTGCTACTGAAAAGTGGCTACTGAGTCCATGCATAACATTTTCCTTGTAAATACACAAAAACAATTTTTCATTCAGTGCAAGGGGAGTACGGTCATTGGTATATGATATGAATTAAATGTAAGTTATAATTTAGAAAACATGTCTGTTTACAATGTCGTTTATATGGAGGTTGTAAATACACTCTAATTCCAAATAAATAAAGATCTGGTTATATAATTAAATAAGGTCTTAGCATTACAAGACCTGGTAATTATACAGGGGCTTTACACTAGATTATGGGTGTTATAAGAGACAGCTGGGATTATCTCGATCCAGTACAAATTAATGCATTTCACGAAGAGATTAACTGTACAATGATGCCCTAGTGAACGTTCGTTCTCTGAAAATTTGTACCTATGAAATAATTGATAGTGACATTTTTTAGTGAAGGGTACTGATAGTGTGAGAGGAGGCTGAATAAAATATGAGAATTCACCTTCTATTGATTGTGATCCATTGATTATGATATGTTGCACATCATGGTAAGAGAGTATCAGTGTCTTCAAGCCGCTCTGACAAATCTTTATGGATAAAGTCTATATGATGGTTTTAATGTAATTCAACACACAGGCCTCTACCAGATGAAAATAGAAATAGTACTATAATACATGAAAAAAATACTGGTATAATTAAAGTAATTGTGGTTAATTGCTAACGCTTACTGCATTCCTCTGTTGGCAGTTTCTCTTGTGACCAGATGATTTTTTTAGATATTCAGAAGCCTGAACCAAAAGACTATTGTGACTAAGACTATTGTAAAACCTTTACCTGAGATGGTTGTCCTTTGGTCAAAGTGAAGTGTCACTGTTAAGGTTATTAAGTCTGACTTCCCATCTGGAATAGGAGAAAAACAGGGTGGGAGGTGTTGATAAAGCCAGCCTGACTTGTGGCTGCCGCAGTGCTGGATCCTGGCCCCAGAGCAGAGCCTGCTCTTGTTAGAACGATTACTGTCAGGGGCCACAGTTTCGCTGACTTGCGAGAGAACACGCCGGTGTGGTGCCACTTACGCACCGGAGAGGTCCAACAGCCACACCCGCTAACAGGATTTTCCTGTGTCACGCCACAATACCTCCAAGTTGAAGCCATTACTGAGAGCAGACGTGCTGAGCTAGAGTGTTAAAATGGTGGAGTTTGAAAGTACCAAAAGCACAGGTGACCTAGGTAGAAGATTGAACCTAATCTGACTCAAAATGAAATTCTGTACATAGACCTTTTCCAGGTCAAGGCCTGCTGAAACATGAAGTTTGAATTTAACCATTTGAACTCCCCTCTTTTATCATTAAATCTGAAAGAAACTTCAACAGTATGTTAAAAAAACATAATCCTTAATAACTGATTCAATATGATGTTATTAGCTATCAGTTATTCATTATGTACTGTAAGTCATTAGTATTAATACCTTTTGCAAGTCTGTTAATCAGGATATAATTTCAAATGTCCTTTTTTCTTATTAAATCTACAATGAAACTTTGTCATGAAAGATCATCTGTAACCCCTCTGTTCTCAGCCATTACTTCTTGAAATCTGGTTACTATAGGCGTGGGTGTGTTCAGTGACTATATTTATTTCCTGCTAAATTATCTTGTGAATGTGTGAGGTTTCTCTCGACATTTGCTTCTCTGGAAAGTCCCACCACTGTTTCACACCTGAACACAGATTAAAGAAAGAGTACGAGGTAATAAAAATATTATAAAACAAATATACATTTGATTTTCAGAGAAAAATGCATTAAAACCAAACCATGATATGAGTATGGTATAATTACACAATTCCATGAAAATAAATAACCACTACTCCATGTATAAAAACATAATATATAAACTGTATATAAACTGTAAACCAAGATTCACGTTACGAAAATCCTCGGAAAACAGCTGAAAGGTGTTTCGTGTCTATAATCTCAAAATTCTTGTTGACTTTATTACTCCAGTATGAAATATAAAAGAAGCATGCATTTTACTTACAGAGCTGTCTATAAAGAACACAGATTACATGGGTAAATTGACTTACCCTACTCCATTACTATAATGGTACAATTCAGTCCTGAGACATGATATTTCCATCAAGATACAAGACAATTTAAAAGCATGAGAATGTGTTGGGGCCTACCCAGTTACATTAAATATATACAGTATATATATAAAATCTGAATCAGCCTCATTTAAAAAAAAATAAAAAATGAAGACAAAGAAGAGAAAGAGTTACATGAATAAATAATGCGTGATTAATTATTTATTTAGGATAATATTTCAGCTTTTTTTGTTTTCTTTTTGCCCTCCCATGTTCTTGTTGCTTTTCCTCATCAAATATTAAGCAGTATAATCTACAGACCCGTACATTTATGATAGCGGCCGTTATCAGCTGCATTCACTTACATTGCTGGCCACTTAACTTAAGCCACCGTTGCGTATTCTACCACTGATAAGGAGCCAGAGGAAATGTGCAAAATGATTATCTCTATTTACAGGGTTACGGACAGCACACTATGGAACACGGCCACCGTCGAGAGTCCCCCATTCCACCACCAATACGAGATACATTGCGATTGTGTTAGTGTGGGTTTCCACGCTATAATCTTAATGCCTATTTTTTCATCAGTTAGAGGATGGAGAACATAGAGACATCAGAATGACCATTAACAGAGCACTGCTAGGATGTCTTCCATGAGTGAGTTTTTCTTGCTGTCAGGGTTTTTGGAATCCTGTCTGATGCAGAAGTTTCGTTGGCAATTTACTGCTTCTGTTTTCCCTTTTTTCTCTTTAGTCTTCTTTTAAAGATTTCCTCATTTTCTTTTCAGTCCATAAAACATGATTAATTGTCGACCTCTCTGCACAGTGAATGATACAGTATTACTTTAACAATTCACTTGACAGGAACGGGGACTTCAAGGGTATTATTGATTGTACCTTGTATTACTGCTTGACTCAAGGACCATTCCGGTGCCTTGTTGGAACAAAAGTTTGATTGGATTTGCTTTATGGTCTTACGTAGGATTGATTTCATGTTCCTTTCAATAGAGTCTGACTGTAAAAATAATTTATATTAAAAGTTTAAAAAAGCAATTGTTTATAACATTCCAATGGCTGTTCTTGCTTATAATCGCAAACAGAATTTCAGCAGTGCTGTAACATTTTTGTATGTCCGCTTTGGGTTGATTCTTTCCAAAATATGCATGTGGACATGTATCAAATCTCATATCTAGTTTATATGCTGGAAACAAAGGAGGTGGCTGGTTGGACCATCAACCATCATTTGAGTAAAACCTCTTCAGCTGTGCTGGATCCAGAGACAGTCACCAGAAAAAAAAATCATATCTTGGAGATCCCTCCGCAGTATGAGAAGTGTCACTCCAGATGTTTCTCATGTGTGGTTCCCCTGATCTTGCAATGAGCTGCCAAACCACAACCAGTCATCAGACTCCCTCTCCACCTTCAAGAGACGCATCAAGACCCATCTGCTCCAGGAACACCTCCACTAGCCTAATACCACTCCATGTTTCCTGAGTGCTCTCAATGCTGCACATTCTGCTGATTTCAGTAGCTGTATAATTAGGTTCTTGGTTTGTTTGGAAGACGTTGTCTAGCTCCTGCACCAATGTTGCTTACACTAGTAACTGGGCCTTTACTGGAAGCTCAGCCTAACTGCACGTTTGCCCAGTTCACTCCCTGACATCTGTATATTTTTAATGTGCGATTTGCCTCACTCATATGTCACTTTGGACAAAGGTGTCTGCTCAATGAAATACATGTAAAGTATCCCTACCCATATTTTATTTGTGATGCTTGATGGTATATATCCCTCGGAGAGGATGCATTGTCCTACAATTACCCAGTAAATCAGAATCAGGTTTATTGGCCAAGTGTGTGTGTAGCACACGCAAGGAATTACCCAGTGAATCTGACCTTTTAGTTATACTCAGCCAAAAGGTTACATTTGTGCACTTTCCCACCGTGGATACAATGGATTGGACTGGGAATAAAAGTCCTGATGTTCTAGAGATGGTTGAAGAGAGAGTAGAATGATGCTTACTAAACACCTCGAAGAAGCCACCCCCATACATGACATTCACAACTGAGACACAACAACTGGGATATTGATTTGTTAGTTGCCGACCGTAGTGATCATAATGTTGGATTGCAGCCTTATCCATCCGGAAATGAGAACAGCCTTTAGACCGAAGTGCCGTGCCTTGAGGTCATTCATCTGCTCAGCTTCTATGGAAGCAATAAGGAGCAGCCTGACTGCAGAGGCAGGGAAGTGTTTGTGCAAGGCACGACTCTTAGTTACAGAGAGGTGTCAGGGTTATTAACACACTGTAAATGTCACTGAAATTTCATCATAATGACGAAGAGCGTAACAAGCCTAGTGCTACATTATATCCGGAGTGGAGCAGGTTGCTTTATTTACTTTTTTATTTTATTTTATTGCTTAATTGTGTGTAATAAAAATGCTATTGTATCCCCCACGGTCCACTTACTTTGTTATATTTTTGCAGCTTAAATGTTTCATTTTAACATGCATCTCCAGCAGCACTGAAGCCGATTTTCCAGCATGAAGAACAACTTCTCAGGTTCATCTTTCACTCAAGAAACTGCATATTTTCCGGGAAAAAAAAACTCTAATTTCTCCAGTCGCAGGAAAACACGTACCTGCCCCCACTTTGCTGGCTTTTACACAACTCAGTTTGGCCTGTGATCTCACCATGTGCCAAAGGTGTGAAGATGGGCAAATCCATCTGGTAAGTATCTGAATAGCACATGGTGAGAGAGCAAATGCAAGACTTTGCAATATGCATGATGTAAAAAACGGCAGCATCAGGTCTGACAGAAGCCCTCGATTCCTTCCCTGATCCATCCCAGGTCACACTGTCTCCACTGCCAATAAGGGCAGATTTTTTCGTCTGAGTTATTTTTCTGAAAGCTTACTGCCCCATCAATAACTTATGTGAGAGCATCTGTGGCACAAGCACCCAAACCTGAATTTTAATCAGTCCATCTTACAATATGAAAAAATTACCAAGATGTGACGTAGTGCAGTGTTTCTCTACCCGGTCCTTGGTAGGGAGCAAAAATGTAGACTGTCTGGGAGGGACCCAAGAAGGAGCAAAAACATGGATTGTCTGGGAGGGAGCTGAGAAGGAGCAAAAATGTGGACTGTCTGGGAGGGAGCTGAGAAGGAGCAAAAACATGGACTGTCTGAGGGAGCTGAGAAGGAGCAAAAACGTATACTGTTTGTGGGTCCCCAAAGACCAGGTTGGAAAACACTGACTTTGTGTTTCTTAGTTGTTTTACTTTTTTAAGTAAAAAGATAACACCTACTACTACAGTACAATAACACCTAAGAAAGAAGCACACAAACAACTTACAGTATGTGGGAAAACACCTAAGTTATCTCAAAGTGGGACTTTTTGGTTAGTCAGCGATTGTCATGTATTTCTTGCTGAGTATCATACATTTTTAAATAAAACATTTAATTCTCCTATTTAGCAGGAGGGCACCTTTTCCCCAATCTCCTCTAACTCCTCTGACAGTTCAGACTTGTGATTTCATAATTCATACTGAAACCACACTGCCGTATTGTTACAGAAAATAGCACTCTTTGTGGCAAGGAAAAAGCATTCTACGGTCCCTGTTCCCAAAATAGGCCCTGGACGATATTTTGAATTAATTGCTGGTGACAGACCTCAGAGAGTGACAGAGTGGATCTTATTATCCGCGGATCAGGTACCCACCCTATTGCTAGCGGGGAAAATAATGGGTAGCTGTCACATGACTGAGCTAACCATCGACGGCACCAGAAATTTACATTTAAACTGTGGGCTTTGCGAAAGATGTTGAGCTGACAGGCCCAAGAAACGCCCGACCCTCCAATGTGCCACATCATAACTTGACCTGGTAAATCAGGAACAAGTATGGAAGCCAGACGTTAAAGTCTCGCTCCCTGAACTGATGAGTTTCAGTGGCTGCTCTCCCGAAGCAGGGGGATGTTGGACACGGTGAATCTATTTCAAATAAGTGACAAACTACAAATCATTATCTTCTGAAGGCAGCTGCACAGGTCTCTGATATGACACAGATGAGCAAAATGTATGCATCTATCTGGTTGGAATAAGTTGGCCCATGTGATTACTGGGAAAGACAGGAGGAGTCGATGGAAGACAGGAGGTCCCATTACTGGCTGCACTAGTCACATTATACAGAGGGTGCCCCCTTGGTAAAATTTGCCAAGTGGGGAGAGGGAAGTCCCCCTTGATAAATTTTGCCAATGGGGCAGGCTGGGGTAGGGGGTTCATAAATTTGAGATGAATGTCAGTAATGAGAAAAGAGCACTCAGGACCTGAATGGGAGTCACATTCCATGGGACGTTCCATGGCATGAAGGACAAAACAGGCCAGGTGCCACAGAGACCCTGGTTCCCCTCCACACGTCCTTGACTTTATGTATCAGTTGCACATAACAGCAGAAGAACTGCCTCACACCCTGCTTAATACACTGTTTTTTACTACTGTTCTTTCACTGTAGGCTGTTTACACAAACATTTCTTAACTGTGATAATGAACAACCAAACTATCGCACGGCCTTAGTCGAAAGTGGCACTTTGTAGAGCATATTTATTTATGCATTATTGTCTTGTGTGACCAGTTGTTTATGTTCTGTGTGAAGTCATTTTTAAGTCTTGGAGAGATGCAAATTCATTTCACTGCATGCCTGCATATTTTGAAATGACAATAAAGCTTGACTTGACTTGACCAAAGATACATGCCTGAAGACGCATCCACTGAGAATACCAGCCCAATTCCCATATATTCCAGTCTATACTTCTGAGTTTGTACTGGTGCTACATCAGAAAATAGATTAGAGCACTTGCCTTATTGCTGTTCAGACGCCCCCCTATTAATGGCATCCTTATCAAAGTGCTGCCGAGGATGATGATGAGTCTGAAACAAGTGGAGAAACAGGAGGACGATATGACTGATGTTTCCCTCTACAACATCTCATACCTAATGACCACATGTAACAGGGAGGTATTATCTGAGGAGGACTAGCCTAGAAAATGGGGATCTGCTCTCGTCCTGCAGGCTTAAATTACTCCTGGAGACCATGGTGTAAATTGAAGTGGCAGGCCAAAGATGATTTCCATTAGCGCCAAATGGTTTGCAGGATGTGGCAACTTGATCAACTCTGTTTCCCCTGTGACCAAAAAAAGACAACCTATAAGAGCCATCAGAAGGTATCAAAGCAAAGTTGCAAAGCCATTAACCTCCACACCTGCTCCAGGCCGCTTCTAGGATTCCCCAATCGCACTCAGATAATTTCAAGGTGAAAACGTGTAAAAGCATGTATAAAAATGCAGATTTATTTATTGTGAGAGATTGAGGTGCATGATTTGTTGCTTTCGTTGTTAGACTAAACGTCCAGCTATGTAGATGGAAAATTATACGATATTAAATCTTCCAATCTCATCCAATACATGAAGGGGCCTACAGCCTATTCTGGGCAGCATAGGGCACGGGGCAGGTAAATACAGCCTGACCAGGATGCCAGTTCGTTATAGGGCACTTTAAAGATACATTTGAAACACTGGAAGGACAGAACATGCAAACTTCACACACTGAGCTGAGGTGGGATTCAAACCAGCAGCCCTACTGGTGCAAACAACAACATAGGCACTATGACGTTTTTCAAAATTGCAGTTTAAATTTACGGCATTTGGCAGACAGCCTTAACCAGAGCGACTTATATAGAAGTCTCAGTTATTACATACACCTCATATCATACATATCATACATATATTGCAATATTCTGTTTTTCTGTTTTTTTTTGAGTACTGTACACTTTTTATACTTGTCTGCACCACGTTAACTTCTCTGCACTTTGTGTACAGTCTTTACACCGTGTCTCTTTGGCACTGAATCTACGTTTTTGCTGCTCCATGTGTCGGAATTTCCCCCCTGGGATCAATAAAGTCCATCTTAATTTTAATCTTACCTTTCCACTTAGGATTTACATCATACAGATGCGTTTTGTGAGTGTGCCAATAAACTCACGCAAAACCAGCACTGGAACTTAAAAATAAACTGCCCCCACAACAAATTGTGTGGCGGCTTACTGACTGAGATTACAGAGTTCTGTATATCACGGTCTTAGGAACAAGTCTGCATAATAACTGCAGGGAAAGCCCAGAGCACATATTTACCACCCTTCATACTCTGAATGCTTTTCTGGGGGCTGGTCAAAGGAGGCAGAGTCAGGTGACCAAGGTTTTTATATGCAGATTAGTTCCACCAGCCCCTGATTCCCAAAAATAGTATAAATTGGACTGTTGTTCTGTTTCAGTCCCTTAATCACAAATATATTTTATGGCAGCAACTCTGCTAACATGATTCTTTTTTTCTTTCTTTTTTTTTTTTTACCACATTTCCCTGCCTGAGTTTATGTTGTTTTATTTTATTTATTTGCCTTCTTTATCCTTATGCTTCCTTTTCTTTGCTTTAAACTCCTCTTCTGCCCTTCACTGTAATTAAATGACATTCTCCATCCCTGTCTGCGTATTCTGCCGCATGGAGTCTTGCTGCATGTTCTTATGCACACGCATTAACACACATTAGCATTTCCCCTTCTGATGCTGCTTTGCTTGTGCTTCATTTTTTAATAGCATATTGTCGCTGTATTCACGCTAATTTCCTCCTCTAGTATTAATGAAGTCCATCCCAGTATCACCCGGACTCTGTTACGACTGGATGGATTGGTACCTGCCAAAATATGCCAAGGGTGACGTCGGCCTGAGGGATATGCAAGGATAGACTCAAGAACACGGAATCTGTTAAAATATAGAAATTGCAGGCTTACTCAGTTTTTCGTATTTATTTACCAACCCATTCATTTTACCATTCAGTGCAATTTGTTTTTATATATCACTTTTAAAAACACAGTCACCAATCCATTATTAGATCATTAATACAAAATGGTGAATGAGACGGGGGGGAAAATATCAGAAGAAAAAGAAGAGGAACCAATATACTTCTAAGTACAGGGGAAAAAATCCAGGGGTCCAATTCCAGGGACATTCCATTTATTTAGCTCCTTTCTATTTATGTAAGTAGAGTCAGCATCCAGACAGACTGCAGAACATAAATACGCATACTGCATTTGAATAATAAATTATTAAACTTCTCTCCTTTCTCATGTGCATTAAGGTATATACATTCCCCCAGTGCTCAGTACCCTAGCGGCACTTGCAGAGTTAAACTTGTTCTCATGCTGAAATTGAGATGTTTGTTTCTCTCCAGCACTCAGGAACAAGATGAGCTTTCCTAAGCAGGTCCGACTTCCCAGACATCGCTCTTGTAAATCTAATTCAGTTTGTTCTTGAGTATAATCATTTTCAGTTTGCTTTGGTGCCACTTCCAGATATTTATAATTAATAATTTCTATGCATTAGTGCTTTTCACTTTAATTGTTTTGCTGCATTCATTTTTTTTTCTGAAGAAATCAGTCTTTTTAATAAGAAATAGATTTCACATCCTAACATTTTTAGCTCAATAATCAACTGATTAGGTGTTTCACTCTCATAAAATTGTGTAACACCAGTACAGAATAAATTCCATGGTGCAAATAAAGTTTATTCTTGCAGTGATATTCACTGCTTTTTGAAAAGTTCATAATTTCTATTGCCTGTTAGTGTTTTCTGTAATTTCAGTTTGCCTTCACGATTGAAATCTGCTTAGTGCTTGAGTTCTATGCCCATCATTGAGTTACACAGCTACGATTCTGGCCCTGAAGACACAGCATTCCATCTGTTCAGGATAAGATCTCCCGTTTCTTCATTTATTAAAAACTGTTTGTCTTAAATAATGCTTTATATGTGGAATACCTCATGCTGGATAGATGGCTGTATAGAAAATAAGCACAGCGATTCTTGGAGGAGCTGACTGGACTCTGATGATGCCTGAAATCACTGAGGCAATGGGAACTCCGGAATAACGATCCTGTGAAGGACAGCTATCTCACTGGGAGTTCTCGGGAGAAACTCGCCATAATGGAATCTTAATATATGACACCAAACCACTTGTCAGTGGCTGATATATTGCTGTGAAGTGCTCTTTTGTATTCATTATCACTCAATTATTAATGCCTACATTTTGAGCATGTTCACTTGCCAAAGGGACTAGTTAAGTCCTTAGCACACAAATAAAAAACAGAAATCAGTGGCACTTGATGCACCTACTGTAGGCAGTGTCATCAGTCGTGGTATTTTATATTTTCTTATTTATTTTAATACTACTCCTCTTACTGCCGCTACTACTACTAATAATATTAAATATTGTAAAAGACATTTATATTCTGCCTAGAGATATACATATGTGCAGCTAACATTTCAGCAAACTAGGTAGGTAGTTACGGTTTTGTGCAGACTTACAGCTAAAAAAAATCAAAAAAGAAACAAAAATCAGCAAAACAAAAGGATAGCCGCATAACTCACAGCAACATCGCGCACTCCTGATTTGGCAAACGAGGCGAAACCCATTGTTGCTAAAGTAGCTTTGCTCGCAGTGTGTGTTTGCCTAATGAACCCCTCTCTACACTCCCCTGCCACGCGTTGTTCTTCATGTCAAGATCCCCGGCGAATAAGGAGCGCCAGCCTCCATAAACATCCTGTACCTTCTACCCATTTGTCTTGACATATGAATCAAGTCATTTATCCGACATTTGTACACCAAGCAATTTCCAAATCAGTTCATATAAGGAGAGTAAGAGCAAGTAACAAGAAAGAACATCGGACCATGGATAATCTGAGAATCAGTGTTAGTTTGAACGTGTATCCAGGAAGTTCTGCACAGGATGTTGCAAGAATATTGTGAACTGAAAAACATATACATACCCACACTGCCTGTGTGCAGAACACAACTATTTATGGCCAGCATATGTCACATGACATGACAACATGACAAGTTTTAAGCGGATGATATTTTTATTGCAGCCCCAAACTGTTGAGTCCATGTCAGCATCAAAGTCACCCTTCTGTGCTGCCCCCTCGCTTGGCACCATCCCCGGAAGGCAGGGTGTCCCCCCCGTCCACGGCACCGTCTGACAAAACGGCCGCCTGCCTTTATGCTCTGCCAGTAATGTCGTGGTGAGTGAGATGCCGATTGCTGATTGGTGGGGCCGGTGCCGGCCGTGGGTGCCTGACAGACTAGCTGAGGCACCTCCTCTGGCTCCAACCTTCACTCCCACAGCGATGCAAAGCTTGGTATTAAACTATAAGTCTACTGCAATTCAGCCCTGCTCAACTCATAGCGGGCAGTTTGCATAAGTCACTTTCTTATTCTTGGTAATATTTTATACAGGCCTGCTGTTGTTATAAGGTTTCCATGCTAAATATTCATAACTAATGAATTTTGTATCCTTGGTATTTTTATTGTTCATGAGGAGACCTGAAAAGGAAGAAATGCGGGTAGAAAAATCCAGAAAAGTGCAAAGACCTCTACAGTGGCTATACTGTGACTAATAGCTTGACTTTACTCCACCTGTTATGTTCATAATAGTAAAATAAGCATCCAGTACACAAGAAATGACAGAGGCCAAAAGATGCTTTGTTCAAAGGCTTGTTCTGTTTTATATTGTAGGTCATCACCCCTCAGACACACAGCTACATAGTAAAGTTACAGACTCACCAGCATGCCCAATTACTATGGCAAATCAGCTCTATTAAGAGTAGTATGTTGGCTTTTTACCAGACCAATAAAATCCCTTATATTAGCTTAATCTCGCTTGAACGGAATGCCCAATGTGATACCATGTGATTTCATTACACTACAGCTGTAAACACTGCAGCACCTATATCAGCACACACGGCATACAGATGAACCTCTGTGCAAGCCAACCAAAGGGATAAAAAGCCTGCCTTTCTACAGTAGATTTTTAGGTGCAAGAATGAAATTTTTTAATCCGAATCCCAAGCAGTGTGTTTCTATTAGATTCAGATGTAAGCTATTGGTTATGGAAGCCAATGCATCAAAACACTGTCAGCTCTCTCTCTGATATCAACATAGCCAACAATATATCTGACACATGACAAGTAAGCATTTAGAAGCAGTCACATGACTACATCATCTACCGTAACATTCTCTCATTCTATGGTTTTAGTTACAAGACTAATAACATGGTCAGTAAGGGAAAGAATTTGAAATTGTTCATGAATTGAATGAACTACTGTAATCTTATAAACAATTACCCACTAAACCAATGTGTATAGAATAGCACCTTATCAGTCCATTACCAGGAATGTCTATTTACTTGCAAATGAAGGCTTAATTTTTTGCCATTTTAGGTAGAAATATATTTTCTTGACTTGGGTGGGTCTTACAGGGAGGGAGATTGTCTACTGCTGGCTCTCCACTTCAGTTGGGTGTTGTAAAACAGTATAGATTTAGTTCTGCCTTAATAATTACATAGAGCAATATACCAGGCAAATAAAAATATATAGATTTGTGATAGAACACACACACACACACACACACACACACACACACAAAAGGGCAGTGAGGCAGAGAATGAGTTAGACTCAGGACTCACTGTGCAAACAATCATTATTGTTCAACTACCTTTTATTTCCAGCAAACAGCTCGCGGAATTCAAGCAGTGGATGACAAACGTTATCTGAGGGGAAGTTGATTAAATCTGACTTGCCATTTGCAATGTAATGTGTTTACTTAAACTGATGTCATGTGCTTGTAAAATGAGCTGTGGAATCCAAAAAGCCAGCAGCACTGGAAAACGAGACAATAATGAGGCAGTTAAATTTAAGTTAAAGTTCATTTGATACCATTCATACTTTTATACAATCCAGCCATCTGGCAAAAGTTTAGTGATTAAAGTAGACTTCTTTCTCTGCAGAAATCAATTCTCTGTCTTTGCTGTGATAATCGTAGAATAGGTGTCATTTGTATGAATCATAAATAAAATGCCATTATGATTAAAACTTTAGCATCTCCTGCTTGGTGTCGGGCTAAGGTGTGATATTGAATGGAAAATAAAGCAACCCCCTTTTTTAGTACTGATAGTTTGAAGACTATGTGAATGGTTTTCTAAACACCACAAATTAAAGCCAACTTTAGTCGATAACAAAGCTATTCATCACCTATTTGCCATCCAGTGCCTTTAAGCTGTTACTGAGGAGCGAGCAGCCTCATCCAGTGCCTCTGAGCTGTTACTGAGGAGTGAGCAGCCTCATCCAGTGCCTCTGAGCTGTTACTGAGGAGCGAGCAGTCTCATCCAGTGCCTCTGAGCTGTTACTGAGGAGCGAGCAGTCTCATCCAGTGCCTCTGAGCTGTTACTGAGGAGTGAGCAGACTCATCCAGTGCCTCTGAGCTGTACTGAGCAGCAGCAGCCTCATCCAGTGGCGGGGTTTGTCATGACTGAAGACTGGGAGCAATGAAATGTGATTGTCCCCGGGAGAGCAGGAGAGTGCAGCTGTCAAACAGACCTCAAAGTTCCTTGATGTTTGGCAAGCTGGGACAAGGAGGCTCAATTGGACCGTTATATAGCCTGTCAAAGGACATGACATGGGCTCCTAAACCAATCATAGTGCAAGGCCCAAGGCCGAAACAGAGAGCTAAAACTATCATCAATTTTCATTTTCTCAAAAGCAATACGACAGGAAATACACATATTCAATGAGGGCAGTATATCTACACTATTCATAAAAACTGATTAGATTAGTAGCTAATAGCTTACCTGTAAGAGAATGAATGACGTGGTATTATTCCTGGAGAGGTACAAACAAAATGATATTGTGTAAACATTTAAAAAAATTAGATTACTCACGGAAAAAGAAAAGCTTCTTAATATTCTTCCCTATATCCCTCATGATCTTACAATATTTCTAGCTATGTATGTTAGATTTTACAGTTAAGATATAGCATTTCCAAAGTCCAACAAAATTGGAATTTACATGCAGCTGTACACTTTAATGTCCAATATGTAATTCTAATATATTTTCAACAACAAAAAATCATGTATATCAGCCCATTAAGTGTTTTTTTTTATTTAATAAAATATCATTAATACATAGACACTATTGGAGCTGTGCAGCGCTCATAGTCAGAACTGGATTTAAAGCAAGAAATATGAAGTTTTGGGTCAACAAGCATGACTGTTGAAGTACGGTGCTGCGTCTGCATGTTTTATATACACGGACTGATAGTCTAAAGTGCCGTTCGCTATATGCTCATTTTGCTGGGATTTGAGAAATGAAAAAAAGAGAGAAACGAATGTGACAGATGGTGCTCAAGGTGATTCACTTATTTCCCCCATGACACATTTATTTTGGGGGAATTTTCCTCATCCTGAAATTGTCCGTGTGCATTCCCATCCGTTGTCACCACCTCTTTCCAAATCCAACTCTCACTCTTGGAGTTTCAGCTAAGCAATTTATCTCTCGTTGTGGTTGAGTAACACAAAAACATCAATAAGCAGCAGGCTGAAGATTTCTGTGAGTGAAGGAAAAAAAAGAACTACTTCTAAAACGACATTCTGTGAGGGAAAATTGTTAGTCTGAGACAAAATTAAGAAAAATATCAAATGTGTTTACTGTTTTAGCAGCACTGTGTTTCATTTTCAGCCCTCAAAAATCACTTGGTTTATTACAGTTTACTTACTGTAGAAGTGTATCCATGTCAATTCATCTCAACATATAGAAACACAAGTAAGAGAATATCTTTGGTTTCTAGACAGAACCATGCCATGCTGACGGTGTGTTGCAATTTCAGAGGTAGAGGGGTCTTGGCTGAGGTTAAGCTAACATGGAAGAAATAGATCTGTAGAAATAAAAATATCAAAGAAGGACCTTGGCTTACGTATAAAAAATAAAATAAAATAAACAATTGAAAGACTGATGCATCACAGTGGGCTGTGGGGATGATCTCCTGGGATAGGAACATGAGACTGGGGAACTAATCAATACAAATAATCCAACCCACCCCCGAGACAACTGGAGGCCGTATCCATTTTATTTCCAGGTACATCTGGTTTGGGGGGGGGGCGGGGGGTCACTACAGCTATCATAAGGGGCCAGATAAAATCCAGCAGAAACCAACTGATTTCCTTTTGTGGGAACATTGTACTTTCTGATAGACAAATGAACCTACAGCTTCATGGACCGAATACTACAAAGCAGTATAGCCACTGGGTCTCCCCTGCTGTGACTGATTACACAGCTGCGGTTTGTGGGCAGTTTACTGTGTCTAGCCACTGGGGTGATTAGGACCGACATCGTCAATGCTTACCTATGTGATATGTAAGTGACAAGATGGGTAGCCAACCAAAGATCCCCAAAAGCCTTCTCTGCCAATCATGATGGATGAGTAGGAAAAAACACCGACCACTGCGGCCCCGGGCAGAGCAGCATAGAAAGGCTAATGTGCGTCACTTGTATGTGTATCTGTGAAATTTTCTGCTGTCTTCCTTCCAAATTGTGTTTTGAGCAGAGTAAAATACTATATGAAACCTCATTTAAAACTATCTATCCATCCATTGATCCATCCATCCATTGACTCATCCATCAGTCATCTGCCCATCTATCTTCTAACAGCTTATCTTGATCTGCCATTCCTGGACGACTTAGCGGTCCATCACAGAACAGTCAATGATAATGCATGCTTTGAGATTTCACACATCTTACTGTGTATAATTTAATAGCATTATGGACACGTCCTCCTCCTCATCTCTCTTCATGTAACCGCTTTTTCTATTTCTACTCGATCCAGCCCTTTTTATGCCCACTCTACTTATGATAGGATGTTATAATGGAGATCAGTTGAAAAGCAAGTTCAAATTCTTTCAAGAATCCCGTAGTATAGTCTTTTGATTTAAAAAGTTAGTACAGTAATGGAGATATATTATAAAGGATGTACTGAACAGGAAACAGAATACTTAGGGTGTACCATAATGTGGTCTAAGCTTTCTGGATTGGGGTTGGATATAGCTGACTATAGAAATTTTCAATATAAAGAAAAAAGAACGTAAATAAAGTATTACACTGCATACTGAATCTCGAACTCTTTAAAAAACACAAGACATAAGAAGTCAAGGTAATACTTTACTTAAGGTCATGTTTTTAGTAATTTATAAACACATTCAAAATGCATTATAATGCATTCATAAAGCAATTAAAAACATGACTATAAACATTTATAAAAAGGCATAACGCAGTATAGCCATTTTATAATGCATTGTGACTGCCTTATGAAGCTCTCATCTATAATGCACTATAAATACCTTTATAATAAAATACAAAGCATTGTTAATGCTTATACAGTACCTACCATTATTACAGTATGCATTATAAAGGTATCTATAGTGCATTATAGATGAGAACTTTATAAAGCATTCATAATGCATAATATACATAGCTGTAACGTCACGCATTTTTCTAAATATTAATAGCCATGTTTATAATTCTTTGTGAATGAACTATTATGTATTATGAATGAGCTTATAAATTACTAAAAA
Source organism: Hyperopisus bebe (assembly GCA_026777045.1). Taxonomy (NCBI): domain Eukaryota; kingdom Metazoa; phylum Chordata; class Actinopteri; order Osteoglossiformes; family Mormyridae; genus Hyperopisus; species Hyperopisus bebe. The sequence goes on along the minus strand of JAODJW010000035.1, from coordinate 6,544,835 downwards.
AATGGCCTTAATTAAAGTGTTACTGAAGTCAATAGCTCAAAGTTTGTCATGAGCGATACTTGTAAATGCATGTTATTCCAAATTACACATCCGTCTTCATACTATTAGCCCTCTTTCTGGCATTTCTTTTCTGTGCCGTACTTCATACTTGATCTGTAGAACAATGCTGTCACATGATGTCAAGCATAAGAATAGGCGTTCATTCTCAAAACATTTGGTTTTGCTTTGTTTACAGAGGTAAGCTATTATGGTCAAGGTTACTCACTCCAGACTAATTGACTGTGTGACCTTTCCTTTTATTGTATGATTTATTGTAGACTAGTACAGTTGCAGTGATTAAATAATTCATCTTCATTAGAGACTATAAAAACCAAATTGTGTCTTAATATTTCATTAAATGAATAAGTGATTTAAATGAGCAAATTAATTATTCATGAGAATTCTGAAGAGTTTCTAGGGATGTCAAAAATAAATAACATCAATAAATTAATGAAGTCAAACAATAATAATCAGTAAATAAATTTTTTTTGTGTCTGCTAATATGGGAAAGAAGTTATGCTATTTTTGGTAAATTTTCCAGTACAAGTGTAAGTAATTTATAACTAGATTAAAATAGCTGTTTTCATTGATAAATTCAAAATATCCATTCAGAAAGATAAATCTCCTGAAAAGTAGCATTTTAATGGTGATAACTCTATATAATAAAGGGGAATCTGAGGCACTGCACCCATACCAGGGGCACCTCCCACATGGGATGCCAGACCATAGCAGGACACACACACCATGGGCTATTTAGGATTCTGTTCACCTCACTGCTTGTCTTTGGACTGCAGGGGAAAAGCAGTGTTCCTGGGGAGAACATGCATACTCCAGGCACACAGAACGGGGGCAGAATTTGACACCCAATCCGTGGAGGTGTGAGGTGACAGTGCCACCCACTGTGTCATCGTACCACCTTATCTGTGACTTATATAGTGTACTGACCTGTTCGGATTGTTTTTATGTAGTTTTCTGGTCTGTGATCAATTGTCTCTATGCATTCTGCCTCCTAATTAACCAAAGAGAGAAAAATCCCATTTTTTAAATTCTGAATATAGAGTTTCTTTTCATAAGTAATGCCCAGAATAGAAGATATGATA
>JAODJW010000035.1:6520111-6534125 GCA_026777045.1 Hyperopisus bebe | reverse complement strand
ATCCTATCCTATCCTATCCTGTCCTATCATGGTACCACGCTTGAATTCACTGAGCTCCTGTGAGCGACCCATTCTTCCACAAATGTTTGTAGAAGCAGTCTGCATGCCTAGGTGCTTTATTTTTATACCCCTGTGGCTATGGAAGTGATTTGAACACCTGAATTCAATGATTTGGAGGGGTGTCCCAGTACTTTTGGCAATATAGTGTATGTACATCCTGTGTGTGCATGTGTGTGGCCTTGCTGCAAATGCAGGAAAGATAGATGTTCGTCCTTTACGAGTTTACTAGCCTCCTAGTGGTTTGGATCTTCCTAATTACTACCCGCATAGTGGTATATTTAGTTATTTAATTACGCTTTGTGCCTCTCTCCTAACTTTCCAAGGTCACGAACCATTTGTCTTTTTTGTTAGGGACTTTGCTGCCTTTCCCCATGGTGATGGATAACAAATTGATTTACATGCATAAAGCCTCATTTTTACACCCCAGTGAAACTGGAGGCCAAGAAAGGCCACCATGCATCTCCTTAACCCAGAGATAAACATGAGGAAGTACTAAACTTGGTTTGCTCATTAGGGGCTCTGCCCATCCACTTAATGCAAAACAAATGGAAAAATATCCACAATCTTTTTGTTATACCTGTTCTTGTTTCATTCATTTTACAAAGTATTTTTGCTTTAAAATAATAAGTGCTTGGGCTTTATTATTATTACTTTTTAGTGGGAAAATAAAAAACCAGATACTTAAAAGCGATTAAACATTTTTTTTGCATATTTCTTCATCTGCTAGTGCTCTTTCATAAGAATGTTCTTCTGGGACGTGTTTACTCTTTTAGATAAAACAGTTGGCACAGAATAAAGCACATTCCCATTACACAGACAGGGGCCGCATGACTTCAATTTAAACATCATAGACCACCCACACCACACAGAGTGAGGCGTGAATTTCGGTGATATTACACCAGCACGCGGTTTATGAGAACACAAGTTCATATACTGAATGAAGTGATAAACGACACAGCACAAGGAAGACGTTTCTGTGCTGCTCCTGCGAGCTGCTCTGAAATAGACCAGCTAATGAACAAATTATACTCTATGATTTCGACTGAACTTATTTTGACCAAAAGATTCCAGAAAACCCAGACAAGTCCATAACCTACATGGAAAAGGTCAGGAAATTCCCTGCTTTCATAAAACAAGTGAATAACTGATATTTTTTACCTTGATAAAACACTTGTACAAATGTTCCTCTTCCTTTCCATAAGTAACACCCTGACTGAGTGCAGTATACCACGCGTCATGCAGAGTATACCATGCCGCATGCAGAGTATACCACGCCGCATACCGAGTATACCACGCATATGCAGCCGTCCGAATGAGTCACACAGGGCACATTGACAGCACTCAAATTGACACTGTGCCTGATTTTGTGCAAACAATTACTCTAAATAAATTCCCAGCAACACTGAAAACCATGGTGGCCATATATCAGAAATGATCAGGTGTGATATTAAATCCGATCCTTCACTGAAGTGCTCAACCTTGTGTTAAAATTGAGATACAGCAGTGCAGCCCTGCCCATATATAATGTGGTTTTCATGTACAGGTATTTGGTAAAGATTAATTGCAAAAATATGCACAGTAAGATATTACCAACATTAAATACAGTAACAATAAAGCACATTGTACACGATTATATAGTACTGTACAATTCTGAACTTTTTAATGAAATTTTCACAATACAGCAACAAAAAAAGTCATGTATCAAGGGATGACAGAGCAATGCAATACATGTTGTTTTATACATATTTTAACATACACTGCAGTAACGTGACAATGAATGTGATCAGCGAGAACGCTAGAGGCAAACTGGGTGAGGGTTCTGCAGAGAGGCGTGGTTCTGGGGCCAAGGTGTACTGGGCGTGACTGGGCTGGCGGGTGTCATCATGTTACAGTCTGTACTCGTTTGGTGCGTGGTCTGGATTTCTGCGGTTTTCCAATTTTATTTGGGACACGGCCACTTAAATGAAACCGTCGATACGGGGGGTCGCACTGTATTAAATACTGTGGCTTAAAGTGTCTTTCTTTGGTCTCCCTGCCCTTTTGAGGAAAAGCGGACTATAAAATTTGGGAAAAGCGCCTTGTGTGAACAAATTGCAAACCCTGGCCATCGCATGAGCTTCTCTAGATACATTCCCACACTTCATCTGCAGCAGTGCAGTTCCGGGCTATTTTCTTCCCCACAAATGGTATCAGAGTAATTCTCAGAAGTGGACAGTAACTCACAGTGCATTTACCCTGACTAGGCTTTTTAAACTATTCTCTTGGAAAAAAATGTACTGACTGTGCTACTATATTACAAAAATAACACGTTACTGGACCTGCAAATCTCTGAAAAAGGATATTGCAATTTTCCACTAGAGCCTTTCGACTTCCATGGGAGTGGGCATGGTAAATGTAATCGAATGACGCTACTGATCTTCACTTTTATAGAATTCCCTACTTCCATAATGATTTCCCCAATTCCTTTTGCTGTTCAGAGTACATCAACACGTTGTCCTGCAGGCTGAGGCACTTCTACAGCTCCTTAGAAGTATTCTATAAGAAGAAGGCCCTTCTAACTGTCTAATGACATATTATTTTTCATATCCGAAGGACCAGGGTAGGTCAGGTTCACATTACAGTTTGCCATTTCTTTCCAAGGACATAAAATAATACAGAATATGTTCGGTAATGAGGACAAATAGATGCTTGATAGCATTTAAACCATATCTTTGCCTTTTGCATTTTATGAATATCCATGTTTTAAAGTCATCTAAACAAATGCATAATTAACAATGAAAATCTGAGTTCACTGCACTTAAAATATATTTCTTTTCTGTACTATAAATTATAGTATATAAGAACTGATTTTTAGTTATTGTTCTGTGTATTGGAGGAATACATCTCCTATGATTCCATTAACTATTTAGCACCAAGATTAACCGCACCCTAAATATGACAAGGTGTGATCCCCTTAATGTGTGAACTGACCCATGAGTTCAGAGTGTGGCAAAGGGTAAAATTGCTTGATCCTGATGCACCACTGCTTAGAATCCCATCACCCATGCACCTCCAGCACATGCAAATGTCAGTTATCAGGCGTCCTGAGTGGTTTGTGCACAGTAGCTCTGCAATGATACCCCAGCATTCTGCACCCTCTTGGGACTTTTCGTGATGAAAAAGGGACGTTCCCGACCCGAATCGACCTCCATTTACACTCCTGTGATGCATGAGGCCATTTCGGTGTGCACTTACGCCTGCTTTGTTGTCTCTCTGTGTCTTTTTCCATTTTCCATCCCCTGTGAGACACTCCATAGTTAATGTTAGCTGCTCCAGCATCCTTTGCATCTGTCACATCTAAACAAGAAATGAGATCTTGCTCAGTTACATCTTAAAACAGCCTCATTCAGTCAACCCTATCTATGTTTGCTCTCAAAAGATGGGGGAAGAGGCTTGAACATATACAGTGAGATTACATTTCGTATTTGGAGGGGAACGCAGGATAATATTCGGTAATTTGAAAAATGAAAGCTAAATTTATTTCTGTTAGAGAGGGGAGAAGATTACATGAGGAAATTTTACTATTATGGTTTTCATGTCTTTTGTGAAAAGGACTGGATATTTCACTTCTAATTCTGAAAGGTATTTCTGAGGAAACTGAGAAATAACTATCAGGAGAAAGGATGAAGACATGACATATCAGTGAGTCATATGAGAAATAATATACATTTCAGATGTATGAACAGGAGTAATACTCGGCACAGGAAATAGTTCTGTTAATTGCTTTATGAGATATTTCGAGTGCCAATGAAGTGAGACTTCACTGAGATCCTATTGAGATTTTATATTCACATGAAGTAGCAAGCAAAAACCATCAAATCCTTGCAAAACATTGACAATCTACTGTATGTAAAAAGCATATACAGTTTAAGTATTGTAACAATTAATGTTTCTTATATATTGACAATTATAAAGAAAAGAAGTATGTACATATTTAACCCCAAATGCCAACGATTAATTAATTTAGAAAGTCACACTTACTTTACAGAAACCAGATTAATGAGTCATCTCTGTCTGTGAACAAGTCTTTCCCATAACTTTAGAATTAAAAAAAAACGTTAGAATTAGAAAAAGAAAAAAAAAACGTTAAAACATGAATAAGCTGGGGATTTGAGGCACACGCTAAGCATTCAGGGTCATTTAATTCAATTCAAGAACCATCATTTCAATAAGATTATGTTATACTAACATCTTAACATGCATGTGATCAGCAGACATTGCATAAGATAGGAGGATCCCCAAAGGGTTCAAGTTTGGATGATAAAGAGGTTGAAACTCAGTGTCGTTTAACAAAATCCAGATATCTAAAGCAAAACTTGACATGTGTATATAAAAAGATAAAAGTGAGACTCTGTATGGGGTCCATCTATATCACCAATGTGCCAATGTACTCGGCCTAAATGTTCACTGGTAAAACATACAGAGAGACAAACGAACAAATTGAAGTTGAAGTGCCACTGCTTTGTAGAGTTAAAAAAAGGAAAACCAGGACAGCAATGAGTAGATAGATAGATAGATAGATAGATAGATAGATAGATAGATAGATAGATAGATAGATAGATAGATGGAAAATAATATTGTAAAGAAGTGAGAAAGTGGTGCACATGTAATGTGTATAGTTTTACATATTCTACATTACTATGGATAAAAACAGCTATTGTCAACACAACAATAATTATCCAGCTATAGCAAGTACTCAGAATGTTGTTTTTTCTGCAACAAATAACCCAGCAGTCAGTTCTCTAATTCCCCTCGTAGAGTGAGTCAGCAGGGATGCATGACAGCGAAATCAGTCAGGGGCAACATGTATTATTACTCTGTTTTTTCTTCCAAGTTGTTTTCATAATTTCATACCGCGTTGTGATTAATCAAACTGTTAGAGAGCATGCATTACATATACAGAGCATGATCTGCCCACTTGGGGACTATTTCTGATTACAGTCACTAGGTGCCAGTGTGTGTGTGTTCGTGTGTGTGTGTGTGTGTGGCTTTTTTATGTTACTCTGTTTCTAAGCTTCTCATAAACACTATGCTGTTTACCCAGCACAGGCAGCCACGCATAATCATTTTCGTCAAGATTTTCATCTAGTTGCTTCTTTTGAACCACAGGGATATAGAAAATTAATTCTGAAGCATCATATGCTGCATATCATTTTTATTTATATCTATTTATTCACTCAATATACTTTTTCAGGATGTTATGTTTCTGTGTACTTTTTAAACCTATTTACACCACAATTACTTGCCTACGCTTTGTGTACTGCCTTGCACTTTGTTCAGTATTGCACTGTACATTTTTATCTTTGCACATTACGCCCCTTGCTGCTGTATGCAGAAGAATTTCCCTCTGGGATCAAGTTTATCTTATAATCCATCCATACAACCTGTAACAGCTTATCCTGGTCAGGGGGTGGATGTGTGTGTGTGTGTGGGGGGGGGGGCACCCAGGCTGCTTGACGCACTGTACCATACCCAAGGCACTTGAAATGTATGAATGCAATGATGCATAAATCTTACATGAAGTAGCCAAAAGTCAAACTGAATATGATGCCACGTCCAGGAGCCATATACATCCTATTTTAGTGCCAAGCATAAAATATACCCCATAACGTGTCCATGCTGTCATAAATCTGCAGTTTTTCAGATACACAGGTACGGTATTGTAATTGGATTTATGCTGAATGTGGCAGCCAGTTGTGTTCTCATATAAAATATAACTGATGTTAAAAGGTCATACAAAGTAAATCTTGCCTCGCCGTGATAAGGCTGCTCATTCGCTACATCTGTAGAACTTCAAAATATCTGGAGGACCATTGAAAGCATCGCAGGGTATCATGAATTTGCAAAAGGGTGGCTGCATGCAATCTGAAGACCCATTATACAGCTTTAAATCAGACTATAGTGGGGATATTTAATTAAAAGCAAAACTCAAATGTGGTTAGAAAAGGCAATTTAATGGAACAAATGCAACTGCCATGTACTGTGATCGCATCATAATTTACCCAGCTTCTTCACCCTTAGAAACTATACAGATCTATATTAATTAAGTAGAATATTCTCCTTTGTCATTGTAATATTATTAATTAAATTATTATTATTATTATTATTATTATTATTATTAATAGAGGTGCATGTCTTGATTATCTGTGCTCAGTAACCATTATTTAAAGGCAGAAGGAAGCTGGAGAAGCTGAATAAAGCCCGTAGAGATTGGTTGGGGGTCGGCAGTCAAAGGTGCACCCACCATACCCTAACTGCTGATCCGCTAATCTGTACCCAGCTAACTTGATTATAATGGTCAAAATGAACAAAGGTGAGTCATTCAACAATCCTTTACTAGTTAATCGCTAATACTCCAACCTTGAAAGTAATTACTGACTTCCCGCCACCGATAGCTGTGAATTATCACTAAATTATATTTTACTGTCCTGATGGAAAAAAAGGCATCACCTTGGGAATCAAAAAAAAACTGCACCTACATTAAAAATCGCTGTATTACTATCAAAGTTATTGATCCCGAATCTGCTGGATATATGCTGAGGAAGGACTCTGCTTCACCCAAACCCCCCGGCGGTGAACATGCGTTAGTGGGTAGTGGTGCAGTCGCATCAGGGCCCAAGACCTGCACACTCTGCAGAAGCCACGACCATGTCCTCTCGACCCTTTGGTTCCTCTTACGAAACGTTCTTAAAAAATCGGTCACATGACCCAGGAGATGCTTTTTATATTTCGGTGCCGTATTCGCTTACGACATATTAGAATATGTTGTGTTCCACCCCGTCTCTCATCCCCATCCCCGTACTGCCTGAGCCGAAACTCTCTCTTCAGGCCCAGTCAAAATGAAACAGGAGCCACTTCTGAAATACACAGCATATGACTTGTTGCATTGGGTCAGACTTACTGAGTCCAGCCATAATGCATTTTCAGGTGTTTGCGATTTAAAGGCAGCCAGGCCTGAAGCTGATCTTGTCAGACATTTGGCACTGTGACTGTGTGATAAAGCACCCAGGCAGGTATTCCATTTCTCTGGGCTACCTATTTAAAATCTTTAAATATCACCCATTTTAAAATAGGACTCCAGTTGAAGTTCCATTTAGAGACGGTACCTATATGGTCAGGTAAATGAATACAACCGACTGTTTTTTTTTCTTTTTAAATTTGTGTTCCACATCCAAAACAGCATTTTTAACTTATTTTAAAAATGCATACCTGTATATCATTTTAAACATCTAAATCGCAAAAAGAAAGAAAAACAGTATTGCATGATATTGCTTTTATATATTCCTGGCATTACATGCTACAGTACTATGCTTTGATAAAAAATAACCAAAATGCAGCACATATTCTTCCCCTTGTGTTCTCTCTTGGGAATTCTCTGTGACATTAGATAACTGCGATCTGCATCCAATAAAATGCACTAATTATGCAATATGAAATCTAACAACAGCACTTGAGCTGATTTTGGCAAATTTGTTGTTCGTCTCAAACCCCTCTGGGCTTGGGAAGAGTACCCAGCCAGTTCCTGCATCATCCGCTCGGCTAACAGGGAGCAGGCTTATAGCCGACAGGACATGTCCAAACACGAGAGTCACCGACACCCAAGACCCGAGATGCCGGCACTGTAAGCAACAGAAACCCCGTTTTAATGGAGCCCTATTGGACGCCGTTTCACCATCAGATCGATAAGGGGAGCACGCAAGCCAGCTTTAAGTGTCATTGTCCTTAAAATGATGTGACAGCTTGCGAGACCTGGAATACAACGCAGACTGGTGGGATTTCAGGCTCCCGCCACTGCGTAGCGGGACGGCAAGGTTTACGTGGCGCGTCGAGACAACAGCGGCCATGTGCAGAGTGCGTCAGCCTGACACTGTGGCAGAATACTGGTGAACCATCGTCATATGTTAGAGAAAACAGCGACATACAAGCAAAACGTGCTGTTTATTTATGTTTTGTGACTTATGTGTCTCGTGCCACAGAGACACAGACAAACATTCCAAAAGGATGGACCCTGTTACCACTGTTGGGAAAGTTACTTTTGAAATGTAATAGGCAACATATTATTAGTTATCCTGTTAAAAATGTAATAAGTAATGTAACTGTTTTGATTACTCTATCAAAGTAATGTAACTTTGTTACTTTTTGATTACTTTTTTAACAAATGTTTTAAAATGTTAATAAAGCTGAAAGGTCAAATGCGTCCCAATGGCTTTGCTGACTCATGTCGCATGGAAATGTGCCAAAAGAAGGCATTTCTGCATAGTGAAAAGGCACAAAGCAACAAAATGAATGTTATATTCTACATATAAGCTTTTTACCTATAATATATACTAGGATGTAACCCCTTTTTAATAACCAACATTTTCATTAGTGGCTGTAATTTAATTGCATATTTTTTTTTGCAGATACTGTAACATATTACAATTGTGGGTAGTGGCGGCTTAATGGTTTGGGAAGTGACTTGTAATTGAAAGATTGCTGGTTTGAATCCCCGACCAGCAAGGCACCACTGAGGTACCCTGAGCAAGGTACTGCCCCCAAGCCCTGCTCTCCGGGTGCTGAATTAGCTGCCCCCTGCTGTGTCACAACGTCACATATGGGTTAAATGCAGAGGACACATTTTGTTGTGCACTGTGTGCTGTGATGTATCAACAATGACCATTGATCACCAAATTCAATATTTATTTTATAATTTAATTATGCAACGTTGTTACATGTAACTGCAAAAAAAAATCACTAGGAAAGGCAATGTAGTTACTGGTCATCACTGACTGTCACTCAGCAATCACAATTTGCCTGTTTGTAGTCCAGCAACGCCAAACTGACTTCAGGTCAGTGCCAGGTGATCTGTCTCAGCCCAATGCCATACAATTAACCCTGTTGACCTGTACATCTGACTGCTGACCTGTCACAACCCATTTACTTGTCACATGGATGAAAGTCTGAAATATATTTAACACCTATTATTACAAATAGCTTTACAATATGACTTTGCATTACTGAGCCATATTTTTTGGTAACTGAAAATGTTGCATAAATACAAAGATAAGTCACTGTGTCTGTTTGTGTGTGTGTGTGTGTGTGTGTTACCACAGTGTGACAACATTCACTGTGATACCCTTCATTTGAACACAATGCCTTGCACTCCATTGATGTAAATTTTAGCCACAGGGCCCCCGGCCCGCTCACCCTAGGGGAACACCGCCCCCCCCCCCTTTCCCTGGGACGATCCCTTGCTCTCACCTCTCCACAGTCAAGGGGCCATCTGCTGCAAACCACACGTTCAATTACCGCTGAGGAAGTCTCCATTACTCACCGGGCCGACCAGCGGATGGGGGGGGGGGGGGTGTTGATGACTCTAAAAGCACACAGGGTGATCAATACACCATCAAAGGGCTGATCCGGGGCCCGCACACTGCCACCTCTTCCCTACTCTTTCTGTAAAAAACGATTACGGCATTTCATTGAGTTCTCCAACATAACAATTAAAAAGGCACGCCTTCATTTTAATAAACTGGTTATGGGTGTAAAAGTCTTCTGCCTGGTTTTTAATGTCCAGAACTGGACCCCGTCAGTATAAAGGGTCTAAACATGATTCGCACTCGCATTCAGTATAAATTAGTGTGATGTAGCAGGTGTTTGATTGAAGCAATTAAAAATGTGCATAAATAAACACACACAGTAAACAAAAAAATCTCAACAAATAATCAAATCAGTCTGTTTTCAGCAAAGGAGCATTTGACGTGCATATAAACTTTTCTCAGTTAGGTAATTATTTAGTTAAATGAATGAATAACATGTTGGTCTTTGGCCGCGGAGACGTTCTGCTGACACTGTTCCAGGGGCCGGGATCTGCTGATCGCTGCTGCAGGGCTGCAGCACAAGAGGAATTTAAACCTGACATCTGCAGTCACACTGGCACATGATAAACAGACAGGCAGCGAATGCCAGTTTGGGCATATGGTTATCTGTGCTGTTTTCACAATCTGTGTGTGTGTGTGTGTGTGTGTGTGTGTGTGTGTTTGCGTGCGCGCACACATGAACATAGCCAGGAATAGTTCTGCTAGGCCAGCCCAAATGCCAATCACTTTGACCAACCCCTAATTTTTAAATTAATCTTTTATTCTTTACACCTAGTTCTGAATGAACTGAATGCTAATTCCTCTCTGGTTTCCTATGAGCTGTAATAATACAATATTGTCTTGGCTTGTCAGCAAAGATATTTTGCGGGGCTGGTGATCAAAGGGTTAACAAGGGGCACTCAGTACATTTACAGCTCCTGCACACATTCACATAAAATAGTTCGGGGAAAATGGGCAGGCGCTCGCCCCCAGTAATTCCCCCCACCCCCCTCACAGATGTTGCATTTTCACGTTCCTACCCTCCAAAACCACCTCACTGCTGCCAGATAACATGCATGTTGATGTGTTTTGTGAGCTTTTCTCTTCGCAGCTTTTTGTCATAGCAAATATAGTGTGCAAAGGCACGGCAAACAAGGCAACAGCAAGCAAAAAATAATGCCTATATGATTTGTTTTAATAAATCCTGTTCTAGATGAATCCAGGTGTGGAATCGAGTGTTTCATTTACCGCAAGGACCAAGAAACAGCATAATGAAGCCATTTCGTTGGTATATGTGTTCATTCTGGTTTATACTAACTGGAAGGTCAGAAGTACTTTTAAATTACATTTTTCCAATAGAAATATATTCCTTTCACAAGTTTGGGGAATTCCACTTTCAATCTCCGACCCTGAAATATGCAAGGACCTCAGGGCACCAGTGCAATATATATTGATATGTCCCACTGCATTAAAGTCTCCCCTAATGTTTGCAGCACTGCCAGCTCATTCCTGAAAGTGACCACAGCATGTGACAAGCTGGATATGTAACGGCCATTATTAGGCTGCTCACGTCGCACGGGCACATTAATTTGCGCAGGATAGTAGTTCTAGTGTTAATACTTGCTGTATTTTTGTACTTTGGAGAATTTTACGTCTTTTGCAAATTATCATTAATTTGGATATCTTGAATCGTCGCCAAAACATTGATTCCTGTTTAGAAAAAATGGAAGTATGTCTTAACCCCCTGTATATATCATTTGCCTTAATTAAGATGTCAACTTGCTAGGAAAAATGCTGACCCTACTGTTGTCCTTCTGATTTAACTTTTCATTGTCTTATGATGTTTCACATTTTAGCATGAAATTATATAACAAAAAAAAGCACTGAAATGTTATATAATAGACATCATATCAGATGTAAAGTATATGTTTCATCCGCTTCATATTTGTTGCATGTCTGTTGAATGAAAATTTGGTTCTTGAGTAACTGAGCACATATTTTGGTAGAAACTCGATGACACCTTCCACACACTTAATGGCCTCTTACTTAAATATGAAGCACATTTTTTCCTCTAAACCCTCTAAGCTTTTCAGAGCTTGACCTCATTGTAACTTTGACGAACGATGCTGATCCAGTAACCTGCCATCTGGTTTCCGCTCCAAGCTTTCATGACAGATAAGATAATGTGTACGGTCTTATTAATAGAAGATGAGTCATCGTCTGTTTACCATTCCTATTTCTAATGAGGTCCAGAACCTTCAGCACCACTCCTTCAGGTGCCGACCACAAATCCCTTTGTGCTTTTAGATTTGAGGGCCTCATTAAGAGCTTTTTTAATCCCGCTATTCTCTAGTAAGGACTGTGCCCGCTGGACCATTTAACGGCTACATGAGGGTCACCAAGACAGGCTAAAAGCTAAGAACATGTCATTTTATTGCACGTTTAGAGACAACAATCCACCTAATGGCATGTTTTTACATAAACACAAACACACATAGAAGGCTGGGAGGGGGAACGAATGAGAGCGTTGTCACAATGTTAAACGCTGCACCCCTTTGTACTGCACCTATTTGTTACGTTATGCTTTTAAATATTAGTTCCAAAGGTTTTCAGTGAATGGTGCTGCAGTTTAGCTTAAGTTAGCTGAAAAGGTTACTTAATTTCCTTTATTCAGAGCAGCTACCATGTTGTGTATTTAGTAAAGAACTCCTCGACTTCTGTCTAATCCGAGTACCCATCTGTCTATGCGGAAAAAAAGTCATTTGAGGTTAAACTGTTCTATATTCATGGAAGTGGAAGGGAGTGCATGTCATTTTTTTTTCAATATGAGACTTTTTAGAGTGATTTTCATATAAGGATTTAAGCATGCACATTCGGGCAGCCTGCAAGGTAAATTTTTATGTCACAGAATGTGTCATTTCTACAAGTGAGGCAGAACACCTCAAGTGGTCCACAAGAAAGACTGAATGAAATGCTTAGTGTCATTTCAGATGTAGAACTGTGTTTGCAGGTCTTTTATTACCATTTTTACCTTGTTATGAATATAAAGGACATATAAAGGAGTACTGTATTTCTGTGGGCTGTTACTATAATATTGTACCATTTTATTTTCACATCTAGCAGTACTATGGAATAGGAATTCCAAACCTTTCAATGTCCATGGTTCGGTTTATGTCCCACACACATTTCACAGACCGATTTCGGGTGATACAGGGGGAAGGTAGGTGCTTGTCCATTGACTGGCTATTTCATAACTTTAACCTTTTTCGAAATGTTTGAAAACAATCTAATTTTGGAAATTAACCACCCCTCCGGCAAACTCCCACCATTCCGTGACACGGTGGAATACTGACCCGAGGACCTGGGAATTGGGGTCCCTGCTAAAGACTTTCAGCACCACGGACAGCGGACATTGTGTGTTTTGCCAGAAGTGGACTTTTTTTTGCGAAGATGAGTTCCATCCTCTTAAAGGCTATGATACACACACACACGTGACAGTCCATCTCTGCTTCTTTCCATACTTTCCTGGGGGATGAGTATTTATCAAAAATAATACCGCAGAATTATAATGGGTAAAACAATGGCCACTCAGTTAACCTGACATGTACAAAATTGACTTTCTTAGCTTCAAGAAGTTTCACTTGCTAAATAACTTTATTAATTTGTACAATTCATTTAACGTACTGGGATTAAATGATTGACATAGCTACTGAGGTATGAAGCAGGTAAGGGTTATGATCCATTAACAGCTGAATAGAAGGCCACGCACCCTATTTTCGAGATTCTTACTGGCCTCATTTGAAAGCTGCATTTGTTTATCCTTTTCAGGACTGAAGGAGCCAGGCTGGTTTAATCTGGCCTCATCATTCAGGTCCCTCTTAGGTTATGCTGCTTCAGGATCACTTAGATGGAACATTAAACTGGCCACAACCTAAGTTCCTAAAGACGCAGGGCCACGTGATCCTCGCTGTAAAATCCATGATACATTAATAATGCTCTTTTCATTTTTATTGTGTTTGGGACAGGACTTATGAAGTAAAGTAAACAGCTAAATTCATATTTTTATAGCAATAATAAATGCAGCTTTTCAATGATTTTTCAACTAATTTTGGTAAAGAAGAAGATATTTATTTGACAACGAAAGCCAGACTTATGCCTCGATACCTTCCTAAACTGGAATTCTGAGATCTAATGGAAGCCATTTTCCAGAAAAGATGCCACAAAGAAAGTTATTAGGTGCTTTAACCCAGATAATACTGCACAGGTTTTATTTCAGCAAACCTATAAGCATGTTCACTTGGGCGTGGAGGCTGATGATAGGATTAACCACCCTCCCAGATTTTATTCTTAGCTTAGATGGGGTGGTGTTTACAAATGTTCACATATCCTCAGTAAAAATTCGGCCATACACAAGCCAAATCCCACAAAGTACTACAATCTGTCCATCTTTTAATCACATATTCCAGTCAGAGTCATGGGCAAGGGTGTAACTTTGGCTTGGTCATGGACAATCAAAATATCTTCCATCCATCAATCCATCCATCCATCCATCCATCCATCCATCCATCCATCCATCC
>JAODJW010000035.1:6508855-6520011 GCA_026777045.1 Hyperopisus bebe | reverse complement strand
ATCCATCCATCCATCCATCCATCCATCCATCCATCCATCCATCCTTTTCTATCCACATCCTATGCAGGCTCACCACAAGCATGAAGGCACTCCCAGGAAATGCATGAAATGAGGAAGGGTAGAACGTGGATGGGGCACACTATGAAATCAAATTACCTGATGACCTGGAAGTGTAACTCAGGGTCGAAGCTTACCGTGTGTCAGTAGCAGTCCCTAACCTGTTCTGTCCCTGTTTGGCCAGAAGGTGTCGCTAGCCATCCCATTCATAACATTTGAGACCTGAGTGTTTAGTGGTTATGACCCCTACCTGTGTCTTGTTCCCAGCCGTAGTGCTTAGTTAATTGTTATGGCCTGCACCTGTCCCTCATGTGGCCCCTGTTATAAGGGTGTGAATGTGTGTGTGTGTGTGTGTGTGTGTGTGTGTGTGTGTGTACTTGCTCTTGCCCTACTCCATTGTTGGTCATTGTAGATGTTGGTGCTGTATGGCTTAGTCTCCAGTTTGTTCTCAGATTTTGTAGGTGCTGTTAGTGCATTAAATGTGTTCTGTGCATATCCCTGCATTTAGGTACAGCCCCGGTTAGTTCTACACAGCTCCTGTCCTTTTCACTGGATCCCTCTTGGTTCCTTTCGTTTCTGGTGATTGTTTGTATTCAGCTTATAATAAAGTCCCTTGATTGCTATTTCTGTGGATCGTCATTCCTTTTTTGTGACTTGTCGTGACACCAGGCTGTTTTGTCTGTCTTTAACATAAGAAAAATAATGGTATACAAAGTAGAATATTCTCTCATTTTACATAAAATAAATGCAAGAAATACATTTATGTAAATCTGGTGACTGAACATGCCTATTGTTTTTTTTTTTCTCAAGAAAGATAAAATCACAGATTTCGTTATATGATAATTTCAAACTGCAGATATTTCTTCATTTTTCTTTCAATATCTGGAAGCGGAATGTATTAAGAACTTATTTTTCTTTATATTCTTTTCATTAAACAATACTTTTAAGATTAAGTACAGCTGTTCAAGCGTGGCATCTTTCGGAGTGCAATCAAAGGGGATTTAATGAAAGCCTCTTCCTGCTATGAATGATTTATGGCCAATTAAAAGAGAAATAGGCAATAGTTTCTGTGTTTCTTTTCCTGAATAAAAAAAGAATATAAACTTATTTAACAATATTAACTTTTTTTAGCCCTGAGGTTATGAAAGGTTTTCATTCTCATGTAGAGTTGGTATTTTCAACATCTGTCAGAATGTCAAATAGTCTGTGGTAGTCAATGACAATCAATCTTTCAGCCCAACTTTCAATCAGTCTGTCTGTCTGTCTGTCCATATTTTTGTCTTTTTTCTGTATGCCTGTCTGTCTCTTTGGCCTCTTCCCTCATAAGTTTTGAGAGAAACAAGTGAAGGGCCCTTTATACTTTTATTTCATATTACTGGAATAAATAGTTAATTGAACATGACATTTTATGCTACAAATATTTTAACAAACACACACACACACACACACACACACACACACACACACACACAACCACAGCTCAACACCTCAACATAAACTAAATCAAAACTTACATCTTACGTCTGTACTGTAAGTTAAGAATAAAGATGTAAAGGTCAAAGTCATTCTTCTCAAAATTAATTAAAACCATTCATACATGCTGATTATGAATCACAGTGGAAAGCCTTTATCTGAGGCCTGCAACCTCTGGGGTCAACGTGAACGGAATAGCGCTATTTAGATGGCTCTGTTAAGGCAATATAAAAATGACATATTACTGCCAAGGTATATTAATCACAGATTATCTGAAGTAATAAAGTCCGCAATGATTCATCCCTTCAGGATAATATTACTTTCCCTGAACCCTAACAAAGCTCTCATATGTTTATTATTGCTAAAAAAAAACCCTCTCTTTCTGATATTTAATTTGAAACAAAGTTAATTAAATGATAAAAGTCAATTAATTTTCTAATTTTAATAAAAGTTAATTGCACATTATTTATCACTTAATTACAATATGATTGTAAGTTTACACTAAATGATCATTTGGGGAGAACAACATTGCATAGTGTGGTGACCCAGAAAACACATTAGCAAACGTAAGACGATATTCATATCAATTAGTATTTTGTTAAACAGCAGTTTGCAGTCAATTTCTCCCAGTTGCTGTTATGTTTCAGAGCTGGCCCTGAATGTCAGAGTGTGTTGCCTGGAGACAGTATCCCCAGTATAGGTCCTGACAGGGAAAAGGCTGATTGGTGGGGTAAGTGGTCCTTTCAGAGAGAAAATGAATATTGCCACCGGGGGGAAAAAGTTAGTTACCCGAAAGGACCGTCTTTTTTGCCTATTACACCATCTGGGCCCCTGCGTTGTTCCAGCATGGCGGTGACTGACTAGAGACCATAACTGCAGCCCCCTCTCAGTTAAGTCATGCAGTCACACCTCACACACTGCTTTCTCAGCAAAAGAACCATTATGATGCTCCGAGATTTGATAAGACTGCAACAGAAGGTAGCAGTTTAAGCATTTTATCACGAAGCATTCTAGAATGAAATATAGATTTCCTACTGCAAACCTTCTTTGAAGGCTACCATTGCAAAGAATAAATCAATAACGAATGCTTTTGACAATGTAGTAAAGCAACTATTAGCATTTCATGTCTGGCACTGCACAAAGCTCACCATGACAAAGATATGGAATTTCCTGTAATTTTTTTGGAGATCTGTTTTATAAAGATGTGCTTCTCCTTACAGTTTTCAGAGTATGTCGTATGAGTGCAAAGAGTACAAAGATGTTGTACAAGTTGTTGATGTTTCTGCCATATTCAGTCCTTTTTCCCTGCATCTAACAAGGGTATCTAACACAGGCCTTAATATTGCACCCTGTTCCTCCAAGTTTCCAGGCAAAATAAAATAAGAAAAAAACTAAAACATGCTGTAAATAATTGTAAAATGTAGCATTGCTTCTTAATTTTATTGGCATTGTTCACCTTTATTGCTGGATAATAAAAATTGATTTGATGAGTTTGCAATGCACTTACATCACTTGGATAATGTTTGGAATAATTTCCTGTAAAAATGGACTATAATTTAGTTTAACTGTAATTCCAGTAACTTGGTGCCAGGTTGAATTTAATTGTACAGCCTCATTATGTCACTGTTGAAATATCAATACTTCCCCTTAGCCTTGCCAGAAGGTAATGTACGGGCCAGTTATCCCCGACTCCAAATCAGCAGCGTTCTGACAGTTCGCCTGCTCTGGGGATGATGAGGATGGTCCCTGTCACCATTGCGAACTGCGAGGTCCAGTGGCTGCATAACGAGAGCTGCCAGCCTTGCACAGGGCTCCACATTGTTTGATGTCCACCAAATAAGACATAGTTGGCTGCCCTGTTTGAGCTGTGCAAACCTGCCTTTACTTTAGTTCCCAGTTACAGTCTCTTGTAATATGTCAGAATTTTGTCACCTTGTCCTGTGCTACCTGGAATAGGCTACAGCATCCCCCCTCAACTGTGACCAGGATGGATGGATAGATGGATGGATGTAATTGCAGTGATGTGTTTATAGCTTATTCAAGTCTGAATGAGGGATAGAGGAGCTGTGTAACTGAATAAATGTCCACCAAACAGATACACAATAGTCAGAATGAATTGAAAAGCCCTTTGTAATCAAATTACAAGTATACAAGTGCTGAAGCTGTGTGCTTACATCCCCTCTACTGTTACTGAAATAATCCCCTGATCACATGCATTAGACGTTCTCAGTTTCCAGGAATCTTATACCAGGTGTGGGTAATAACCCAAGTGAGAGGAATGAGGACTGAAAACAGGGACAGAAGTTGCACTGACAGCGAGTTGCACTTAAGCGTTGCATGTCTGAGCTGAGTGAGCATGTGAGCACAAGTCGAAGATCTGGGAAAGCAAATAGAGTAGCCAAACAAGTAGTTAGCGGAGCACATGGACTCAAGGCACATGGCTTTTTAAACTGCATTTTAATTCAAAGGATACCTATTTATTGTTTGATTATGTTTGCATATATGTGCCCAGAGTTGGATAGTTCAGGTCCAGACCAAGATTTTTTTCCAACCAACCAGTTGAGTATAAAAAGTCACAGTCACAGAGGACTCAACTGGTTGGTTGAAACAAAACCTTGGTCTGAATTTTTACTTTCTCGACCTGAACTATCCACCTCTGCCTGGGACAGCTGGAAAAGCATCCTAGGAGACCACTTCATGAAACTGACATAGAGGAGAAATCCCTGGAACAATTGGGGTTAATGATCTTGCTCAAGGGCCCAATGGTGGCATCACTCTACCGATCCAGGGATTTGAACCAGCAACCTTGTGAGTCCCAACCCACAGATCCGCTCCCACCCCAACAAGTTATTAATTTTTTGTTTGATCAGTGCATAATTCCATATATGTTATTTTATAGTTTTTATGTCTTTATAATTATTATAAAACATAGGAAATAGTACAAATAAACTTTTCTATGGGCAGGTGTGTACAAACTTTTTATTGGTACTGTATATAAGAGTGAAGAAATGTGTTCTAAAAATGAAATAAAATTAATCTATTTTTATTTTATAAATATACAACTACTGTTTCGTCATGCATGTAAAAAAAATCCTTAAATATAAATATAAAAGTACCTTATTCTTTATCTCTACCTCTTTAACACTGAATCAACGTGCCTTTTTTAGATATAATAATAAGTATAAAAGTAAAAAGCGTTTTTGATCTGTGTAGAAGGAAAGTATTGCTCAAAATGAATGATATGAAAAAATGGCCGCAGTTTTTTGGAGAGAGTCAGAAGGAGCGAGTTATGGTGTGCTGGTTAAAGTCTTGAGGTTGGATATAATGACTATGGAGATCTTGGGCCACAATTCAAAGTGCTGCATAGTGCAAACCTAAAACTCTTTATACCGTGAGAAAAACACCATCCCTACAGTCAGGTATGATATAAACGGCTGCATGGATGTTGGTCACCATCAGGGACTGAAGGAATAAAAGGGAAAATGGATGGAGGGAAAGCCAGGGAAATAGCCCTACAGTGGACCAGTCAAATTCCTGGGGTGAATCTCAATATGCATACCTGGCCATACTTGTGTTCTCAGGTACCTGTTTTACTTCATCTTCCATTGCTGAAGACCAGTTCCAATACTAAGAACTCAAGTACATGAGGACGGTAAAAATCCGTGGATGTTGGTCTTGCTCCACCCCAAATATCAAGGATACATCGGTTGCATCCTCGCTGAATGAGACCAATCCCATTCATTGCACCCCAAGTTGATTCTTGGAAAGCAAGTTAGCAAGACCACAAGTACGGTCTTTGCGTTCTTGGTACTGAGATTCCCCCCTGATGTCAGTCTCACTGAAAATTTATGGCATTAGAGAAATTTTGCAGTGCACAGGGGCTAGTCAGGTAAGTAGAACAACCTGGAGAAAATCTGCCAAAAGTCTGGTGAATGGTGAACAGGAAGCTAGGAAACATTTCACGCTGATACAGCAGGAACACATTTCCCGGACATGCTGGGCTGGGGCTGCAAATCCCACCCCTGTCCTGCTTCTTTGACGTTATTGTATGTAGTGTTGTGCGAATTTCTTACTGCAGTCCAGAGACGTACATGTACGTGAACCGCTTTCTCTGCATTTCCCATAGTGCATCATTATGTGTGTGATGTTCCCTGGGATCTCTGTCATCTCATGCCGCATGTAACTCCAGCCCACTCTTATAGAGAAGGATTTGATAAACAGAAAATCACCCTGTCAGCAGTAGTTCTTTTGCCAAAACACAACTTGTTAAAGCAAACAGGAAGTATACAAATAACTTAGTATAATAAAGGGGAACTACACATAACAAAAGAGCTTGTAGAGACAATAGGGGATTCTACTGGTACTGCATACAGTAGGAGTATCTAATAAAATGCCCACTTTGTAACACAAAGCATACTTCTTTTGTTTTGGATAGTTAAACTAAGTTACAGTAAGTTATTTAACTAGATACCATATTTTCAGGATGTGTCTGTCTATTGTTCCTGCTGGGGGCAAATGCTCTCAACAAATCCACCTGTATCCTTCTAGAAAAGTATAAATCACCTTTAAGGTGTATTACGACCCGTCTAGGGGTGGACGCCGCAACAGAAAGGGCAGGGAAAAGCGGTCTGACAAAACACACCACAAGTGGCATACAAATAAACAAAAGGCTATATTTACAATAATATATATATATACATGACTCCAAGCAACAGTGTTACGCAGGGCAAGGCGCAAATCATAATCCAGTATACAGGTAAAAGAGGTCAGTAAATACCAGAGAATCTAGCAAACAAAACGAAGGGAAAGTCCAGAAATCATAGTCCATAGGGGAAATATACATCAAACACTGCAAAATTGATCATTAACACAAATGATTCAAAAATGGTGTCAAACTTGTGAGTAAAAAGGGGCCTACAGTAGGTCTTCTGCCTCTTCTCGCTTTATAGACCACTGTAACAATATGGAGGACAGGCAAAGGCTTGTGGGAAATTGTAGGCTAGAAGATGTGGACTCGACTGGCTGGACTAGAGTACCTACTGCACAGAGCAACCAGAGGATGTAACGTGTGACAATGTGAGTGAATTGCTCACTGACAGCTTTGCAGTGGGTAGGGGTCTCGCCTGGTGCTTAATTAATCTGAGCACCCTTTACTTCTCAGGATGAACTCTGGATCCCCATGGTCCAACGTTACTAAGTGTCCACTGAAAATCAATAAATGGATGTTGGCATGCATGAATGAATGAATGAATAGAAACTACCTTCTCTTTGTGGTAGCAAGCATTACAATACATTTTGAATACTATGAAATGAGGTGTATTGGGAAGCAGAGTGTGGCTTAGTGGACTCCCCGCCCAGCAGAACACTTACATTGCCATTGGGCCCTTGACGGGACACATTACACCCGAAAAGTGCTCCAAGGTGCCAGACCTGAAGTTTTGCTCTCGTGTGTGTGTGTGTGTGTGTGTGTGTGTGTCTCAAAGGGGAGCAGGACGGCATATGCGAAAAGAAGCATTACAATGCACTTGTGCAAATGGCAAATGAAGCATCATTTCATCATTTCAGATACATATAAAGATAAATTAGGCATGGATACCCTGGCTGATTCATCGTGGGACCCGCCCAGAAAAAAGTCATGTAACCCCCCCCCCCCCCACACCCATTTACTGTGGGACCCATATCTCTCCTCAGACTGAATGCACCAGAACACGTGGGGGCCCAAGGTGACATTTTGTCAGGGGTAGGCTCCAGTCCCCTGCAGGTATCCCCTACGTAGGATGAGCAGGTATGGATAATGGAGGGACGTATGTAAGGTTTTAATGTTGTTTTAGTGGCATCCTGGCCTGCGTTACAGCTGGTGTGGAGGGGGTGTGGGGGGTGGGGGCTGGAGAAGCCATCTCAGTGCCTGATGGCAGCAGACAGGAAAGTGCAGAACCTCCTCTAAAGGCAGAGTCGCTGTGGTACCGTTTCACCTGCCCGCTCCAGTCTGTTGCTCGACTGAACTCCCAGGTTCAGTGCCACTGCAGCACCTCCACTTCCTCCCCTCGGATGGCGTTGGGCCCCCAGATAAATAAAGCCCTTCTGGAAGACATGAACAGAATACATCTGAAGCTCAGTGTCATGACAAAATACAAAACATACGAGGAGTCAAAAACTACACCTGGGGAACTGAAATAAATGGAAATTTTGGGACAGAGATAGTAAATGAAACGCCCACTGCAATTTAATCATATTATAATTGCTGAGAGATTTTAAAATGCTTATGAAATTAGGGATTTAGGTGAATAGATAGCCATTAAGTGAAGAAGACAGACTGAGAAGACAGCTGCCCGAAAAAAGGGCACATATCACATGAGTGATTACAAAAAAAATACATCTCATTACATTCCTTACTGAGTCTTTAGTTACATCACGTTTTCTCTGCAATAACATTAACCTATGTCAGAATAACAATAGCCTATAACAGTCTTTGCCATTAAGGAAATGCAAACACCTTTTTTTCTTGTACAATCATATATTATTTTTCACCTTAAAGGCATGTGCGTGTGGGTGCCTTTAAGGCTGTGTACAGGTGGCCTCATCAGGCTCCCCGGACAGCTCCCGCTTAATTCCCAGAATGCCGTGCTAACACCTCCACAGACACAGCACTGCACAGCACCAGCTGTTACAGCCCCTATCAGTTCAGCCAGCACAGGCACACAGATGCACTTGCCAGATGCCAGGGACCTAAACTGCATACCTGCTAAGTAATAATCAAATTAATTAGTCCAAAAGAACTGTTAAAAAAAAAGTGGTGGCTGAAATAAATACATAAAGAGTATATTTTGTGGCATTTTTATTTCCATCGCATTTACCAAGAAATACAAGGCAGTTTTCACTAGTCTATTTTAACTGTGAATAATAGGTTGATTATGTTAGAAGTTGAAATGTCTCTTCTGCGCACAGACGGTCTGGTGTTTACCACCCAGCTGATACCTGTAGGCAGCTCTTAAAACAGCCTTTTCTGTATAGGCAACTGGCAGCAATAACCTCCCCCTGTGAAATTTCATTCTCGTTCAGTGAGATGGAGAAGTAGCTGAGCTAACCCCCCCCCCCCACACACACACACACACACATACATTTTCAGTGGTATAACGAGCCAGGGCCCTGGGCAAGGTGAAATTCCTCTCATACTGGGGCGGTAGGGAGGTCCAGTATGATTTGTGGCCACTGAGATGGTTTCCATACAGCAGCAACACTGGCTCATTGAGGTACAATTACCAACAAAAGACGCATACAAGTAACCATGCAGGGGTGGGTTAATGCACAGGCCTATAGCCTATAGCCTAGGGCCCCAGTAAATGCAGGGGCCCCACCCTGGGAAAGCGGGATGGTGTAACTTAAATCTGGCCGATCAATCTATCCCCCAGTGGACAGTTTTTACCCCCAGCACCAATACAACCTCCCTCGCCCGAGCAATGATTAGTGGATTATTGACGTTGCGTCATTTTTAATTCTCTCTCGCCTTGTCAGTCTAGGGCCCCCAGGGAAGTCAATCCACCACTGGCTATATGACTGAAGGACAGCTGGTCTGACCGAACAGGGAGGGGGGAAATAACGTTTGTTAGCTTAGCTATGTCAATCTGGCTCCTCATAATGGCACAAGAGTGTGATGTCAGCGCTAGGCTTCGCTTTGCATACCGCTAAGTCTCAAAATTTGTGTAGGTCTAGTTTCTCCTAATAGAGGCTATTAAATATTTGTTTTTAATGAAATACAGACAATGCAGAACAAAGCAGAACAGGCCAAAGTGAGCTGTGACATAACAAAAGGATGTGATACTTTGTAAACCACGCTCGCATCTGCAATCTGTCAAAGAAATTACCAGGAAATATAATATAGGGCTGTGGTTTGTGTATCTTCTAGATAGACGGTGTGTTATAAAATGCTAGGTATTATTGATAGACTGCAGCCTTTGTATTTTGCTTTTAATATCAAGAAAAAATAACTGAAACTCCATTATTATATCGGCATAATGGTTTCATGGTTTCCAAAATCAATTGACAGCTTATCAAAGCACTGTTTCATAAAGAACTTTATGAAAGTGTAGATTCGCCAAATGAAGAAATCATTTTATTTAAGGGTTCTTCCTTGCAGAGTTAATGTGTACTGGTAAAGTGACCACATAAGCAAACTATGTATAAACAAAATAAACCCAGAAAACACAGAACGGCATAATCTACGAGGTACAAACTACCACTCCATTTCAAGTTTAATTAGCGTCACCCACGTAATGCATTATCTTTGCAATAATTTGTCCAGCGCTTCAAGCCACAAAAAACAAGTGGCTACAAATATTTGTTTTATGTATTTTTCTGAAAATCTAAACTTTTTTAAGGGTACTACTTTTCCCAGTACTTCAATGTAATTATATAAGCATTACAAATGTAGAAAGTATTCAGAAAGTGCATTACAAAATAAGCATTATTTCCCCAGCCAGGTTGGAACCACTCAATCAGCACCTGATTAAACTTCCGTGGCTTGCAGGATTCAACCAGTAAGTGACATTTACTACCGCTGCTTGTGATTTATATACTGCTAAGGTACTTTTTTTTTACTATTTACTGCAGCTAAATGGGCTTAACACTACTGGTGGTGTCAGTTTAGTTAATTCCCGTTTCACCAGTGCCTTATTCACGCAGCGATGCTTATACAGTAAACAGGCTTCCCCTCGGAAAAATCCCTTTGCTCTCGCTTGCCAAACGATATCGCTCCGTCGTATTTCCACAGTTGATACCGCGGCGTCTCATTTATATTTAATATATTTTGCAGAGACACTAAATAATAGCGCCTCGCGTGTTTTTTTTTTTTTTAATCAATGAATGAAACATAGGCGTTTTGTTTTATTTGCAATCCAATATAAATCGTGTGATGTAAATTAATAACAAAAATGTACAATGAGTTAGTGTTAATGTTGATAACCATAAACAAAAAAGATATGGATGTGCTGGTCAAAGCCTAAGAGAGCGGTACTTATGCCAGGAGCTATTGACCGGTTCTTTGACCCAAAAACGCTCTCTTGTTGTCATCTCACTTAACATATTGACCCGTTCTGGCCCTGTCGGCCAGTCTGCGAAAGCCCCTCATCTGGGATCCCCTCGCAGCGAGATGACATTTCTCATTCCATACAGATGCTTCCTGGGAAATAGCCACTTTCACTTTCAATAGGACACCCCCGCTCTCACCCATACTCACAATGCGGTGCAGGGCAGCCCCTCTCTGCAGTCCGCTCTGCCCTCCGTTCTCTGATCTCTGTCCACCATGTTCCTGCTCCATGTGACTCGTCTGCCTGGTCACCACATGGGCACATGCTTAAGCCCTGCATGCATCAGCTAGCTGGAGACCTCCATTGGAGCATCTTGGATGCTCTGGATTCTTACTCAGATGCCTGCAGTGGTGTGTGGCTCAGTGAGTTAGGTCACTGTGCTAGTGATCAGAAGGTCACTTGTTCAAATCTTATACTCAGCAGGGTGATGTCGCCATTGGACCCTCAAGCGAAGAGGTACCAGCTGACCTTGATCTCTCAGAACATACAGCGCTTTGGATAAAAGTGTCTACTAAGTAAATAAACGTAACTGAGATGGACTGG
>JAODJW010000035.1:6463639-6507500 GCA_026777045.1 Hyperopisus bebe | reverse complement strand
AAAAGTGACCCAATCAATGTCAATAACAATGTCAAATGTCTGTGAAACTCCAAAACAAAACCTCAGTCCACCAGTACCGTTTTATATGAAATATTGCGAATTTTGTGAATACAGAGAAATTATATAAAAAATTTTTTAGGACCAATACATTTTCCTCCAAAATCCAATAGAAACAGACAAAAGCAGATGATTCAGATCCAAGAGGACAGTAAAATCTAGAATGTATTTCTTTGTCAAAAGTGACCCAATCAATGTCAATAACAATGTCAAATGTCTGTGAAACTCCAAAACAAAACCTCAGTCCACCAGTACTGTTTTATATGAAATATTGCGAATTTTGTGAATATAGAGAAATTATATAATATTTTTTCAGGACCAATACATTTTCCTCCAAAATCCAATAGAAACAGACAAAAGCAGATGATTCAGATCCAAGAGGACAGTGCAGATACTACAGAAATGATATTCTGCTAGGCTTCCTGTACACTCTGTCAGAACCCCAAAACATGGTATTGTCTTCTACTGATGCACTGCATATTACCTTTGGGGAATGTATACTGTGAGATGTTTGGTATCTATGCATTTCAGCCAATTAACAATGCCCTGTCTGGTTTTATAAAGTGATCAACAAGAGGCCTCCTGGAAGCAATTGCGGGTGACCTTCAAATTTAATTGATTTATAGAGCAGTTATGAAATCTTTTTAAAAGACACAAAAAGCTAAAAGCCTATTATTGTCCATACTTCCATTTCCTTGACCCGCTTGTCCTATGCATGGTTGTGGGGTTCGGGATCTGAAGCAACAGGCACAGGGCAGGGAATAACCTAAGATGGGGTGCAAACTTCTATGTTATTATTATTATTATTATTATTATTATTATTATTATTATTATTATTATTGTTGTTGTTGTTGTTGTTGTTGTGCCCATTTATAGAGACAGTAATCAGATCAATTGGCTTTCAACTGAAATATTTCCATATCTAGATACTATAAACTGAGGAATTTGGGTTTTAGTTATGTGCTTGAATCAGAATGAAACAGAGATGATATTTGTTATTATTCAATAAACAAATAAGTAAATACAAAATGTAATCAAATTGTACTAGTCATAAGATTTGAAACCACATAATGATTTTCTGGAAAGTAATGTTACTTATTGATTTTCCTGGCGCTGTTCTGTAAATGGATCACTTATATCAATTATTTAGAACCTTCAGATATATCAGCATTCAAACAAAATTATACAAAAACAAAGAAAATTGTTGAATTCGACTTTTAATTTGTCGCAAACATTCAAGAAAGAAGAATTACTGGTGTGGAGCTTTTAACGGTCGGCTTGATTTTAATTTGCATAGCAGTCATTAATTGTTAGCAAGGTGGGCAATTTATAGGGAAGAAAACATTGCCAAAAGCAGATTTGTTGTAGCAAATCAATACTCTTTAATTATACATATGTGATCTCATTAATTGATATCCATTTGGTCCTAGAGTGTGTCTGGTTTCAAACTACACTCTAGGATGCAGTGCTGTATTACTCTAAGACATCTCTGATGTCCTTGAGATCCCTTGTTCCAGAAGCAATTGACCAGAATGTGAATTCTGTGTTCTGTGTCTTTTTTTGATCAGGACTCATTGTTGTTCTTTTATTGGGATGCCTTTTCCACAGATTTGATCAGAAGTTACCTTACAGTTTATATCAGGTGGGAGTTGGGTGGTTGGAGATTGGGCAATTTGTTTGACCTTGCGGGTATGCAGAAACACACTTCCTGACTACATTCAATTAGCTGAAATAAACAATAATAATTATCCTGCATAGATTCCTACAAACTCAGTGGTGCTTAATACAAATTGAGGGGAACATGCTAATACTATACACACAGTGGATGTGGGATTCAAACAGAAACCCTTCTGGGGGGGGGGGGGGGGTATTCCACAGAGCAGGATTTCTTGCTTAGCTAGATAAGTTGCCAGATTTAAGGTAGTCCAAGCTAGATGGACTTTGCCTTTGTTCACTTACATTTAGCCCAGACTACCTTATATCCAGCAAATTATACGGCTAAGCAAGAAATCCTGCTTTGTGGAACATTCCCCTGGTGTGAAGCAATGGTGCAATCATCCTAACAACCACAATTGCAACAGCAAAAACAGTAATACTTATAATTCAGTCTTACTGATGAACTTATTTTAAATTACTCTTTGTGTTACATACTACATACTACTTCTACAATCTACCATTTTTGAGTCACAATTTTTTTAATCTATTAATATCCAAAGAGAAAAAATAGCATGTGTTGGTATTAAGAATAGATATTTGTTGGTATTAAGATAAATTTGGGAATTGGTTAAGTGACGGATCTCTATATCCAGAATGTTAACAAAGGCATCAAATATAGTATACATGAACAGATTATGTCTATTTGTAAACTATAAAGATCCTTTTCTGTTGATAGATAGTCATCACAAGCATCTGTACTGTATTTGACCTGGTTATTTGTGTAATGTTTTTAATTCACTTTCCAAATGTTTTATATTAAAGCAAAAGTCTAGTGATATATTTGTATTCTGGAATAAAAAAATCTAAATGGTGAAATGCTAGAAAATGCTACTGTCTATTATTAACAGAAAATCCCCCTCACACACCATGCATCAGATAACAGAAAAAACAACCAATAAAAACCACAAAGCCAATAAGAATGCTCATTTTGGAACGTTTAAGATGTTAATGGTCAAGGGAATCAATGATTTTTTATGTGTCATCTTCCAGGCTAGAGGAACTCTCTAGAGGAACATTGTTTGGTGCTGCAGAAATTGCCAGTTGCACATTATATAAATAAGGATTCATTGATGTCTGAAGGATTCTAGAAAGCTTTATGAAAATGAAAATCTAATTAAATTTTGTCACAAATTTTCCATAGAAAATCCTTAAATGTAATTTAGAAACTCTTGTGAAAATCATTCCTAAAACAATGTATACTATTTCAGGCGCTGTCACAGCCTTTGGCTGTTGCTATGTTGTCTCAGCTGTCACAAACTGTCATAACCAGACAATATTATAAAGTTTCAGACCATCACTATGACGAAGGTATAACACTAACTGTTATCATGTATATCATGCAAATCATCAAGCTATTTTTCTCAAACTGTCCCCTGTTCTGACAGCATAGTATATTTATTTAAATGTCCCAGTTATTCAGTCCTGATAAACTTTCCATCAATCGCCGCCAGAATAAAATACTCACCACAAAGCTGAAGTGAAAAGGAATGCATATAGCTGTAGATTTACGAATGTTTAACCTATCCAAATGGCAGCGTGTGAAATGTTATATTTCTATCACTGTCCTATAGTAATACTATGGTAGCTATCTCACAATAATTGTGATGCAGAGATGTCAAATAAAGTAGATTGATGCATGTTTTCAGACGAGACCCAAGGACTGTGTTTTTACTGGTTTACTGATAACGGTAAGGCATACCTAACTTAAAATCTCTTCAAGAAATAGATTTGCAATGTCAACGATATATTAACGGTAAGAACAATTTAAGTAATGACTATTCCCTGCATTTCTATAATAAGATCAAAATTAACCGTTCACTGAAAATATATTGACAGACAAACAAATTTTAAAAAAAGAAAAGAGCTCTGGAATTATTAAAATGATGCTTAAATGAAATTTCAAAACAATAACCTTTTCTTGCCCTGAAGTACAAATTAATTCATCCACAGATGACACGCTGTAGTTCCTGATCACAGTGTTCCGAATGAGAATGAAGACCAAAATAAATGTGAAATAAAAATGAGGGACAGGTTATAAGCTACGAGCCAGTAGCCTGCTAGCTAATATGAGAGGGTACAGAAAGCCATTAGCAATAAATGTGGGCAGTGAGAGTGGAGGAAAGTCAGGGACAGCTGGACCAGCTACAAGAAGCTTTCAGTTTCAGTTTCACTTACTGCACTGCAGTGTTCCAGCGGCTCGGCATCTTCTGCTTCCACTGTCCCTGATATCTACTGGGCATGATGCTCCTTCTTTGAGGCAGTATACAAGCCTGCTATGATGCTTTAGGGACAAATCATCAATATAAATGACAAAATTATGATGAATTTAATGAATAAATGATTTTTTTTTGATAAAATAATAACAAATTAAAATGGTTACAAAATGAAGAAAAATAAACATGTTTGTGGTATGATAATCACTAAATTTACCCATAGAGGTACATGATTTCAATACACTTGATAAATGTCCTTCTACTGTTACCCACATTTCATTGGACATGACTTTAGAAGTAATTGATTTTGTGCTGACCTTTGCTTCAATAGTACATTAAGCTCTGTCACTGACTACATAAGGGCATTATAAAGTCAATTGTGCATAAGTTCCTGAGTGAATTGCAGCTTAGTTATTCAGAATGGGTGATTTGTAATTACTGACTGTGTTTTAGCTTGGAAAGTTATTTTTACATTTCTTATTTATTAATGGGAAGCTGACCTATTTACCTGTAGCACTTATATAATGGATATGCACATGTAACGTGGTGATCCTTAGGGACAGTGGTGGTACTTATCACCACTCAAACCATGATTGTGCATAGGGCCAAAAACAATTACTACACTAAATATAAAATAAACACATTCCTTATATAGGGGATTTTACAATTTTCTGTTTTGGGGGGGTCCCAGAAATGACACCCCATTCCTGCATAGGAACACATGAGACGAGAAACCAGCATAGGATATACAGTAGGCAGCCGATGATGTAAAAAGTGCAACATCTATGCTGATAAAATCACCCCAATTAACCCCTTTTAAATCCCAAACAAAAAACAAACACAGAAAAATTATTCCTCAGCATTACACGGTAAAGGTTAAAAACAAGCTCATTTAAGGAAAATATCATTGTTAATTACGTGTAATAGCATGGCAGCCATTAAATTAAAGTGGTCGGTGTAAGAGAGAAGGAAGGCAGGAGAAGGGAAGGTCACAATGGAGAGGGTAGCCCTCACTTATCATGTTCTGCTTGGATTATCTTGTAGGCTCCTCACCCTTTGATGTTTTTTGCGTGTCAGCACTCCGTCTATATTATTTACAAATTATTTATTATTCCAGCCCAGGGGCTGCACAGCGACTCATTGCATATCCTTTGCAGCCCACACACTGGTATTTAGGGG
Source organism: Hyperopisus bebe (assembly GCA_026777045.1). Classification (NCBI taxonomy): domain Eukaryota; kingdom Metazoa; phylum Chordata; class Actinopteri; order Osteoglossiformes; family Mormyridae; genus Hyperopisus; species Hyperopisus bebe. The sequence continues at coordinate 6,502,335 of JAODJW010000035.1, read as the reverse complement.
TGGAAGGCACCCACTCTGTATTTTGGTATTCATCAGTACATTATAAATGTGACCTGCAGGGGGCGGTAGACTGAGTTATACAGCAAGGGGTTCAATCTGAGTCCATTTTCATTTGGTATGTGTCAGAGGGGACTGAAGAAGACAGGATTTTTTTTTTTCCAAATTAAATTTCAACAAAGAAAATTAATGAGTCTGGATCTCTGAAGAAAAATATATTGGATATAAGAGATGAGTCCTGTCTAGCTGTAGTAATACATATCGTCTGAAATTAAGTTTGAAACATACTGAGGTTGAGATGCTAACGTGAAGGACCATAATTTGATTTGACATTTTTAGCTAAAGCATTGATGGGGTGCAACTCTTATTTTCACAGGAATATTTATCCGCAGTAGATTGTGGATTTTGTTTCCAAATGGATGTCAGAGATATTAAGCAAGACAGTGCGCTTCCATGTCTCGTTAAATATTACACCCAAACAGCTTGAGGAAAAATGTGTTTTTTTTTTCTTTTTGTTTCCAGATTTTCACTTAACTTAAACTCTTCACAGGGATATCACTTCTTCCAAGAATGCTGCTACTACAGATATCCATCATCATCTGAAAATTAGATCAGGCGGAGCCTCCCTGTATCATATTGTAAGAAGGGTACCCTTCAGTCGGTGCTCAGAATAGTTCAATATTGAAAGCCCACGGTCATTTATTAAGCAGACACTTTTACCCAAAGTGGCGTACAGCTACGTAAGCAGGGTCAGCCAGTTCCTGGAGCCGTTGGGGGTTAAAGGTTGAGGAGCAATTATAGGCTAAGAACACAGCTCAAGGGCCCAACAATGAAATCAGAGATTCATATTTGAACCTTCTGATCATTGACACAGTGGCCAAACTTGCCGCACACCACACCTTATGTGCAAGATACAGCAACTTATCCCACCGGAGGTTATTTTGAATGGGTTGTTCATGATTGAGAATTAACTGTCTTCCAGATGACACCACGTCAGCTAGCTGTAGAAAGACAGGCTGTCATTGACATCTGAAGGCTGCCTATTGTTCTCACAACTCCCCCATGCCCTACCTCCAATTCACACATTGCTTTACCAGATTGTTTGCTCGTTCATTCGTTCGGTCATTCATTTGTTTGTTTTCTTGTAGGATCTCAGAGAAGTGTCCCTATGGTAGTACTGTGTATTAGCTCAGCTGCTCCTATCACCTACTTTAGGATGTCTACACCCCTTCCATCACTCTGTTGTTGTCTTTCTGATAGAGATCAGTCAAGCAAGGTCACAGTCTGATGGCAGTGGCAGGGAAAGTGCAGGGGGGGAGAGAGGGATGCTTTTATTGCAGCGTGTAGTCATAAAACGATATTGTGGATTTGCAAACTGTGCAGAAAAAAATACTGACGTGTCTGTAAAGCCAGTTGCACCTGTAAAGAATATCATTCCCACCTCATACGAAGCTCTAGAAGCTCCTTAAATACCGTGGCTCCCATTAGAGATGGACGACCCCGAAGTTTAAATACAGTGTCTAGGAGAGATAGGCTGGAGAGAGTGGCTTATAAACAGCCACCGAGAGCTTTACCAGAACATGCAATTGCCGCTTTACCTGTGGGAGGTGTGTGTCAGAGTGTTTTAGAAGACGCCATCTGGGTGGTTGTTGTCTCACTGGTCCATAACTCAGAGCATTCCTATCTAGAAATATCACAATCCAACACTTATAGATAAAAGTATCAACAGAATCAAGTTCTGCGTGAGTGTCAGTGTGCTAAAATGCTAGCTATTCATAGCATTTCTATCTTTTCGTTTCATCACCAGGAATGGACTCTCAACCATTGTACAAATGATTATACTTTATGGATCCCTGTGGGGAAATTCTCTTACCATCATCTCACACTCTGTAGGTGAGAGCAAGCACAGCAGTGAAGGGCAGGTACCTGTAGCGGCACCCTGGGAGCTGGGGGTTAAGGACCTTTCTCAATAGCCCACAGACATGCTAAGGGCAGGCTTGTATCAGCAACCTTCCAACCAAAGACATCGAGCCATAGCCCACTAAGCGATACACTACCCCAACAGGGCATTAATAAGGATGTTAATAAGCATGCATATTTTTTTATATATGTGATACTCTTTATAATTAGTTATTCCACGAAACATTCAGCCACAAAGCAATAACAGAAACAAACTGCAGCAATAATAATACTGTAATAAATCAGACTCCAAAATAGTGAATTATGTAATATAGATTTAATTATATAAATGACATATTAATAGCTAACGGAATGGGAGAGGGGGGCTGTGCATGTGTAATCCCCTGGAGTACGCCTTCTTCCGCCAAAACAGGGGGATGCCTGCCACCTATCAGCACAGTGAGAACGCACCCAAGAATAACTACAGTAATCCGAGTTTGCAGGCAATTATAGCACTGTCACCCATATATAGTGAGAATGATGTGTTCAGTTTCAATGCGCACTTATCCTAAACAGATTACAAGAAGCCAGAGCTTAGGCCACAGTACATGAACACCGTAGTGGAGGTGTGCATGCACACAAACACACACACACACACGCACACACAAACACGTACACACACACACACACACACACACACACACATACCTATCTACTGTATCTATCTATCTATCTATCTATCTATCTATCTATCTATCTACAGTATCTATTCAACATATAATAAACATCACAAAATTAAACAAAATGGTAAAATTACAAGGGATAAAAAGTGCCATGAGCACATACATGAGGCCAGTTTATTGACAAGATCTAATCAAGAACATGACAAGATAAAGTGTTAACAGCCTGGCTTTGGAGAGACGGCGCCACCGTCTGACGGCAGGTGAAACAGCCAAATCACATCCCCGGACTCCATCGCAAAACTGGGAATCACTTGGAGAGCGGTTAGGAATTTGACGATTCCATCTTTTGTGTCCTTTGAGACCACCAGTCTTTATGAAGTATTATGGTTTTTCCCTGTTATGGACTGAATGATTGTTCATACTGTAGCTTAGGTCTTTCCTCAATGCAGGCCAGCTTAAAAGGGGTGAAGACGAATCGATGTCTGTGACAGACTGTCAGCCTTTTTGGGTGTAGGAGCTGCAGGCTTCTTGCAGCCATATGACGTGCTGTTTACTCCATCCCACCCATGGGCTTGTGGGTGTCCATCTGAGTGGAGGTCACTGGAGTGAGATGAGAAGCACCCAGTCGTTCCACCCACTTGATGGAAAACAAGTCCTCACCATAACATGTTGCTCTTCTTTGTTGCTGAGAACCACTGAAATATTCTGGTGGATTTTAGAGAAAATAAATGGAAGCCTGCAATCAATGAATAATTCTAACTAAGGTCGAGCTTATTTTTGGCTGCTGCCAACCTCATAATGCAGTAATGATTTTTGTGGAACCCTGAAACTAATAACTCTGTAATCTGAGTGTAATAAAGATGCAATGATCAGTAACCATATTTTGTTTTTTACTTAGGGGGACCTTTTTTTCCTATATTATTGGCAAATTTGCAGAATGTTCCGGAGCCCTGACGCTTCCAAGGACAATAAGTCCCTGGGGAATCCATAACGACCCCATCTGACACAAACCCTGGAGCTAAAGACCCCAGCTGACATAGACCCCAGGGCTAAAGCCCCCGCTGGAAAACAAAGACAAGAGCAATAATGCCACGAACACTTTCACTCCGGTCAGGCGTGGTCTCATTCTGAGGTGTGACCATCCTGAAACAGAGGCATGTGAAAGAGGCAGGCTGTGAATTCCAATCGCTGCTGTGCATGCTGGAGAGCACTTATAAGGCATAAGTTGGATTCACCTGGGAGATCACATTCTTACAAACCCCACCACGGTCAGTCTCTATGTTCTCATGAAGAACCACACTGAGCCTATTAGTTTACTGTCAAATATACTTCAGATGTTACCTTATGCCAGCAGTGAAGGCACATTACCATGTCTTTGCTCCTGCCGAACGTGTGAGATTTTTTTGTTTCTTATTTTAGAAAAAAAAGATTGGATCCGAATTCAGATGGCTCATATTCTTTTTATTATATTATAGATCCACCAGTGGTGTAACACAAATGTTTCAGCACTAGACATTCATCAGTGTGTTTTCAATAGTTTAAGCAGCTGAACAACACCACACATAATACCTCACATACGACAAATGAATAAATCCAGATTAACATTGCATTGCTGACAGACCAATGGTATCAATCATGTGAGAATATAGATTGCAGTATTTGTTTTTCTTTCTTTGGTCAGTGAATATAAGAGACGCAGATCTTGATTTATGGGTCTGGACACAAACAGATTTCAAGGGACATTTATAAAACATACTCATTTCATTAAATGAGTGGGCTACAAACTAAGAACCTCTCAGACACTTTTGCTCTTACTTGTGCCCACAAGCAGGAGATGCATGTGAAGCATAAATCCACCCCCCCCCCTCCCCGCGCTGCCTTGGTGGCACCAAGAGATAAAGGGCGGAAGGGGTCATGTGACTCTGGTCTCCAGCTCCCTTTCTGGGGCCAGACTTAGTGTCGCGCTGCTTCCCCCATTAGTTTTCACTGTCCATTTTTGTCAGGGATTTTGTAACTGTAGGGTTTGCAGGAAACCATATCCATCACAGTGTGTTAGGGGGCAGATGGTACAACCTCACCAGCAATAATGGGACTGGAGCAGCAACTGAAAATAACTTATATGCATGTATATAAATATGACCAAAGTCAGAAAAAACACATACAGTAGGGCTCTAACGAAATATATATCTCAGGAGCTACACGGCACTGCCACCATTCTCTAGTAGGAGTAGCTCCAGAGATTTATTGTATTTGTATCATTGTGGAAAAATCCAAACAGTGGAATGCAAAGAGATACAGTTTAGATAAAACATATTGATTGTGAGGAAAGCATTGACATATGCCTTGATTTTTAATGGGAACAATATTTTGAATAAAGCAGGCCATTCCCTTGTGATAGTGTGCTAACTTATCCATTTATTCAGCAAAACTCTCAAAGATATAACCGCGTGGCCTTTCCAGACACATTAGCTGATGTCTGCTTACCAAGGATACTTAATATCAACAAATAAAATTAATTAGGAAACACTAAATTTTGATGCTACAATTAGGAATCTACAAAATAGCCAGCAACCAATGAATAGGTAATCAAAACCAAGTAATAAATAAATCTATCTTTGTTACCTATGTTACCTTTTTAATAAATGAAAGGAAGCTGTATGTTACTCATTCCTCTTCATACAGCTTCTCCAGTTCATGGGGTGGGGGGGGGGGGGTACAGCCTGGACAGTGCACTATAGCATGGGTGGGCGCACACACACACTTACACTCTGTGCCCAGAGGAGGACACATGGAGAGCATGCCAACACCACACACCTGCAGAGGAGGCGGGATTCAAACTGCCAACACTGTTAAATTGATGGATCTACCCACTGTGCCACCATGCCTGCCCTCAAAAGCAGACATGTACTCACATGGTAAAACCTCCCTGGTCTGCGGTGGAGGGTCACGGAATAGCCAAGAAAAAGAAGCAGCTCTTCTACACTCCGTGTTTAGCTTCTACATCAAATTTAAGGTTGATTGTAGCATAACATTTACAAAAATAATCATAAATATAAAGCAGCTATCAAATAAACCAATAAACAAACAAATGATGTCTAACTACTTATATCAAAACTTTTAATTAATATTCACATCTGGCATATAGAAAAATGAATGTATATTAAGTACCTGTTAAAATACACGTGGAGTAGGCTTTACTTAGTGTTTATAAACGTTAAATATATTAATATACATTGAATATATGAAATATGACACATTTAATAAAGTATTAAGTTTTTAATAAATGTTAAATATTTAATGTATTTAATTTAACAGACTGAACTTTCAATGGCTTTTTCACGTCTGAAATTCTCACCTCCTCTTGGTAGTCTAACCAGAAAGCGGAATAGATCACAGGCTTCCCCTCCCCTCCCTCCTCTCCTGATTTTTGGCTTCACTTGTACCGCTGGCTCCTGTCATGGCTCAGAGTCTATCAGCCATCTACCGCCCCCCTGCCCACTGCGGTGAGGCGCCTGTGCTCGTCCTCACGTGTGGCCCTACTAACCCCCCCACACCTTCTCCCCCGCTCTCCCGTCTTGCTATTGACTCCCCCCCACACACAGTGTCATCACACATCCCTTAATGCAACTCAAGGCATCATTTTCCCGCTTCATGATCCACCTGAAATACCGGTGCTGATGTCCAGCAGTATCATCGTCACACGGGCTACTGTGTATCCAAGGAATTACCCGTTAAAGTGATGTCACAGCGCTGTAGGGCTAAGGGGTAACTATACTCTACTCTATACAAAAAGAATATTAGCTAGTCACAGTGTTTGGGAAATTAATTTTTTGCTTGTTTTCATAAATAACATTTTTGCTAATAAATACAAATTAAGCATTTATCCATCCTTTTACAGTGCAAACTGTTCTATATGTATTAATATTGTTTTTATGAAGTATCATAGTTTTAAATATTTGAAATGAGTGATGAAATGAATTTGTAAGTAATTTATATTACAAAAGCACAGGAGTATAGGGAAAGTTGTTATATTATATTATATTATATTATATTATATTATATTATATTATATTATATTATATTATATTATATTATTGACTTACTTTATTTAGGGATGGAGAGCTGGGCACTCTGTATGCCTGTGCTCCTATCTCCCTCCACAGCCAGCGGATGTTTCGGGAGGAGATGCAAAAGCTAAAGCTGAGGCCCTATCATCACTGGCGGTGAAATCCCGAAGGAATCGAGCGCAGGGCTCACAGCCGCCATCAGGTGCCGTTCGTTACGGTGCCGCGCTAAAGGGAATCAGGATTAGCCGAGCGAGAGCCCACCAGTCCCGTTCACTCTGTGCTTGTTCACGCTGCAGAAAGCCGCTGTTTGAATGGCCCCCTTCGCTCACTGCTGAGTGATTCTATCCCATCAGCTTCAGCCTGTTCCTGCCTTTGACTGCCTCATCCCCTTCTGCTCCCCCCAATCGCAATAATAAACCAGGAATTCTTCCCGCTGATCCTGTAAATACATTGTAATTTGCATCATCTAACACATAGCTAGTTTGCTCTGCGGTACTTAACTTTAAAATGATGCATATTAACTGTGGAAAAGGCATTAACAAAGAAAAACCCCATTTTATTTTATTTAGTAATTCATGTTTTGGCAGTGAACCGCTACAATCGGATTGCTTTTTGTTTTCATTGATGGAATTCTCTCACACATAGTTCTGGAACTTTAGAGGTATTTTGGAAGATAAAAAAGATAAAACATGCACTGTGTCATTTAGAAGAGGTTGTATAAATGTGTAACGACTCTGAGCCACAGCTCATGTGAGTCAGTAATAAAAAAATGGATATAAAAAGAAAACGGTCCAAAAGCGCGCATCGCACCGTCGCTGCCGCTGCCGCCGCCGCCTCGGTTCTCGGGTTTCCGGCATTCGGAGCAGCCTCTGTAGCTCCTCTGCTCCAAACCGAGCACAGTGTCATTTTTCTCTCACGTCTTGTCAACCTTGAAAGCAGCTATTTCTTCCCTCTTATGCAGAGTGTCCCCCGGGATCGTGGACAAGGAAGTTAATGGGATGTGAGAGGGAGTGAGCTATTGTGGGAGGCCGGCTCTGTCCTCTCCTGAAGCTGAGATGAACAAATACCGTGTTAAAGAGACACCTGGATGTTGTTCGCTCCTTCCCTGACCGGCTGCGTCCCTGCCTGTATGCGCTGCAGCGTATGGCACCTCCCAGCAGCAAAAGATGAGGACGTCGCAAGATAAAACTGTCAACACGGTAGGCCGTGGTGAAATGTATCCCAAACACGGGGATTAGTGTGCGGCGCAGTGCTACTGCCCTTAAGGTTTGTACATTTCTATGAACAAGAACTGCAGTGACATTTTTATTGAAATGGAACTGCATGTGTATGTTCAATCAATGGAATGACTGCAACAACAACAAAAACAACAACAATAACAATAATAATAATAATAATGATAATAACAATGTATGGTTCAGCAGGTTAAGACTTCTGTGCCTGTGATTAGAAGGTTTCTGATTCCTGGGGCCCTGATAGTACCATTGGGCCCTTGAGTAAGGCTCTTAACCCCGAATTACTCCAGTAATGCTGCATATGTAAATGTGTGGGTATGGGATACGCAAAAAGATGATTTTCCCACAGGGATCAATGAAAGTATCACTCTTCTATAATTAGAATAATAATGTATCCTGTGGTTTTAATGTATTTCTTAACATTATGCTTATGATTCATAAAAGCACACATGGTCATCATCAAATCATAGCCAGTATTTGCCCGAATTACGTGGTGGAGCTGGAATGGCAAGGACAGAACTTGGCTCGGTGGGCAGCAATGCTGCCTCACGCCTCCAGGGTGTGGGTTTGAATTCCTCCCTTGCTCTCTGTGTGTGAAACTCACATGTTCTCCTCGTGTCTTGCAGCATTCCCCTGGCAGTCCACAAACATACAGCCAGGAGGGCTGGCATCTCTGAATTACCCAAGGTGTGTGTGCTGTGTGCGGGGCTGGCATCCTGGCTGGGGTGTGCCCCCGCCTTGGGCCCCATGCTGCCTGGGACCGGCTCCAGGCTCCCTTGTGACCGTGCATTGGATAAGCAGTTGGAAGATGGGTCGATGCCCCTGCACTTCTTGGAGAACAATTTTCACATTCCAGAAACAGATGACTGCATCATTAGTGCTTAATTCTCCCACCCCAGGCTTGATTAAGGCAGGATTCACCATCTGATTAACCCTAATTTGTAGCAAGATCATTTTTTTTATAAGCTGCTGATGGTCAGGACAGGATGCTTTTGTCCACATGGAGGTGCCCATCCCAACCGAAACATGTGCTCTCTAAATAGTTGAATTTAGGTTTTATACTAAATGTATCAAAGAACAATTATCATTAATATAGCTAGGTCTATAAATACTAATTTAAAACGTCCGTAATTGTTAAGTTTGAAATACTAATTCAGAAATTCAGAATTCAGAATAACACCCTTTCACTGATTATCTGAATTTTTTGCATTTTATGCCTTTCTGAAGGTTACAGCCTCGCTGCATTAAATTAAGAAATACATAGTAATATAGAACATATCATAAATGTCTCTACTAAAGTTGATACAGCTGATCCTTTTTACTACAAATTCTTTTTAATGGCATTTCCAGAAAATATACTGTGTGGATGTGTGAAATTACTTTTATTTATGCTACATTGTTAAAAGTTATTGCAGTGTGTTCATCACTAAGCCAAGACTCTCGCAGAACTGAAGATGTAATCGTTTAACCACCCGAGCCAAAGTACTTGCTCACCACCATTTGCATAAAAACTACTCTGCAATGGTTTTTTTCACTTCTCTTACATAAAGTATAAAAGTTTGCCCTGGAGATCAAGTGCACACGTTTAAGTACACACACATTAGACAGAATTTTAAAATACAGTAGTTTAAAACCAATATGCTAAGGGACCTTTAGGGACCAATATACTAAAGGACTTTTAGGGACCAATATACTAAGGGACTTTTCTCATTTTAAAATGTTTGGTAAATCTACGTTTATTACATTCCAGACAAATAAAATTGTTTTAAATAAACACTCAATGTTTTTCCACCACTTTTTAAATTTGCTACTGATGTTCCTGTTATGCCAAGAATCGATAAAATGGTGGTTTTATGTCTTCCTGCCATTTACTGGCCATTAGGAATGAGGAGTCTTTCGTCAGAGCACTCAGAGTAAGCAGAGGACCTGCACCATCACAAACCGGCCTTTATTTCAGAGCACTGTGTAGTGAGCTCTCACGGTCCTGTGGCTTGCAAGACAGCTGAGTTCCTGCAATGAGCTGTTTACTGCTTTGCCGTATCAGGTAGAGGCTGAAATGGCTTCTTCTGTCATTCTGCCATTCCACCATGTCCCATTGTAATCCAGATATTTCATATTTGAATTTTAATCTAGTCTAGGTAGCAAAAAAAATTTTTTAAAAAGGCTTTCTATCAATACCACCCTTCTCATGTATTTCATCAGTTTTCTTTGGATTGGCTCCAGGGGCAAAGTATCAACAATAAGACTGTTTCCCATGAATTCCAAAGTCATGCAAATTCCATTCTCCGTTCGCATCAAAATCAGTGCTCCTCATCTCTAGCACATCTTTAATTTCTTTTCCTACTTTTAATATTTCTTCTGCTTTATTTCACAGGCCCCTCAACTTCATGTATTTGCATTTGCCACCATGGGAAAGTAAGACTCATAAAGTGGAAAAAAGAATGCGAATGGTGTTTTGAAATGGTGCACCATACTGAAAAAACACATGTTCCTGGTACAAATAATGCAGAGAATCTCAGAGAGATTAAAGTTTTACAGGTAGGCATATATTTACCAACAATTCTGCTTTTCATCCAGGAATGTCATTCCATTTATTTTATTTCATTTATGTATAACTGTAAGTGAAAGCACATCCTATTATTCACTGTGGAATATCTTTCCTGCAGTAATAACTGCATTTAAAGTTTAAACATGCATCATTGTTTCTTTTCATTGGTAACACATTAGAGAAAAGGTCAAAAGCAAAGGGATTTATACAAAGAGAAACTCCTCCTTAGATATTAAACAGAAATAAATATTATATTATAGGAGAGGATGGTGTGGTGGTTCTCTGCTGCCGCCACAGCATCATACCTCCCAGCTTGAGGTTTTCATACGTGTTCCTGGGTCTGTGTCGGTGGAGTTTGCATCACCCTTGTGTTTCTGCGGCTCCTCTCAATATTCTGTTTTCCTCTTTTTAAATGTGTGAATACCTGTTGTTAAATTTGGACTGGTGTCCCCAACCTTGAGACCTTTCTGTCCTGGGATCGTTCCCGACTCTCCATATTCCAGTACTCGATAAGCAATAATGGAAAGTGGGTGGATGGGTAATTGGGTGGATTGTATGATTATATGTATAAACGAGTTGACATTTAGCATCTGAGCTTATAACCTTATTCTGACGACAAGAGACTCATCTCAGGTTACAATGGCCACAACCCCCAGAGTCTCCTGTCACTTTAAGTAACTCCTCCTGGCCCCCTATGGTGAAACATCTGTCACCAGCTGGACTGAGTATGTCCCCTATGATGGACTAGCAACCTGCCCAGGGGGTTCTGGGATAGTCTCTAAGCTCATTCAGAAGGATGGATGGGTAGATGGATGGATGGTTGCTCGGAATAAACTATATGGTTTATCCTTAAACTAGTGTCAAGATTCACATGAAATATGAGTGTACTTCTTGGCATAGACATGCCCAGTGGAACGGCACAACATGGAGAAAAACAAAATCCTCAACTCTTCACATCTTATTCCATATGCCATTTATATTTGATGACCGACGTAATGATCAGACGAAGAGAATCCAAGTGCAGCGGGTGTGGATGTTTAATTCGGAAGTTCAGATAGTAGTCAGAGACAGGCAGGGTCAAAACCGGTAAGACAGAGAGGTAAAACAATCCAAAGGCATAATCCAAAAGGGAGAATGTAGGTCCAAGCAGAAGGTAAGGCAAAAAAAAACAGCAACTGGCAATGCAAACTGAACCAAGAAAGCACACAGGAAACAGCTGCAAGCCCAGGAGGTCAGACACACAGACATAAGAGACACTCAGTAAGGCGCACGCACTCAATACTTCAGAAGTTCTTAAGGGAAAGCTTTGGTCTTATATTCAGAGTCTAATTGCTGGGGATGCATTGCAACTGTTAGTGCTCAGGGCCAGCTTCACACAGCTCTCAGGGTTAGGGCATCGTTGGAGGCGTGGCGGTTTAGCTGAAAGTGGGCGTGGTCAAGGCTGATCAGACAACAGATGTGCAAAGGCAGTGATATAATGAGTTTAAAACGGAAGGGTGTAATATAACAACCTGGTCATGGTGAATTCCTCAAGGACTAAATTATGTTACAATAAAGTTTGCATAATTGTGTCATTCGTGAATCATATTTTTCATTCAACTGGTTACGGTTTTTCTTTTTTTTTTTGGATCACGTGTTGCTTTAACAGATAACCATGCAAGCACACAAACTCCGCCCAAAATGTATTTATTTTTTTTAATAGAAATGGTACAAATACGTAATGAATTAAACAATGAATATGAATGCCCTGGATATTTAGAAGATATACGTTTAAAATAAGTTCCACTAACATCAGACATTTTACTGGAATGTCTGATCCATTTTATTCGATTTAAATTGTTAGCGGGTAAGTTAATCATTACATTCACTCGTTTGAAGTCAAAGGAAGATTTATCTGGTCAAGTTCGTCCACACCCCTAGCTCTACCACCGCTTGTCCTCATTCTTACACCAGTCATGTGGACAGACATTAGGAAACCCGATAGACGCTCTGTGCACTGAAACAATGATATTCCGCTCGGCGGGGCTCTCGACGGACCGTTTTTTGATTAAACTGACAGGTTGACATTTGCGGCCAATTGATCCGCGGTGGCGCACCTGTTCCGTCCGGCGCTTTGAATTAATGCACAGATATAATGATCGCGCTGCGCTCTGCGCTCCAGCCCAGCGGTGCCCTTTGCTGGCGACGCTTCTTCAGCTCGCTTACATGCCGCATCAGCAGCTGCAGCTACCCCGGTCTCGGAGGATGCCGCCGAACGGTGCCCTCGTACTGCAGGCACAGTAGTGCCGAAAATCAGCCGTGTCCGGCATATTTGTTCATGTCACCAAGCGTACTGCGGCGTTATGTGCTATATTACCTAATGAATGCGCATCCTTACCCCAGCAAATCAATAGAACATGTTTAAAGGTAATGCATGACATTAATTACCAATAACCTAAGAAATATGATACAGTTCCCCCCCGTAATCTATGTGCAAAACTACTTCTGGACATGATACAAACTTCATAATGTTTCAATTGTTCGGCATTTGATGAACAGCAATATGAAAATGACTGTTTATAAATGTTTATAAAGAGCCAGGCTTTGTTGGTTGGTGTTTGATGTTTGATGCCCGCACTCAGATACTAAGTGACGTTTTCTTTTGTTCCTTTTCAAAAACCGGGTCATTTTAGGTCAGCAGATAATTAGTATTAACAAAAGGAGCGCTTCTTATTTTAATGAATGGAAAAATAAGTACAATAGAAAAGGATTAGGTGTGACGTACAGTTTAAATTAAAACAGCTACCGTCCATTCAGTTATGTCTGCAGCATTAGTATACTATACAGGGATCCTCTCAACTGGAAATTTTTTTAATAACACTTGAAAGATTATGTCAAAGTCTATTCTTTGCTTTCTGTTATAATCTTATGAGTAAACTTTATTATTGCTTTTGAGCATCAACAATAATTTACAATTAATATGAGAAGTAACAATTAGCATAATGTACAATATTATGCAAGATGACTTTTGTAATGGTGCATAATGTGTAAATGTGACAGCTGGGAAAATTACTTTCATTCTCATGTGGAATTGAAATGTAAAGTACTACCCTGGTAAATTAATTTATGACATATCAATTTAATGTAACTATGCATGCACACATTGTTTGTTGCGATTTCTTGTGATCATAAAATGCATGAAGCAACTTTGCTAGAGCTGCTTTCATCCGGCCTAGCGACAACATCTAAGTGTTACGGGGATAGAAAGGTGAAAAGGAATTCTTCTGTGCTTCTTGGTATAACAGGTAGTGAGAACAGCACAAAGAGCTGAACTGAACCGTTTCAGGGTTAACAGTCAACACAGGACAGGGACTATAGCAAGGGTGCAAAATGTCATGGACTTATGTGTCTTTTATTTGTAGGTTTTGGGTGTTTTCTTAAAAGGTGTGGTCTTTGTTGCCTTGTGGCAATATATGATTCTTTAAAATCCCTTTTGAGTTGGAAAAGCGATGGAATGGAGCTTAGATTGTTGGCATGGTGATGGTGAATGATGGAAAATCTCACTGCAACAGGTGCTTCCGTAATGGCCAGCTGACCTTTATTAAAAGCGACTTCAGTACATTGTGAAGCCAGCAGAAGTGATCTGAAGTCGGTATCGGCAAATTCTACATAATCTTGCTCATTTGTTTATTTATTTGATTATTTCTTAGTTAGTTGGGTCTTTTTTTTTTTGCATGAGTTATTTCATCAGACTAAGACTAAGCAGGAAATAGTCAAATACCACTGTTGGGTTTAAAGTTACAAGCCGAAGAAGAGTCCACCCTTTACAGCCAATTCAATTATGTTCAGGCAAATTAGTAAAAAAATAAAAACAAAACACCAGGTATGCTGAATTAAAAAAATAGATGGTCTTGTGAGGAGAAATGTGCATATATGTCTCATTTATTAAAACTAAATATTTCTAAGCTATTTCTCTCTGGTGAATAAGAAGGGCCTATATATTGGGGTGGTACCATGTGTTTAAGAAGGTGAGGCTAATTTGGTCCCTACCAAAACCAAACATACGCCCTTAGTAAATTACAATGCTAAAATAACAGTAACATATAAAATTCATTGGAGAGTTTATCCAACAATATTCCATTGTTTTTATTAGGTTGTTGGGAATTACGCCAGGGTACCCTGAGGAAGTTCTGGGTGAGCCTCCTGAAACTGGCAATGCAGTAACCTGGAGGGTCTGGTCCCAGTAGTAGCAGTCACAGTTACACTTGGATAAGCTACATTCAAATCCCATCAATCAACCAATGCAGTTATGAAAAAAAAGACTTTGGTTTGTAAATTTTATTATTATTTAGTGTTTTTTTTTTTAAATGAAGACTCATTTTATCCATTTGTATTTTTTTTCTGTGGTATGAAAAGAGGACCTTCTTTGAGTATATTCTCCTCCCAGCTTTACTGTGGCGAGAGGAACATGTGGCCTTGTTTTGGCTGGGAATCGTACATTTTCTCTGAACTTATTGACCTACAAATTAAAGCTACTTAGAGAAGCAAGGTCCCTGCAATGCGTTTTCTTCCTGGGCGCAGCCCCCGTACAGATAGGGTGGTTTATTCAGCGTGCCGCTTCCTCAGGCAGATAAATTGATTATGACGTGCCGTGATTACTGTGGCATAATATTTCAGCCTTACACTGTGTAAATTAAATCAACACTTCTACACAGAGCTAAGACTAGAGTTTAACAGTTTACTGGAGTCAAACTGTTTAAGTCAGAGATTGCATTGGCTGTCCACCCAAATTCTTATCCAAGAGCAATGAGTGAAATGTAAACCATTTAGGTCTTACCATAAAACCACACCTACTATAAAATATTTTGAATTATATCATGAATTCAGCATGATATTCTCTTATGAGTATATGTATTTGTAAGTTGTTTTTGAGTTATGTCACTTTATTCTTCAAAACTTCCTGCAGTGGTCACCTGAGTACTAACGTCTGTGCAGATCTGGAGGTCATAACTATATAGACAAAGACAGCTTTACTCACTCCTTTCATGAATACTTCTAGTGATTCACGTAAATGCTGTGCCGTGGACAGTTATCTCACATCCACTGAAGGTAAAATATCAGCTTTCAATCTAGTCAAGAGCTTGTAAAGAAAACTAGATCAAAACATTGATGGTTATTTCGATGAAATCTCCAAGAAAAACAAATGCTGGGCTCTACTTAGCATTCATGCGAAACATTGTTTCAAAGGCAAAATTATTGTGAGGCCTGATAAATGCTCAGTATCACTCTCCTGCCAGTAACCTTCTTCCACGCTTCATCCTTCTCATTTGCTATTTAAATTTTGCTATCAATGTGGCACCATCTTCTCTCCGTCATTTAAACGGCATTCTTATGCAAGGGGACTGGAAAATGGATTTTTTTTGCTAATCCTTTCTTTCTTTCTGATCTTTAGAATGTTACTGGTGGTTATACAAACAATGTGGAAATAACAGAAGTACACAAAAAAGCATCGTATATCCTGAAGTGCGGCTATACACAAGAAAAATGGGAATTTGTTATGGAACGCATATATCCTTTACATTAGCATTAATATTTCAGATAGAGATGATCATAAAAAGATCTATGCACACTAAACAAGGGTGCATTACATAGATACAAGTAAGCAGCCCTTGACTGAATTACAGGAAGCATAAAGATAAGCCTGGTGCTGGACCTCTTTCTTCTGATGTAACGTGGCTTCCTTATTCTTTCACACCCCATGTATCAATCCCAAGAGACACTCTTCTGCTTCTTTTAAACACTAGGAGTATTTTACAGCAAGACTTTATACTCGATAAGAAAAAAAAAAGGGCACAGCATCCACACAGTGGGGGTATCTAAATATCCAGAGGCAGTGATTCCACGCTCTTCTGAATAGATCTTTTCAAAGCTTTGTCAGACTTCTCCAAACTTCTCCTGTCACTTTGCCTCGGTCGCACTTTCTGCTTGGGAAGCTGAGACAGTACATACCCCAGCACAGTGCCATGCTGTACCGTATGTGCCAGGGAAAGGGCTGCCTGCTGCCTCCTCCTTCACTGTGGTCCTTTCAAAACCCGTCTGGAATCATCTTCCACGTATCATAACTAAGACATGCCCCCTAACTCGTCCAAGTTCTCAGTTTGTACTTAATGTAAACCCATGGCAAAATATCACCATTTTCTTCACTGAAAGGTGACCTAACTCCAATATGATTTTTTTAACCAAAGCTCTACCAACTCTTTCATGATCATATAACTTCTCAGTACTCAAACAAATGTTTGCCTGCATTTCTACTGCTCAGTAGCTTCTTGAGTGATGACTTCTCTCTCAGAAAATGGTGTAAATTTGGGTATGGATGGTCTGTAGGGAACATCCCTACCAATATTGTGGGAGTACTATGCATGTTTAGTGGATGGCGGGGTTCAGGGATGGTTTCTGTCCTATATAATGAAGCTGGATTTTTTACTTAACCAGATAACTTGCAGGATTTAAGGTAGTCTGGGCTAAAAGTAAGTGAACGAAAATGAGGTCCATTTCAACTGGGCTACCTTAAATTTGACACTTTATCCAACTAAGGAACAAATCTTGCTTGGTGATACAGGCCTTGGTCCCTACCAAAGCTGAAACCAATCCTACTGTATGCCCTCACTCTCAGATGATGATGTTGGTCATAAAACGGGAGGAATGCAACTTCAATTGCTTATTTATTTTATTAATTTGGCAGACACTTTTATCCAAAATGGCATAAATTAAGGAAGGGTGGTCAGCCAGCCCCCGGGATTTTTAGGCATTGCTTAAAGTCCCAGAGGTGAAATTGCTCTGCCAATCGTGGGATCTCAGTCAGCAAACTTGCTGTCATTGGCACAGTCTTAACTTACATACAGTAGCGAGCTAGTTTATGGTAATGAACTACAACCCTCAACACTTAATTTTCAGCTAATCTACCCCTCAAATTGTACTGCAGGGCCACTTTACTGCTTACCTTTCATTTGCATAATATTTCTGAATTTGACATTTTAGACATATGTAACACAAAATTTCATATCACTGTATGCTGTTTATGGTTGGCGTGACAAAATAGTCCCACTTCTGTTGACGTGAGACATCTGTGCACATTAAGCACATGTATAATGAATGTAACGTGACACAGGGCACGTGTGAAATCATGTTACCTTTATACATAATTTAATCTTTTTATTAGTAGAAAGCAATATATACTCAAATATAAACTTGTCAATACATTTGCACATGTAAGCTGACATATTAAACTGGTAATTTCTGCTACTTGATTCAATTTGCACAGCACAGTCTCCGAGTAAATTAAGACCAATATTAGCTCAATTATGATGTTTTATTGCAATATGTTGAGATAATAAACTGTGGCAACGTGTAAAAGGTGTTATAATGCCTATGGTGCTTGTGAAGAAGCCTGCACATATTAAAGAGCATGACAATGCCAGTCTTGTGGTGACAGAGAACCGCCGAGTTCACATGGTGTTATGGCAGGTTATGTGTCTCTTGTGAACTGTGGACCAGTTTGCAGAATTCTGTTCTAGATATACTGTGTGTCTCACTGACCTTACCCTCTTATGACATCTTTTATTCAAAACAGTGCGTCTAAGTACATATGCTACATTTCACACTTAAAGTGATGTGTAAACTATCAACACCAAGACCATCTTCTCTTTCACCAGTTACCTTAAATAGTAAATAACAGCAATAACAACATTGGCAACTGTGATGATAATCATAATTGTTATGAGTATATATTTTTTATATATTTGAATCCAGACATAAAGGTGAAGTGTACTGAGTCCATGGGGGATAACCTGCAGGGGTGGATTTACTTATCTGGCAACCCTAAGCTGATATCTGGGTGGAAATTCAGGTGTTCCACTTTAACTAACAGTTCCATTTTTCCTGAGGCGGGGTGGGGCCCGGATGTTTGCTGGGGCCCTGGGCTATAGCCTAGGATAGCCTGTGCATTAATCCTTCCCTGATGTCCTGTGATGAAACTCAAAGCCTGGCAGGAATTATTACACTGCCTTGTGCCCTCATGCTGGATTTATACTGGGTGTGGAACAAATGAAAACAAGCCTGCTCATTCACCAACTCTCCTCCATCAAATGGCCACTGAATTCTGTCCTATCAAGCATTTTATGCTGAACTAATATGACTCTAAAGCTTCAAAACCGTGTTTTATCCATGCCCGTACAGCCCACGCCATATTTTGTTAAAAGAAATTCCGGTGTTTTCAATTTGATGATTATTTTTAAATTATTTATATTGTAATTCCTATGGGAATTTTATGTGATTTTGAAAGACGTAATTTGGGCCAATGCAAAATGAGACTCCACTTAATAAATGAAAATGAAAATTAAATAAACAAATAGACAAACAAACAAATAAATACAGTAGCCTGAAATATAAGGTAGTACAAAAAATTTGAAATAAAAACCAGAAAGAAAAAAAAAAAAGTTGATATGAGATGAGCAGAGATTGTATCTAATCTATACCTCTTCCTCTCAGTTTACGAGTTCATAAGTAATGACTGTGTTTCTGTGGACACATCAAAAGACTACAGGCACATCATACAATAACATACAGCACCACAGGGTCATTATTGGCCTTGTGGTCAGGATAAGAATGGCTTAGATTGTTCTGAGGTGAAGAGGGGACACCGGCCACTGTATCATCCTACAGGTAACACAGATGATGAATTGGGGAAAAAAGAAACATTTTTATTACATCACCAAATTTGTTAATTATTGCTGTTAGTAGCTTATCTTTACGCATGATAAGGAAATGCGTGCACTGACATATAAACACATGCCACCGGCACTTAACGTATTACACCCATATAAAATGATCTTCACACAGAATAGTTTCTTAATGAAAAAATATGGAAATGCAGGAAATGACAATACTTAACACTTGAAAATGCTTATTTTGCAACCAGCATTCTCAGTTAAAACAAACAAACAAACATCGTGAGCAGGGAGGAGAAGGTAAATAAATAGTGTAAAATCTTTCACCTTGTAATACTCCTTGGTAATCATGCTTTTTTGTCCCCGATGCTGTTACCACACTGATTTATGATCCAGTGTGATTGTTCCCATCCATCTTCTCCTGCCCGCCAAGGTAAGACACCAGCCAGCGGGAATTCCAAAAGGTCCATGAAGAACGGGAGCAAAAATAGTGATTGAGCATTAGGGCAAGTGCTTGTCAAACTGTTTCTCCCCACTCTCAAGTTTCCTTTAATATTCCAACAAATTGGACATTTTGGTGCAGAGACTCTTGCCAAACCACTGAGGGAAAGCAGAACCACAGCTGTTATTATTTTTTTGCTTCTTTTTTTCCTTTTAAACTCTGAGTCTGAGCCAGAAGACCAGTGCAGTTAGAGAACCTCAATTATTACTGAACTATTACTCTCCAACAACTGTGCCAATTTGGCATGTCACACGTGGCTAGTCTGTGCTGTAATTTCTGTCAGTGCCGTAGTCACGCAGGGCATTCACATGCAGACTGATATGGCAGAATTTATTTGTCCTTTCAAGGTCAATTCCATCAAAGTGAAGTCATGATACAGCAAGACCTAATAGACATGACAAGCATGCTGACCAGGCACTAGGGTTACAGCGCTGACCATAACCTGTTTGATAGCCGCAGTATGAAATGAAAGTATCCCTGATTCTCTCTGATTCGGAATGCCACAGAGGGCAGATTGTATGAATTTCATTTATGAGGTCATAAATAAAAGAGTGATACTCCAGTGTTAGAGCAGGGGCTGGTGTCCTGGGGCATGACAAAGTCAGGTGGTGGGCACAGTCGATTCACCTGTGCCTTGTTCCATAAAGCTACATAACTTTCACTTTTGTATGCTGTTGTTCTGCATATCAACATCCCAACCTTGGTGCTCATCCATACAATCACATCTCTTCTGAGGTCCATTTTGGCCTTCGTGTGTGTGTGTGTGTGTATGTGTGTTTCTGTGTTGTCCAGGTATACCTTACCTTGTATTTTGTTTAGTTGGCAATGCTTATGGTTGGGCTGGGTAGGGGTTAAGGTTGTCATAGTTAACGGTAGCATTTTTCCCATAGAAATGAATGAGGGGTCCCCTTAAAAATACGTTTACATGGCTGTGTATGTGTGTGTGTTCTCTGTATTGATGTGAAAATGGCTGCCGCTCCTTAAACATGTTAAGCTCTGTTGCTCCACCCCACCCCTCTCTCACCGATTCACTTGGCGACTCGACACACTCAGGGACTGTTTTGCGGTTTCACAATTAAATTAAGAAAAAAGTACTGGATCTGGTTCCTTACAGTAGCTATCACATTTATCCAAAGCCAATTATACCTTTTGCCCATTCTTGCAACTGAATATATTTATTAAAGTAATTTAAGGAGCTTGGCCAGGAACCATACTGGGAGTTAAACTGGCAGTCTTAAGGCAATCTTAAGTCCTTTCACATTAGGCTACCTACAGCTATGTATGCACTCCAGTAAAATAGTTTTATAAAGCATAAAAAATGTGTCACGATAAACTGGCAAAAATGTAAGCCACATATTAAATACACAGTATAAGGACAAAAGTTTTGAGACATATGGCCTTTACACCTACAGGAACTTTTATGACATCCCATTCTAAATCCAAAGGCATCAAGATGGAGTTTGTCGTCCCTGCTGCAGCTATAACAATTGCCACTCTTCTGTAGAAATTTTTGCCCATTCATCCAAAAAAGCATTTGCAAGGTCAGGCAATGATGTTGGATGTGAAGGCCTGACTCGTAATCTCCTTTCTAGATTATCCCAAAGGTATTTGATGGTGTTGAGGTCAGGGTTCTATGCAGGCCAGTCAAGTTCTTCCACACCAAGCTCACCCAACCATGTCTTTGTGGACCTTGCTTTGTGCACTGGGACACAGTCATTCTGGAATAGAAAAGGGCCTTTCCCAAACTGTTCCCACAAGTTGGAAGCATAGAATTGTCCAAAATGTCTTATGTTGAAGCATTAAGAGTTCCCTTCACTGACACAAAAGGGGCCTAGCCCAACCGTTGAAAAACAACCACATACCAATACCATCCTCCACCAAAATTTACAGTTGGCACAATGGAGTCAGGCAAGTAATGTTCCCCTGGCATCTGCCAAAACCAGATTCGTTCATCAGGCTGCCAGACAGAGAAGTGTGATTCGTCACTCCACAAAACACATTTCCACTACACCAGCGTCCAGTGGAGGTATGCTGTACACCAGCTGTGTCAAACTGCAGTCCTGGAGGGCTGAAGTCCTGTGTAGCTTAGTTCTTTTCCTGTTCCACCACAAATGATTCAGCTCAAGAGCTGTGTGGTAATTAGCACAAGGAGTTGAATCAGGTGTGTTAAATGAGGGGAAACTCAAAAATGTGCTGGGCTCCGGCCCCCCAGGACTGGAGTTTGACACCCGTGCTTTACACTATTCCTTCCGAATTTGGCATTGTGCTTGGTGATATAAGTCTGGCATGCAGCTGCTCGGCTATGGAAGCCCATTTCATGAAGCTCCATGAAGGTTAATGCCAGAGGAAGTTTGGAACTTGGTAGTTATTGAGTCAGTACTGCCTTGCTGACTTTTATGCACTATGTGCCTCAGCACTCAGCGACTCCACTCTGTTACTTTACATGGTCTGCCACTTCATTGTTGAGTTTCTCTTGTTCCTAAATGCTTCCACTTTGCAACAGTACCACTTACAGTTGACCGTGGAATATCTAGCTGTGAAGAAATTTCATGAACTGACCTATTGCAAAAGTGGCAGCACCACACTTTCAATTCACTGAGGTCTTCAGAATGATCCATTCTTTCAAAAAAGTTTTGTAAACCCGACTTCTTGGCTAGGTGCTTGATTTTATACAGCTGTGGCAATTGATCTGAATGAAACACTTGAATTCAGTGATTAACAGGTGTGCCTCAATACTGTATACTGTAGCTGCAATGGGGGAACCAGCTCCATTTTATGCCTATGGATTTAGAAAGGGATTTCATAAATACTCTTTCACCATGAAATACTCTTTCATTTAGAATGGGATGTCCGAATACTTTTGTATACTTCATAAGCTCCAATGAAACTCTCATTCATGATGCACTATAGATACCTTCATAGTGCATTATAATAGAATAAGGGTGCTTTGTACTGCATTATGAAGGTATGTATAGTGCATTATAGATGAGAGCTTCATAAAGCATTCATCATGCATAATATACATGGTTATAATGCTTTTGAATACATTATACTGTGTTATAAATGTGTTCATAGATTCTTATAGACATGGCATGCATAGAAAGTGTTGTCGTGATATCAAAAAGAAATGTAAGGCTCATTGTGATTTGTTCAGGAGGACGTAGGTCAGTTGAGCTAAAAATGACCACCACTGGTCGATATTCATAGCAACAGCACCATAGGTTGAGATCCAGTCCACGATGTGGTGTGGTTGCCCCGAAATGTTCAGGGTTGGATGACTGAGGCAATCCTCCATCACCGAATATTGTGCAAAGATGCTGCTTAGTCCTGCAGTGATGAATTCCTCTCCTAGCTATCTCCCAGTCTGTATCATCTCAGTCAGAACCCAATCAGACAGCAGTCACACTTAACTAACCCCGAAGCTGTAGCTGCAGTTTGGGGACGAGGAAGACAGATTGTCCGGTGTAGAGCTCTATGAATAAATCGTGTTTTGAATCAGTCTTTTTCTCCTCAGGGGCAACTTTGGGAGGGAGGGTAGGAGAGTTTTGGCTGGGTCCTAATCCACGTCAGCTCTTTCCTGATCTTTACACGGCCACATTGGGACGATAAGCGTGCCTGCGGGGTGGGACAGGCTGTTTGTCACTGTGGCGAGCGAATGTGTCCAATACATCCGGAATACTGGGGAATCTCCCAAACCCTCCTTCCTCACACACACAGCAAGGATACCATTGAACTCTGGGTAATGTACTCTGCAAATAGGCAAAAAAAAATTATACAGAAATGGCATCCAGTGTTTCCTCCCTATATTTTCCAAATAGGGCTGAAATATGCCATTTACCTTTCACACAAATGTTTCTGCATGTTCACGAGACAGCAGTGTGTGTTTTGGGATATTTATTTTCAAAAAATGGAAGATGAATAAACGACAGGAGAACTGCTGATTGCTTTCTTCCCTGAGTGCAGCCTTAAATTTTCGCTGAATAAATTGCCTCTGTACAGACAGCCTCAGATTAATTCAACCCCTATCACAAAAATCAAAATTCCAGTGCAGCACAGAGTTCTCAGTGGTTCTCTGCACTTGATTTGTGTTCCCCATTTCCTTCATGCTCTTGGGCTCTCGCAGACTGGAAAGTTATTCCTGGAGCCCATTAGAGATATATAATACATAAGGAGGTCTCCTCTCCTCATTCATTCACAGTAAAGTGCACAGACATGAAATATACCCATTTCCATAATAAAAAAAAAAGTTGGCGTCCATGTACGGCCAACTATGAAATACATTTTATAAAATACTTTCAAATGGATTTTCCGACTGTCCGATTCACATTGACTTGATGGATGAGACACATTTGTATTCCTATAATGCTACAATACTTTTGGTGTTAATGATCATTTAAATATCTGATAATTACTTAGTTGGCAGTCAACATGACTAGTTATCATTAATCTATATATTTAACAGCCCCCTCCCCCATTAATTTCCCAGTGGTATTTTCAATATGCCAGATTTTCAATTCATGCATTAAACTTGGGGGTAGATTTAGCAATTTTAACACATTCTTTTCTTTTCCTTTATTTTTCACTCTAATTTGCCCCCTTGTTTATGAATTGCACAGGAAAAGCATAGCCAAACTGCAATGTGACATCAATATTTAGATGTTAATTAAATTGAATTATGAATGCCCTTCTTGCCCAAAATTAGTCCATTTATCTTTTTACATGGGCAAACTTGACAGTGGGCAAATTGGCACAGCATAATTAAAACAAAATATACTGATTGTACCACATTGCATCTGATAAGCCATAATAGTATGTTTTGTCTCCTGCTATATTGATTTTCAGACTTGTAAAGGGCCAGTAAATAGACAGTCAAATTAAATGTCGGCATCATGAATGTATATGCACATTCAATACATAATTGCTGTATGCGCATCCAATGCATAAATCCAATAGGCTGTAAATGAGAACTAGAGAGTGTGCATTTAAACTCAATAATTCCACACTTAATTGTGCCAAATTAATAAAGTCTGTTGCTTCTTAAATGAGAGACCAGTAGCATAACATTTTTTTTTCTTTACACAACAAAAGTAGATATGAAGGTGATGTGTCTTTGAAGTCAACATTTGCCTGACAGGGGGTGCTTCTGCATCAGAGGTGATGCCATAACACAAATCACAGTCGAAGGCTGTTAACTTTAGGCCATCTGTAAAAACATGAAGTTTCTGATTGAACTGCTGGTGATATTTTAAAAATGGGCTATTGTTCCTAAAAAGGTGTGGGGCAAATGATACAGATAATATTACTAGTGATTAGTGAGGAAGAATCTGGGGGGGGCTTTAAGTACCTAGAAGATCTTTCTTCAAACTTGTTCTAAAGACATTATTATTATTATTATTATTATTATTATTATTATTATTATTATTATTATTGAGAGAGAGAAGGAAAAGAAGAACAAGAATCAAAGAGAATCAGTGAGGGTGGGATGTAGCTAAATGAGTGTGTTTCAACTGTACAGTCAAATCTTGCATTGCGGGTAACTTGGTTTGCGAGTGTTTTTGCAAGACGAGCAAAATGTTTTTTAATAAACTTTAACTTGATAAACGAGCGAGGTCTTGCAATACGAGTATTACATATACGCTTTATCTGCCGAGCGTCACGTGATCACAGAGCCGATAGTTCTTCTCTCTCTCTCTCTCTCTCTCTCTCTCTCTCGCTGAGGGATTGTGGGTAACCGTCTCCCAAGCTCGGTCTCAGTCGGCGTGCCTTGTGTAGTCAAAATTTAGTAGAAAAGCACCACCCGAATAAGGGTGTAGCAGTGCGAGCGATGAACATGTTTAACGGCAATTAATGCAATGTCCACATTTCCGAGAAATTGAAAAAGAGGCAGAAGCGGCTGTCATTAGATGGATTCCTTGTTAAAGTCGCACAAAAAGAAAAAGATTCCAGTGAGCCAACAATAGCAGTGATTCCGTTAGTTATAGTGAAATTCGTCCTACAAAATAACCCTCCTCTTTTTCTCTCTCTCATCTCCCTCACACCATCCACAATTCTTTTCAAAGGTAAAGTGCAGGTTAATTTGTTTTATGTATTTTTACTTTATATTTTGTATTAATCATTTTTATATGAATATTTTTGGGTTGTGGAACGAATCATCTGAGTTTCCATTATTTCTAATGGGAAAATTCGCTTTGATATACGAGTGCTTTGCATTATAAGCAAGTCTCCGGAACGAATTCTGCTCGCAATCCGAGGTTTTACTGTAGTTCTTTCCCAAACGAACAGGGGATTATTGCCCAAAAGCAAAACCAGAACTAGAAAAATGCCTAGAAAAAGCAAATGTAATTAGAGAACTCCATATGTGATGTTCATATTGAAATTTTTCAAATACTTTATACATTTTGATTGGTATCTTTGTACATTTATTACCACTTCCAGTCCCAATGTTATTTTAATGTTATTTATTCATATGTAAACTACCAGTTCAACTATTCAATTCAAAAAGCCCAAAATCTTTTGAGTGTTTGCCAAATCTGTTCAGTTCTCACCTGCACATAATTCCTCAGAATATGCACCAAATAACTTGTCTAAACCGATCCTACAAAATAGTCCTGAGTATTACATTGACTTTGGCTTTTTGAATAAAAAATAATAAAACAATGGAATGAATCACTGGTAAATATTCACTGTAAAATCCATGGGAATGCAGGATTCCCATGCAAGTGTTTCCGAAAATGTAAGAAGGCAGACTACTATCTAATTTAAAAAGGGATTTCTTTAAATTTATCACTTAGTGGGAGATTTTCTTCAAAAGATTTTCATTTACACTCACAAACATGAATGAAATGAGCAATAGAGTAAATCATAGTATATGAAATGGATAATTATTGCAAAGAAATATTGAACAGTTTTACAGATGGTGCGTGGTTTGGGAATGCATAATTTTACTAAATGAAGGGATAATTGGGGAAAAAAGTAATTAAACAACTTTTAAAACATTTTCCCCAAAGCAGTTCTTGTTTAATTATCTTACTTGGTGCTTAATGTTTCAGTTGGCACTCGGATGTTTAAATCATAAACAATTAACCTAATGTCATGATACACATAATACAGATAGACAGACAGATAGATGTTTAACTGTTGAACAGCTCTGTAAAAGTTTTAAATTCAAGTGCATGTTTTAATAATTATAGATACAATATTCAAAAGGCATCAACATGTGCTTCTGTCTAATGCTTTCGATAAATTAGAAAAAAAAAACATTTCCTCATTGAGCAATATGCACACTAACCTTTAATTCAAATGCCATGCTCACTGATAAGGTTAAGGTAAATATCATCACAGTTTTTTGTATAAAGGTGTATAAAGAGTAATACTGATGTAGTTTAGTTCAGAGTGGAACAACAAGGCTCATTTGTGTTGAAAATGTCAGTAATGACTGCACTCTAAGAGTACCCACCCAGCACAGCACAATATATTACATTACTGTCTCTTTAAATCTTCCCCTCAGCTGAAGCAAGTGTAATATGGGAAATATTTCTTTTGAAAGAGCATACTGGTGAGTAGATTGTGCTGGGTGGATTGATTATTTAGAATGCGTTATGGATTTTGGATGGTACTTTTATCTGATAGGTTATACACCTACCTTCAATGCATCATCCATATTTTTACTTCAACCACTTACCCAGTTGAGTTCACGGCAATATACCTGCCAAAGATGTTCATTAATGCATATTCAAGCTACCGTAAATCATTGTTTGAGCAGTGTAGTGCTGTCAAAAGAAATATATATTATCCTCCATGCTAAAATGTTCAGTTGTCAACTGATATAAAGTGTCAGTTGTATAGCGACACACATCCAGATGTTCTGTCTGCTCTTGCTGTCATGTGATATATAGTCCTACGATGTCAAATTGCATTATGTTATGTTGCCTGTAAAACCGATGCCAATGGTAGATCTCAGTGTGCTTTTCTATTCTCTCTGTTCTATATGTTGTTACTGAGTTTTTTGGTGCCATGGTACTTAGCACATGGGGTTCATGGTTTTCTGACAGATTTCACATTTTCTGGTGGGAATATATCTGTCTGTATGTGCCTGTCTCTGCATAGGTGCATTTGTGTGGACAGCTTCTGATGTCCTTGGCCATGAAATGTTGATAAAAACTAAAAAAACAAATAAAAGACAGTTAATTTGAAATATACATCTGATTATGGACATACAGAAGCAAAGCAGAGATGACTATAGGTTCACCATATATCCCCTAAAAGTTTACTTTTTCGCTGTATATGACAAATACCTAAAAACCATCACGATGGCCACTGCTCATCCTGCCACATCTACAACAGAATTTGCCTCAAAGTTCCTGAAGAAGAAAGTAAACTGATTCAAGGCCGAACATTCAAGGACAAGAATGGAACCTCTTCGTAGTACCATAACCAATACACTTAACTAGACTTGCTAAAATAACAGAGGCAGAAGCATAAATACATTCAGAGTGTAGCTTGTTTTTTATTGCTATTTTTATTTTTAGTGGAAGCATGAGGTAGCCAACAAAAAATATCAAATATGAGAATAATGAAGAAACCCACAAGATTCTCTTCCCAATATGCCTCGATATTCATTTTTGAACTCAATGATTTGAATTTTTCTATAAACTTTACAAACAACATGTGGCAAGCTGGAAATGTAGGAGTAAAATGTGAGGTATAGACTGAGCAGTACTGTCGGCGATGAAACAGGAAAATTAATTTGCACATGAATCAAATACAGAAAACAAAATTACATGAATGGGTGACTAACTTTATTTGAAGTAAATGGAATTGGTTTTTCCTGATAGGGAAATGAATTGGTCTCCTATCTTTAACTCTATTTAATAAATGTCATACAGCTTCATTGACATCCTTAGTTTTCTCCATAAGGAAACAAATTATTCATGTGAGAACCAAGAATCATGATTTATTTTCATGGGTCGTGTAACTTCATTAAAACACTGCTGATATACGACTCTGTTTTATATGCAACAGTGTGCTGTGAATCAGCTGTGAAAATTTGCACATTAGATTTGTAAAAAGATTTTTTTTTTTTACATAAAATATATATGACTATGGACTGCATATATGACTATCTTTGGTGATTACGTCCTAATTACCTTCCATGATGTTCTTTATGCTTTAATATAAGTTCAGAGTAATATTTCAGTGAAACTGATACGAGAAGGGTTATAGCTGACCTCTCTGTACAATGTTTGAAGCATCACCATGGGATGGGCTTGGGATTTATTGTTAGGCTCAGAGTTGTGTTTAGGTTTAGTTAAGCTTTAGCAATAAGTTTAGGGTTAGTTATAGGGTTTGGGTTTATTTGTTTTAAGCTAGGATTATGCTTGGGGTTAGGACTATTTAGTTTTAGTTTACCTTTAGGGTTTAACATTACCTAACATATGGGCATAGGTGGACGAGCGAGGTAGCATTCTTTAGTAGAAGGATCGTCTATCATTTTGTCCACTTAACTGTAATTCACTCAGTTACTTGTTTACTCTTATCCTTGGTTGCTCAGTATGCTAGAGCTTTGAATTTGTCATTTTGTTTCATCTTTAGCTACTGTACACCCACAAAACAATGCACAATGCAACAGAGTAATTACCAAACACAGAAAAGGCAAGCTTAGGTCTTACCATGAGATGACTTCAGTAATTGGTATAATTGTGTATAGTATAATCTTCACTTATGTAACTCACCACAGCTGCTTCACTTTGTTATCTATTCTGAGAAGGAAGCAGCTGGGTACTGATTTGAACAGGCTGAAAAGCATCACACATTTATGGGATTGTTAACATGCCGCATTATTATTTTTAATGGATGGTAAAGCTGACAGCCCTGGATGTTGTCTGGGTGAACATTCACAAGCAAGTCCATGCAATGGAGTTTTTTTGCATAGTGACCTTAATATAGCCATTTTCTATATTTTTATATTATTTGGATCATTCTGTCATTGACCTGCAGGGCTCATACAGTACAAAGCACATTTTGTAGTCTTTTATGTAAGTGTATAATATATATGCATACTTTACTACGGTGGCAACATCGCGACTAAAGCTTCTGCATTGGTTAGAGTCAGTAAGGAGTACTCAGTACTCTTGGTCTTTAATAATTCTACCGTATGATAAACCAACATAAGCAGTATTGTGTCATGCTATATCTTGTTCTGAAAATATATCAATATGCCACCCACCCCTAACAATCCATTTCACATTCTCTAGCCTAATACTGTACAACCATGATCAGTGGGTCAAATACAGTGGTACCTCAGTTCTCAAACTCATTAGAAGTTGAACCAACCAGTTTAAAACTGGTTGGATTTACCTAGAACTCGATCTGAATCTCAGAAATCAAACCGTGAACGCCGACCTAAGATAACTTGTACACGTGGGGAAATGAGTCACGCGGCACTTCTCGGCGGAAACAAAGGGTAACGCTTCAGTCTCAGCCTAGCATTCGCTGTGATAGCATCGTGTATGTTTACACTAGCTGAACAGTGAATTTAGACAGTAAAAAACATTTAGACAATGATAGACAGTAACAGTAATTATTATTATATAATAAAATACATTTAAAATAATTCTTATTAATTATTTTAATATTGATAATAAACCATTAATACATTTAATTATAATAATATAGTCGTGCCGAGTGGGGATGGAAGGGAGACAAAGACATCAGGGTACCGGGGAATACAGGGTTTAATTACAGGTAAGGCAGGCAAAACGCAGCCGGACAATACAATGACCGGGCCGGGGAAACAAACTGAAACGCGGACCAAATACAGAGCACTAATGACAACAACCAGAAACAGCTGATCACATGGGGATTCCACACGGGGTTAACGAGGGGGCGTGGCACACGGAAGGAGCGGACGATCGGGGCAGGACACATTGTTTTTTTTTTTAACTTCACACATTGTTTACATTCATTTTCTTACTTTACAAATTACTGTTTTGATAAATGTGCTGATGTATTTAGTACTTTTTAGGATTCTGAACGGATTAAATTCGAGTTCTGAGGTACAGTACTACTGTACTAACCCCCTGTGTCACAGAACCCTTTTGTTTTGAAAACTGCAACACATTAAGAAAACAATACATTTAGAAATGAAATTTGCTTCATTTTTTTTTGTCTTCATGTTTTTGCATTGCCTGTGTTTTTGAGTCTTCTAAATGTTTTTGTGTTGTGTTTATGTTGATGTGCTCTGAACTCTAGGAAACTGTACTCTACACAAACACAATGAGTTCTATATTAGATAAAATGTACTATAGTAGGTTAAGTAGTATTGGGTACTT
Source organism: Hyperopisus bebe (assembly GCA_026777045.1). Lineage (NCBI taxonomy): Eukaryota > Metazoa > Chordata > Actinopteri > Osteoglossiformes > Mormyridae > Hyperopisus > Hyperopisus bebe. The sequence goes on along the minus strand of JAODJW010000035.1, from coordinate 6,471,369 downwards.
TTGCTTGCTAATGAAAAGACTGTGTTCCTCCAAACAATGAATAATGTGGCTGCAATTAAATACATACAGCACATTGACAGGATCAAGGGTTCAGTTACTGTTCAACTAATGACTAAGACACCAGATCTAAACGATTCTGAAAATGGTGTGACTGTTGGTTCAACCATCTCAGAAAAACCACCCCCATCGGATTTTCTTGCTTCAGTGTTTACAGGAAATGGTATGATGAACAAAAACTTCCACCAGAGGCAGTTCTGCAGCCAAAAACACGTTATTAATACAAAAGTCTGAAGAGAATGGCCAGACTCATGAAAGCTAACATGGAACACCACAACTTCAAAAATAACAGCTCACTACAACAGTGGTATACAGAATGGCTTTTCTGAATCCACAACTCATCCACCCCTGAAGCGGTCTGTATAGGTTGTACCAGGTACTAGCAAGGTGTAAAATAACCATTTTGTTTGGACCAACTGATCTTTCACCCTGTTTTGATAAAAGAGCTAATGTAAAATACATGGTAATGCTTTACGTTACCTGTACCCTTATATGCCTTTATAATGCATTCGTGGAACATTCATCGCACTTTCATGTGCATTCATGGATCATTCATAAGCACCACGCTTTAACATACATAGATAACAAATATTATATGATGATAAACATTAGAATTGTATAATGTCATATACATTACCAAATATACAATACTGTGCAAAAGTCTTACAGTGTCAGAGAAAATTTTATATACATATGTATATATGTACTGTACCCATAATTATATAATTAGCCCAATTAGCCCATCTGAGTTTTTTTTTACTCGACCAGTACCCCATCTTGTATGGCTAATCAATACCTGATTGATTATTTTTATTGATTGAATTAGATAACAACAGTTAATTAAATGAGTTGGTTGTAAAATGAAACACACATGGAATATGCCTGGGGTGCTTATGAGGAGCTTGGGAGATGAAGTGATGTTTTATTTTTTTTATTTTTTTTTTTTTGCCATTCGACAAGATATCAGTAACTTCTTGGAAAGCAGAAGAAATTCTTGTTCGTTTTTATTGTTACTCATAATTAGCATATGTTCTAATGTTAAATCATGTTTGTTATCTGAACATATATCCACTTACTAACCAGATACATAAACACCTCTTTCACTGCCTAAGACTTTTACAGTACACTGTACTGTTTGTTAGGAACATACAATTAACTATATATATATATAAAAAAAACATTCCTAGCATAACAGTGCATAAGCATGGAAACACACCATTAGAACTCTGGCTTCATGGTGTCTGGAGTTTGGCATTCATTCCCAATCTGGCTGCGACTTTCAATATTTTCCCGCTGTTCATATATGGTGCCAAACAGACGTTGTTCAGGTGGTGTCTGTAAATCACTCTAACATGTGCTCACTTCTGCTTCTGTAACACTCTGTGCCTATTTCATCCGAGTCTGACCTTGATTGTTCTATGAAAAAAAAAAAATCAAAGTCATTTTTACTGCCAAAATTATGCCTTTGGTGAAAATAGTTTTTATATAGGTGTTCAAGGCTACCCTTTACACAAATTTACTGGGTTCAGACTCTTTGAAAACCCCAGTGGAAAATAAACACCCCACAAAATCTTTTCAAACAATGAAATGACAAGACTGTGCACTAGAGCTATAATGAATAAGACGTGGTATCAAGGTCACCGAAAAATAGGTACAGAAACAACAAATTGCCTTGTTATGCTGACTAATTAACTAAAAAAAGGGGGGGAATGGATTTCAACGATGGAGTAAATGTGAAAATATACTGCATCATTTCATTATAAACACAATTAAGCATTAAATAAATAATACTCTGTGGAACAACGATTGAAAACAAATGTATTTTTCACTGAGGAATGTGTTTGACCTTATAATCTGTATTTTGTTGGACATTTCTTCTCCGAAATGTAAGAGATTTTAGCTGACGTAAGCAGGAGAAGTGGTACCTGGGTCCTGCACTGAGTTTTTTTCCCCATACTTCTTGGCAATCAAAGCCATACCTACGTTCACATTTAATTTCGTTTCATTCTCCCCCTGCCCTGCCATTTCCCTTCTGGCGCGGCGCCACGTACAGTGAGCTGCGGCCACTTACAAGCCGATGTGTTTTAAAAGCCTGCAGTTTCAGGGAAAATGCGGCGGAAGCCGCAGCGCAGGGGGCGATCAGGAGGCAGGAGCAGCCCGCCGAGTGCCGGAGGAGAGGTAGACGCTGGCACCTGGATGAAGATGAATGGCAATGATAGTGCAGAAGCTGCCTTTTTGACAGCGGCAATTTTGAAACTCTTGTGCGAGGTGATTTCTGGAGAGGGTGGAAGGAGATGTGTTGACAGGCGCCGAATCCCAGAGTCCCTGCCAGGCATTTTCTGTGCGCTTTCACCGGTCTATCCGCTACATGCGCTCTTTTTGAGATAAAACGTCGCGGCAGCGGGTAGATTTCGGAGGAAATGGCTTCTAAAAGCTCGGCACAGTAATTGCCATCATAGCGCGGGTTAAAAATAAGCTAATTAAAAGTGAAATGTTTGCCCGGTTTCAAGCCCTTATTTTGTATCTTACATGATTTTGGCCGCATTGCGTGCGTGCTTTCCATTATCCACTGTCTGAAATGCTAACTGTGAGTGGTAAACAAGCCGAATGTGGGTAGCACATTAATTTAATTGCATATAATTACCCTACATCTAAATAAGCATGCACGGTTGATGGGAGGGGGAAAAATCATCTGCATTATCATTAATTTGATAAATAATAGAACCTGCATGACCAGCCACCCAATCATCTCATCCTGTGTGTGAAATCAGCTCCCTGCCCATTTCATTTCTCGGTCTACCTCCACTGTTCAGCCTGTACCTGAAACACCAGCCTCCCCAGCCTGTCCTGACGTACCTCCTCCTCAGGTTGTACCCTTTGCTCCTGCTATTTATGTGCTGAGCCATTACTAGAACTTAAGGTTTTGCGCGTGTCATTTTTCTATTAGCGTGTTTTTTTATGTATTAGCAGGCTAGGCATTGTGGGTATGTTCCCACAGCATTTATCTTTCTGATGGCACTGTTACTACATCATATTAATGTGTTTAGCGGCCACCTTTGTCCAAAGCCATGTATGAGTGAGGCAGATAGTACATCACAAGCATATTATTGGTCATAACCTTTATTTTCATTCCATCTAGTCATCTTTTTCACTTTTAGTTTTTCAATGTCTGTATACAGTGGGGCAAAAAAGTATTTGGTAGCCACTGATTGTGCAAGTTGTCCCACTTAAAAAGATGAGAGAAGTCTGTAATATTCATCATAGGTATACTTCACCGGTGAGAGACAGAATGTAAAAAAATATGATTTTAAATTATGTATGATTTTTCAAAGAATTTATTTGTATAATGGTGCAGAAAATAAGTATTTAGCACCTACAAACAAGCAAGAATTCTGGCCTTCACAGACCTGTTACTTCTTCTTTAAGAAGCTCTTCTATCCTCCACTTGTTACCTACAGTATATTAATGGCACCTGTTTGAACTTGTTATCTGTATAAAAGGCACATGTCCACACCTTGAAACAGTCAGACTCCAGCCTCCACCATGGCCAAGACCAGAGAGCTGTCTAAAGACACCAGGACAAGATTGTACACCTGGACAAGACTGGAATCAGCCAGTCTCCAATAGGCAAGCAGCTTGCTGAGAAGAGATCAACTGTTGGAGCAATTATTAGAAAAAGGAATAAATACAAGATCACTGACAATCTCCCTCGACCCAGGGCTCCATGCAAGATCTCACCTTGTGGGGTACAAATGATCTTGAGAACGGTGTGGAAACAGCCCAGAACTACACGGGGGGAACTGGTCAATGACCGGAAGATGGCTGGGGCCACAGTAACAAGGGTTACTATTAGTTACACGCTACGTCGTCATGGATTAAAATCCTGCAGCATTCGAAAGGTCCCCCTGCTTAAGCCAGCACATGTCCAGGCCCGTCTAAAGTTTTCCAGAGACCACCTGGATGATCCAGAGGAGGATCGGGAGAATGTCATGTGGTCAGATGAGACCAAAATAGAAGTCTTTGGTATAAATGCCACTCACCATGTTTGGAGGGGGAAGAATGCTGAGTTGCATCCCAAGAACACCATACCTACTGTGAAGCATGGGGGTGGAAACATTATGCTTTGGGGCTGTTTTTCTGCAAAGGGGACAGGACAACTGATCTGTATTAAGGAAAGGATGAATGGGGCCATGTATTGTGAGATTTTGGGCAAAAACCTTCTTCCTGAAGATGAAATGTGGCGGGATCTTCCAGCATGACAATGATCCCAAACATACCGCCCGGGCAACAAAGGAGTGGCTACGTAAAAAGCATTTCAAGGTTCTGGAGGGGCCCTGCCAGTCTCCAGACATCAATCCAATAGAGAATCTGTGGAGGGAGTTGAAATTCCGTGTTGCCCAATGACAGCCCTAAAACATCACAGCTCTATAGAATATCTGCATGGAAAAATGGGCCAAAATACCAGCTACAGTGTGTGCAAACCTGGTGAAGACCTACAGGAAACATTTGAGCTCTGTGATTGCCAACCAAGGTTACATTACAAAGTACTGAGGTGAACATTGGTTATTGACCAAATACTTATTTTCTGCACCATCATACAAATAAATTCTTTAAATAATACAATGTGATTTCCCGGAGCTTTTATTTTACTTTTACATTCTGTCTCTCACAGTTGAAGTGTACCTATGAAGAAAATGACAGACCTCTCTCATCTCTTTAAGTGGGACAACTTGCACAATTGGTGGCTGCCCAATACTTTTTTGCCCCACCGTAAGTCTCTCCAGGTCTTCATTTTCCACTGTAAATGTGGTTTCATCAACATATTAAAGAATATTGATATTTTTTCCAGCAATCCTGAGTTCACAATTATTATTTTCCAGTCCAGATTCTCTGATACGTAAAAGGTGAATACTTTTGTTGATTGTGCAAATCCTTGGCTAAATCCTTTACTAGTCAGAAACTCTTTGTTTCTCAATATTCTTTTCAGAGGGCACCGGTTTTCCTAAGAAGATAGTTGGACATGGTCAACAATCAAGGCTTTTTTTGCGGTCAAAGCACAGGTTGACCTCTTGGTATTTCTTTTGCATCGGCAATGATAGCTCTTGGTCCACAAGCTTTCCTGAATACAGCTTATAAATCAAGCGATTCTCCGTCTGTGTAGAACTTGGGGTAGAATGATCTTTTACATAATTGTGCATGAGATATGAAGGAAACAGGATTATAACTGGCACTCTCAGTCAGGTCTCCTTTCTTTAGTATTGGAATATAAAATATCTTCCATTCTGTAGGCTATTGATCCAGCCATCTTCTCTCTGCCCATCCTTCACAGGATTGTGGGGATGTTTGGACCCCATCCCAGGCAGCATAAGGCAGCAGGCATGCCCAGTCCTGCTGAGGATACCAGTCCATTTCAGGGCATATGCACACTCTAATACATTTAGGGGCACCAATTAGCCTAACCGTATGTCTTCGGACCATGAGAGAGTGTTGGATGCATACGTATCCAGCTTGTTCCCCAGTTTTGTGTCCATACTGGCTAAGTGTATTTGCCACACTCTCATCCCAGTCTCCAGTCACCAAGAATATATGATGCATATGTATCCAGCTTGTTCCCCAGTTTTGTGTCCATACTGGCTAAGTGTATTTGCCACACTCTCATCCCAGTCTCCAGTCACCAAGAATATATTTTGTTTGCAAATTCTGTTTATTTCTTCTGTGACTTGGTCATGAAATGTTTGAATTTATCCTTCTTCCAAATCAGGGCATTGACCTATATGACTATAATTTTGAAGGATTGTTCATGAAATTCAATTGATATTATCATTGTATCCAGATATAGTCTTTCCACTGTCCTTCCTGACTGTGAAAGCCACACCATTTTTCCATTATCGTCCGTCAGTGTTTTTTGCATGACTGAAATTGCCGTAGTCCAGTCCATTTCAGTTTTATAATGCATAACATTTCAACTTGTTAGTGATCTTTTAATAATTTTATTTTAAAGCATTGTCATTGGTTATAACTATCTGTTGTCATTATCTAATCATGAGTATAATGAACCTCATCATCATCAATCTCAAAATACATTATCTATTATTAACTAAAAACATTCATTAAATAAAACCTAGACATAGCTGACAGTGATGTATAAACATAAAAACGTGTATAAAATCCAATTTTTGTTGATGCAAATCAACTGAAAGTATGTTAACACTTTCAGTGTTTATGAAAATATGGGAACAGTGTCTTAGAAAGCGTCTCAATTTAGAATGCAGTGCATATTTTCAAGATGTCAAGTACAAAATGGTGGCAAAGCAAGTCAAAGGTCACAGGACAAGGCAGGGTCAGTGCCACTGAGAGGAGACTGCAGAGTGGAATTTTTTTTTTAATTATAGAACGGTAATGCGGATCCCCTGTGCAGCGTATCCGGTGGGGTGGGGGGGTTGGGACACTTCCCCCGAGGCTGAGATGCTTTGTGTCCTAAGCAATTGACCAGGAGCTTTCAGCGATGGGACATTATTTGCCTTATTCCGCCTCTGGCAGGGTCTGGCGTAGATGGTGGGCAAAATCAGCCAATGTATTTCATATGTTCTCAAGAACAACCTGTTAGACACTTAAAGGTTGTCAGTTTCCACTACTGACAAAACTATTTTAAAGGAAAGAAAAGCACACATAGGGTGTCCAAAATTATTCCCTTCAGAAATCTGTAAGAGTGGAAATGGAAGTAGTTTTTGGTCTCCCATTGTATGCAGCGTATAGGTATCACACAGCTTCTAAAAGCATTGCAGCTACTGTAGAGTGGAAGCATCTTATCCCACTCTTGTGTTTGCACTTGTCTCTGCCCCCCTTTGCAAATTCTCTTCCCTGGCCTAATGTGCAGCAGAGATAGCTTCCAGCGGATTGTGATGAGCAAAGCGAGCAGTATCAAAGAGATCCCCACAGCAATTTTCATGACAGAAAAAAAAAATCTGTTAGATTCAAGGGGAAAGCAGAGCATCACATGAGCCGACATCCACCGCACTCCTTAGGACGGAATCAGCAAAGCACTCTGCAGCCTAGCCATTCAGGGTCCCTGCTTCAAGCCTGCCGTCATTCATCACATATATCTATAGTGTGAATTTAATCTCATTTACTTCACTGGTGTGCTTCCCTACATTTTAAACATTTTGCCTTTTATTTTTAAACATGAATGCAGTCTTGCTGTTATCCTCTCACCGACAAATAGCAAAAGAACAGGTGTCACATTGGCCTCTTAACTCCTTTGATTTTTATATTCGTATTATCATAATGGATATTTAATTGTTTACGTAACATTGTTTATATCCATCCATCAATCCATCCATCCATCAGCTGTATCTGTACACCCTTAGCTGTATCCAAAACAGGGTTGCAGTAATCCCAGAACAGAGATCACCCTGCATAGCTGTTAAGTCTCCCGTTTTGGCCGGGAAACTACTGTATTTTACCCCTCTTTCCCACTGTCCTCCCGTATTAGTATTTTCCCGTAAATCTCCTGTATTATAATATCATTTAAAAAAAAATTCCTCTGCCTCTCCAAACTGAACTGTCAATAGCCTCGCGAGAACTGCCACCTGCAGTAGTCTGCAGGTCATTTACAACATTAACCAGGTCATAAATGCAGAGGTTAAAATGGCAATGCTGTGTGCCAAAAACAA
>JAODJW010000035.1:6429087-6460822 GCA_026777045.1 Hyperopisus bebe | reverse complement strand
TGTGTGTGTGTGTGTGTGTGTGTGTGTGTGTGTGTGTGTATATATATATATATATATATATATATATATATATATAGCATAAAGAAACCTTCAGCATTCTGGGTAAAATCAAACACAAACCCCTACATAAGCCTGCATTTTCACTTTCCCACAGTGCAATGCCTCTCATTAGAAAACAAATTAATACCTAAATACAGCATAATAATTACAGAAATAAAATGTTAAAAGCGGCAATTCACCAAACAGACAAGTATAATCTTAATTACACTTTACACTAAAATCATAACACGAGCGTCCTATTTTTCTTGGCTTATTACACCATGGAGTACGAATGTGAACCCGTACACCTGCTTTTAAGAAGTTTCTCATTAATTTACTAAATTACTCCCCTGTTTCTTGCGTCATACATTTCATGAATTTTATTCATTATATAAACACTCAAAGAGCATAAAAATTAAGCTTGAAAAAGCAAGGTTGGTAATGATGGTTAAAGATAATATTTTGAAAATGAGCATGAATTAAGCACCACATTACATTTCTCTCCAAAGAGGGTTACTTTGCCCAGGCATGAAGTGCATGGAGACAAACAGCATCTGCACAAGCAAATAAGCAATGAGGTTTATGCAGTACTGCTAATCACACAATATGCATAAATATTACTCTATAATATGGGAGTAAAGCAAGACCCTATAAAATATGCAGCACTGTGGTGCAATTTTACTGTAATTCAAGATATAATCCATCAAATATGGACAACAACCGTATTCTCTTTAGAAGTTAATGCATTAATTTATAATAATCCAAACAGATGATTAATTCCACTGTAATGGACACATACAAATATTACAGATCTTTGTGTATGATATTAAATATAGCACTCAAGAGTGGTTTCAAATAACAAAACTCACCGCATGTTTTAAATCTAAGTTGCATAGCTCAAACTAAATATACAAGCAAAGTACACTAAAAAATCTTAATGAAAAAATACTTTGTTGTATGTATTTTTTTTAATATTTTTAATTTTTTAATTTATTTTCATATAAAAACTGCATATTGACAATAATCAGTATCAAAACCATCAACTTCTTTAAATATATAGATGTTTTTGTCTGGTAGCATTGAGTTTTTGTGATTTAGTTTTGTACTGCTTTCTGTTTCACATATCGCTTCGCCCATTTTTGTTTATAATTTAATTCCACAAACATCACACACCCTGAGATATTGACATTCAAGGGCCGCTTTACACCTGTGAACACCATGACAATGGCAGTTTCGTGAACTGCACAGTGATCTGTCAGCATTCTCCGTAATTGACATAGGGAGAATAATCCAGTCACTGTCAATGGAGGGGCTCACACCCAGTAGAAGCAGACAAAACCTATTAACCATTCTGCCCTTAAATGAGTGTGACACAGATAAATGAAAGATAATTTAAATAAAGTAATGATGCATGCAAATTGTCAAGTTCCAACTCCTTCCTGGTTCAGTTTCTGTTCCACTCATTCATAACATTCATCCATAATATCATGACAATGTCCACAGCACTTTAGAGCATTATCTCATTAGAACATTATCAATGATCTGTACATTCACGCAGAATCTTAAAGGATCAAAGAGTGAAAATATATTACCATCATATTTCTTTAGTATTTAAGCTACGCAAATGGAATTTCCCATAATTACTTTTACAGATTACACTCAAAAATGGCACAACATAAATTTATTTCAGTTCCTAAGAATAATGTGACCTTGTGAAATAATTACACCTATAAACTTCATTAGCCTACAGCAGTACTTATCAACACTGTTCCCTCAGAGACATAACTGCTGATCAAGCTTAAGTAGAATCCTGACTGTCCTCCTTTTATAATAATTGTGGTTGGTTTGGGTGGGGGGTCGCGTGGGGGCTCAGTGGGCAGCACAGTGGGTAGCACAGTGGGTAGCTCTGCTCTGCCTGTGCAGTTTGACTGTTCTCCCTGTGCTTTGCAGGCTACCTCTGGGTTCTCTGATTCCTCCCACAGTTCAAAGGCATGCTGTTAGGCTAATTGGCATCTCAAAATTGCCTGTAGTGTATGATTATGGGTGTGAATGTGTGAGTGTGTGCTTGTGTGCGTGCCCTGTGTTCCACTGGCGTCCTGTCCGGGCTGTACCCCTGCCCTGTGCCCTGTGTTGCACTGGTGTCCTGTCCAGGCTGTACCCCTGCCCTGTGCCCTGTGTTCCACTGGTGTCCTGTCCGGGCTGTACCCCTGCCCTGTGCCCTGTGTTGCACTGGCGTCCTGTCCGGGCTGTACCCCTGCCCTGTGCCCTGTGTTCCACTGGCGTCCTGTCCAGGCTGTACCCCTGCCCTGTGCCCTGTGTTGCACTGGCGTCCTGTCCGGGCTGTACCCCTGCCCTGTGCCCTGTGTTGCACTGGTGTCCTGTTCAGGCTGTACCCCTGCCCTGTGCACTGTGTTGCACTGGCTTCCTGTCCAGGCTGTACCCCTGCCCTGTGCCCTGTGTTGCACTGGTGTCCTGTCCAGGCTGTACCCCTGCCCTGTGCCCTGTATTGCACTGGTACCCTGTTCAGACTGTACTCCTGCCGTGTGCCCTGTGTTGCTCTGGCATCCTGTCCAGGCTGTACCCCTGCCCTGTGCTCTATGACCCTAAGCAGGAGATGCAGATCATTTTGGAATCTGCCTACAGTTTTTATGTTAAAAGTATATTTTTGTTTTTTATGTTTTTAGATTTTTAGAACTTTACATTTTAGAAAAATTAAGCAAAAAACCCAATTTATTGACATTACTGACCTCTTGGCAATAAAACAGCCAAAGAGGCTCCACATTAAGCATCTACTAAGTACTTGACTTTAAAATTTGTACATTATTTAAACCTGACTGCAGTGAAAGGGCTTGCAGATCTTCCGCATCTGTCTTTAAAAGTTAAATAAACAGCTTTGTGAGGTTCCACCACTGGACAGTAAACACAGACTGCCATGTCTCTCAGGTGGTGGGTAAGTCACATGGCACCATCAAATCAATAATCAAGTTCTGAGATGTGCGGCCCAGCAACCCTGTACTGGATAGGTGGTTGGAAGATCTAAATATTTAATAGCAGACTCATCCTGAATTACTCTCAGTATTAGAATATGCGGTTACTAATGTCATTCATACACTAGACTCACAAGACAGTCAACTCACATGCATGTGTCTACCTGTAGAGAGAATGTAACTTCCTCCTTTAACAGGAAATTAATGTCCACTGAATTGTCAAGCTCTGTCTTCCACAAAATAGCCACCAAAGCCCTGTTAGTGGTAATAAAAACACATACAGTACAGTTATCAGAATTACAGGACTGTGCTGGAGCTTTTGTATTAATTAGCCACAAACTAAGTCAGAGTTACATACTGATCTCATGTTAATTCATTAATAACTGTGATGCATGTTTTATCTCAAGCAGTTACTACATTTACTATATCTGTTAATTTTGTAAACCATTGTGAACTACTGAAGGAACTACTGAAGGAACAAGTAATGAATAACATAAGTCACATACTGATCTCATCTGTGTTCATCATTAATGAATCATGATACATCTTTTATCTCAATGACTATATTTGTTCATGATTCGTTCTTCAGTAGTAACTGAGCTATCACTCTCTCCAGCAGATCAATGAGCCCATAGTGAAGCTGGTACTGTAAGATCATCCCTCTCTGGGCTGCAACACACTGAGACGATAAAACGCCAAACGATTCATTGGACACATTCGTCACGGTAACAAGTCGATTTTTTCAAAGCCAACTAAAGCACATTTTATCACTCGCACGACGATATTTTCAGCTGAGAAGAGAACAATTACTGCCCTAACCTATTCAAATTATGTGTTTTTCATCCGTTTAGTCTTTTCTCCTTTGATCTACCTTTTATTAGCTTAAAAACAGCTGAAGTTACTTTTATTTTCAGTACAAATGGTACAGGTCTTGTAATTTGCAATGTCAAATTCCAGGAAAATTACCCATTTTTAGCACGGATTGCTAAAGAGCAACTCCATTCCAAACTGCAGAGGAGACAGGAAGAAGTGTAGAGCCAGTGACAGAACCAAGCTGTAAGAACATCATGCCTTCCCACCCCCATCCACTAATGCACGCTATCCTCCGTCCGCTAATGCACGCCATCCTCCATCCCCTAAATGCACGCCATCCTCCATCCGCTAATGCACGCTATCCTCCGTCCGCTAATGCACGCTATCCTCCGTCTGCTAATGCACGACATCCTCCATCCGCTAATGCACGCTATCCTCCGTCCGCTAATGCACGCTATCCTCCATCCCCTAAATGCACGCCATCCTCCATCCACTTTTGCCGCCATCCTCCGTCCGCTAATGCACGCCATCCTCTGTCTGCTAATGCACGCCATCCTCCATCCGCTAATGCACGCCATCCTCCATCCGCTTTCATGACATCTCACCAGTTGTTTCTCACAGCTTTTGCTGTAATTCATAGCCATAGTACATGCGTAGTCATTAAATCATAGTGCTTTTGGACATTACAATATGATTATACCTGTTATTTATATTTAAATCCACATTTCTGGGAAGCCTAACCCCCCCAGTGGGGGCTAAATAGGAGGCCCAAACCAAAACCTTAGAGGCCCCACGCATACAGATGATTCACATGGTGATAAGTAATGGTGTGCAGCCCCACAAACTGTGAGTGTATTTAGGCTGCAGCTACTACCACCAAGAACGAATGAACTTTTAACACTAGGAGGCAATAAAAAATTCAAAGGAATTGAACAGGCATCAGCTAAGTACAGAGTGGCACCCAGAATGTGCTTACAACGCTACCATCTTCATGAAAGGAGCAGCTGGATAAGAAGGGCATTAATCATGGCACCAAGGGGCAATGACATTTCAGCAAAACCTGGACCCAAAGCTGAGAAACGTCAATACCTCCGAACAACAACAAAGCAGGAAATTAAGCATGACTATGTAAAATATCAAGTTCTCATCCTTAATGTTAATTACCTGAAAGCCTAGCATTATTAATTTTAAAACAACAGTGAACTGTTAAGTTGCTTTCAGCGCCTGATGAAATTGCAATTTTTAGCCAAAGCACTATTAATACTCACATGGAAATAAATGCAAATAAAATCAATAACCCAACACCCAGTAACTTAATTACACATCATGTCTCTAACATTAAACTAGGCTAAACTAAAAGTAGCTTGTTAGCCTACTTTAATAAACTAGCTCAACTTTGTGTTGCTTGGCAACAGTGTTGCGCTGGACTGTATTCTCTTGATCAAGGGATTTTAATAAATTTGATGGGTTTGTTTTTTTTTTCATAAAATGTTATCTGGTTTCCTTATTGTGCTTTGATGTTACACTTTTTTTTTTTAATATAAAAGCAATAAGGTGAATAGATTGGATTTCAGTATATATATTTCATCCATCCATCTTCCCGGACAGGGTCACATGGGCTTGGAACGTTCTCTGGGCAGCAAAGGGTACAAGGCCAGGATGCAGTGTGGACGGCACGGCAGTCTATCAGAGGGCACACCTGATAGGGGCAATTAGCCAAACTGCAGGAGCAAACAGGAGTCCCAGTGACACGGCAGAACAGGCAGGCCAGTGGGAACTCTGGAGATTGGAGTTAATTCTGCTTTTTATTTATTTTTCAGGTGCTTTAATCCAAAAAGCAATGTGCATTTTTCAGAGAGAGAGAGAGAGAGAGTTGGGTCAGCCACTGCCTGGAGCAACTGGGAGTTAAGGCCCTTACTCAAGGGCCTCAATCACTCTGCTGACCCTGGGATTTGAACCAGCAATGTTCTGATCACAGACACAGCATCCTATCCCACTGAACCATACACCTCCCTATACAGTTTTTTAAATAATAAATTAAAAATAAAAAAATAATAAAATTCAAATCTCCAGTCTTCAGTCACTTTCATGATAATTCTTCCTTTACATCAATTAATAAGATAAACTCCTGATGCTAAATAAGGACCCGTGTGAGGTACGACACTAACACTCCCACCGTTTGAAGGGAGCGTCTGCCCATTTGAGTTTTATAAAAAAGCTGTCTCTTAGTTCAGACACAGCCCTTGTTGCAGATACGGCACTGTTTGGAGCTGTAGACATGGCGTATAGCCGGCTGAGACTGTGCTTCTCATAAACATGAGTGGCTTGTTTTCGAAGGCAGCATGACGGAAGGTCACATTTCAAAGCAGTACTAATGGTAGAATAGCCACTCCAAAGAAGAGGATATATCCAAATTCACAAAATCACAAAACCCACCACAAAAAAAAAACCTTTTTTATAGTTTCTGCCAAGGTCTTTTTTGTTATTAGCCATTTAGACGGCACTCGTTCAGCATGAATACAGATATGCATTTTTCCTTTCTTCCACTTTCTTCCAACATTTACCTTACTGATGCAATTCAAAGCAAGTGTCTTTCCTAAAGGTCTGTCTCTTTCCCTATTATGCTGCCAGCCCGGTATAAATATATGTCCCTAATTATACACAACAAGCAGTCTTTCACTTGAGTAAGGGAAAATCGGGTATATGTTCTTTGTAGCCATAAGTTAGAGTTTATGACTCTTCGATCTCTTAAGGAACATCACTACTGGACACCCACCTTGTCAGCTGTAACTGTCGCGACCTTTGAGAGCCCAAAGCTGTGTTCAAAGTTTTCTTGATGCTGCCGCACAGCACTTGTTGGGCCCCCACCCCTCTCTACCCCATTCGTCATGCTCAAGACATAGCTAGAAATACCCGGAACAAGCTGATGCATTACTCACTTTCACTGGGTTTGAGGCTGATTTGGTCTAAAACCAAACCTACACCCTTGAAACCAAACTTATGTCCTTGTTTGGAATTGAATAAATGTGCAGTAATGCCACTGCATGGAGACATTTTCCTAAGATCTTACCTCCCTCCTCATTAATTATCGAAAAAGCATCAAGACCAAACTTTCTGGCGGCACACAGAAGGATAAAGCTTTTTGGCCATGTTCACCCTGGACTAAGATGTCTGTTCGATTATGCTGAGGCTTACCCATAATGCACTGCTCTTACTCTCTCTGCTCGCCCGGCCCAAACGTCTGTGCGCTGTCATGGTGCTGCTTTGTCTATGGAATGACATCTGGCTCCTTAATCTGCATACCTCCCAGTCTTTTCGGTCAGAGTCCCGCACTCACGGTATCCGTCAAGCCCCTTATATTCATTATATGCCCTCACAGCACCCCCCCACCCCCCCCCGACCAGTTACCACACTGCTACTGTACTTTCCCCTCCCACTCAGCAACCATACATGTGCACTCACAAGTTCATTTTCTTCCAGAATACGCAAGGGATCACGCTTGAAGGGAAATGCTAAAAACATTTTTATTCCATCTTGATTCAATCTTGATTCCATCTGGAGATCTTTATGCACCTGATCGACGGTGGGTGCCGGTGCACCGACGAGAGGAAGAGAAGCCAGGTGTGGGACACCCCTGTGGGAAGGTAGAGCAGCTTGCTGTCCCCGGGAGGCCTTGCATCAGGCGGCTAATACAGCACAGCACGCATCCAGGCTGCATCCTCGCTGAAGGAGACATCTTGCTTTCTATGTACCACCGGGGATGCCAAAGGTTTCAGACAGAAGGCATAACACGTGGGTGCCTGCGATGAACTCAGAAATAGCTGCATTTTCAGGAGGCATATCATGTATTTGGAAAAGACCAGGAGCACCGCTACGATTTGGCCCTTCCATTCTTTCCGGATGATTCTGCCAGTCTAATCTGCCCATGCTTCTGTGTCTCCATCAATAACATAACATGGCAAACATGGAGATCTATCTGTGGGGAACATCACTGACAGTGCAGCATCCAAGAAAGGCTGACTGTCATCACAGTGAATAATTAGTATGACTATAGTAGCTCTCAGCTAGGGTGCTGCAAACTCACTCACGCTTATACTCCCATTTGTCTGCGAAAGCAGTCAATTGCTCTATTTCTTCCTACTGAAAATTTCAACATTCTCCAAAGCAATGAAGCATTATTTAAAATACATCAGAATATCATAAAATATAACAGAATTTCAGTAAGTACCTCAATAAGCATCACGGGTAATACATTTGTCTGGATGTTTCTTATTGTGGCTCTGATTGTTTCGTGCATTAGACTGGTTGGTTAACAGTACCTACGTTCTCTACCACGACGTACTGAAATGGAAAGAAATTCAAGTAATATTTACTATGGATACAACTGGAGTATGGAATCAGTTATCATTAAACATTGCTCCCTGATCCATTTGGGTCAATACCAGTCAAAAGTTTGGACACACTGAGCTGCCTACGAAGAAGCGTGATAGTGTTACATCTCATAACCTGACCAACTTGCCTACACCCAGTAGAGCTGGATTTGGCAGAATTTGCTCAGAGCGGCCAAAGAGTGCTCAGCATACAGTATGTGGGACCTTCTTCAGGACAGCTGGGAAACCATCTCAGGAGGTCACCTCATGAAACTGGTGTAGAGGATACAGTAGGGTCAGCCAGTCCCTGGAGAAATCGGGGTTAAGGGCCTTTCTCACGGGCCCAATGGTGAGATCACTCTGCCAACCCAGGGATTTGAACTGGTGACCTTCTGAGTCTCAATCCACAGAGCAGCCCCCCCCCCCCAACAAATTATTTTTTATACACTTTTTGGTCAGTGCATAATTTTACATATGTTGTTTTATTGTGTTAATGTCTTTATAATTACTCTAAAATATAGACAATAGTACAAAGTAACCTTTCTATGGGTGGGTGTGTCCAAACTTTTGACTGGTACTGTACTGTATATACATACAAGGTTACTAGAATCAGATCACTTTTGATGACAGTTGATTTTGGGAATTTTGTCTTTTTCCTCCTCAATAAATTTTAACTGCTCTCTTATACATGCTGTTTAACAGAGTTCCACCAAGCAGCCAAGTCCTTTCTGGAAACGGACAGTGAAATCCCTTTTGGAACTGTATGATTTGACCTGTAACTTTTCATTCATCCAGCCTCGATCTCCACTCTGTGTTTACTGTCTTGATAAATGGCATCTAAAATCCTACATTCATTATTTTGTACAGTAACTGGCATTCAATTTCATGCTTGCTGCTCAGATACAAATTTCCTCGAATTGATTTCCAAACTGTTACTCTTACTTGTTCCTCAAAAGCATTAACCCCACCTCCCCCATACTGATAATCACCAACACCCCGCCCCCCCCTTCACAACTGACATTCTTTATTGTCATACTTTAAGACTGTGCTGTTTGTCACTACATATACAGAACTGAATAGATGTTCATGGATTGTCACTCTGTCACATGATCTGAGCCTGTCACATCATTTTCATATCTTCACACTCATCCTAAAACAGATACATAGCTGTACCTCTACAAAAGCTCACAGTGGCGTTCAGCATCACCTTTTCATTTAGAAGGCATGTGTAAGTACGCTGAGGAGTGCTTTACTGGCATCCTGCTGATTGTTGATACAAACATGCTTGGAGAGACTATCTGAGCATGACTGAGAGCATTTGTCTACCTCCTCAACGTACTATGTAGCTTATATGGGTTTTGGAGGAACAGAGGAACCATACTCATTGGTCACCTTTAGACTTGATACAAGCAGCTCTGAAGCTGCTCCTCAAGGCAGTTCTTCTGGTGCTAATACAATTCCAGCTAAATTTAGGTTTCCCAGATCATGTAAAAACTATGGCTGCTGGTTCTTCTTTGTACAGTATATGCAGCAGTTATCTTACCACCCTCGGCATGTGAAAGCCCTCCACAGCTTGTGATGCTGGATAGGAGATCATTATATGTGTTCTTCACACTGGCCTCCATTCCAATCTCTTCCTCAGTTTATATATCTGTCAAGTGGAAGTTCACTTTGCATATTTAATTCAGGTCTCATGTAGTTATGAATCCTTTCTCTTTAGTTCTCTTTTATGTTTTTTTTCTTTCTTTTCTTAATGCCCCCATGCTGTGTGAGTATTCTCTCTGCAATGGGGTAGCAGTACCGCCCCTGCTGTGGGGCATCATTGGAAGCGATGTGTTATCTGAAGTCATGGGTTACCTGAATGATCTTCATGCCAAAGATCATGGTGTTTACACCTTTATGGAAATTTTCTGTCTTTTAGACAAGACCATCAAAGTAGTCATCAGTTAACTTATCACGCTTAATTGGTTTGCTCATATTTCTACGTTATATTGCAATGTTATTACTGGATAATTTTACATATTTCATATTTCCTGGAGAATAAATTCATTTCATTGAATAATCAAATGAACATCATTAATTATTTACAAGTGTATGTTTATTTTGAATGAGTTTACATATATTAATCTATAATTGTTATTACAGGGTCTTTTTTTATTTGAAAATGACACCCTTTTTTAAAGTGGTGTACAGCGGACTCCCCAATATCTTCAGAGAACATTTAAAATGAATTCCACATGGTACGGGAGTAATTCGAACCTTGTGAAAGCTACTCTCCGTCCGCCTGTCGCGTGATTAAGCACCCTGTGCAGCCCTGACATGGGCGAACGGCGGTAATGGTGATCAGAGCGGACACATCCTGGTCCTGACAAGCCTCTCCTGCTTGATGGATTCAAGGTAAATGTTAAAAGGCCTGAAGAGCTGCCTCCCGTTTCCTGCATTCCTACTCTAGCCTGCAAATATATTCAAAATACACACCGCTGAATGTCATAGGCAAGGAAACAAAATGCCACAGTGTCCAGGAAGGTCTCTCTCTCTGTCTCTCACTCTCTCTTTCTCTCTCCTCTCCCTTTTTTCTTCTTCTATATTTTACACTACCTGGGGCATATACTAACCCACCCATGACCCTTAATTTTCAACTGTTTATGATTAAAAACCCAATTGTTAAATCAAGCTGCTTTCAATTTCACAGAACAAATTTCAGACATGTCCAAATACCTCATATCCACTTACAAGTAGAACGTGATCAAAAAATACACCATAATTAAAGTGTCAGATGTCTACAGCTGTCGACGTAATACAGCTTAGCTGCTAACAATGTAACAGGAACAGCCACAGAAACAGTAGGAATCTACAGCGTGGAAACATCCGACGTGCCACTTAGGCACAGTCATCAGGCAAGCAGGTAAATAGTTTCATCCTGTCAATGGAGGAAAAAACAAACTGTGACTGTGGGGTGAGTCATAGCTGCAGGAAATGGGCATCAACTTGATGTCTCTGAGCTTCAGGGCCACCGCCTTAATGTGGACATAACCTTGACTTTAAATGTCTAGGTTTAGCTCAGTGTATTCACAGCATTTTCACACTGATAACCAATGCGTCAAAGTAGAAAATGCAATTAATGATATATACTTCAATAGGAGTAACTCCAATTTCTGTATTAAGTTATTCTAAATGAATATTCTGCACATTTTTTAAAGTAATACAAAAGTGTAACATAATTATGTGTAGAATATGTAGGCATGTTCTGTGTAAAATGCTTTGAATGGGCTGAGATATTGATTTTAAACAAGAATTTCATCAGAATTAGTCACTTCCTGGGCAGGAAGGAAATGTCTCAAAGCAATGAATTTAACTAATGAATTCCTTTGGCACATACAGAAACACTTCGCAGCATTTTAAGTTTATTTCCAGTTTCATTTTGCTTATAGGATAGATAATTGTGTTTTCCAAAATTGAAGATAAATAGCAATCTGTCCTCCTCTTTCTACTCCTTGTTAACCAAGCCGCTTAGTCAGCATCCAGAAAAAAGATCATAAAAAAATTTAATGTATCCTTGTACTAGGGATCTGTGTCGGCAATGGGAAGGTTGCCAGTTCAAATCCCTTGAATGCTGGGTGGGATTCTGCTCCATTGGCCCTGGAACAAGGCCCTTAGCCTGCAATTGCTTTGTCCTGGTTATGACACTAACCTACATCCAGCCCTGCAAACAGGTTCCTCCAACTTTCAGGGAAGATTTGGGGGTTGGTGGCAGGATTGACACTCCAGCCACTGGAAAAAAACTTAACAATGTTCCATTCCATTTGACACATAAACCCACTCACATCACATGACCTGGGCATCTGACTTAAACATAGTAGGAATGGTTTTGGAGGAGTTTCACCCGAGAGTGAAGTAAAAGCGGCCAATATGTGCTCAGCATATGTGGTATCTCCTTCAGGACAGCTAGAAAAGTAACCCAGGAAGCCACCTCATTAAACTGGAGTAAAGGAGACAGTAAGATCAGCCAGTCCCTGGAGCAATTGGGGTTAAGGGTCTTACTCAAGGGCTTAATGGTGGCATCACTCTGCAAACCCAAAGATTTGAACCCAGCTGTCCCAACCCACAGAGCTGCCCCCCACCCCCAACAAATTATTTTTTTTGGCCAATGCTTAATTCTTATTTGCTGTTTTATAGTTTTCATGTCTTTATAATTTTTTTCTATGTAGAGAATAGTACAAATAAAACTTTCTATGGGTAGACGCATCCAAACTTTTGACTGGTACTGTATAGAGGGGAAAATATGCAGTGTGGCCTTAAGTATGAACATCAGGATAGGTCCCTGCCAATTTCTGTTTTGTCTGTCATTCTCCTAAGTACCCTGTTTGGCCAGTGAGTGTCACTCAACATCCCGTTCTGCCCCCCATGTTCCCTTAGGTCTGTCCCCATAGTTCTCCCTATTCCCTGGACCACTATGTAGCTGAATTTGCTGAGAGTATGGTTCATTAACCATTGATCCCAAACAGTTATAAGTCTCAACAACTTTGGATTTTTTGGGAATTTGCGGGCCAGATCTCTGTTTTTGCAAACACTATGTTAATAAAGTTCCTTGTGTTTATGTACTCCAGTTTCATCCATGCCTTTAGTGTCATTGTTATTCTGGTCTGCCCCTAGTTCTGGAATCTCCTGGTATCTGAGTCCCTAGTGCATTAATGATTGTTAATGACCCTCATCTGTCCCCTGTTTAGCTCTAGTTACCTGTGTATATATATCCCTGCCCATTCTCTGTTTCCTTGTCAACTATTGCATGTGTTTGCTGATAGATGTTCCCAGCTGTTCACCTCCCATTTAGTTAAATCTTGTTTAGTTCTAGTGTTGCCTACCTGCTTTTGCTTCATGGTGTCTCATTTTCTGAACATTTTGGTTTGTGTTTCAAAATAAAGTCCTCTGAACTTGTAAGCTGCCAAGTGGACCATCACTCATGCCCTGACATAACAGAGAACATAAATGTGCTGTATTAAGTAATTTCTGTAACTTATTTAACAACTGTATTTTTTCTCTAGTAATTACGCCCCACCCAAAGGGGAAGTTCATTATTACTTGTATATTTTGCAAGACAAATGCACATGGTTTGACTTCATTGTGAAGAGGATTTATTTGAAATGAGAACATTTAATAACTGTTTTCAACATAATTGTTCTACTAACTTAGAACGATACGTTGCACTTGTCTTCTTTTTTGGGACCTAAAATGCTTGAAATGTCACAGTGAGGCATGGTGGAAGAACAAAATGCTTTGGGCAGCAACTTATTGATAAAAGGGGATGTTACTAACATAACTTACAGAACCAGACTGATAATTAACCAAATACTAAAGACTAGGGGCAACAAGGCACAGGTGCGCATCATTAACAACTCAAACACTAGGAGAAGGTTCAGGTCATAATCACGAAGGACTGAAGCACTAGGAAAGGAGTGATCAGTGACACCTGCTGGTCAGGCAGGGAAATGACAGGGCAGGGACTGATACTTTGCTTCGTTTCATGTTGACATTTGCTTTCAACTGTAAGTTTTTTCTGTGTGCATATTTGCATTGATCTTTGCATCCTGCCCCTGTCATCCTCTTTTTTGCAAAGCAAAATATGTCCATCCTACCTAACTCAACTTACATGTACTCTGCAGTCAGAAGTTTTTGAACAGCCTATATTTTTGCATTTTGCAATGTGATCAGTGAAAAATACCCTGTCAGAACTATATGACGATGTAGGAAAGTTGAACATGACTAAATGGTCTGTACAGTCTGAACCCCAAGCAGCTGAACTAGGATGAAATGGATAGAAAGGTCAAGACTTCAGAGCCATGCAGCCAGTGCAGATCATTTCTAAGCACTTTTCCAGCACTTGGTGTGAAGTTTGAGGAAAATCTTGTCCAGAGTTTGTTCAACTCTAATCACTGTAAAAGCTGGGTATCTTCATACACAGGGCAACTTTTTGAGCAACGTTGCAGGACAGTTGGTAACCAGGTGAGACAAAGGGCAACACATCTATATATGGATGATAGAGTAAAGTTGCCCAGTGTCAAATATATTTAAATATAAATTTGCTACCCAATATCATTGTGAAAGAGCCCAAGTAACATTAGTCAGCAACCTAGTCCAGCAACATTGCTCAAAAAGTTGTTCCATGTATCATCACCTTAGAATTTAGCCGGTTATTTATTAATTTATTTTTTCATATTACATTTAGGTGAGGCTTCTCACTTAACATTTCCCCTTAATTACCACTGTGTACTGTTTTTAATCCTTTGTATGTGGCACTGATAGTGCTTAATTTGTAATCAAACAGAAGCAACCCCACGTTTCTCTTTGGCTGGCAGTGTATATCTATATAAAAGCATGCCGATTCATTATTACTCATACATTTATCCATCTTCCATACCTCTTTTTCTGTATTGAATCACACAGATGAATATCCTGAAGAGGGAGGCAGCATTCATTAGTACACTTATGGATACATGATATACGTTTATTTAAACGCTAAATTTAAATGCGTTTAGCGTTTGACATTTTATTTTTTAACATTATACAGGGATTCTCTGTTCATGTTTTCGTGTCACGACTATATTTGTAAGCGTATGGTAAAGCACTCTGCTCTACCTCCTTAACTCTTGGTATCTATTCTGAGCTTTAATAAAAAAGCAAAGCCTTTCAGTATCATTTAAAAAGTTGTAACATGCAATTACATTTGAATTACGATCCATTTATCCATTCCTCTGTCTACTAACTACTTTTCCTGGACAGGGTCATGGTTTGTGTGTGTGTGGGGGGGGGGGGGTGGTAATTATATTCTTCCTCTTCTGTTCAAACATAGCTATAATAGCCAAAACCACTATGAATTGGTAGTAATGGCAGGAAAATACATGCAACACCCTCTACACTATACTTATGAAAATTATGAAAGCAGAAAATATGGCACTACATTGCCTTTCTGTTTTACTAACCTTTGAATTTTACTGTGAATATAACATGCTGGACCGATAGTTGCCAATACACTGGAATCTCTATCATTACACAATAACCATAAGGCCCAGTGTTCTAATGGGGACCGACTTCTGACACTCTTTATGTAATGCAGGGCATGAATAGTAGTCCACCATGCAGATTTCCAGAAAAACTGGAACTTTGTTATCAAAACCAAACAAAAAACAGACCAAATTAAAGATACCACTACAGGTCAAAACAAAGGCAGAAGGAAAACACTCGATTAACAAATGCTGGAATTAATGCAGAGCAAATACAGACAGAACACTAACATGGACCATGAGTTTGGGCAGAGACAAATGCAGCACCTATAGCTTTGGCCAAAAGTTATAAGAATGACACAAACTGTAATTTTCACGAAGTCTGCTGCCTCAGTTTTTATGATGGCAATTTGCATATACTCCAGAATGTTATGAAAAGTGATCAGATGAATTCCCTCTTTGCCATGAAAATGAACTTAATCCCAAAAAATCTATTTCCTCTGCATTTCAGCCCTGCCACAAAGGGACCTGCTGACATCATTTCAGTGATTCTCTCATTAACACAAGTGAGAGTGTTGATGAGGACAAGACTGGAGATCACTGTGTCATGTTGATTGGGTTAAAAAAGCAGACTGGGTGCTTTAAAAGGAGGTTGGTGTTTGAAATCATTGTTCTTCTTGTTAACCATGGTTACCTGCAAGTAAACATGTGCAGTCATCATTGCTTTGCACAAAAAGGGCTTCACAGGCAAGGAAATTGCTGCTAGTAAGATGGCAACTAAATCAACCATTTATCAGATCATCAAGAACTTCAAGGGCAGAAGTTCAATTGTTGTGAAGAAGGCTTCAGAGCGCCCAAGAAAGTCCAGCAAGCACCAGGACCATCTCCTAAAGTTGATTCAGCTGCAGGATCGGGGCACCACCAGTGCAGGAATGGCAGCAGGCGGGTGTGAGTGCAGACTTTTGGGGGAAGGCCTGGTGTCAAAAAAGGACAGCAAAGAAGCCACTTCACTCCAAGAAAAACATCAGGGACAGACTGATATTTTGCAAAAGGTACAGGGATTGGACAACTGATGACTTGTAAGTAAAGTCATTTTTCTGATGAATTCCCTCTCTGATTGTTTAGGGCATCTGGGAAAAAAGATTGTCCGGAGAAGAAAAGGTGAGTGCTACCATCAGTCCTGTGTCATGCCAACAGTAAAGCATCCTGAGACCATTGATGTGTGGGGCTGCTTTGTGTTTTATCTGTACTGATCTGCACTATTGCTTATATTTGAAATCTGCTTAATTTTTGTTTTAATGTATTTTCTATGTTGTCTTTGAATGTATGCACCAATATACTCCCAAGACAAGTTCATATGTTGGTGTAGCTGGCCAACAAGGTGAATTCTGATTTTGCATGTTAGTGTCTTTCCAAAGAAGAACTGAACTCCATGAGTCAAACTCATAGCCATATTGGAATTATTAACTGCCTTCTTCATCAGTACCCTCCCGACATGGCAATTAACTTATACTCCTCTTCACTCATGATGAGCCAAGGATTCCCCTAACCAGCCAAAAATACCTTTGATGTTTCAGCTGGATGTCTTATAATGAGGCATTGTTCCCCTCAACATTTGAATCCTTATTAGTTTGTTTTTATTAGCTAAGTAACCAGATTGAAGATACCTTTGATCTACCAAAGGTGAGAAAGGGGCAACGTGACCCAGCCCAGATGCAAAGTAGGTTCTACGTGACCTTTCAGCATCCTTTAATGAAGCCTGTTGCATTTTGATGCTGGCTTCTCAAACAGTCCTTGAAAACACGCATCTGCATGCATTGGAAGCTCGCTGGATTTAACAGGAGTGATTTTTATTTTCATTGCTTCTATCATAAAAGGCCAGTTCCAGAATAATCCACAAAAAAATGAATTATTTTGGAGTACTGACAGAGAAGTACTCCTACTCTTAATATTAAATGTAATAGACCTTTAGTTCGGCCTGACAGTTTAGATCCTGTGTACTGTCTACTAAACATCCAGCCTTCACCAGGGTCTGGCGTCAGCTAAGACCTGCAATGTCAGTCTTGACAGATAACAAAGGATTTGATGCTGACACTCCCTGAGTACAGCTGCCCACTCAAGAGATGTAACACATGAAGCTGTGAGAAGCTTCCACAAGTAGACAGCTGACCTTAGACCCACCAGAACAATGACATGGACATGTCCCTATAACTTCCCTAAAATGAAAAGCCATTATCAAAGTCATGTAATAATATCTAGTAAAGCCCAAAATTGCAGCTAAAGGTTCTACAGTCTCCTTGTCAACAGATACACCTGTCGTTTTGTTTAGACAAAATATACACATAAGGCATTCATGCAACACCTTACAAACCTGACAACTACATCTCTGGGTAAGTCTTATTTAATTCTTTGGGTATTCGAACCATGGTTGACACATCAGATAATATGTATTTTATACATGAAATTCCACTCACAAGATTTATTTTATTCATTGATTTAACCTCCACAAGAATACTGTGGAGTACATCAGCACAAATATAGAATAATTAATTTTGTTGAATTTATGTTTTCATTATATTTTTCTGGCTATACAAGTCTTTTGTAAATTCCAGCCTTTGTTAAACTATATACACAATGGAACTGTCTGACTTAATTAACATTCAAGTTTCATTCTACTCAAAGTTATATTCTGAGTGATGTAGACTTGTTACCACCCTCTTCAGCTTAACAGACCTAAAGTGATTTATTTTTCCATATTCTTTATGGGTGACAATGATCCTGTTTCAGACA
Organism: Hyperopisus bebe; assembly: GCA_026777045.1. NCBI lineage: Eukaryota > Metazoa > Chordata > Actinopteri > Osteoglossiformes > Mormyridae > Hyperopisus > Hyperopisus bebe. The sequence goes on along the minus strand of JAODJW010000035.1, from coordinate 6,442,825 downwards.
GATAAGCACACCTCTGGTTAGAACTGGTCACTACACATCCCAAGGTGCATGACAATATTTAGTCATTGTCAAAGTCCTTTATCTTAGTTAACAGTGTAATCTTTGGATTTGGGTTTGCAGAGGATAAGGCTTGAAAAATAAACTTCTTAGCATGGCAAGGATCTAATCTCTGTAATTTTAGAAATGTAATGCAAATCCTGGCATTGTCATGTACTGCAATTTCAGTGTGGGGCTGCTAATGCTAACAGATGCATTATGTTTCTTGATTTGTCATCCTGCCTGTCAGCTTTTGTGAAAATTGGATGTGGTGAAAGTAACAAGGTAAAATGAACAGCTTTTTAAATACACAGGGTGATTCTAAAATGGATTGCAGGTATATTTCTTTGCGTACTGTCATTTCAGAATAACAATGGGCAGTATATTCCAGGACAATGGACACTATGGGGTGTCGCTGGAAATTATGGACCTCCTAACAAAATGTCATTTTCCTTCTCTCACTTTTGATGCGAAGAAGTAGGGCTCTCCCCTATATAATTCAGGGGGGGCTTTAAAAATTTGGAATTTGGGACCCTTTTAAAGTGCTGGGTCCCCTGTCCCCTCCCTTACACCCCTGATGGACACACACATCTTCAGAGTCCTACTATCTCCCTAATGATTTAACAATAAAAGCAATAGTATATACTGTGAAACATACTTGTCAAAAAAATAGCATAACATATATAGCATAACATACCCTCTCCCTTAAAATGAAATCAGACCAACCTTTAGTACTTAAAGCATGCATTTCTTACTATGCTCACAATATTTGTGGGTGCAATTTGTTCTGAGCAATCATTCCGATGAGGTAAAGTAACCAGGCAAGTTAAGCACTGACTTTACAGTAGAATTGTGACTCTGGAGAGAGGGACATTATAGCTGGCAGCTAAAGTACTCTTTGATTTTGGTACAATTACTTGTGGTCATGGATGATATCATTCTCATTTTGTATCTATACATGTATTTAACTGCATTTTAAGCTTAAAGTAGGATTTGAATGCAACATATTCACTATTAATACAAGTGATGTTTCATGTCAGCTATCATATTCAAACCATGCTGTTACCTGATTTTGATCACAATTGAGAATAAGGTTATGCCAATTCAGAAATACATAGATGAGCTGCAGATGCAAGAAAACGCTGACTCAACAAATGACTAATGACTTTTAATGCATGTTTTTGCATTGGAACATAATTAGCATAATTGCTCTTTACAAGGTAATAAAAGAGAAAAAAGTATTTTATGGATTACTGTTTCATGCAAATAAAAGTCATTGCCTTTCATAGCCATGCAGAATGTTTATATCCTCCTGAGACCCCACCCATTCATTTATGTCCATTGTAGTGGACATTTTGTTTTTTTTTTTATGTCCATTGTAGTGGACATTGATGTAAGGAAATATATTTATTCCTGTTGTACACTAAAGAGGACATGCTGTCAAATTAAAAATAAAAATAAATTATAAAAAAATCTAAATTGTAAGATGTCTTATTTCCTCCACAGACAAATATCTTAAAATTGAAGGACACTTTTTTTCTTGGGTCTCAGGAGGATATAACATAATGATTGTATTGATCTCGATCCATTTGATCGTGTTAGTAAAAGAGAGAATAAGATAAATTATGAACAATTATAAGTGTGCATGGCTTATGGATACTCTGGTTCATTCAGAATTCATTCAGTATTAGCTTATGCCAATATTGAGGCTATGCCTACTTATGACAAAATTTGCATGTTGGTAACCTATTAGTCATACCTCATCATCTTCTAGGAAATCTTCTAAACAGAGCTTTAAGCTGTATTCTGAACAACACTGTCATTAGCCTCTGCACTTTCAGGATATCTGGCAAGCGACTCTGCCGCAACATGGCCACGATGAACAGACAATAGCAGCTGCTCATTAATGCTCAGCTCAGCCTGGCTTGGTCATGAAAGGCCCTCTTTCCTGGATTTATGACAAAGGGATTTAGGCGTCTTTGGGTGCAACAGAAGGGCCCATGCAACTCAGCTTTTTAATTAATTTCAAAACAGGACAATTAATGCCTTTCATTTGGAATAATACTGAAATGTCGAAATGTTTACAGTGCACAACAGAAACAAAGCGAATTATTGACTGCATAGAATGCTAATTCTCTACAATTTATCTTGTTATATATTTACATATTGAAAGAAAATAAGAAGCAGGGATGCATAAGCAAGCAATTGAACAAAACAAACAAAATATTGAAACAATATTTAAAAACGATCAGAAATTAGATTAGTCACCTTGATTTTAAGAGCTGAAAATTAGATTGAAACATATCTTTAATATATATTTTTTGAATATTAGGCTGTTGGTATATTAAATATCTAGGGTGTTTTTACTTATTGTTATAGTACTGTAAATGTTAGAATTGTTATATATCTGTCATGTCCTGCTTGTGCAGATCCTCCTGTATGCCACACTCCCCTCACTTACCTCATGTGGCATCCCAATGTCATCAGCGGTTTCCAGTTGTTTTCACTAGTCCTGTGTATTTAGGTCTGCATTAGAGTATGTTTCCCGAGTCTGGTCATTAATATTGTGACTTTGGTTTGTGTTCCTGAGTGTGTCATTAAATCCGGTGGTCACCTGACCCCCCGACTCCTTCTCCTGTTTCCCTGGTCTGTGCCCGGAGACTCATGACAACATCTATATACATGTACAGTATATGCACGTTCATCTTTAGCACCTTTAGCTTTGACAGCTGAAACATTTGTAGGTTGTGTGATTTGGAAAATTTGTTCAGAACTTTTAACTTCATGTAAACTGTCACACCCAGCTCGTCCGATCCTCGTGTGTGCCACGCCCCCTCATTTACCACATGTGCTGCCCCGATTGTGATCACCTGTTTCCTGTTATTTTCGGCTTGTCTTGTGTATTTCAGTCCGCATTGAAGTCTGTTTCCCCAGGTCTGTCATTAACGTTGCGTGTTTCAAGTCTGTTTACCCTGATTAAACCCTATTTTCTAGTATACCCGGCTCCCTTCGCCTACTTCCCCGTCCCAACACAACATGAGCTTATGTTTGAAAGGCGATTGTGTTGAAAAGTCAAGCTCTGCAAGTCTTATGTCTTCTCAGGGTTCAGAGAGAAGGATCAGTCCATCCTGAAGTGAACCAGGAAGCAATTATGGCTAAAAAGAAATCTCTTTCTGCCATACTTTGCTCAAATAAAGTGCTTGAATCTTATTAACAGCTCACATCTCAAAGGGTCAGAAGCTTTGTAAATGCTGAGTGACATTAACACTAAAGAGATATTATTGGATCTCTGATTAAACGTGTCAGCTCGTGCAGACAGCAAGAAAACAATATATATGCAAATAATTTCCATTAAATTGTTCTGAGGCCTGTGAATGTATTTTACAATCCATCAGTGAGATGACAAACACTTTTCTTCACTATTTGCTTTTCAGCTAATTTCTGACAGTAAAGTTAAACTTGCAGAACAATACATTTAAATTTCACTTTTATGTGAATGTTGAAAATGTTTGGCTATATTGAATTCAGCAGTAGCACATTCTCCTATCCTCTGATCCTGATATTGTTCTGAGACCTGTGATACTATGTGATGCTGATATTGATCTCTGTTACACTACAAATTGGATTCCTATCGATGTTAGAAGTAAGGTAAATATTGTGTCATTCTGGTAATTCTGTATTGCACCAAACAAAATAGATCTTAAAATTGTTGACCCTTGTTATTAAAATAATGATACGTTTTAAATTTACGGAATAAATTGATCATTTATTATAGTTTTAGCTATAGATTAGCTAAGGCTATTCCTTCATGTTAGTTCTACAAGCTTTAGCATTAACCCTTTGAGGTCGGCGGACCCGCCAGCGGGACCTGACAGAAATTCCGCCAAAAAGTTTAAATAGCTCTGCGAGTTTTTGTCATATATATATATTTTAAAAACACCCTCAGAAGTCTTGGACGGTCTACTTTTCAAATATATATAGGTAGAAACTAAATATATTTTTACAGATTCGTGATAAGAATAGAAAGAACAAGAGCTCTGATCGGCTTCCCACTTGCAAATCGGGCTATTCGCATGATAATAACATTATAATCCGACAGTTAGTATTGGGTAAAGAAATATGTGAATATGCCCATTGTGACCAAAATAATAAAGAGCACATGTCTGGGTAGAGTGTACCATATGCGAATATGCTATCAGGCACATAACCATGTAAACTTCCCCGCTCCCCCCCACCAGACCCTGAATCAAGCACTTAGCTGGTAGGAATATTATGAGTTTGAATCCCCTTTGAATTTGCTTCAGACCCTTGGTCTATGAAAATTGCTATGGGGGACCCCTGCCACAATTGACGAAATCTCCCAAGAGGGATCTGTTGGTAGGGTTGGCAGATCCCAAGGAAATTTATTTCTGGATATGGGTATGTATGCTACACGTTAAGTGTGATGGAAAGGTTTAGTTCACTGTTTTATTCACCCTACACATGACTATTATTATTAGTACAATAATAACAATAATAATAATAACAATAACAACAATAATAATTATTATTATCATTATTATTATTAGTGTTGTTGTTATTAGCATCAATAATAATAATAATAATAATAATAATAATAATAATAATAATAACCTATTAGGGTTAATCTTTTATCAGCTGAATCCTTATTCATGAATCTGAAGCCCCATTTTCATAGCTTTCCTAGATATGGGACACTGAACTCATAGTGTTACAGCTCATCACAAAAGTGACATACAGTATATTACACACTAATTTTCTAAACATGCTTCTCCGTTGATTTATTTAAATATGTCACACTATTTTGTCTCTTTTGCATAACGTGTAGCTAACAATATTCAGTTTTTTTTTTCTTTAGGGGAACACAGACTAATCTTGAACTATGACATATTAGCTTTTGTAAGATAGCCTTGCCAAAAGTAGGGAAACTAAATTTATATGCTTATGATTATTTAAAAAAAAATTGGTAGCTGTTGCATCAATTCTAATTATTGTATTTCTTTACAATGCTGTCCTTTTGCAGGGTGTTCCTAGTCTTATAGCATGTTAGACATTATCTTTGCACTCTCATCCAGAATGTAAACATATGTGCACCATAAACTGATCTAGAGCCCTTAACAACTGTTTTTTTCTTGGTCTTATGGATTCTTGTTGTCAAAAGTTTTAGAAAATAGCGATAACAGCTTTTTTTTTTTTCTTAAATGATGTTGTACTTGCTCCATTTAACTAAACTGCAGATGTTTTATGAATTTTAAATTAACAACAAACACACTTTAATTTCAAATATATCGCAAGTCTCACATGCTACTCTACTTCGGAATGGAAAATTCTGACTGTCACTGACCAGTAACGATCTTATAGTGCACAGCTGTGATTAACGTGGTCCTTCGAAAAGAAGGTCATCCTAATGACTATTTCAGCTGTAAATAATACAACAGTTATGTGTTTGCTATAAATCAGGAGAACCCTGATAATGATTGAGTGGAGTGAGACCTAATGAAAATACCTCAAATCACTTTGGAAGCATAATCAGAATGCAGTTGAGTGCTGGATTCCTTAGGGCTGGGAAATGCAGACCTTGGTCTCCTGCTTTGTGCCCCGACTGCACACTTCATTAATTAGCCGAGATTGAGCTGTTGGCTTATCAGTCTTACAGCGTTTACAGACTTTTTTGGACTTTTTTCCATTTAAAAAACATTCCTGTATCTTCAGCATAAACTTTCCCAATTCTAACATCTGTTTGAAAAACAATAAAATCGATCCTTTCCAGTCTCTGTATACATATTTCATGAATCTATACTTTCTGATCATGTTGCATTACAATAAAGATTGTATTCTGATGATCAGTTTACGATGGATGCAGTCAGGCGCCGATTATTTTTTTGTCTGGGACGTCACTTAAAAAGTCACTACGACTCCTCCACCTCCTAACCCTAACTTAAAAAAAGTTTTATCTGGCACAGCAACTTCTTTCTGGGTCCGGATACCCATGATGAATAATCATTCCAATCTGGCAGCCGTGGGACTCAGAAATACATTCCAACTCCGCACTTATTCATCAGCAATATGTGCGCATAAGTAACAAAAAGTGATTATTATTGACGATGCTGAATAGATTAGAAGTGACAGCAGACATTCAGGGGCAGGTTTATTGTATCTGGGGCCCCAGTCAAAAAGTCCCCCTCCCCCCAAGGTATTTCAAAGACTAAATAAATATCCAATCAGAAGATCGTAGCTAGCTAGCTGGTGAGTTGAGCAGAACATATTGCCGCATCTCCAAAATAAGAAATGATTTTAAATAATACAGTATTTAGTTTGGTGTGATAACTGACTTTTGCCAACAGGGGATGTCCAAAGCATGACGGCCCCTCATAAATGCACTGGAGGATGAAAAGCGAGGTAAGAGCATGCGCCAAATACAGCGCATTGCCACACCCACAACAAAACAAACCACCTCAGGGATGAGAACCTGAGTGCAGCCGTGTGGCAGGTGATACCTCAGCATCACACTAGTCCAAATAGACCAGTGTGAGTTTTTTTTTCCTGGTAATAGAGAGCCGATCCTGCCACCAACCTCCAAGTTTTTCCTTGTAAGTTGGAGGACCTCCTTATAGGGCTGGATGTAGGTTAACATCATACCCAGAATGAAGCAATTGCAGGTTAAGGGCCTTGCTCAAGGGCTCAATGGAGTAGAATCACTCCAGGCATTCATGAGATTCAAACCAGCAACCTTTCGATTGCTGACACAGATCCCTAGCCTCAGAGCCGCCACTCCACCCCAGCAGAGCTAGGGCTAGCCAGAAATTTACAATGAACCTTGATGTAATTACACCAATGGATAAATTTAACTGAACCCTCAAGTACAGCTGGCTCAATCCATGTTGTTAAATTTTATTAATGGGGTCCTTCACAAATTGCACTGCTATTATAAAGTGGCATTTGACCTAAAGTTTGATCAGCAGATCATTGATTAGATGTTTTGGTTCATGATGGGTCAACAATTTTAATGGTAACATCTAATAAAATCAAAACAGTTTTGAGGCATAGTGTAAATAGACGACACTACCTTGAGCCAACCAGTAAGTATAAGATTTGTAGTTAGGTGATTATTGCCTTGTATTTGCTATAGTCCATATCATTTACTACATTGTTTTGCATTGCCATCTTTGTAGGACATTTCCATCGACCCTTAACAAAATGAAAGCAAGAAAAAATGTTTTACAGTTAAAATCGATTTAAAAATTAACTGCGATCGGCTGGCACCCTGTCCTGTGTTAGTGCCTGCCTTGCCCCCATAGCGTCTGAGTTAGGCTCCGGGTCCACTTGATCCTGCATAGGACATGAGGGTATGGAAAATGGAGGGATGGATGAATGGAAGGATGGATGGAAGGAATAGACAAGAAAGCATCAGATGTATTTTAAAGTTAAAAGTGAGCAAAATGTTTGCAAAGCCTGCACATGTGCCTTCTAACCCAGAAAAAAAATCCATTAAACAGGGCCTTCAGGTGCATGGTGTTCATTATCTGCCCATCCTCCATTCAGAAAGCACAGAGATCCAGTGTGATCCAACAAGAGCTCACCAGGACCCCAACATACACACGCACACACACAACGGTAGGTCCGATTTGCTTCATGACATCTGTACAGGTTCCTGGCCTGGTCTGCATAACACCCCCCTCCCCCCCACCGGCTACCTGCCCATTAGCCAGAGATCCATGAGCTGGAAGGGATAATTATTCTTGCACTGGCAGAAAAGCAACCCAGCACCCAGCTTTAACCTCCATGTCTCCTTCTGAAACACATGAAGGGCTCATTTCACATTGTAATTTACACTCTTAGAACTGATGATTATATATCACTGTATGTTCCTTGAATCCTTTTAATGTTGCACGTTCTGTTGTTTTCTCTTATTGAGTTCTTGCTTTGTTTGGAAGATGTTGTGTAGCCCCTGTTCCAATACTGCTTGTACACATGTACCAGGGTATTTAGTAGATGCTTAGCCTCGCTGCACTTATACCTAGTCGATTCCTTGACAGCTGTATGTTTGTAATGTATTATTTGCCTACGGTGCTTAATTTGTAGGTGTAGATCTCTGCGGTTTTGGACAGCACAGAGACCTACTGTGACAACCATTATATGAGGAGCTGCAGCACACTGACCTTGAGTGACGTCATACACACAAATCAGTCTTTAACAATGATGCGCTATTGATTACTCCAACAGGTAACAATGCAAATTTTTCGATCCACATCTGTTAGTTAGATCAAACTGTAAGACAGACGTAGCCTATCAGATTAATTTAATGGTCCAGAAGATGACCTCATCTATTTTAGTGGCCATAAAGTAGATTTTTCTGGGGTACATGTGGTGCGTTTTTTTCCCTTTCACATTAAAAGTCAGATAAGTAAAACACACTAATTGAGGTAGATGTATGTCAAAAAATATTACACAACTGATTTTATAAATATACACATTTTTAACTTGGTTTGTGTTTATTTATTGAACTTAAATTCATTTTAAGTTTAATTATATAGGGTTTGAGTAATGTTTGTGTGGCAGATCGTACCTGAGCAGTACCGAAGGGGAGCCTGCTCTGAGACAGGGGTCCTGCATGTGAGCTCCAGCACAAATGAAGCATTGTTTACATCACTCATATGACACTTTGGACAAAAGGATCCTCTAAGTTCAGCCAACGTAAACAAGCATGGATGAGTGCCTCTAAGGGTGTAGGATGTTCAGCAGTCATACTCGTATCTCTTTTTAAAAATGAATTGTATTTTTAGGATGGCCATGTATCCAACCAGCAGGGGAAGAAAAAAAACTTTTTTGCTTCCCACCTTTAAGATCAATTGTTATTTAATGCTTTTTCTCTGAGTGATGTTGACAATTCCAAGAAAAATACATATGAAGACAATATCCTCCTTATATGTCATCAATTGGCACACAAGAAAGAACCTAAACATCCCAGTGGATATACACCCACAAAAATGTAGTGCACATCTTACCCTTACCCTGACCTGAAATGCAGTGAAATTACTGAAGACACTCTATAGACAGATTGATCCCAAAGTCACTTTTTGGGTTTTTCTTTTAATGGTTCATGGGATTTATCTTCCATTGTTTATTTAGCATAAGCCTGGCCAGGAAGGACTTTAATACAGCAAACTGTCTCCTTCCTGCTACGAAACACTGGTTACACAAGAATAAGGGAGTTCATAGCACCTCCTCAGCACAGCAGTAGTGGTTTAATGTATTCAGTGTATTCAACAGGGCTGCACCTCAAATGCAGAAATGTAGAAACGTGTTTCACTAAGAATAATCCTCCCCTCTGAATTCGGCATGCTTTTCAAACCATTATTAAACATAATAAGCTCATTTATATATTGAAACATTGTATATATATGCAATAACTACAGAAAAAGGAAAGTTGATTTATTATCTTAAAGCGGATCTATTTTTATACTAAAAGAACATATATTAGTATGAATGAACTTCATCTCTATGGTAAAGAGAGTCCGTGGCCTTGATCCTGAGGTAATTTATTATCTTAGCTACTATTTACTTCCCTAATTAGCTACTGCCAACCTCTGAAGTTTCTGCTGCTGGCCATTTTGAAAGCAGGGCCTTTGAGCCTGCATAGCTCTTTAATGTCCCAAATCGACTGGTAAATTAATTAGCTATTATATTAAGCTACTTGTCTGCACTTTTCAGTGCTTCCATTACCATCACCAGGAAAGGGTTATTGGAGGCTTTCTAACCTCTTTAAATACTGTATTGTAAAGTTATTTATGTTAACTTTAATTTTTGTAACTTTCAGATTAAACATGGATTTTTAAAAATCTATTATAAGTGTTTAGAATGAATTAGTTCTAGAATTATCATTGTTTAGAATTGGCTGTGTCTAAGCTTCTTCCGAGTAAATAAGTAGCTGTGAATTCAGTGTAATAGTCGGCTAAGGATAGTTTATGTCCTTTTTGGAGGGTAACTGTCTTGCGAAATAGGACAAAACAAAAAGGGTTGTTAAATTTTATTTTTCACTCTCTCTCTTTCCAGGATATAGGAAGCAGATAGAGTCCAAGACCAAAATACTAACAGTTAGTCTGCAGTCAAGGCACCCACCCCCCAAACCACCATAATGGACAGCAGTCAGTCCTGTCCTGATACCACCCTCTCTTTTTCATATACCTGTTATTGTATAGGCATTTTATGAATTTGGTACAACATTACCTTAATATTTCCAGTACAGGTCATGCTATTTCCCAAGGCATCCCTGGGTTAGTCATTAAAGCGACAGAATAAAAGCAGTTCTGTGGCTTAGAAGATTAAAAAAAAAATCAAGGAACAAAAGAAAAGAGGAAACCCTAAACGGCAGCCTGTAGCAAAGGGAAAAAACAACAAGTCTGTGCGTGTCTTTCTCTTTTTTCTCAGTTTCTTATCTGACTCTCTTTGATAGCTCTGCTCTGTTTTTTGTTTGTACATAATCACTATTTGCCTGGGTAAATTATCATCTGTTACTAGCATGGGCAATTTTCAATAATAAGTTCCTGGGACATGAAAAGTAAGAGAAAAGAGGGGAGGACTGACACACACATGCACACACACTGTGTTCCTAAACTTCCTGTTGTGTGAACGATAGCATGCAGAATTTCTTCTGTTATTCACTGTTTACACCAAACAGTGACTGATCGACTTGCTAATGCTGGAAGTGATCGTGTCTGAGCCAGGATGCTATGCCAGTGTCACAGACCTTCTCCTGCATGACGGAGGAGGGCAACCTGCAGAAGTCAGTCCTGCCAAGCTGCCTTCCCAAATTAGGGTGCTGATGCTGATGTCTTTCACAAATCAGGGGGAGATTTGCAAGGGAGGCACGCATTTAATAAAATTAAGCTCATGCTCTAAACACAGTGCACATGAACAGCAGTTTATTGATTGTATCTAGCTATGCCATTTTGAGATAATTAAGCTAGTGATTACATTTTATGTCACGTTTTATTTGTCATCTATTAGTTAAAAGTAATTTATATGACCTTCACAGTGAAACTTTTGATGTGTGTAACTCGATAAAAATATGTACACAGCTAAACAAAATTTTCCTTATTCAACATTTAATTACTGTACCTTAGTCCTCACCAGCAGGGGCGCCGTAAGGGGGAGGAAAGCTAGGACGATTCCAAGGGCCCCTGAGTGGCAGGGGCCCTAAAAAATTAGGAAAATAACTGGATTGGTCTTGCCTGAGGGACCTAATATGATATGCTTTCATGGGGCCCAAAATCTCTAGCAACGCCCCTGCTCACCAGTAGCAATGTCCAAAGTTAATATATAAAAGCTGTATATTTTCACAATAGTACAACTGGAAAAAAAGAAGAAAATAATAAAAGATTTTTTTTTCCTTATGGAAGAAAACTGTTTAAACTGAAAAAAAGTCTTTTGTGTTTTCAGAGCTACTGATCTGGGAAGCTTGATAGTTAACGTGAGAAGATATTTGCACCCAAGACAATATCTGCTAAATCCAATTTTGCCATGCAGTCTTAAGCTGCAGATTTTCAATTCCACCTTACGAATGGAAGCCTGTGAGGTCACTTCACAATGCTGCAAAAAGCTAAAGTAGCTTTTGTGAGGAGTCAGCCTGCTTTGTAATAGACTAAAATACATTAAAAGTACCCGAAAGTCATTTCTAATATAATATTTTTAAAAGGCCTGGTAAGTCAAATGGAACTCAAGTAGTATGTGGAACACAAAGATTCGCCAAGTAAGGATTTTTCAGACAGAATACACTAAGGTGTAATTTTAATAAGAATTAATAAGATAACAACAACAAAAGTAACAACAATAGCAATTTTATTTTCTTTTATTTATGGTCCTTTAGGATACTCATGCTCAAGGTGATTGAAGGGGAGAGAGTTCTGAACTCCGGGTGCTGAGCAGTTGAAGGCCCTGTCACCCATGATACTGAGTCTAAACGTGAGAATGGTAAGTATAATTCAGCTGAAGAAGAAGGTAAAGAGTGGGAAAGTGTATAAAAGATCAACAAAGTGACTGGGAGACTGTATACCTCCCTGCTTCAGCAAGTTCTGAGAATAATGTATATGTAGCAGACTGCTGGCAAATTAACTATCATTAGCTATTCGAGTCAGCTGTTTGGTCTGACAAAATGCTATTGTTATCAAAATTGTTATTAGCTATGTTGCCAATATACATGCAGTGACTGCATGTTGGTGCACTAACACTGAATAATGCTAATTCAGCTAAACACAACCAACCAAACTAGAATGACATGCAATGGAAAATGCTTGGGCATATGGCAAGTTGTTTTAGCTTTAATTCATTTCTGGAGTATATCATTTACTCAGTTCTAGTTAGAATGCAAATTCTTGATACTAGAAATTCAGCTATAACTAGTTATAAGGCCAATTCTTTGTGACTGACATTTTGACTAGTTCAAATGGAATTCCTGATATCAGAAATTGGTAGTTAAAAATGAATTACAACTAGCTACAATTTAATTGCTGATAGCAGAACTTGGCATTTTAACTCCTCTTGAAATAAATGATAAAAACATTTTCGTTCTCACTAGCTAAAAGAATTTCTGATATCAAGAACTGTTATTTTACCCAGTTAAAGTTGAATTTTCAATATCAATGATATGATTTTTTCTAGTTAAAACTGAATTTCCAATATCAAAAATATATATTATAACTTGCAACAACTAAAATTCTAAATAGAATTTATAATTTCTTCTATAAATGAATTAAAGCTGAAATGGTTTTCCATATGGTATAAAATCTGCAACCATATAGAGTCTGTTTTTGTTAGATGTATGTAGAGTTAGAGTATACTTTTATATGTTGTCTTTGATGTAAAGAGGTACATTTCATTCATTTTACCATATGCTGTTTTCCGTTCACACAGTAGCTACTGGTTGTCAGCTGTCTTCTAGATGAATGCTAAATAGCTTCAGAATAAACAGAAACGCTAAATGGTTCACACCAACCTAAACATTTACATAGATATTCATGAAAGATTGGTTCTTGAAGTTATGGCTATGCATAAAACAGCAGACTGTCCAACCACTAGCAAGCCATAAGCCATTACCTCACCAAAGTGATGTAAGCACTTAAAAAAAATAAAGCACTGATATTTGGACAATCCAAAATCTAAAATACTCTGCTGGAGAGTGTGAGAGGGTGACCTCGACCCCAGAATTTTCTACTCAGGATAAGATCAATAATTCACACTGTCTGTGTTCTGTGGCTGCTTTACTTTCTTCAGTGTGTGACTGTCACCTTGCACTCTGTTCCACGTCACCTTGCACTCTGTTCCACGTCTCAGGGCTCCGGTGCTGCTGACGAGGCCGGCATCCCTCACTATGCAGACCTCATATCCTTGTGTAGGAGATGGTGTTGGTATTAAAGAATCCAGGGAATTAAAATAAATAAAATGGTTTGCTTCTCTTCTGTACTTGTCTATTGCAATCAGAATCCCCAGGTTTTAATTAGTGAAAGCTATCTTTCTTACATTTGTTAACTATTCCCTGAGCCATTGTGGGCTGCAGTTTCTTTGTGTTAAGAGATTTTTGTAAATGAGAATATCCCTTTACATACAAAAAGATCTATCTATCTATCTATCTATCTATCTATCTATCTATCTATCTATCTATCTATCTATCTATCCTTTTGTTTAATTT
>JAODJW010000035.1:6374546-6417927 GCA_026777045.1 Hyperopisus bebe | reverse complement strand
ACTATTCACAATAAAAAAACAATATATAAAAAGCAGAAAGGGTGTCGATGCTGAATAATATATGTGTATATATAGTTGTCTTTTGATTCATCTACTGAGTGTCCGAAAACCCGTAACTTCGTTTCGTTCATCGAACAGGCTCTCAGGTTTTTTGGAGTCAGCGAGTTAGAGATAAGGTACTCGGCCGTTCGGGTGTTCTCACCACCAGACGGAAATCTACGAACACTAAAGTGACGAATGTAAGTGACAAACATAAGAATAAACTTAAAAATGATGACAAGCGCAGACGGAACATGAAAAATAAATCTGAACTCGCGGGGGATGCTTTTGGATGTTGAATAGCCAAAGATCAATTTTAAAAATGTTTTAAAATAATTTTAAAAACCGATTCGTTAAGACTTACGAATCGGTTCAACCCGTTCACTAAAAAAAAACGAGTTAAAAAGAACGATTCGTTCGTGAATCGGCCATCACTACTGTGTAACTCCAGTAATAATCTGCCCAAAGAGAGAAAAAGAAAAACATTTTTGCATTGAATGAAAACCTGTGAAATGAACAATACAGAATAACAAGATTTTGAAATTTTAAGTAAGCTCAACCTCAAGGATTTTTAAGAATAAACGATCTCATTTTAGGGGCCACATTAAAAAGGATAAAGCATTTTTATCTAAATGTGGGCAGGAATTTGGTATTTTATTTATTTACTGTCACGTGGGTCACGAATTGAGAGGTCATCTGCCGTTAAAGACAATGACATTGTAATTAAATAAATTCCTCTCCGCTGAGCAAATATGTGCACTTTGAAGAGTTGTTTTTCAGAATAAATTAAAAAAGTTTAAACTTTTATCTTTTAAATCTTTTATTGCACTTTAGTGTAACAACCTTTGCCTGTGGAGGACAGCATCAGGATCTGCTAACCGATGGACCAACAATGATACACAGAGGCTGTTCAGCAGAGCCTTAAATCCATCATTCTGCATAAGTACCCTTTCTAGCCAGCTAATTGGCTGGTCCAGGGGGAGACGGACTTCTTTTGGTGACATGTTGAGATGGGCTTTAATTAAAATGCTGGCAGCTTTGTCGTTTTATGGACAGTTCTCTGTGCTCCAGGCTCATTTTGCAAATCTCATTGCCAAGTGGACAGTTTATTCAGGAAGAATACCTGCACTCACGGCTGGAAAACATGAAGCCCCCGTGTTGCAGTGATTTACCACCACTCAACATGTATTTATATGGGGCTCCCAAAATTTCGGGCCCCCTCCTGGCCACAAAGGGTCACTACACTAAATATTAAAGGAATGCATTCCTTATTTACAGTAGAAGATGCTGAAACAGTATGCTCTGCAAACTAGCTAGCTATAACTGACATTAACATTATATGCAACCATGAAGTGATCATATCCCAAAAGAGACGTTTTGAGTGCGGTCCCAGAAACAACAAACCTACCCCTCAGTGATCCAATCCAACAGTGATGCATACAGTAAACTGCAAGGTGGAGGTAGGAGCTGTTGAATTATATATATTTCATTATTCTTTTGCTCCACATAATCTGATCATGTTAAATGTGGCCACCACAAGTACAGAGCTCAGCAGGTGATATCTGACACTGCTGTAGCTACAGAGAGAGAATGCTTTAACTATAACTTTCACATGTAAGGCTTCTATACTGAGTCGGCAGGGGTCAACGTGGGCACAGTACGTTCATTGTTTAAGGTGAGGCTCCATAATGTTAACTGGCACAGTGGATAAAACTACACTGCATATCATCCTGGCATTTTGTGGTGGATTGTCTTTTTGTAACACTAAATTTCCCATTCACCGCTCCCCCAGTTTGACCACAGCCGTGTCCGTATAATTATGCTTTGGTGAAAGCTTACAAAAGACTTAAAGCCCAAGGTGTGCTTAGACTGTGCCACACACAATGAATAACATTGTATTGATCAGAAATACTGTGTAGACATTGTTAATGTTGAAAATGACTATTATGGCCAGGAAGCTGTTTTTTAATGGAATATTTACATAGGTGTACAGAGGCCCATTATCAGCAACAGTTAGTCCTGTGTTCTCGTGGAATGTTGTGTTTGTTAATGCAAGTTTATTATTTTAAAACGTTAATTGATCATTAGAAAACCCTTTTGCAATTATGTTAGCACAGATGAAAATTGTTGCACTGATTGAAGAAGCAATAAAACTGGCCTTCTTTGGACTAGTTAAGTATCTGGAGCATTACCAATTGTGGGTTTGATTGCAAGCTCAAAATGGTCAGAAGCAAAGAACTTTCTTCTGAAACTCGTCAGTCTATTCTTGTTCTGAGAAATGAAGGCTATTCCATGTGAGAAATTACCAGGAAGCTGAAGATCTTGTGTAATGTTGTGTACTACTCCCTTCACAGAGCAGCACAAACTGGCTCTAACCGCAGCAGAAAGAGGAGAAGGAGACCCTGATACACAACTGAGCGAGAGGAAAATTAGATTGTACAGTTTGAGAAACAGATGCCTCATAGTTATTCAACTGGCTTTTTCATTAAATAGTGCCTGCAAAAGACCAGTCTCAGCATCAACGGTAAAGAGGCAACTCCGGGATGCTGGCCTTCACAAAGAACATTTGTGAGATGCAGATCAAATGAAAAGACGCTGGAAGAGTACTTAACAACATCTGTCAAGCAGGGTGGAGACAAGTGACAAGTGAGTTGAACCACTCCATAAAGCCTCCTTCAGCACATCCCAAAGACCTTCAATGAGGTTAAGGTCACAGGTCTGTGGTGACCAAGTCATGCGTGAAAATGATTCCTCATGCTCCCTGAACCAACCCAATGATTCTTGGTATTCTTGTCCTGGAATATGCTCATGCCAACAGGGAAGAAAAAAATCCATTGATGATGGATGGAGGTGTAACCTGGCCATTCAGTAGATTCAGGTACTCGAATTTCTTAAAAGTTGAACCGACCAATTCAAAAAAAAAATGACCTAGAACTCAATCTGAATCTCAGAAGTCGAACCATGAATGCCGACCTAAGATAACTTGTATGCGCGGGGAAATGAGTCACGCGGCACGTCTCTCAGCGGAAACAAAGGGTAATGCTTCAGTCTCAGCCTCGCATTCGCTGTGATAACATAGTTTGTTGGTGATAGTGCTTTTTTATTGAAAATACTGTATCAAATACTTTTATTGAAAATACTGCATACAATATTTTATTGTAAATACTGTATCAGCCATTGCTCACCAAAAAGTTATTCAATAGTTGTAAAAATGTTACAACCTAAAAGTTTGCGATTTACGAACAAATGAATGAATACAGAGTAATAATAAAAATATATAATGGACTGCATGGCATAGTCTAGTGTTGGTGCAGTGTTGGGGCATGGCTTGGGGTTGTCACGATCTGCCGAGCCGGGACCAGGGAAGCAGGGACAGGACTCAAGCGATTGGGAAACACGGGGTTTAACTGAAAACAGATGACGTCACAATGACCAGACTGGGGAAACAAACTGAAACGCGGACTAAATGCAGAGAACTAATGACAACAACCAGAAACAGCTGATCACATGAGTATTCCACACGAGGTTAACGAGGGGGCATGGCACACGGAAGGAGCGGACGATCGGGGCGAGACAGGGGTAGTGTTGGGGTACATTCTTTATCGTTTTGGAAGCCATTAAGAAAAAAATGCTCTTCTTGTTTTATTCTCTTCATTTTGTGTTTAAATGCTAAAAAAAAACATATTTAGGTGTAATATTTGGGGCTGGGAACCAGTTAATTGGTTTTCCATTATTTCTTATGGGAAAAATTCGATCAGAACTCGAACTTTTTAGGATTCGAGCCCGAGTTCTGAATAGATTAAGTTCGAGCTCTGAGGTACTACTGTGTATAAATACAGGGGAAATTTAATAAAGATCTGAAACAAATAATTCCCAAAGTCTTGTATTTTCTTTGGTAATTCATGGTGAAGGGGAGGGCTGGGTGGGGTTAAGGCTGTAAGTGCCTGTAGTGGGAGAAGAGCTGCCAATACAGTTTGTTAATCGGTACCTGCAGGGATCATCATCCTCTCTGTGTCCTTGTAATGACTCATCTATGTCCACGACAAAATGTTTTGACTGAGGAAAAAAAATAAAACTATCTAGGCTAGTGTTTCCCAGTCTGGTCCTTGGAGACCCACAGATGGTCCAAGTTTTTGCTAAAATGTGGACTGTCTGCAGGTCCCTAAGAACGGAATTGGGAAACACTGATCTCGGCTGCTTTCAAATGAATATATGTCTGTAGCAAAAACTGCCTTTTCATCAAAATGTCGGTCCGAATCCGGCATAATGTAGAACCCTGAGTACAGATTCTCTGAAGAAAAAAAGGAAGAGGTACCGGTACTACCATCGAGTACAGAGCCACCTCAGGCACTGATCCAGGGTGTACCCAGCCTTATGGCCTGGCTGCCTGGGACACACTCCAGGAAACCCTAATTGGAATAACCAGTTAGAACATAACTGGATGGATGACATATTTTTTTTCCCCCCATTATCAGCAATAAAAGTAAAAATTAAAATTTTAAGAAAATATGCTGACAGCAGCAAAAGCTCAGTTTGCATTTGATTAAAGACACAAAACAGTTTGATGTGGATGAGGTTGATCTCATCTCTCAGGGGGTGGAAAAGCAGTCATACATCATCATTATCATGTGATGCAGAGCTATACTCAGCAGAAAAGCGACAATTAATGTTCGGCTATGGTCACACATTGTCATCTGCGCAGTCTGCAAAAGCAGCAGTGCGGTGTGTATAAAAATGCAGAAATATCCATTAATTCTTCCCAGTCACAGAAATGCTTCTCAGTAATCATATGAACAACAGGAATTGAAATGTCAGCTCGCACCTGGGTTCACTTTCATTATCCTTTTCATTTCTTGCATTTCTTGTGTTACGTTTACTTTTTTAAAAAGCAGAGACACACCTGTGTGAAAGTGCCTAGCTTTCACAGAATGACGTTCGATCCATGTCCTTGGAACAGTGGAATTATTTTCTGCAAAAGCTTCACTCAGGAGGAGGGTGTGTGACATACAATGGAGTCGGAATGGAGAATTCGGCGTCATTCGATGGCGGTCAGTCTGCCGCTTTCCGCAGAAATAGCCATCTCCAGGGGAACGCCTGTGCCATTTCCATTCAGCAAAACGTCTCCTCCCTTCCTCTGTCCATCTACCAGAGAACAATGCATCATATTCGCTAAATCCTGGCTCCCAAACAACACCCATTATGGATGCCAGCGATTGAGAGTGTGGGGGCGGAGATTAAAGAGTAGATAGAAAATGGTAATGAAGTTAAATGAAGCAGAGACACGGGCGTGACTTTTATCACAGTGGGACATGAAAAATAAATGCTGTAAAGTGAGTTTGCGCTTAGGGACCAATAAGCCGGCAATACAGAGGGCTTTTCAAACAGCCTTAATTCACCTCCTGGTGTCGGCATTGATTTTAGATAGAATAATGTACTACAAGATGCGTATATTGGGTCTGTACAGCAACTGCAGAATCGAATGTGGAGGATCCTACTTGTTGAGCTACTTTAAAGTCTGTTTCATTGTACTGGCCATTGTGCTGAGCATTATAAAGGATTGTAATTATGGAATTGCAATTAAGAACATATTCTTATCCAAAGCTTTTCCTAAATATTAATTATAGTTTAGCAAAGCATGCATGCCACTGTTTTTTTTACTTCCAGATCAACAACAAAACTGAAAGTATAGTAATTTTGGAAAGTGCTGGTATTAAATTCAAGTTAGTAATTACATACTTGCAGTGCTCATTTCAGTTGCTTTAGAAGGACATTAGGCTCAAGAGAGCAGAAGATCAGCACTTAAAAGGAAAACCTTCAACACGGTGGATGGACACAGTCAGTATGGCCTGGGATGCTTCTCTATCAGGTGTTAGCAGACTAGTGGAAAGTCAGGGCGAATTTCCATAGAGTCGCCAATGACTCAATGGCCCTTAACTACACCATTGCTCAAATGGTTACGAGATCAGCAGCATTAACTAGCTGCAGTATGGCATTAGAGATCATTTTTAAGGCAGTTTTCCCATAATCCCATAATGAGTTTGTTTATATAATATTAAAAGTCCCCTTCTCACACTTGGGTCTGTCACGTAGCTCGTGCAGCGCAGTATGGTGCAAAAGAGGGCAATTCATCAGCCAACCATTGTAATCCTATTACAGGCCCCATGCAAATAAATCCTGATTGGTCATGTTCACATGAATAATCACAGTTTCCATGCAGGAAAAAAAAATGTGTAGGGGGGAGAAACAGATGAGAGTTATTAAAAGGGGCCAAAAATTAGGAGACCTTTTTACTTTCCCTTTCATAATGAAAAATAGCCTTGGAGTTCATAGCATGTGTGATTACAGTCAGACATTCAGCCTGTTTGCTGTCGACCCATTGATCAAAGTGAAGTAATCCTATTTAGACAAGTGCTATATCCCTATTGCCCAAATGTAAGAATGGGGATTTCACATAAGTCAGTCATAACAATTAATCACTAATTGAACTGAGACTGTGAGTTTGGGGTATGTGTGTGTGTGTGTGTGTGTGTTCATGGGAGTTATTTCGGGTGTGTTGCGGTGAGGTAGACAGTGCCCTTTCGTCAGGGTTCGGCAGAACACTGTTTGTCAACAGCTCCCCAGATAAAGTCCTTGGTCACCTCGGCCCACATTCAGAAGGGAACGTACCCTGTAGCTTCCCAGAATGCATTGCAAAGGCTATGGAAAACAGCTGATGTTAGGCTGCCCTCGCATTCTCAGTTGCACCCTAGTACATAACAGCACATAATGTATGTTTTAACATTGAGTTAATCTTGTAGAGAGTAATTGTTTGGCTAATAAGTGAATTAATGGCCTGGGGTTTGAAGCAGGGGCCATCTTTACCACGAGCTGTCAACACGTTGTTACTATGCACACAGCAACTTGGTGCAACCAGCATGTCATTTACATGGCGTGGTCATCAAATTAGTGTATTTGTTTCATTTTTATCTCTTACGGTTTATTCACCTTTGCCATTTTGCACCTAAACTGTCAAGTTTTGAACAGAAATATACAGGAATGAAAAAGTTCACGAGCATGCTAATTAAGTAATTGTCCCCTCAGAGTGTGTGTGTGCGTGCGCGTGTGTGTGTGTGTGTGTGTGTGTGTTTCCAGTTGTCTTGTTTTTGTACCGATTACTGCTGGCCTGCAATGCTGTGCCCTGATGAGATGACTGACCACGTCTGACATTTCATCATCAATTACCCAGAGATAGTCAGGTTCTCCATCATGGAGAGAGAAATGAGGTCATCACCTAATAGCAGGATTACTAATGTCACAGTAGGGGAGGTGAGGACATCATATCAGAAGAAACATTGTCCTTCTTTAAGGTTTAGATTAATTGCATTATCCTGCTATAGTTACACAGCAATTAAGGTGAAATTTGAGGATCCTACCAATGTTTTAACTTTACAGTTACATCAGACATATTTACTTATGATTGAATGGTTGTCTGGTGTGCTTGGGTCATTTTAATGTATATGTCAGGCTGTTAATCGAAGGGAATTGATGCAAATTCAGCTGGGCCCGATACAATCCCCCATAAGCAATACAACAGGAAGGACTGAAAATGAAAAGATAAACATTCATGCATAATTCAGTGCTTCATTGGGGGGGGGGCATTTGAATATTACGGTGCATATTTACATCAATTGAGAATGTGTTTGTGGAAAGGGGATTATTGAAATGTATGGTGGGTGGTTTGTTCTCTTGTATTACGTTTCTATGATTAAACGCTTGGTGAAAAAATATACCGCTGAAGAATGACATGCCTGCTCCAGAACGTTGAATTTGCAATAAAAACACGGCTCTACTCACAGCAGACAAATGTATCTAAGCTTAGACACCAGAATAATTCAAAATGTGTGCTAATTTGTTTTTTTAAATTCATGCTGATGGAGGCCCTGGAGCCTACAGTATCTCAAGCAGCATAGGGCACCAGAAGCGGGACACCCTGTACAGGATAAAGTTCATTACGAGATGCACACAAGCTCACGCGCTATGGCCAATTCACCTAACTCCATGTTTTGCATTCTAAATGGAAACCAGGGTATCAAAAGGGAACCTGCAGAGGAAACAGAGCTCTATATAGCGCCAGCCCTGGAAGAACGTGTAACTGCATGGTATTTATCACCGAGGAAGAAACATACAACACTATTAAATTCATAGTGGACATTTTGGACCAGATAGCACATTTATATTCCACAAGGGTAGGAAAAAGGTGTAACATCTAGGATCTGACCAGAATAAATGAACTGGTTCTTGGCAAGCGAAAAGTCAAGCAAAGACATGCTCACAGAAGAGTGTCCTTCTGAGGCTGTCAGGTGAACCACGCCTGGGAATTTTACAGTCAAGGATGTTGTCTCAAACAACGCCATTAGGAACCGTGTCATGCAATGGAAACACGGGCAGAAAATTCTAGGTTGTCAGGAGCAACAGCAACTGAACAGTGGACACCTGCGGGAAAGTGCAACAGGTCTATGCAGGACACTCTCTGCCACATTGCACTGAGAGTCCTAGCAGTACTGTGCATAGATTTCTGCAGCTGAGAGTAATACTGTTCATAGATTCTGCAGTTGTAAGTACTGTAGTACTGTGCATTGATTTCTGCAGCTGAAAGTAATACTGTGCACTGTGGCAAGGAAAGAAATTTTTAAGGAAGATGAATGTAGCATGTTAACATTAAAAAGTGAACATTTTAAACATGCCTTTTGTACTGAATGATAAGTAGCAGTAGGTATGTTTAAGCAACAATTTATTTATTATACAACAAAATCAGTCAGAATAAACTGAAATTTGTATTTTGTATTATTACAGGTAAACAAAGAAGGGAACATATTATAGTATGTTAACATTAATGCAATGTGAAAATTACTTTTTTTGTAAAATTAACTGCTACTTTTGCACTAAATTTTAGGTAGCAAGTAAAATTATAAGTAGCAGTAAAATGTACTAAGGCAAGTATTTATTTTAATATTTTATATTTTAATATTTAAGATGTACACTTAATTTTTTTCTTTAAAAAAGCTTCAAATTTGTGTTTGTATGCTTCTTACCAGCTTTGTACTAGCATATATTTTTAATGAGTTTATAATGCATGTTGACTGTGGGGATGATGTGTGGCCCATTGGGTTAGGATGCACTGCTTGTTATCAGAAAGGCACTGCTTCAAATCCTAGCATCAGCAGAATGACTCCACTGTTCGGTCCGTGAACAACACCTCCAATTGATCCAGGGGCTGTTTGACCCTACTTTCTCAAGATATATGTCACTTCAGATAGAACATCTGCCAAATGTATGTAATGTGATAATTCCTTTGTTATGGGTCTCTTTGATCCTTTATCCATCCATTAGATGCCCGACTTCATGGGACTATACTGGGCAATAAACAGCAGATGCTGTGTCCAATCCAATACTGGTTTCTAATCCAGGGTCATGGTTATGAGGAGTGGGACCCGGAGCCTATCCCAGGCAGCTCAGGATGCAAGGCAGGGGTCCAGCCTTAGGGGGCGGCCGATCCATCACTGGGCACACACACTACAAGCTACGAACCGCTTATCTAAATCAAGGATACAGGACCAATAAAAATGATTTTAAAAATATGCAAATGATACTCCAGTTTTAAAGAAGGGTCGTGAAAAGCAAAGTTAACACACGGGAATTGTGTATCATTCTATTCAACACTAGTTGAACTCTATTATTTGTTTGTAGTACTCATAATGATATGTATCTTTTCATTTCACTGCTTACATAAATATTGAATATAACACACTTTTTCAGAGCTAGATTGACAGTTACTTGCACATTTCTCACCATTGCATCATAAAATAGCGACAACTCCACAACAGAAGAGTTTACCTACAGCACTATTTATATTTTATTTATCTATTTAGTCAAGCAACTTATTTGTAAAATATCAAAAAGACACACATAACTGTCAGAAAATAACTAACACTGATCAGCTGAATGACTCCATTTTGGCCATTTTCTTCTTCTTAAATATGCTTGGTTGCTAACTATGCAATTAAGTGATTTCTCAGATGTCTATATGTCTGTGATGACACTTTTCATTTTTAAATGTAGGCAAAAGGCTTGAAGTGCATTTTAAATAAGTTCTTGCAAAGAAAGTCAAGATGCATCACCTTCAATTTCTGAAAAACATTCGTAATGTCATCAAGCAATAGTATTCATAGCCTGATGTATGTACTTTGAAAGCCGCAGCGTAGCCATAATTTAGTTCCTAAAGGGTTAAGAACAAGCAGTAAAACCCAGCTTACTTGACTTCAAGTGGTCCCCCATTCCTAAGTGCAAAGCAATCGACTCACTCTGTACAGAGATTATGAGGATTTGCGGTTTTCCCGTTGGCCATGTCTCTTATTATCTTGCACGGCGCTGCCACATACTGAATCAAGGGCGGGCATTTCTGTGGATAAGACCAAAGAAGCAGTGCTTTAATATTTAGTAAATGTATGAAGATCCACATATATTGGTCCATATACTTTGAGACAAGAATACAAGGCTTAGAAAAAGATGTTTAATGAAGAGCTCGCTACATTGGCAATGGATGACAGAAAAATGGATAGGAAATCTGACCAATCACACCACACTGCATTCACTGAAGGAACAATGGATTATATTTTCTACCTGCATTTCTTCTCCAGGTAGTTGAACCACAATCATAAGAAGAAAATTATGGTAACACTTTATGGTCACCTATAATGCATAAAGGTATAAGATACCTTCATGATGCATTGTAATGGTCAGTATATGAATTATTCAAGCATTCATCATCTGTTGACAGTCATAAGACATTATAGTGTTGATTATAATACTCCATAAGCTCAAGTGAAGCTCTCCTCTATAATGCACTATACAGTATATGACACAGACACTGTGATAATGTAGCAATTAATGACTATCAAGAACGCTAGAGGAAGATTGGATGACTGTGGGTATAGGGACAAGGTTACTAGGCGCAACGGGGCTGGCTGATTTCACCATGCTGTAGCCTGTACTCACCTGGTGTGCAGTTTGAAACTTATCAACTGTTTAGCTCTGGAATTTTCTATTTTTTTTTTTTTTCGGACGACAAAATCATGGATAACTGATACTGTAGATATGGGAGTCCCACTGTATCTCATAATAGAGGGTGAGATGGGATAAAACACAATCCAGTCCAGCTGTTCTCATGCTTGTATGAGTGGCAAATAAAGCTTCACCTCACGTGCCTCCAACATCACTTGGGTGGCATCCAGGTGGCATCCATATGATTCCGCTTTATCTGAAGGAGCAGTACCTCTATTTTGAGATCCCTTTGGATTCCCCAACCCCTCACCCCATCAATGAGAGAATCCAGCAACCCTGTGGAAAAACCTCATCTCAGCCGCTTGTGCTTTCAATTTTGTTCTTTCAGTCATTACCCACAACACCTTGGCCATAGATCCTCCTCAGTGCCTGCAACACTTCTGTTATGAAACCATTTCACCTGTGAACTGCATCTTCCCTCCTGAGATAAACTTGTTTACTGACAGCAGACTCCCTCCCCCCTCGAATGGAATAATCCACTCTTTTCCAAGACAGGACGATGACCTTGAATTTGTACATGCTAATTCTGATCCCTGCTACTTCACACTCATCATCAAATCATGATTAACATTGGCACATATTTGGTAGTCAATGTTTTTAAATCACGAGGAAACCACTGAAAGCTGTCCATTTTGGATCAATGGATATTTATCTACTGGGTCATCAAGCTGTACAGTATATATACAAAATGGACGTATAAGGAAATGTGAGAACTTGATTAGTCATTTCTTGCCATGAATCATTAGTTATCTATTAGCATTAGCCAATGGTCCCAAAGCAAACAGTTAAATCATCCACAGATGGCTTGACAGCATGATGTTTTATTAATTTATTTTGCTCTTGAAGACAAAACCTGGTCCTGGGCTTAGCCCAAAAATGAAAATCAGTCTTCAGCTTGCAGATACATTTCAGACTATTAATTTTCAAATGTATTTGCTCCTGCTCTTTTCACATAAAAGTGCATTTTATGACTAGGTAAACCTTAAACACATGAAATTCCAATGCAAAATCTATTTTAAATGTTAAACCGTTTAGAGTATAATTATAGACCAGAAAATAACGAAGTGAAAGGAAAAAGCTATAATGATACCTGCACTTTCACAATGCATACAATATGACATAGTGAATATTCCTAGCTGCCTTTTTATTATGGACAGGCTTTGTTTTTGCAGTGTAGGGCTGGTATTAGAGTAAGCGTCCCCTACATTACTGATAGCATCTATGAATAATTTTTCAGTGGGACATGAGTACACAAATCAAGGTTAGAGAATCCACGCCGTGAATAGATCATTGGGACACACTTATGGTGGGTAAAGCAAAGTTATTACTTAGAGACTGACTGTCAGTAACTAATTTAATCCTTGGAAATTATTTTTTTCGGGCAGGGTTTAAGGGGCATTTTTAGTCAGCCCTGGGTCTCCTTTGCTAATACGGTTGTATTCATATGTATGGTTCTCATTATCTCACAGCCATGCAAAGCTTTCATCCTTTGAAAAGACTGGGAAAATGAGATGTCATAAGACTATTTCTGATTTATCTCCTTTTTCTTTAGTTGGAGCAGCAATGGTTAAGACAAAACAGATGAGAAAGCTTAATCATACTCGATAAGCATGCACCATACTATTTAACTATATAAGCCCTGTTAGGTGGTCCTGCAAGTAGCGGAACTACAAGCCACTGTGTAATAAGCTGAAGAGTTTGCTTCTCCAAACCATGTTTTTTCCTGGCAACAACCAGTCCAGTCATTGATGAAAGAACCTTCATGCTATTACCATGTTTATTTTGATCTGAGAAATGTCACTGCTGCAGTGCAGAAGTATTCAACAGCATATCCATAGGCCCTTAATCGAGGGCTGGAGTCAACGGTGGTCATTCCCATCACTCAAACCTCACATTTGCGTGGGACCTCTGAGGTTTGGGGGCCCCCTATTGTCCACAAAGAGTCACTACATTAGGCGGGGTGGAGGTCCCCTACATCACTTTTTAAACTCGCCCCTGGATAGAGTTGTTCTTACTGCAGCAGATATTATAGCAGTTTGTTGCCAAGTTTGAAGTGAAAAGGATGAGAATCAGCACTTCTAAATCCAAGGCCTCTCACAGAAAAGAGGTCATCGTTTCTTTCAGGTAAATATTTCTGCTTCTCCAGTATAAATGCCTCAGAATCATATCCGTGAATGACGGCACGAGGGGTTTGTTGGCTGCGGCTATGTGAGCAATGTGGATATCCGTGGTGCTGAAGCAGGACCTGACTCATCTGATGAGGCTTGCGATTTACCTGTCAATCTACATCCCTATTCTCACCTACCAACATGGGGTGCCAGCAATGAATAAGAGGTCAAGCAACTGAAATGAGGTTTCTCTGCAGGCCAGCTCAGCTTGCGCTCTGTCACTAGATGAGGAGTTCTGAGATCCAGAGGGATCTCGAAATAGAGCCACTGCTCCTTCGGATTGAAGGGAGTCCCCAGGGACGGCTTGGGCATCTCGAAAGGATATCGTGCGGATAGGTCAAAGCAGAGCGGTTTCTGGAATGTGTGGCAGGCCCTGGACACGCCAGAGGGATCACATCTCCTAGCTGGCTTGGGAACATCTGAGGATCCATCAAAATGACCTAATTTCTGTAACACTGGAAAGCAAAGTCAGATCTACCCAGCTCAGTATGCTGCCAATACAACCCTCAGCAGGAGAAGGTGATGATTATGTTAAATCCAAAATGCCAATATTAGGAAATAAAAATCACACTAGATGCCTCAAAGAGAATGATCAAGTAGTGTTTCTGGATAGTAATACTTATAAAAGTAAAACTGGAAAATATATGCAATATGTTGGAGGAAGGCAACTGAGAATGGCCCAATGAAGACAACTGTGTCAGAACACTGGACCATGTGTCTGGAACACTGGACCATGCTAAGATATACAAGATGTGGATACATTCGCTAGACACTGGTGTTGCTCTATTTAATTTCTTTGCTGATGACTAAGTATTCTTGAGCAGCAGGCAAAAGAGATAGCAGGAAAAGAAAAAGAGATTTAGTATCTGAGATGATCAAATGCAATGGGAAAAAAACTTTGGTATCATAATAAACTAAACAATTACAGGCAGAATATTTATGAAACCAAGAGAGAAACATATGGGGATGGCTCACAATGACCAGGATTCAGGCTGTTATCAACTAATACCATCATCATGGGACACCAAGTCATTGACCATTTTCACCATTAACTTGAATAAAGGTCTCTCACAAATAAAACATAAACCAAGAAAGTTCATATTTACATGAAACAACAAGATTTTTTAAGCTATTCAACAAAATATGATCATCTGAAGTAACAAAAGGTATGTCATTACTCTGGAAAGTACTCTGTCAGTGATTTATACTATTGTTTGAACATTGATAGATATTAACATAGATAGCTGCTAGTGGAAAAATGTGATGCAATTATAGGGTAATCTGTATGTTTCTATGTATTTTTAGAGGTTGCTCATCATCAGAAGTCAAGTAAAAAATACTTTTATATGAATGCCATTCACGTACATGTTGACACATAACTACCCAAAAACAAACAAAAATAGGTCAAAAATCACGAGTGTACATCATATGAGCATAAATGTTTCTGGTAACACTACAGTACTTGACAGGGCACAAATACTTAGTAATAACTCAGTTACTACTAAAGTACAAATTATGAATAAATCATGAACTAATAGTTAATAATCGAGAAAATATGCATCACAGTTCATTAATGATGAACAAATATGAGATTATTATTTCACTTATGTTATTCAATTGGTACTTTATTGGTTCCTTAAGTAGTTCCTTCAGTAGTTGACAAAGGTTTACAAAATTAACAGATATAGTAACAAAAATAGTTACTGAATGGGATGAAAGATGCATCATGATTCATTAATGATGAACAAATATGAGATCAGTATGTAACTTATGTTATTCATGACTTGTTCCTTCAGTACTGTAGTTCCTTCACTAGTCCACAAACTGCTTAAGAAAAAGCATTATTCATTAATGATGAGTTTGCATGAAATCAGTATGTAAATAAGATTTTTTGAGTTTGTGATTAATTAATAAGTAATACATAAGTAATAGTATAATGCTATATTATTTGTGCCCCATCAAGTTAAGTGTTACCATATTTCTTTTTATTATATAATAGCTAAAAAACCCACAAAAACACAAATGCTGCAAAGACTGGGAGACCTCAGCAGCTTCAGTCTTCAGCCTTCAGTATACTATAGTACAGCTGCTGTTATTTAAAAACACATGCTAGCTTCTAAATTAACAGTCAATTATGATGCAGACATTGTAAGAATCCCCCAGCATTTGTCATGGAAAGTAAATTCGGTTAAAGGTCAGCCAGCTACTGATGAAATAAAACTTGAGTCCTTTGAAATGGTGAACTTCAAAGATGAAGTTCACATGGAATCAATATCCACAAGACGCATTAATAGATAATAGGGGGTACAAGTGAACAGATGGTATTGCGCTGCTGGCGTATTTAAGCTGCAGGCCGCAGCACTGGTGCATGTTGGAATCTAGATGCTGCTGATTCCAGCAGGTGCTGAGACCATAAAAATAAACAACGATGATAGAGTGAACTTCATTAGAAATGCTTTTTAAGCGTGAATGATTTGTTCCGCATAACTATTAAATGAACCATCATATTATTTCTATTATTGATGGTGTTATTAAAGGTTAATTCTTCAGAAATGTAAATTAAGAAAATGTTCTTTCTTTTGCCTTTCCCTGGGGTGCAAAGAATACACCTACAGTGCATAGATTGTACGGGAATTTCTGTTTTATTTTGTATTTTAAAATTTGTATGAAGAAGGGCATTTTGGAAGATAGTATTGAGTTTTTTTTCACTCTCTATTATGATTACAGTGTTTGATCAGTTCATCTTTTATATATTTCCCTTTGCAGAGCAGTCATTTTCATGTAGCAATGATTGATTGGAGAAAATGGAAGCAGAAGGATTGTAAAATCAGACAGCACTGGGTGAGCAGGGGATTGTTGTTCCTCAGGTAACAGAGCGTTGTTAGTGGGGCATAGTTCAATGGTTGACTTTAGCTAAGAGCAGAAGGTGAGGCATTGCCTAAAGGTGAGATTTGCATGTGGTAAGGCTAAAGTTTAGAAAGGCTGGTTTTTATAGTGATTAGCTGAACCCAA
Organism: Hyperopisus bebe; assembly: GCA_026777045.1. NCBI lineage: Eukaryota > Metazoa > Chordata > Actinopteri > Osteoglossiformes > Mormyridae > Hyperopisus > Hyperopisus bebe. The sequence continues at coordinate 6,401,608 of JAODJW010000035.1, read as the reverse complement.
AAATGAAAGATGCAGTCTTACTGACCTTTGGTCACACCTGTGCACAAATACCATAGATCCCTCTCCCCCGGTCATCCTCAGAGATGTGCAGGAACAATTTTAAATGTTACAGGTGATGCACCCTGGCATCACTATAAGTAATGATATTGTTACGAAATGCCGTAGAATAAGCAACACGAGAGCAAAGCTGATGGATCACAAAGAATGCAAAGCTGCTTAAAAAGAGCCTGGAGACCCACAGAATCCAAATGGAAGACTGTAATATTGATGTAACCCATGTAGAATGGAGAACTCCTAACTACTGTATCAGAACTGTGCCCCTGATACTTATTGAAACATGATGAACAGCATATTGATACACATTCTCATACACGTGTAAAAACCCTCAACAACCCTACCATAATCCCCCTGAGATAAATCATGGAAGCCCACACCCTTACAAACTTGCTGGCAAGTCAAGGTTGGAAAGGGGAAAAATGCTGGTGTAAGAGGATTAGCTGGTTAAGTTCACACTACTAAATCGACGCTTCTTTCTGAAAGGCCCCAGCGTCTCATACTCTGGCCCAGACTTTCTTCCAGGATTGGGGTTTTGGGATTCTGAAAGGAGGTCAGAATGGCGTAAGGGGTGGGACTGGGAAGAAAGTTTGGGCTTGGGGATTAACCCAGTGTCTGGGCAAGTGGCCAGGTGATTCTCTGCCAGATGGACCAGAGGCAAGGTTATGTGTCACTCGATAAATAGTGGAGGACCTGCTTCAGGACCACCTGCCCCCAGGTTGCTCAACTTGCTGGGCATATTATGCAATATACTGCTCCACAGTCTCAATCTACCCCAATTCATCGAAAGACTGGGAGAAGCCAACAGCCCACCTGGCTCAGAGGTACACTGGCTAAGTTTCCACATCGTCAAACCAGACAAACTAGGGGTCCTCCTGCCCAAGCTACTGCCCCTGGAATCTGACACTGAGCAGGCAGCTGTGATGTCAAGTGTCATTGTCCAATGCAGAGTGCCTTACCACCAAGACCCAGAGCCAACGTTGGAGAGAAGGTCGTTACTGCACAGCTCCACCCATCAGCTCTCCAAAGTTTGCCAGAGCTCTGCCCGCCGACTCTCCACAATTCACCGGAGTTCTGCCCTCTGGCTCTCTGCAGTTTGCTGCAGCTCCGCCTGCAGGCTAACCACAGTCCGCCACAGCTCAGCCCACCAATTTTTCACAGTTTGATGCAGATTCGCCCCGTCGGCTCCCCACAGCTCATCGCAGCCACACCTGCCATTTTCAGTCACCGGAGGAGGAAGCTAGCTGTGCTCTTTGCTGCCACCCCGCCTAACTTTGTGCCACCAGAGTCCTGCCTGGGGGAAGCTGCACCTCCAGTACCTATGCTCCAGACCCCTGGTCCAGACAGGGCTACTTTGCCCAAGTGCCAGTCTCCTGGCCTCACTGATGGCCCTGTAGCAGCCATACTGCTACAGTATATTTACATACCCAAACCTGACCGAGGTGAGACCAACCCTCTAGTCAGGCAGCTTGGCCAGCACTTCTTCATTTGCTGTCCTGCAACAAACACCAGTGCTTGCCTCCAGGTGTCTCGGCTGCACCCTTCTCACTTCCAGGTGCCCCAACTGTCAATTCCTGCCTCACCTCCAGCCATCCCATTGGGATGCCTGTCGGACATCCCTCATTTCCATTTATTGTGCCTTAGTCCCTGTCCCAGTGTACTGTCCTGCTTTTGTTTTACCTTAGCCTGTGTTCCCTTTGGCTTGTTAGGGTCAGCACCCATCCATCCCTATCCTATGTGTCTTATCCCTGTTTGCCAGCAGGGGTTGCTAGCCATCCTTTTCTCTTCTATTGTATAGCCCTTGGCCTCTGGTGTGCGTGCCTTCTCCCTGGGCTGTGGTGTGGCTTAACGAGCGAAGTAGTTGACCACCGTTCCAATGTCCACTTTTGTGATTGTATGTTTAAGGCTGGCCAGAGCCCAGCCTCAACTAATTATTAGTTTATGTTTGATGTTTCTTGATTTCCCCTGGTTTAATGTCTGTATAGGTATTTCAGTTACAGTTCCTTGGTTCGTGGTTGGTTTCCTGTTCATTTGGTTGTTATAATTTTGGTTTCTGTTAATGGACCTCTCTGTACCTTTCCTCCACCTGTTGCCTGTTTCCCTGTGTTGTGCTGTTAAGTTAATTGTCTTATGTTCCCCACCTGCCCTTCTTCATTACCCCACTTGTCAGTATGTACTTAAGTGCTTGCTTTTGCTCTGTTCTCTGGCTAGTCATTGTATTGTCTCTGCATATGTCTCTGCCTGCTGTTACCTTGCCTGTTATTACTTTGCTTGTTGTCTCACCCTTTTCCCATCTCTTAGTTCCTTCATGCGATTAGTTAATGGTCTTAAGTTTAGTATATTTTCCAGTTTGTTTTCCCCTTGTGTTCGGTTTATACAATAAATCCCTGTTGTCTTGGAGACGCTAAATGGATTGTCGCTCTCTTTTAACCATCTGTGCCATGCTGTGCCATAACACTACTATGTTTCTAACCCAGTCTCTGTTGCCCCTCTACATGTCCGTTGTTCTGGGGTGGTATGTTCTGTCTGTCAATGTCCCTGACCATCTTGCTCCCTGGTCCTCACTGATGACTGGTATTTGTCCCTCTGATCCTGGGTCAGATGTCCTTAGTCTGGTCCTGTGTTTGTTTTGTCAGTTTGGTTTTGTTCATTGGTCTCTCCTGTTGTTCTTTTGCTCCCTGGTCCAGCCCTACCTGTTCCGTGTCCATTATGGTGCTGTGTGTCCGGTCCTGTCTGGTATCCCATCTGTCCCCAGCCCTGTGTGTCCGCCCTCTCCTTCGATCCCCTAGGTCCCCTCCCTTGCTCATCCTTCACGCCCAGAGGGCGCACTTCGGAGGGGTACTGTTACATCCGGCACGTCATGTTCACCTGACCTTCTTGTCTCCTCCCTCACCGGTCATTAAGGTCAGTCCCCCTGTGGCCTGTGCCCTTCCCAGTCCTAGCCTTCCCATTTTGAGCCCTCATGGTCCCGTTTGTTACCCTGCTCCTGTTTTCTTTAATAAAGCCCCTTTTGTTCTCCTGAGACCTGCCCTCGAGTTCAAGTCAGGACAGTTAAATTCTCTTCTATCCGGTAGATGGTGACAACTCCACAGCCGAGATATTGTGACCATAGACAGCCCCTCCCACCTGGTCAGAAGGGCAGTTATTATTTTGAGCTCTGTGTCGAAGCTACATTCCAAATACCCAGTCAAAGCCAGGCTACTTCCTAAAATATTTGTGTTCCCTCTGGCTTTTTTGCCTGCCTGTCAATATCTGTTTGCCTATCTCCAGTCCTGCCTATGTGACTCCGTTAATGTGCCTACCCCTGATTTGCTCTTTTCAGAGCAGTGCAGACTGATCCTGGTTCATCAAAGTATTGAAAATGGATATTCCATAAGAAGAACAAAACATGTACTACACATTCAGACTTCAAGTTTTATTTGTAAGCAGTCATATTTTAGTTTAAGTGTGTAGTGGATGTATTTACAGCTGTAGGTATCTAGTTTACTTTGTGTTAGTTAATGTTAATTCAGTGTTTATCATGATATCTTCTATAATTAGCTCACCAGGGTTTAGCCTATTGAGATTGTTGAAGATGGTGCCCTGGACAATAAAGGGTGGTCAAGCTTGATATAAGCTCCAGTCCCTTCCAAATAATTACATGGACAATGTGTTGTAAGATATAGGGTAGTTATTGCATGCATAACATACATCAATGAACAGATTTTCTGCCTGGAGAAATCCACATCAGGCAAGTTGTCAAGGGTATGACTATAATCTTCAAAGAGTTCAAAAGATAAGACTTATAGCATTAAACTATACGGTATCTTGATTGCTTCAATTTCATTCCTCAGTTTACTCATGACAAGTATCCTTAAAATGTAAAGGTGTTTAGGAACATAATAATTACACACATCATCTTAATCACATTTTTCTAATGTCTTGATAACCTTTATGAATTCAGCTGTCAACTGTCACTGTGCAAAAACAAATGTTAAAATAATGCCTTGTGCTCATAAAACTGAAGCTGCCTAATTATTTTCACCTGTCATATCTGTTTTGACAGCTATGACCTATGTGAAGGCACGACATTTTGAAATGATGAAACAAATTACAAAAATATGAGGAGGGCTAATTACATGAAGGTGTATGATGCCTTAAATGCTATCTACATTGCGCAATGACAGAAATGTACATTATAAAGTGAGAACTTTCTGTCCAGTTCAATCTATGTCCTGGAGGTTCACTGCACAGAATTCAAAAGATGTGAAATGCACAGTTCCAAGCAACGGTAAGGGGAAGACGTTGATCTCCCACCATAATCAACGTTTAGGCAACATTGACCAAGGGGTTGCTTGTGTCAGCACCAGGAGGTACATGTCTGGCATTCTACGAGAACATTAAAAAAAACAAACATGATTGATATGGTATGTTCATCATTATGTAAATCTAGAATTGTTTTTTTTCTTAAAGAATTGGAGTGTTTTGAATGCATTTTGCAGTGGGATTAGAAACTGGAACTCATTTTGGGAGAGCAAGCTGTGCCTCACTGCCAGGGCCGTTCCACTTACTGCAAACTATGTGGCATAAATCATACAGATTTCACAAGCCCACTCACTGAAGTCTCTTGAAATTATATTACTGCGAATATGTGTCCTTGCACAGTCATGATCAGTTATCTGGACCCATTTCTTGAATTCTGTTTTTGAAAAGGTCACATATTTACTATTTACTGTATGGATAGCATTATGCTGATTTCTGTGTGCATATATGTACCATTTTAATAACATGGAAATAGTTTGTTATTCATATATTGTTTTCATACATTTTTCATACTTGGTTATATTCGTTGTTAAATGGACATACATGATGAAGTTCATATTTCTGCTTGGAATTCCAAAGCAGTCGGTTTCAGAAAGAAAAACAATGGACACTGGAGGGCTGGGAAAACATCCCCTGCATTCCAGTTCCTCCTCTTGCATGCTGATGGGGGCACTCATTGTGGATAAAACCACACGAGTCCATGCATCCATCATGTCGAGTGTCAACACTGCAGGCTGAATAATATGTGAATGTCACAGGATATGTGAACATCATTTCCAATCAGGTGCATCTGCTCATGACGGCAGTTTATCCATCTGAAAATTGACTTTTTTCAGCAAGATAAACACCTGTGTCACAGGCCTAAAATTAGCAGGGAATAGTTCCCTGAAGTGACAATGAATTTAGCTTAATGTAGTTGTCTGCTCACTCACCAAATCTTAATTCAATTGCACATCTGCGGGGTGAGATGGAAAGTGTTCAGCATAGAGCTTCTCTGCCAGCCAGCTCAATACAACTTTGGGATGCTTTGGCATCATCCTGGACCAGTATTCCACTGGAACGTGTTCAATGCCTCATTGACTTTATGCCCCAAAAGACACAGACTATGCAGAGGGTAAAAGGTTGCCCAGTGCAATAACAGAGAAGCACCCCAGATATTCTCTACCATTGTTATCTGTTGATAACATCCTGATTTTTGTTGCGAGGTATTGGACTGGTTAGCAGGGCATTTATTTATTATTTAAATGGGAAGTTTCATAGATCATAGACATCTTGTGCAGTTTTTCAGACAATCAAAATTGCACAGGGATGGGTTTCCGCTGATTTTATAAATGTTAGCTGGAGGAAGATGCATGCAACGGACACCAGGCCCATTTTAAATGGTTAAATAAGTCCATTTTACTCACTTTTCTGTCTGTCTAGTTGTTTGTTTTCAGGGGCATAGAGATAAGAATAGCCAATTAGGACACAGTACAGCTGGTATGCCAATTCTCCATTCAGGCAATCTGGGATGGGAGAATGAGTCTGTGTGTGCCTGTGCGTCATTCAGAGCAGCTGATATTTTGAATCGTACCCCTATTTCTATTTTGTGAACCAAGAAAGATGCCATCATGGTCATCATTCCTCAGTGGTTTCCTAAATTCTTAGTTTCCCAATTGCTTGCAATATTTTCATAGCAGATTAGGCCTCGGCTGCGGGACCATTATACACACATATCTGACCCTTTATGAAACCGGCAAAGGGATATTTTTAGGGAAGTTTGATGAAAACATGGGAGAGTGGGAGAGAGGCAGACGTGGAATTCAGAAGTGCAAGGGAAATTGAGTGTAATAGGCAATCACAGACAAGAGATAATCCTGATTTAACTAGATTCCCTTTTTAATACTGCAGTGAGTCAGGCATCACCAGACATTCTGACATACGCAAAACACATATGCATCCAGTAATTTGGGAAAGGGAAGTTAACCCTGTATCTTACGATTATATGGCTAAGAACATCCATGTACACCACATGTTGATTTTTCTTTCCTTCTTTTTCTTTCTTTCTTTCTTTCTTCCTTTCTTTCTATCGATTTACCTATCTATCGATTGAGCTATGGGCAGATGGATTTCACCACTATTCATTTTATGTATGCAATATTAGTTGTCTTATTTTAAATTTAACATACTTCAAATTATTATTTAATTACATAGGAACATAATATGCCATTACTATACTTGTTGCCTTTGAGATTGATTTTCACAGTATCAACATCATGATAATATTCAGCTTAAATATATGCAGCTACATGGCTTTCAGTTGGATAGACTTTACTGTTCCCATTGGGAAAATTATTTTCTACAGCAATGTGCATTCTAAAATAATAAACATCACTTTTATCTCCTGTCATTACACAACAGAAAATATAGCACAAACTCCATTATCATACAATGACAGTACAGGATATAAGTTGTACATAGACAGCAGGTGACAGAAGGCAAGAGAAAACCTTGAGAAGAAGCAAGACTCCTAGTTCCATCAGCGAGCCCTCCTGTTTAGGGCTGCTGCACCTGCGGATACCAGCCTTCTGCCAAAGTGAGCCCTTCTGCCCTTCATGGGCCTGCACCTGCACACAGAGGGCAGTATAGAGAAATGGCAGTCGAATGGGCATGTGTTTTACTCTGCATTGTAAATGCAATGAGTTTGATGCCACCACAGTTAAGCTGTGAGAGGCTGGGTGTGGGAAGCCCTATGATCTTGGTTGCAGTGTTGGTTTTGCTGTAAGTTTGGCATGGTCTAGTAGAGCAGGATTGGTTGGCACGGTTTGAAATAGTAGAGCAGGATTGGTTGGAGAATACTCTGGTACAACAGTAGGATAAGATAGGGGGACGACATGGAGTCCTTTACTGTAAGTTTCCAGATAACTGATAGTCTTTGATGGCTCCTTTTTTAAATGTCCTTTATATGCTGGTCAAAGTTGAGTTCAGCCCAGCACATACAGTACCTCTGTGGTGCCCTGCTTTGGGTATATTCATCTTTAAAAACATTCACACATGGTCACAATGACTATATTATAGAAGATTATTATAATTAAATATTAGTAATACTTGTAAAATATTTGATGTATTTATGACTCTACAGTACATTTTCAAACTATAATTTTGATTATCAGTCCCGTTTTGTCTTTGCACATTCATCATAGCAGAACTGTGGTAGAAGTTGGATGAGAATTTTCCACCATGTAGTGAAAGGAAGCCTTTTCTCTGACTAAATTATGACGAAGTGCTGACCTTAACAATCTCACTCCCACATTGTAGCGACATATCTATTTCTCTCCTGTCTTTTTGTCATGGGATATATATGCATGTTCTAAGTTACTTTAGGTTCATGGATTCTACATTTTCATGAAATAAATCACAGTAATAAACAAGCCAATATGAAAGTATCAAAATCGAGATATTTTTCAAGAAAAAAGAAAATACTGTCATACTTGCTTTTATTTCTACTGGCATTAGAGTAAACAGAAGAGAAAAGTGAGTATTCATACCAAACAAATTTGTGTTTTTTGCTTCAGTATAACAATATCGCTTTACCACAATTTGGAAAGAATGATGCATTTTCTGAAAGATAAAGCCCCCATATTGGGGCTATATTTTCATTTATCTAATTCCAAAAGATGCTATTGTAGAAAACATTTAATGTTTACATATTCTAAACAATAATACAGATGTATAAAAAACACAATGTAACAAAATTATGTACACAAAGCCTTCCCCCATCTCCCTGATAGCAATAGTAATTTGCAATCAACAATAAACAATAAACACTACCAACAATGTCCAAAACAGTCCAGTATAACAGGGGCAGCTGATGATGGATGAGTGAAGGAAATACCTGGTGAACCACTCTCCGAAAAGAATTCACCAGTTCCTGATGCGACGTGAGGTGACTGGGAGCAGAGCTGTAGCCAGGGTGTGAAAAATAGTGAGATCTGGGACCTGGGGGTAAGGGGGTTGGGTCTCGTCAATCACACATTACATACAGGAAGCTTGTCTTCTGGGGGATAAGCAGTTAAATAAGAGTTCATATCAATTAGTTGACAGTTTAGGTAACAGAAACTTAGCTATTATATGACTGTGCCTTACTGAATCAATTTAGGTCTATATCATAAGAACATTAGCGGTAAAAATGAGCAGTAAATATTATGGGTATGAAGCATGCAATTTAAGTATATAAGGATAAAATGAAAGAAAAATGCTTTATATCAACACACCATTACAAGCCAACATCAAACACTTGTTTCGATATCCAAATTTGGCTTCAAAGTGCTTCTATGGACACTATTACCGATACTGTCCCCTTCAAAGGCTGTTTATTGTTATTTTTATTAATGATGTTATGTGAAACGTTAGTTAGCCTGACCTAGCCCATTAGGTGTAATACAAAAGAAATTCAGCCTTTAACATGGCCAGAGTAGCCTAGCCTTATATTTAACATGTTTCAAACAATTATCTTTACTCCAGACGCTATAGCAGGTTGCAGTTTTGGAACATTTTTTACAGATAATGATCATTTTGTATTTTCTGAACGATATACAGCCTGCACACCCTCTCTCACAATGCTGCATAATCACACGCACACAATGTGACTTCGAACTGGTTTCAGTGAACTGAGCGCGTGCGGTTCCCAAGTCACACATCCTCTGACGTGCTGATACTGAATGCTTGCTCTCTCTCTCTCTCTCTTTCTCTCTCTCTCTCTCTCTCTCTCACACACACACACACACACATACACACACACACAGCAGATACTATTAATATCACATTTGAACTGAATTAAGACTGCAGTTTCAACTGCTATTTTTTTTTCTGGTGAATATTTAGCTTCAAATTTTATTTTTAGCTATTAAATAATCAACCAAGGTCCATATTTGGCTACGGCCCTGATTGGGAGCGCTCCCCAGATGAGGACGTATCCACTCACGTATTCACGTGATGAACTCACACAGACAAGGAGGTACAGGACAGCACATACATCTAGATGGAAACTGTAACCCAAGTTGACTGAGTTGTAATCCAATTGAGTGAAAGAGACCTATGAACAAACAGACGGACGATTGTGATTTTCCCAGCATCTTTCACATTCATTTTTAAAGGGCCCACTTGGTCAATATCTCTTCCCAGCAGCCCCTGCATCCTCTGAAGCTGTCCAGTAACATTATACTGCCGAGGCAGCAGGGAGATGTAGTACATTTTAAACAGTGCTGCTACAAGAGGACAACGCAGGAAAATTAATTTCCGCTTAGTAAGGGGAAAGAAGTATATTTGCATATTGATTCAGATAATATGTTTTGTAATACGTGGAGACAACTCGTAATACGTTTTGATACAATTTGCCTGTGAACTAACTCCGCGAATGTTCCATGTTACAAACTTAACAGTACAGTCGGCCCTTGCTTTTTTTTTTTTTATTGCCCACCACCACCATCGCCCCCTTCGGAGGACAACTTTATTTTACATTAAATTCAAGAGTAAAGAGTGTGGCCACTCCGAACTCACCCGTCCTAGTACTGTGAAAAGAAAAAAGAAAAAAACAAAAGGGGGGGGGATACAGAAACAACAATTGTAACAATAACAGACATTAATGACCATGGGGAGAGGGGGAGAGAGAAAAAAAAAAGGTATACAGAAACAATAATAATAATAATGTAGGTGGGATGGAGAAAATTATGTGTAGGGGAATACAGAATACAAATACAGAATACAGTCGGCCCTTGTTTATCGCGGTTAACCAGTTCCAGACTATACCGTGATAAGTACATTTCCGCAAAGTAGGATTCTTTATTTATAACTTGAATATTTTCGTAGCTAGAGCATAGAAAACCTTTATACGACCTGTCTATATTTTTAACAATATTAGAGCCCTCTAGATATGAAATAACACCCTTTAGTCACATTACACTCATATCATCCAATATATTAGGCAAAACAAGAGAAAATAAGACATATTAGATGTTACAAATATATCATTATTATTGTACATTTAATTACGTGCACACACAGTTCTTGCACACAACCACTAACCTATGAAAATCCATGAAAAGCCATCGTGGGGCTTAGATAAATGTTCTCAAAAATCGCAAACACAAGAGCAAAGATGCTTCCCATGCATAGCGATGTATCCCCTTACGAAAATTAACCATGGTTTTACTATGATTAAATAACCATGGTTTACAATGGTTTGCTGTTTTCATGGTTTTTTGGGTAACTATGGAAACCATGACTATGGTTTTATCATGGTTTCGCTACAGTTAAACTATAATCTTGGTCATAAACCATGGTCTTTGTTTTACTATGGTCTTTTCAAACCATGGTAGTACTATGGGTAGTACCAAAGTACTATGAGGTACCATAGTAAAACTATGGTTACTGCATAAAAACCATAGTAAACTATTTTCATAAGGATCATTTTCATTGTCATGATCAACTGTTTAATGAATATACTGTGGGGATGGGTGGACCAAGTCATCACGGGAGCAGAGAGACATGGAAACTCACTTGCCGGGGAAACACATTCTTTATTAGTAGTCCTGAAACGAACTATATCAGGCACTGAACAAGCACCGCAAAAACCCATTACATATAAGAAGACCAAGGTTGTCAGACGCCGAACTGTAAGACGCATACATGGCGGGGGATTTATGGAAGCTAATTGCACACCAGGTACACACAAGGCACAGGTAAACACACGCGCAACAATAAGGAATTAACCATTAACAATAACAGGAACAAACAACAAAGGCTATTTACAACTGCATGCGGGGCATGCGGGGCATGCTGGGACATGCGCCCCGCCGGTGCTACAATCCAAAAAGCGCAATAGAGTGAAACCGCGAAAGTTGAAGCGCGAAGTGGTGAGGGACGACTGTACTTATGAAGTGTATGTATATGAATTTAGATATGGTATAAATATGGTGATGGTATGGATGATATGACAGGACACACAAGAGCATAACAGCAATAATAATAATAATAATAATAAGACAAGGTTTAGATCAGGTTGAGCAGTGGTCTTGGTCTCGAGAGCTACAACTCTGTTTTGTACCTATTTTACATCATCTTCCATTGCCAAAGACCAGTTCCAATACTCAAGAACAGAAGTACAGAGGATGGTAAAAATCCTCAGATTTCAATCTTGTCCCAAACCAAATATCAAGGATACATCGCTTGCATCCTCGCCAAACGAGACCAATTCCATGATGCATTTCGTTCTTGAGAGGCAAGTTAGTTTGACTGGTCTTGCTAAACCACAAGTACGGTCTTTGCACTCTTGGTATTGAAAAACAACAGACATTAAGCTACAGGTATAACCATGCAAAGATCCATTCAAACTGTGTAAACTTGTGTCTGTTAAATTTCAGTGTTATGTAGAATATAGATACATTCAATTTCAAGAAAACAGCTGCAATAAACATCTTACATAATGTGACATACATTCATTTTTCGATCCAAAGTATATATATATTTTTTACTGTGCAGCCAAACACTATTTTTTGAGCATTGGTTATGAACTGGTTTACTTGTTGAAACTGCTTAAATATCTAGTTTAAAATAGTGTTGCATTGCTCATGCTGATGTAAGTTTAAATAGCTTATGAGGGTGTTTGAATAGTTTGTATTAACTACACAATGTACAACAGAGTGCATCTAGCCAAGTTTTATCAGCCAACTCAATACCCTGCACCACAGAATATCATTGAATAAAGCATAACAAGGTGCCTGATATTCTCCTAGGAATATTCAGTTTACTTTTCACTTCAGCCTCTAAATGTCCTTTCACTTCAGGTGTGCTGAACCCTGGTGTTACCCTGGTAAAGAATGGCGTGCTTTATTTCCCTGTTTCAACTCTTAATTGCGTAGTACTTAGTTGGATATTAAGTTAGAGATCACTTGGAGTTTAATCTGGTACTAATTCTGAGGTACCTGCCAGGGGGATGGAAACAGGTCATTCCTTGGTGAGTCGAAGTCAAGTCTCAGGTCTCAACCTTGGGTGATTAAAACTTGCTTCAGCAAAAACCCAACACAGTATGTTATTAGGTTAAGTCCTTCATATGCAGAGATAGGTTGATTGTCCTCATACAGTTATGTTTATCCTCATGCAGTTTTTACACCATTGTGCAAGGAGTGATGCATATTTCCAACAAACTATCTCAGGAGACCTTGCATTCAGCCAATTGACAATGCAAACAGCAGAGAATTAATATACAGTGAAATTAAAAATATATATGTTATGGTATCCAGAGGGGGACTACCTCAAATCTTCTCGAGTCATAGGGTCCAAGTCAGGGCCATGTCTTGAGTCATCTGCCCTTAAGCACTAGTCGAGTCCAAGTCTTTTCATCTGTTTTGCGGAGTTCAGTCACACATCATCAAATTTGTGAATCGAATTGAGGTGTGAGTCAGTGCCTCGAGTCCCCACCTCTGCCTGCAGGTCCAACAGGATATTCAGCTGATTTGCCGTAGAAATACACACAAACACACAGATACACACACACTTTTGTATTCATATCATTGTGGGGACCAACCATTCATTTCTACACGAAAAACCTTAATCTGAAAAATAACAACCTTAACCCATACCCAACCCTAACCTTAACCATAAGTATCCAATCAAAATTCAAGACTTTAGACATTTAGTTTCTTGATTGCAATGACAGATTTTTATAAAATTGAGTTTCCCCCTCTGGGGACCGAAACAATGGTCCCCACAATGTCAAAATAACTGGTTTTTATTGTAGGGACAGCTAAACAATCCTATCTGAGAAATGCATAACTTCCGATTGAATGTCATGATGTTCCGAAACTTTTTCTTTGTCCTGGTAGTATAAGTTAATGATGGCCTTGAATCTCTGCTGCCACCCATTCCAGCCATTAAATGTATAACTCTTCTGCAAAGTCCATAGCCTTGTGTGCCTGGAGGGAAAATAAAATACTAAAGAGCTTAAATTTTTATTCAAATGAATCTGATAGAAAAGTGAGGCAAAGGTTGCAACAGAATATATTTCATTTGGTTTATTGTCTGAATATGTATAATAAATGAGCCTGTGTGTTTTATGTAAATTAGTAGGTGCGCAATCATTTACCACACAACCCCATTATGGAAAAGTGGCTGGATGAGGGGTGGAGGAACATGCATGTAAAACATTGCTCTACTGAAGGCAATATTGTGTTTTTCATAAGATGGTGTGTATTTCTGAGAAACAATATTTGAAGACTGTTTGGTTAGTGTTAATTGAATAGTCTCTGCAATATTTCTTCGTCTTGCATAAGCTGGACACACCTGGAAATGTCAGTCACAATAGGGCAGAAGTTAGCTACACTCAACAGGAACCAGTTCTATGTAATTAATTCACTTTAACAACTTGCTTTAAAATTTTCCACTTTAAAATTAAGTAGAAATTTGGTTCAATGTCATGTCTAAAGGTAAGCTTTATCATATAGTAAGGAACCTGTGAGGTTATGCATTTTTGGCCCTTCCGTAGCTATTTCTGTTGCCAAGTTTGTCGTTATTTGTTTTGGTTCCAACCACTGCTTTTTTTTAGACTCATTTCCGCTCTAGTCATCAAATAAGTCATCTCAGGTATAGAATATCAAGGGTGCTTCTCTGTTATTGCACTGAAAATCCAGATACAGTGGTACCTAAGAACTCGAATGTAATCTGTTCAGAACTCCGGATCAAATCCTAAGTTCAAGTTGTGATCGAATTTTCCCATAAGAATATTGGAAAACCAATTAATTGGTTCCCGGCCCCCAAAAATCACACCTAAATATGTTTATTTTTTTTTTAGCATTTAAACACAAAATGAACTGGATAAAACAAGAAGAGCATATACTGTACTAAACACATATAAGCACATTTGTCAAAACAGTACTTTGTAAAGTAAGAAAATGAATGTATCCAAATAATGTGTAAAGTTAAAAAAAACAATGTGTCCTGCCCCGATCGTCTGCTCCTTCAGTGTGCCACGCCCCCTCGCTAACCCCGTGTGGAATCCCCGTGTGATCAGCTGTTTCTGGTTGTTGTCATCAGTCCTCTGCATTTAGTCCGCGTTTCAGTTTGTTTCCCCAGTCCGGTTATTGTACTGTCCGTCTGCGTTTCGCCTGCCTTACCTGTAATTAAACCCTGTATTCCCCGATACCCTAACGTCTGCGCCTTTGTCTCCTTTCTGTCCCTGCTTGGCACAACAATATTATTATAATTAAACATATTAATGGTTTATTATTAATATAAAAATAATGAATAATAAATCTTTATTTTTAAATGTATTTTATTATAAAATAATAATTACTGTTACAGTCTATCATTGTCTAAATGTATTTTTATTGTTTAATTATATGTATTCAGTTAGTGTAAACATGCACGGTGCTATCACAGCAAATCCGAGGCTGAGACTGAAGCTATACCCTTTTGTTTCCACTGAGAGACGTGCCACGTGACTCATTTCCCTGCGTGTACAAGTTATCTTAGGCGAGTGTTCACGGTTTGAATTCTGAGATTCAGATCGGGCTCTAGGTAATTTTTTTTCGAACTGGTTGGTTCAACTTTTAAGAAATTCGAGTTCTAATGAGTTTAAGAACTAAGGTACCACTGTATATCTAATTTCTCTCCTCATGTCTGTACTCAAATCACTTGTTGATTGACATAGCAACCTGGAAGAGAGACCATCACCTCCAGCTTAAGCTCCCCAAGCTTCTTGTCTTCCCTGCCAGCCCTACCATCCATCTTGACATCATTGTTCAGCTTGGATCATCCATGCTGTCACCATCAAGGTCTACTAGGAATTTAGGGGTAATGATAGATGACCAGTTGTCATTTGCTGACCATATATCAGTGCTCTCCTGATCTTGTAGGTTCACCTTGTATAACATCAGGAAGATTAGGCATTTTCCTTCTTACTATGCAGCTCCACTTCTAGTTCAGGCACTTTTTATATCTAGTGACTTGACTACTCAACTCTCTACTTGCAAATTTACCAGCTTATGCTGCCAGACCCATGCAAATAATTCAAAATGTGGCAGCACACCTAGTATTCAGTCAGCCTAAATGCTCTCATGTTACATCCCTCTTTGTCTCTTTCCAATTGGCTCCCTATAGGCACTCGCTTCAAGTTCAGCTCCTTGGTGCTGGCTTATTGGTCCATCAATGAATAGGCAACCATCTTCATGAGGCTCCTTAAGACCTACATCCCATCTCGTCCCCTTCGATCAGTAAGCCAATGCTGCTTGGAGCCACACCTGCTATGAGTTTATCCCTCTTTTCTTGCTTCTCAATCCTAACACCCATTTGGAAATCACTTCCAGCAGCCTCTTGTTAGCCCCTTCTTAGTATCTGTACTTATATAGCTGTTTGTCTCATAAACCCCAGTCTGCTCATTGACATCAAACCTTCTTGTTGCCTGTGCCCTCCCTTGTTCCAGTCCTCCCATTTTGATCCCTCACATTCCTGTTTATTTCCAGTCTATCTTCATTGAGTTTAATAAAACCCCTTTTGTTTCACCACAATCCCTGCCCTTGAGTTCTTTGTCCTGTATATTGTGACAGAAACTAATAGATATTACATCTGAGACAGCCGCACCTTCCTTATTATTCTTATAATCCTCATTTGTATGATTTTACATGATAGAATTCTAAAGTGTGACTGTGAAAGGACTATTTATAAGCATAAAATTAAAGAGAAATAATTTAGCAAAATGAACATTTGAAATTGTTCGACCGGCAAGCTACAGAGTGTGCATATCTTAAGCTTCCTGCTTGATATTTAAATGTGAAGTGAGGGACTTAAATCGATACAGAACATTGCCTTCAGCAATTACTCTCTAATTAGAAAGAAGATCTCCTGAGAAAGCTTAATTGTGTGGTTGCACTTAAGCTTTAGATAACTAATAGATGTGCAGAGGCAGGTCTAAGGTTTCAAAGTGGCCATTTAAATGGTAAATAATTAATAAATGTTCTTTTACACTTCGTCTAAACATATTTTAATAATACCCAGCTCTCCTTTAATTGACTTATGTATGTTAATGATAGCATCTCCTATGGAACTTTCTGCAAACAAATCAATTGACAGGGACATTAAATTGTCCTGTTTCCTGACCTTCAGATTCCAAATCAGACACCATGTTCAGTTGGGTTCATTAGATAAATGAATCATTCCTTCAGCTGTGCTCAGCATTTCATAATTTAAAAGCTGCAGCTATTATTGGCAGCAGCTCTTTGATTTTTGTGCTCCAGATCATTTTGTTTCAATCCTGGGGAAGATTTTGCATAAAGGAGATAAGGGAGGAGATGTACTATGGCAATTTTGGCATACATTTGATCATCTGTGCTCTCACAGAATCACTTTTGGTGGTCTTAAAGGCCTCTCTTCTGTGCATGAGTTTGTCCTGCATATTCCCTGGACTTCACATCAAAATGGATTCTATTGACATACAGATTATTTATCCTTGTTCTGCTCAATTAAGCATCTCGTTCGGATGCTCTATCGCCACAAACCTTTACAAGTGAGCTGTTCTGTGTTCTTGAGCTTTAATGAGATTTCAGATGGATTTCTCAAGAATAATCAACCAAAAACCATCACGGTGACCCATCACAGACACTGCCAGCTAAGGACATTGGTATACAAAAAGGAGAATTGTGCTTGGGCAAACAACATTTCTTTGTAAACAGGAGATCACGCCTATAAATAATTCCGGATCATGTTTGAGGATTGAGGGATGCCTCACCGTAGAAAGAAAGCAGTTATTACCTATCAGGAGATGGGTCATTTCAATCTGCAATTAAGTTTGAGCAGTGGGGAGGATCAGCCTGGATGACAGTCCGATGACACTTACTAATGTTAGCATTCTCCTGTGTCTCTTTCCCATGTGCAGGTGGCAGCCTGAAGCTACTTTAACAGACTGAAATGAGTCACTCTGAGATCGAGTGATGGGAGGGTCCCTTTTCACATTGGTGTCTTCCAGCTTGGAGTCATGCTGATGAAGTGGCTTGTGTACCATGCTAGCACAAGCCAAAATTGATTAACATAAGCAGGCTAACGTGTATGGCTAGGGCATGCTAGGACAAGCCAAGATTAATTAACATAAGGAGGCTAATGTGAGTAGCTAGGACATGCTAGGACAAACCAAAGTGGATTAACCTAAGCAGACTAACATGTATATGTGGAGCAGATAAATATTTCTGCTAAAACAGTACATATACTTGCTTTTATTGTCACTGGTGTTGTAAGCAATGTTGGCCAACCCATCAGGCGACATACTGTACCAGCAAAAAGTCTGGACACGGCAAACCACCTACAAAGATGAGTGATAGAGTGTTGTATCACATGACCTGGCCACCTGACCTAAACTCAGTAGAGATGGTTTTGGAGGAGTTTGAACAAATAGTGAAGGAGAAGCGGCCAATGAGAAGTCAGTATATATATGGGACAGCTGGAAAAGCACCCTAGGAGGCCGCCTCATGGAACTGGCATAGAGGAGAAAGCAGGATCAGACAGTCCCAGGAGCAGTTCAGGTTCTGGGCCTTGCTCAAGGGCCCAATGGTGAGATTACTTGTCCATCTACAGGATTTGAACAATTAACAATCCACAGAGCCCCCCCGGACCCACCCAACAACGTTTTGTTTTGTTTTGTTTAATACTTTTTTGGTCATTGCATAATTCCATATATGTTATTTTATCATTTTTATGGTCTTTTTTATGAGAATTTCTAGACGTAGCCAAGGGGTGGAAGGGGTCTGAATCGGTGACCTCATAACCCGCCTTTGCTTTTCTGAGGCCATGGCAATGGAGAAGGGGGGATTGCCCTCTCCTGGTGAAGGATGAGTTACTGCCTCAAGCAGAGGAGATTGAGTATTTTGGGGTCTTGTTAATGAATGTGGAAAGAAGGGAGCGTGAGATCAACAGGTGGATCAGTGTGGCGTTGGCAGTAATGTGGATGAGAACAAAGAGTTCATTCAGCTGGAATAAGAGGTAACAACTCCTTTTTCACTAGCTATGAAATCAAATGATCCTTTGTTTTCCTTTTGCATAAGTGCGGGTAGACTCGAATGTTTTTTTTTTCATATCCCATCTTGCTCTTCTTTGAGACATACACATATAGACAATTGAGAGTGAAGCTTTGGGTCCGATGCAGGGTCAGCTATTTTTTCTCTCACTGTGACACACAAAACCTCTCCTATCTCCAAAGTCTCATTGGTTCCTCTCAAATAACAGCACCCTAAGCCCATAGACATCAGTGCCCTTGGGTAGAGACGAGCATTACTGGAAAAATTAAAAACAGAAGTTATATAGATATAATGCATACTCCACTCCCGTCCCATTCCACCTACAGCATTGATTAATGTTTCTTTAGAATTATGTTAAATTCACCACCTGCTGGTAGTATTTGCTTTAGATTCCATTGTCCCTGTTTTCTACAGGGTAGGGTGGCTATGAAAGCAAGTCTGAATCACGGCAGGGAGTCAAAGCAAGGCAAGGTTAGGGGGACTAAAATAAGAACTCAACAATGTACACAAAAGACAATTGAGGAGTCTATAAGTGACATTGCAAAATTGTATTTGCATTATGACATGAAATTGCAATATTAAAGCAATTTGCACAGGTCTTTTAAATGTGTAAAATATGTATTACAATGTGTGATAATTGAGTCAGTGAAGCAGGAGCAGTCTTCTTTAACATTCAAAGACAAAGCAACAATCACATTCTCCCACCTGATGCTCACCAGCATCACAAGAATGGTGATGTCACATTCAGTCCAGAATCCATTTCATAGGTTACCAGCTGCAGACATGGTCATCCGCCACGTTCCTGCCCCCCTCCAGATGGTCTCTCAATCTGTGATCAGCTGCACCTTAAGTCAGCCTGTTTAACATTATTCTGGTCAATGTTTGTTTCTGAGTCTTATGTTTTGGTTTTTCCTGCTCAGGCTTGGCAGCTGGGGCTTGTAAGCTGGATTCTTGGGTTAGCAGAGATAACTTCTTGTATTTAAGAATATCCTTTACAAAATGTAAGTAAAGTAGGGTACTAAAAATCCAGCAAGTTATAGTGAACCAAAGAATCTAACTTTGTGGTTCAGGCCCCCGGCCCTCTCAATCTGACTTTTTGATTGTGATTCAATCTCTAATCTGTTAGTTCTGCCTGGCCCAGATTAGAGTATTAAGTACCACTGGACAACAGCACCTAGAAGGGCCCTGACCCACCCATTTTTATGTTTTCATTTTGTTGTTGTTTTGTTTTGATGACGTTTGTCCACCTTGATTCAAGCTAGCTAACTAACATTAAATCTAACTTGCACTCATTTACCCTACACATGGCATCACATCAGAAAGAAATGCAGCTGATTGGTGGCTCATGGAATTTAGAAATGCACCTAACACAGGGAAAGTGTTACATAAGCAGGTGCCCAAGTGCCCACATGGTAATCTGGGCCAGTTTAGATTTGTTTCGCCTGCTTTCTTAATTTGATTGGTCTTGTCTAGTTCTGTACTCTGAGGTCCTGAGTCCTGCTTATCCACCTGACCTTTGTCCCTTATGGTCAGCAGAACCCTTATGGTCCCCCCCCATCCCCCCAGAAAGCTTGGCCATGTAGGTGCTTTCGGTCAGGGATGTACATAATAGATTGGCAGGGATGCCTCTTTCACATTACAGTACCTTCATATCATAGGTGTATATAATAGAAATGCAACTTCCTGCCCTCCTAGCCAGCTAGCGTTAATGCGAGGTTATGAGTTAGCTTTCTGTGACAAACATCGGCAAAGTGAGTCCCAGTGTCTGTGTGATTTCAGTGTAAGAAAGGAAAGAATCATATCAGACTGCTTCATATGTAGAATTACATTAGTGTAGCTTCAGTTTCGTTTGTGTATTGCAGGAATTCGTTTTCATGAATATGTCGTGGGAGGTTGTGAACCAGATCTCTGCATCAAGGTGTAGCACACATTACTCAAATACTTCTTAAATATGTTTAATCTGAACCTGAAGATCAGCTCAGTCAGGGTTATCTGGCTTTCATGGTGTGAGGCATTTGTCTACACTGATTTGGAGACCAATTGATATAGAAATGTGAGCAATGATGCAGACCAAGCCCCATCCTTTGGGTTGTTATTCATCTTGTGCTTGAACATATGTGTCTAATGTAGACCTTCTGTGTGCTATGTATGGTCTTAAGCAATTGTCTATTATTTCCTCATCTTTAGAAATGGAATTATTACACAGAAACATTCTCTGGAGTAGAAATTCATATTTTATTTATTTATTTGTTGTGTACTTGCTATACTTTTAACACAGACATTCAAGAAGTGCATGTCATTTTTGTGCATGTTTTGCCAGTTGCAGCCAGACTAACGGATCTCGGAAATGGAGGGGAGATGATCAGTTACTCTGCTTACAGTTTAAGGAGTTGCGCCTGTCATAATGGTCACCAGTTCAATGAGGATGTGTCTCTCCCTCATTATGGTGGCAGTGAAAACTGTACAGCCAAGGCTCTGCTCCAGAGTTCTTATTACTATGGCAACGCTGGTGGTCCACATGTGTGATCCATGAAGGTTCATAACTGTACATACTTACCTGGCAGGAGACATACCATGATCATAAAGGTGGTTCACCCCAGGTGAGGCCCAGCCATTGCCCTGCGGCTGTGCTGACCCCTGCGAATTCCCCAAATGTGGGAATTTCCACTGCATAAGTTCTGGTAGTGGGGGACTGCATTTGCGCTCTCTTTCTTTTTCGGGCAGTGGTGGCCTAATGGTTATAGAAGCACACTTGTAATTGAAAAATTGCAGGTTCAAATCCCTGATTAGCAAGGTACCACCCCCCAAGCACTGCTCCCTGAGTGCTAAATTAGCTGCCCCCTGCTATGTCATGACATCACATATGTGTTAAATGCAGAGAACACATTTCATTGTAGTGCATTGTGTGCCACAATTCTAAATTCTGTACCTAGAGGTATCTACCAGCACCAGTGAGCATTTTCCCCAACACTTCAGTATGATTAGGAATCTGTTCCTCATCACTGACTATTATTTCTTCTATAGCTTCACTTTCCTCTGCGGAACATTGTAAAATAGTAGCCTCCCATTTTTTGCAAAATGTGAATGGAATTATGGGTACACGGGAACAGTAAGCCACGTGTATTTTCTGGACTTTGGGGAGGTGTATCGCTATGCACCACGGCATTTACTGGGGGATTACCTGGATAAATGTGGAGTAGCATCATTGGCCTTGGATTAAATTACTTCCATATGCGTAAAATGGATTTCCAAGGTTGTGGTTGGTCACCTCTCCCTTGGTTATTATGGTCAACACCTCTAGACACAGACAAGGTCAGAAGGGTATATAGAATTGAGTAGAACTGGTCTTTGAAGAAGATGATTTGAATGAGAATAATGAGTTACATGCACCAAGGGCAATTCAGAAACACAATTTGCTTAACCACACATCTTTGAATCGTGCTAGTATTTATTTTACTGCAGTTAAGCTTATAATTATTTATTCAGTCTACAGTATATACTGTACAGAATCTGTCAATCTGTGTGCTAACAGAGTGATATTACTGTATGTCTAAATATTTTATAATAATGAAAAATACTGGGATGCAACGACCATTCTCTTTTACATATAGAGAAACACACCACCACAAGTGGTTGTTCTAGTCTATAACAAAAGGAGAAATATACCGTGTATGTGTGTATGTATGTGAGCATACACACACACACACAGGCACTTTCCTATCTTTGCATTGTCATACATATTTCACTTTATTTTCAGGCTCGAAATGAACAAGACCACAGCAAACAAGCCCTAAATCCTACAAGATGCCAGGTGGAAACTCACGCTGCTGAGTGAGAATTGCTTTTTTACATAACTCAGTTCACACTCCAGCACACTGTTATTGGGCAGGTTAGGTTTTTGCATTGTAAGGCCGAGTCACCATGCTGTGAGGGGAAATTTCGGGGGCCTGGGGCGAGAGGGGGGTGGGGGGCACAAGGTCAAACATTTGTGCTTCTGTATAAAGCAAATACTTTACTTTACATAAGCAAGATCTGCACCCAAACCAGCGTAATGCAAAGAGAATCCCAAATATCCCTGCTTACAAAATTAGTGCACGTCTATTTTTCTGGAAATATGAATTTTATTTACAATATGTATTATGAATAATACTATAAAATTGTGTGTATGTGTGTTTGTGTGTGTGTGTGAGAGAGAGCAGGAAACTCAAGGGAAAACTCAATTTAATAAAAATCTGTGACGGCAATGGAAAAACTAAAAATGCAAAAACTCTTGTATTTTGCTTGGTTACTTATGGTTATGGTTATGGCTGGGTAGGGGTTAAGGTCGTCATAGTTAGCGTTAGCAATTTTCTCATATAAATGAATGAGTGGTCCCCATAAAGATATGTTTACCCGACATGTGTGCGCGTGCGAGTGTGTAATTATATTTAAATGTCATTACAATTTCTGCACTATTAAGATTATGTCCATGGTTCATAAAGGGCAAATGATATATTTAAGAACAGGCATTACATCCAACTTACATCAGCATCATGATGCACCTCCAGCGGGTTTAGATGACTATAAAACAGGGTTTATGGGGCACCTCACACCAGGGCTCAGACTGGATATTACTGACAGAGTAAGGTATGCTCTAAGGGCGGCAGATTTACCGAGAGCTGGGCGTTATCCCAGCACAGCAAAGACGAATGGCGCTGGTCTGGGCAGACTTCCTCTCAATCACATGGACGTCATAGCACTGCAGCAAAGGGTTTTATGATTGGGGGAGGGGGAAAAAAATGTTACACGGTGTCAAATTACGACGACCTTTTAGGTTGTATGATTCTGCTGACTTGCGCAGTGCTGTTACAATGAAGTGTTGGCAAACAGGAGACAAGCAGTGCAGTGAACTTTTGGAAATACAGCACAAGCCTTTATTAAGGAGAATTTAAAAAATAAAAAATAGACAAACTGGATAAATAATAACTATAATAAAACTGCAGTTTGTTTAGGATACAGCGAAATGAGCTGAATGGCACTATGTCCACTGGGATATTGGATTTATAGAGTTTAGATATCATTCTGCCACCAGAACAGGGGTATTTATGGTCGTAGATGAATTGTGCAAAGTGAGCAAACTGCCGGGTCAGTATATCTTTTTATTTGGAGCTGTAAACACGAACTGGAGCAGCCACAAAGGGCGTCGGCATGTCGCCTTGACGCCTCACAAGCTTCTCGCGTTGATTAGGAGAGGAGGCTCATCTGGGCAGCAGTTTAGCCCGTCTTGGGTGTAGCGGGCTGGGGAAGGGGGCACCGTGTCCATGGTGCCTGGAGGGGTGATGAGGGCAGAGCAGCTGCGAAGGTCCTGTGGTATCACAGTGTGTGGCACAGCAAGCTAGGTCTGTTTGCCCATAACCAGAAGGTTGCTGGTTTGAATAATCTGTTCCATAGAATAGCCACATCTCTGTTGGACCCTTGAGCCTGGTCCTTAACCCTGCCAAATGCTAAATAAATGGCAGAACCTGTAATCAAACCCCAAGCCAATAAAGTTTCATTTTACAAAAATGCTTTGACTTTGGAGCTTACAAAAGAGTGCAAAGTCAAGAAATAAATTAAGTTTACTTTTCATTTTTTAAAAATGTTTTTCTTTTGTTCTCTATATAACACAATGGGTATTCTTACACTTCAGATATCCAGTCATATTTATTTTCAACAGCAGAAAATAAATAAATAATGAGCCCTTCCGAAGAGCTGTATTTGAGGAATGTTTGCAGCCCATGGACCTTAAGATTAATTCAACAAATCTCCATATAAATTTCTTGTCAAAATTGAGGAACTATATTAGCATTTAAAAATGTTTTAAAAATGTAAATTGTTGTAAATTTCCCAGCTTTAGCTCATGACATACAAAAAAAAAAAAAAAACTCGGCTGTGTATTCCCATTGCACCATAAAGGATTAGCTCATGTTGCTGCCTTGTCCCTTTGTCTCCAGGTAAAAATAATGGCTGGTCCTGATTGTTGCTCCTTCCTTTCAGTTCCCACTTTCTGCATATTATTCTCCCCTAAGAAATAGCACATTGATCATGGTACTGTAAGGGGTTTTTAATTATCTGTCTCACAGCCAGCTGCAGTGTTCTTTACCAAGAGAGCCCATAGGAGTGGGCAAAAGAGCCATCAGCTTTCTATTTGGACAAATTAAGTGTCAGTTTGCCACACCTCCTCCATGCTGGAAGCCTGCTTTCCCCTTGCCAGAGGCCCTGGTGAGCATCCCTTACCAGTTTTTGTCAACCTGGGAAATAAATGACGTTCCTTCCTGAACAAGAAGGGAAAAGTTTACCTCTGTGAGCCCCCGGGGTCAGAGTGAGGGATGACAAGAAATGTGAATGTTAAATTTGGAATTGTTCAGCTGGTGCCCAAGACTGAGCCCTGAAATTCTCCTTAAACTGTCCTTGTCATAGAAATCGTGGCTATAAGTAAAGTAGCTAAACAGCATATAGCATTGTGACAAAATGTCAAATATAACATGCTGTACTTCTGGTCAATGCATTGTTTTGATTTGTTTGGAAAGATGAGTAGCTTTTGCTCCTATACTACTCACACATGTACCTGGGCGTTCATTGGAAGCTCAGTCTAGCTGCACTAATGCCTAGTCAAATCCTCGACAGCATGTATGTTTGTAATACAGTCGCTTTCCAGGTTACGATGGGGTTACGTTCCGATAACCCTTTCGTAAGGCAAAAATGCATTTTCAACAAACATCATAGCCTAGCCTTGTCTACCTTAAACATACTTAGAACACTTACATTAGCCTAAAGTTGGGCAAAATGATTAACACAAAGCCTATTTTATAATAAAGTGTTGAATTCATCCATATTCCACTTTATCCTATTGGGTCGTGGGGAGTCTGGAGCCTATCTTGGAAGCAATGGGCACGTGGCAGGGAATAACCCTGGACAGGGGGCCAGCCCATCGCAGGGCACATGCACACCTATGGGCAATTTTAGTATCCCCAATTAACCTCAGCATGTCTTTGGACTGTGGGGGGAAACTCTAGGATGACAACATGCAAACTCCACACACATGTAAACCAGGCAGAGACTCAAACCCAGGTCCCAAAGATGTGAGGCAACAGTGCTAACCACTGCACCACCATGTCGCCCCTAATGTGTTGAATATTTCTTGTAATTTATTGAATAATCATACCCATCATAAAATCAAAATATCGTAACATGGACCAACTTATCCCGGCAAGCGTCTGTATTTAATTTTGTAATATTTACCT
This sequence comes from Hyperopisus bebe, assembly GCA_026777045.1. Lineage (NCBI taxonomy): Eukaryota > Metazoa > Chordata > Actinopteri > Osteoglossiformes > Mormyridae > Hyperopisus > Hyperopisus bebe. The sequence goes on along the minus strand of JAODJW010000035.1, from coordinate 6,375,954 downwards.
CACCTGTATGTTGCTATGGACAAAAACATCTGCTAAATAAAACTGAACGCAACATATTACTCTCTTCATGTATAGCCTATATTGGTAATGCATTATCAGGAGCACTTGTCAGCCATAGCCAGAACCAGTCCAAGCATATCGCACCCTAGTCAAGCTTCACTGCTGCTGCCACATGTCTGAGGCAAAGTGAAAGCAGAACCCCCCACCACCACCACCAGATGGCGCCCTCGGTGGCCGCTTATGTCATCTAATGGGTGGACAGGCCCTGTCCATAGCTACTTTGGCACAGATAGTGTGAGTATCATTATAAATTGCAACACATTCCACAAGTGGCATAGCAGTCCTGTGGGTTTCACAGTTCCCACAATTTGGTGTTTGAGTTAAGTCCCAGATGCATTAAAGGGGTTCCCTTAGCAACCGTCATGTGTAATTCATGTGAGTGATGCTGATTGGCCCTCAGTGCATCAATGAACACTGCAAATACATTTACATAATCACCTCGAGGGAATGTAACAAATTTGCTTAATCTCCATTTTCTTTGTTGCCATTAATGTATATTGAATATGACTTCCGAAGGTGCTAGGAATGAAAAGTGTGTTTGCAGGTATAAGCTTGAAGAGCTAAAGAGGGTTGAACTGGCCGTGTGGAATCATCGGAGTGCAGGAGGAGAGCTTGTGGAGCCCTCAGCGTATTACTATGAGAATGAAATGAGACGTCAGGAGATGATTCCAGGTGAATCCACAGCTGATGCCTCTTCACAACCCCAAAGAGCCTCACATGCACCTAGAAAAGCTGCCAAAATGTTATCAGCATCGAACTGAGTTAGCAGAAGATAAACAAAGACATAATTTTCTAGAAGCTTAGATTTCAGTTAAATGTACTACAGATAAGTTATATGTTCTGACACAAATGCTGCATTGTGTCGGATGTGGTTCCCCCAGAAGACAGGTGTTCTTTTCAAACGCTTAAAAGCTCAGACAGCTACAAGGGCCCACATCACTCTGCCGTTCCTCTGAAGCACAAAACCAACTAGAAACGCATATGAAATAAGTAACTATGATGCAATCACAAGCTCCACTCTCTTGTTAAGCTGTCCAAAAATACAAGTATGGAAAACCACTATTAAACTAGAATACAAAATAGGACAAAAAAAAAAAACATTTCAGAGCACCATCAGACAACACTCTACATTTTTTATTTAACCTTTAATTAACCAGGTTTGTCCCATTGAGATCTCAGATCTCTTTTGCAAGGGAGACCTGGCTAAGGTAGCAGCAACACAGTGACAGTGCGGAGTCTTACAAAATATTACAAAACAAAGACATAATCAAAATATACATTTGCATACAGACAACCTAGCCTCCAGAGTCTTTAGAAGCGTTTTAAATTCCTTGAGGGGTATTAAGTT
>JAODJW010000035.1:6349429-6374446 GCA_026777045.1 Hyperopisus bebe | reverse complement strand
ACATACATATTGGTTATCTAGGTGATGTAAAATCTGGATGTAGGTCTAACGTAGATGGGTGGTCATGTTTTCTACATCACGTACTATAATGCTATAAATTTATATTTATATATATGTGTGTATGTGTGTGTTTGTGTGTTCGGATTATTTTTATAAGATCTGTGAATGCAATCAAAAAACTAAAAATGCCAGAAATCTCAGTATTTTGTTTGGTTCCTTGTGGGTAAGTTTAGGGCTGGGTAGGGGATCGAATTAGAGTTTTCCCTATGTAAATGAATGGAGAATGTGTATTCCGACTTGAGTAAAATTTTCTTCTCAAGCTTTAAACTAAGCTTTGTTGAATTCTTACATCAAAACTTCAAACACCAAAATAGATCCTTTGTTGGAAACTCATTCGGCAAAGCAGCATCGGGGTGATTGTGCCCTTACACCTTTCAGAGTGCCTTTTTCTTTCAATCTTTGCTCAATCTGAAGCAAACTGGTGTAATACAGGAACATAAGGGAAGCTTTAACCACTGATAGCATTGCTGATTTTTGGTCAGATAAAAGAAAGCTTTGTCACATCAAATATCAAACAAAAGAATAGCTTTTGAAGCACAAAGGCACCAGACCCCTCCCAACACCCCAGTCCAAGGTGAACTGACCTCTGTTCTCCAGTGACCAATCTCTTTTTCTCCCTTAATCTTGGCTAGACTCTGGGCCATCTTGGAGACCACGTGGAGCTGTTTCTGGACTGCCAGGGTCTATATAGGAGACTGTCATACCTGTGCAGCAACACCTGACAGGCACTGCAGAAACTGTCCAGAAATGTAGCACGGTGCCAACCAGAGTGTACTCTACCCACAGGGTGGTTTGCATAAACAAGCCGTGCTCATGTGGGTGAAATGACTCCGGGGGGTGGGGGGGGGGGTGTGGGTGCACACGGATCCGGTGGCACCACATTGGTTCCTTTGCCGAGATGAGAGGTGACCTCCAATCAGCAGAGGGCTTCCCTGGAATGCCAAACGTTAGTACGCAATCAGCTTCTCAGCCAAGCCCTGGGGTGGACATGCAGACATAAACGCTGTCAGTCACATTCCTGGGTCTAATGTAGCATGCTACAATAGCCTGGGCCTCTCGACTGCACACTGCCCCCGAGGTCAAGCACTGGATTGTCTAATATGCCATTTACGTGCTTTATATTGCTCTGCTCCCATATTCAGTGCAGAATGAGAAGTAAAGTCAGATGCAGTGACCTCTCTTTCAGGTCACCCCCTCTCATCTCAGGAGCTTGGCTCAGAAGGCTCTGGAATGTCATCTTTTGTTAAACTTAAGACTAATTTCCCAGTGTTATGTAGTGTGCCTATTCATTGTTTGTCTAATGTGAAATGTATGTTATGTCATGTTGTATTGTCGTCATGTCATGATATTTTATGTTAGCTAGACCTACAATCGTCTTCCCTCTGTCTCCCCTCCCTTTAAATTATTAATACTTGTATAGAATTTTTTTGCACTTAGTAAAATATTCCAGAAAGTATGTCTTTGGCACTGTAATATCTGTCCTGTCATGAATGCTGCACTATGGGCTCAGGAGAAATGTTATTTCGTTACTGTACATGGCTGAGATGACAATAAAGCTTTACTTGACTTGACTAGGTCTGAATATTTGTGCTAATATTCTAATACGCAAGAATATGCTCGACCATGAGGCAGGTAAGAGCAGTCTGACTTAATTTTAAACATTAAAACAGTCCTTTGCTCTTTTTTTCATCTGGAGTATGAATTATATCTGATTATTGAAGCTACTTAGTGGCAAATACTGCAAACCGCTGTAAGCTAAGTGAGGCTATTAAGGAAGGTCATTGGGATGAAATAAAAACTGAGCACCCCCGCCACCAACACCCCCAATACCACCCTCGCATTATCAAGGTCCAATGCAAGAGCGGCCTATCTAATGAAGTTCTGCAAGTCTAGCAGCATGGTGATTAAGAAACAAAATGGCTGCCACTTGACTGTAGAGCAAACAGTCACACATACTGTCACACACCATGGCCACATTTACAAGTTACTGTTGACCTAAATGCATGTTTTGGAGTGTGGAAGGAAACTGAAGTAAGCAGAGAAAATCTGCATGAATATAAGGAGAATGCCATTTTAAAATTATTACTATGTATAATTGTGAATTTTCTGTAGTACTGCCCCTTCATAATTTGTATTATTATTCTTTTCCAATAATACCCCCATTTCTTTGTTTTATGAAATATTTATTAATATTATTTTGGAATCCTTGGACAGATTACACACTATCAATTTTTCTCAAAAAAAAAAAAAACTTCAACTCACACCAAGCTATAATTCCAGCAAAAAAGAAAACATTTTACCCATACAGTTTCTGATGAGTTCATTTAATAGCTTTATTTTATTCTAAACACACACGTTAATTGACATTGATGCAGTCGCAAGCTTGAGAAAAAAGTCATTAACAGGTAACATGTTTGAGTGGTTTTAATTAATTTTGAAAGGCATGACTTTGTCCCTTATCACATGCTACATTACTCACTGTGCTGACTTCACAAGCAAATACGCTTTTGTCTTTGACTATAATTTCAGAATGAAAAAAGTTTGTAAGTAAATCTTAGTATCTAACAAATACGTTAGCTATTACCTTATCTCCTAAAACACCAGGAGAACTGAGTGCAGAAGAAGTTCTAGAGAATCTCACAATATAGTCCTTCTACAGTTAAGTGTAGCACAAAACGATAGTGACATTGTTTGGCCTAGAGGATCTTGTGTGACCCCAGCCAACCTATGGCTGAGAGCAATATAATTGGGTGAAATTAGCCTTGACAACTAGAGGTCATCTCTCAGCCCAAGGAAAAGCTCAGCCACACATTCATGTACAAACAGCTGCTGTAATCAAATGGGAGCTGGCAGCCGATTCCTCACACTTCCTCCCAAAAAAGGCAGCCTGAGCTGTGTAAAAACACATCTGTTGCTCAGCTAGAGGTGAACATTGCCCTTATACTGACAGTGACAAACATGCCAAGTGAATACAGCTCTGCTCCTCCGCTACGTAGATGATACCACACCAGTGCTTTTAGCAAACCAACACCCGTGACAGGGACAGTGACACACGTTGATTATGTAGCATCCTAAGATAGCTATACAAATTTTTTAATTAGTCTCAGGTACCATTTCTGGCAATCTTAATGAAAATGCTTAACTTTTTTTTTTTATGACCTTTGCTGGAAAACAAGCATTTGATAAGAAATTAATAATGAAATTAGTTTGCCTATTGCCTATTTTTTTATAAATACATACAATTAATCATAATTAAGTGACATACCTGTATGTTCTTTTCCATATGTGGCTCACTCTGATTCATATAAATAGTTAATATTCTGTTTGAAGTACTGTCAAGTCAGAAACACTGATCTTGCTCTAAGCGGAACATGAGTTCTGCTAGTTCATGCTTAAAGTGTTTATGAGTATGATTCAAACCAGTACATTTAATGGCTTCCCCAAATTTCTTTGTAGATAAGAGGGCTTTTCATCAGAGGACTTAATGGCTGTATTTGTTGCTTTTGTATTACAAGCCATGTTGATGCATTTGCCTATGGAGTCCGTATTGAAAGATACACCATAAAAGAATGCAGATGTACATATGCATTTTAATGTACCATGCATGAATAAACGCATGAATGCATGAATAAACCTTACTGCAAAATTGCAGTAAAACTATTTATATTACATCTTGCAACCAGCATCTTACAGTTAGTATATGCTATAGTTCCAATATTTCAGCATTTTACAAAGATACGGCAAGTAAGAAGCTGGTGAGAGTGAGCAAAAGCAGTCATTATGGGAATTTTTACAAAAAAAAAAAACTCAAAAGTTTATTCAAACAGTTCAGAGAAGAAAATTACAAAATACCTCTATCTAGTAGAAGGCATAGTTCTTCCAGAGCATCATTTACTCATTATTACAGTACAAGAAGGTCTTACATTTTCCTTAATGCTGTTTTTTTTTTTTTTAAATGTCTCCACGTTAATTTGACTTTGTAATAGAGACAATGCTTTTCCTATTTTATTCTGACGGATTGCATACCAATACAGGCATTTGTTATATCACTGAAGCACTAAATGCAGAATGTTACTCATGAGGTACATATAAATAGCAGTCCACAGTGTCAGTATAGGATGCTCATTAAAGCTGTGAGACTGGGCTGCCAGACAGGGCCTCGTTCGCTACTGCTGCTACGCTTCCTGGCACCTCTTTCTGATGGCTCAAGGTGAGCTTTCTCGGCAATAATGGTCCCTGTGCTCTCTGTTAAAGGTTCATTTTCCCAGCTCAGTGCTCACAAGTGTATTTTCCAGACATTTTAAAGGCGAGCACTGGCTCCTGATTCTCGTTGTCTGAAAGCCTGCGATCCACGGCCACTTTACGCAGAAGATGTGAGTGTTTACACATGCTGCCTGATGATTGTTCTCCTGCCCTGTTCCTCAAGTTAAGGCAAAAAAGGAAATGCAAAATCACATGAGTGCTATCGCCGTACTCACGCATTGTATTAATAATTTAGTTAGTTAATTAATTCATGTTTTTCCATAGCATGAGCGCAATGTGCTATTGGAATCCAGGAGCTTCTCGAGTTGATTTTAATTGCAACTAACAAATAATTCTGAATAGACAGGAATCTGACCATGATTTAAAATATAGTTGGCATCGTTACATATGACTGATAAATGAATAGTCTAAATTTGAAATGCTTTATAAGCATTTATATTGTGTGTGTTTGTGTCAGCATATACTTTTAACATGAGGTTCATGTCTTTTTATTTTAGCACGTCATCCTTGTTCTTGAGTGATACATATTCATGAAATTCCCAGGCACCATGACGACAATCACTGAAATGTTGGAGAAAGTTCCTGGTCTCGCATGAGTAGGCCTGCCTTGAGTAGGCCTGCCTTGAGTAGTGCACTTTGACTTCATCACACCTATCCAAGCGACTGAAGCTCCTCTGTGTAATTAAAACCTCCTAATTGTCCGTTAAGACTGCAGAACCTTTGTGGGTGAGTCACCCGAAGCAGATCAGAGCAAATGGATGTCCTCTGAGTGGGGGAGTGGGGGGGGTCACCCATCCTGCAGGTACTTAAAAAAAAAAAAAGAAAAGAAAAATGGGGGGAAAAAAAAGCTTTATTTTCCATTTGGTACAAGTACATTAAAATATGTTAGATTTCACATATCCCATCATGCTCTCCTTTTTAAGACAGACATATACGGGTGATGGTGAAGCTTGTGGTCTGAGCACAGGGCCAGCAGTCCATCCAGCCCCCCGGAGCATATTTCGGGGCATTAAGGGCCTTATTTAAGGGAAAACTCTGCCAAAGTAGTGACCTTCCTAACCCTATCCCACTGAGCCACATACCACACCCAGTTCTTTATATAGTGCTTGTGTATATGTAGCCATTATATTATATCTCATGAATAATAACAAACATTCTCTTCAGGATGCCAGTATCAAAAGCTGTATTATTATTCTGCATAGCATTCAGTAGCTGCATTCTGCATAGCATTCAGTAGCTGCATTCTGCATAGCAGCTCCTGAATCAAAACAAAACTAAAAACACAGACCATATGTTATGCAACTTGATAAATGAAAGCGCTTACATATTTACATATATTCACTTTTATTTTTGTTTAAAAAAAAAAAAAAAGCAAATTCAAGGAAATTCTACTATAAAAGAAGCACATTTTAAAACAAGATTTGTCACATACACATTTAGGTGTGTGTGCATTTGCATCATTCGCAAATTTAATCACTGCTGCTCCCCCTGCATATGGCTGGTCAGGGGCAATGAGCAGACCAGGGTGACCCTGGGAATATTTAAAGCAGCGGGACGCATCATTGCAAAGGTGTGTTATTTAGCCTAGAGGTATCACATATTCTCAGGTCAGAGACTAGGTGACTGGGGATTCTCTGCACAAACCTTGGAATTAATTTCTATGCTTCAGATATGAGCAGAATGCCTCTCTCTCTCTCAGGTTCACCTTCACTCTTATTAAAGACATAAACTCATTTTGACATCTTCATGTAAATGTGTTGCCCTACTTGTGCAGAACAAAATTGTATTAGTATTTCAATCATTAAAATAATACATTTTATTTCTGCAGAAATAAAAAAAAACGAATTCTACAGTGCTGGAAATTATATTTTTAAAAACCTTTTTTTTCCCTCTCTCAAACCTTTTCTTTTAAAATGTTGTGAACTTTAAACCATTCAGTCAAAAGCATCTGTTAATTGACTCGTGATTCTTTTTTATTCATCGTGCTACCTGTTCATCACAAAGGACATTCCCTTTATTGTCAAAATGACATAAATCCCCTCCTTTCCATAGAGTGGCACAGCATATACAAGACTCATATATTTGATTTTAACAATTACATTGACTCCATGTCTTGCACTGAACAAAAAATTAGAGTATAAATAGCATGTAAATGGAGTCTAAATGACCCTCAGTGTGTAAAAAAGAGGGAGATAACTCAAATTCAACTCAGAAATGAAATCTATGTTTCGCTACTGGTTACATGTATCTCATGAATGGCTGAAAATAGGAACAAGGTTTTCCTGATACATACAAGGTTGTTTGCTAGAACCTGACATTAGTCATATTTCCAAATTGTCTTATATCACCAAACAAGCACAGCTAAGGTACGATGAGAACTGTCAGCATCATCTTGATCTCACAAACTCGTGGATGGACCTTGAATGCTACTGAATCTGACTGCTCTTGGCTTCTAAAGCCTATGATGTGAAGAGTGTCAAACTGAAATGAATCCCAAATAAACACATTACTGTATGTGTATAATTTGCAATATGTAGGCAGGTGGCATTTTTGTTAAATCACGGAGTCTGATGGAGTATTGATCACACCGTCTACTTTTAAAACCATCAAAGAGGCTCCCACTGCCCTCCAGTCGGCCCAGTGAGTAATGGAGAGAGACTCCCTCTGTGGTAATTGAACGTGTGGTTTGCAGCAGATGGCCCCTTGACTGTGGAGAGGTGAGAGCAAGGGATCGTCCCAGGGAAAGGGGGGGCTTCTCCTACGGTGAGCAGGGAGAGAGAGATCCCAGATAGATTCATAGCAGCCTTCAGCCAATGATTATACAATAGAAATGTACTGATATAGGCAACTCATTGTGTAATAATGTTGCATTATGTAATGACTTGTAAAATGTATGAAATTTATAGACTATATTGTAATTATATACTGCAACATCACCCTGTTTTGTAACATTACAAATGTTACATATAAAACATTAACTTATTTGGCATTTCAGTTCATAAATATTGTCAAAAAACAAGGAACCTGTTAATGAGGATAAAGGATTTGTGACCCTGTTCAGAATATTCCCAGGAGCAGTAAAGAAATACTTTGAATCTATTTTTGCTCACCTCTTTGTAGGTGTCTCTATGTCCTTAATTATTTTCTTTTTTTTATCCTGATACAATCCTCATTGAAATTATAACATCGAAGACCGATAATGCACATGGCAATAACCTTGTATTCTACTGCTGAAAGCCTTTTAGGAAGAAATGGAAACACATCTGACCAATTGCCAAGAGGCTTGAATTTGTGAAAACAGTGGGGTTCTGATGAGGGAGCGTGTCGAGAAGAGAAATGTTACTGTGATAAAGGGGTTTTAAGTGAAAATCACTTATATCCCATTGAGATGTAAGCATTTTTTGCCTTCTCCATCAAACATAATCACTCACAGACATGCCCCATTGTCTGAGACTAAAAAGGCAAATACATCATCCCCCCCCCCCCCCCCCCCCCCATTCAGGATATGGACCATAATATACATCTTCGACATGTAGATGGATATTCTACAGCCACAGTGTAATAATTTTATCTGCATTAGATGTGCGAAATCAAAAATTTTATTTCCAGATAAGCAGGTGTTTCGTGATACCAAATGAAATATTGTAGCTACATAGCTAACCAACAATGACAAGGGTCTAACGTTCACTAAAAAGTGAATAGGTCATTAAGGAAAGGAAATGCCAATTATTTTACAGATTAGGAGAATAACATATTATTGCAATAGTGAAATCTAGTAACCAAAGGATTAGTGCTTTGGTGGTAAAACCCAGGCTTTATAGATGTGATATTCACATTTTTGATGTACCCAAAAACAAAACTGCTGTATATGATTACACTTTAAACTGTATTTTCACTATGCCAAAGATATATCTATACCAATGAAAATAAATAACATTTTATTCGAAGTTGAGTCTTTGGAGTAGTCCAACATGCAATTAAATGACTGGAATGTCCTAATTAATTTGTTCACTTCTTATTAAAAAATATTAAAACATATAATTGAAACCTGACAGGTCACACTCAAGTATTGTGTTAAGGTGATAGATCTTAAAAGGAAGTGCACCTAGTGAAGTGTGGGTTTTCATTTGCTTTTCTGAGGTTTCTTGGTAATGATCATGAGAGAATTATTTTTAAAATTCATTTAATTCATGTATCTTTACATTACTTGCCATAAAATGCTTTGCTTTAAATGTTTCAAAACAAACAAGTAAATGCTAAAAACACATAAACTCTGACAAACATCATTGTACAAGGAATAAGGTTCACAATTCAGTAAAAGTTTCCACTCACACCAGTGGATGACTACTCTATTGTATGCCTTAAAACTAACCTTCAGAACACCTGCTGAAAATGTATTATTAATTTTTGCAATAGTTCGTTTTGAGGAAGCATCGCATTCTTGAAAATGGCAAGAGTTACATTGGCTTGACAGTAATGCGATTCTTTTTAGATTCTTTTAAAGAATGCTCCACCCATGTTGAAAGTACCAGACCATTTAAAAGGACTGCTAATAGACACAGAACTGTCTTTGGAAATGAAATCTGCAGAGACACATGTGGTACCTGTCATTGCTACAAGAGAATGTCCTAAGCCATTAAGACTCATTCATCATTTGAAGGTGTACCAGGGTGAAAATTTGAGTCATTAAATACAGATTTCCTAACCATCTGGTCTCATGGCCCACATACTCAATCTGTGATATCCCTATTAATCTTAAGTACAAGTACCATAACATTTCCTCCAATACCCACAAGAGTCCCATTGATAATATATTCCCAATAACTGTAGTATTCATAGTACAAATATGCACATTTAATCCACAATTAACTCAAGAGTCATCAAAAGTCAAGAGATGTGACTTAATCCAAGAATGAATCCTTCTTTCCACAAAGCTCTCTCCAATATTATCCAGGACTCAACTTGAAGCCCTGGTGAGGTGATGATTGCAATGTTCAGCTCGGACACGGCGTGTGATTATTCGTGTATTATTTTCACAGGAGATGTAATAGTGCACTTAGTGATTCTGGAACCAGTGGAGCTTAAGAACTCCCGACTGCGATGCTAACCTCGATGTATGACGGCTCGCTCTATAGCTCACACAAGCGTAAGAGGTAAATTAGCATTAAATTGAAACCCAAAGCACATGCGTCCATATCTCTGGGATCTCTTTCACAACTTCTGCATTACTATATAATCATATGTCTGGTGTTATTTTATCAAATCTTTCAGCTGCATCCAATTCTGAAATACACATGGAATAAGTACTTTGTCACATACTGTATGCATCCTTATCTTATTGTGTGCCAATACAAATAAACTTAGAAACAAACAGATAAACAAACAAAAACAGAGAGAAATACAGGACAGACATACAGACAGACAGACAGACAGACAGACAGACAGACAGACACACAGATAGATAGATAGATAGATAGATAGATAGATAGATAGATAGATAGATAGATAGATAGATAGATAGACAGATAGATAGATAGATAGATAGATAGATAGATAGATAGATAGATAGATAGATAGATAGATAGATAGATAGATAGATGATAGATAGATAGATAGATGAATCTACCATAACATGAAGAGATGCAGATTTAATAAGGTACAACTCTCAGGGCATATTTAAAAGTAAAGTTCACTAGAAGGTGTTTAACAAAGTTATAGCAAATTCTGTTTGCTATGCTGTCAACTGCATTTTCCTCTCTACGCTCCAATCACAACATTTCTGCACAGCCATGGCATGAAAGTGTGCATTTTGGTAGCTTGCCACATCTAACTTGGATTCTGCACCTCTAAAAATAAAGGTCCAGGTTTGTTTGCATTGTTTGCTTTCTGACTGTTTTCCTTAAAAAGCAGCATCACTACTGACAGCTATTTGCCTTGGTGTCACGGTCTCGCGGTCCCGGGAAGTTCCGCGCACGCGTAACCACAGGAAAGTGAGTCAATCGGCGCGCCGACGAAGGGAGCGACGAACGGAGCGCGCTGCTGAGCGTGAGTCGCGCGCTACTCAGGTGGCTCCCAGGTAAATGCCTGCGACTGGCAGCTGCGTGAGACACTCTACCGTCAATTTCAATTTCAGAGGGCACCGGCTCTCGGGTGCTTTTACTTTATGCTGCTTGGGTGACTTTATTAAAGCGTTTCAAGTGTTTTGGCTTCCACTCTACAAAGACAACATAGTCACCAATAATTGCAGATATATATTGAGCCTTATTCTGAAAGTAAGATCGCTGCACCCATTGTTTTATTGCGAATTGTGTCAGACAAAATTGCAATCGTTTAATCATGTGTTAACCCCCCCCTACTTTTTTAATTTTAAGTCAAGCACTAAATTTTGTTTTTATGCTGTTGTTTCTCATAGTGAAACTGGTCATAGTTACCAGTTAAAAGATTTTGCACACCACAAGTTTTTACCACTTTTCCATTTATTTCATAAACTGCAGATTTTTTATTCTCGTTGGGCTTTGGAAAGTTGAGTGGACAACTGAACTGAAAATATATCAGATAAAACAAGTTTCCTTTATAACATGGAAAGAGTATGTAACAGTGCATGTCTGACATCCTGTTAACTGGTTGTGTGGTCATGGCATAGTCAAATTTAACTTTAAATGCACTAGTTAACTGTTTCATCCCATGAAACAGCAGAATTTAATGTCCTTTGTAGAAAGAATGCCTTGAATTTTCTCTGCTGTTATAACTGCTAGAGGAGGCTTTGATGAAACAATGATATGACATTTTCTTGCTAATTAAGGTACTCAAATGGTGAAAATACTGTAAATGTATTTGTTAGCAAAGAATATTGAGTGTATTTTGGTCAATTTCAAGTGAGTAGCATGCAAACATACAAAATAGTACAAAAACTTTTAACTGGTAGTGCTGCCCTACTGCAGGATCCATCGCAGCTTTTCACGTTTTACTCGACGACTGAAAAACACATAGAGCTGCGGTAAACTCCATCATCTTACAGCCTTGCATTGTGTGGCCTCATTAAAAATTTATCAAGCATTGCAAGTGTTTGAAACACCTGTCCAGGCAACTGTTATTAGTTTTATACAGAAAAGCTACTGACCTCCCCTGTGTGAGCCAACTCAAGCAGGCTGAAGCAAAACATTCAAATCCAAACCCACATCATTACCTTACTTAAATCCTGCATATGGGAGTGATTCACTTTAAATCTTACCAAATATTTCATGCTATAATTTAGGATTACAGTAGCACAGAAGTGTCGCAGGATGATAGTATATCTGTCTTATTTTTCAACCCATAGTGTATATTCAGCCACTGTCATTAAACCACTATAGCTCTGAAATAAATGTGTCAAATGTAATTTTTTAATGACACTGTGTCACTTGCCTTTCTAATGACATGTGGCTCAATTAAAAACTAGATATGCCTGTACTTTGAGCGTCCATGTACATGCCAACAAAATAAATAAATGAAGATTGTAGGTTATTACCACTGGGGCTCAGTGGGTAGCAGGGCACATAACTACATAGTAAAATTATATGCTTAACACCCCCACCCTTTGAAATTTGTTCGCTAGCGATCAAACATGCAGTCAGTAATGAAAATCATGAGTTTGAACCCCCCTCAAAATTCACTTCTGCACTCCAGTTGGGTCTCCTCCTTCCCCGGTTGTTGAAATCTATAAAGGGGAAACTATTTGCCTGGTGGATGACAGAGATACCCATCTCCACCTGGGTCGGGGGGCTTGAATTCATGTTGTGTGAGTTTCCTCTCGGTATTACAGTCCAAAGGAATGCAGTGTGGCTAATCGGTGCCTCTAAAATTGCACAGACTTTGTGTGTGTGTTTGTGTGTGTGTGTGTGTGTGTGTGTGTGTGTGTGTGTGTGATGAACTGCTGTCCTGTCCACTGTGAACCCCACCGCCTCATACTTCAGGCTTCCACTCCCCCATCACCGTAACCAGGGTAAACAGTTAGAACATGGATGGGTGGAGATGTTTTCACCTGTGAAGCTATTTAGCGTTTAATTGTTTGCATTGAGATCAGCTGATTTTTTAAATTCTCAAATTAGTGGCCTTGCGTTATTTATCAATATGTATTTAAAATGTATTATTTATCTATTAGAAATTTGTTTATTGAGTGGTGGGACAGGCAGTGAGTCCTGGTAATGAGGTGGTGATCAGCTGTCAGCAGAGATGCCTGCACTGATCTCTCCAAGTGTGTGAAGAGCCGCTAATAAAGTCGTAAATGAAGAAAAGCGCGTGTGAAGCTGCAGCCTGTTAATGCTGCTATCAGAAACAAATCAAAACGCACATATTGGGACTGTATTACTGCCTGCCTGGCTGAGCTGAAAGCTGACAGACTTGATGACCATGCACATGACGGGACCGTCACCTGCAGAAATGGAAGAATGGATTAGGCTCAGTGCTTTCTGTAAACACGAATCCTTCCAAGGACAGAATGCAAAGCACAGTCGCACAAATTTATTGGCTCTCAAGCAATTTTTGGCCGTATTTTTAAAATAAATAGAAAAACAGAATGACATTTTGAACTTTTATTAGACTAGCTTTATTTGACCATGAGGCCGTATTTAAAAGATACGATTAAAAATTCTAGGATTCCAGTAACTACAGCATGTATTCTGTTGATGTTGTTTTATAGACAACCCGCAATACAGAAGTTATAACCCGCAATACCACCAGCCTGATCAGGGTAAGGGGTTGTAAGATGGATGGACTTTATATTATGCAAAACATGTATCCCAGTATCGTGACAGTCAAAAGGAAAAGCATATATACATTTTTAAATAAGGTTTAAAAGCCTCTGCCTATGATCGGAAGGTCGCCAGTTCAAGCCCGACCTTAGCAGTATAGTCACGACTGGGGGCCATTGTGCGAGGCCTTTAACCCCCAGCTCCATGGGTGCCGCTGCGGGTGACTGCCCTTCGCTGCCAAGCTAGCTCTCACCTACATGTATGTCTTTGCCTCATGGAAAGCAAGATGGGATAGATGGTAAGAGAATTTCCCCACAGGGATCAATAAAATATCATCAAGTCATCAATCAAGTCCTTACATGTAAAATAAATGACAAGTACTCACATAATTTAGATGTTAAATATATCAGACTGAATTTCACTTCAATCATAGTATCAAAATGTCCTAATCCTAATGTCACCTATGTCTCCCGCAATGTTGGCTTAATTGACAGAGATCAACAGGTGCTGTTAATATTTCTGAAGCAGGTAATTATGGGTAGTGTGACTTGAATAAGTGGCCTACAGAAACATGGCGAATGAACTACCACAAAGGCAATTAAGCTTTGACTCAAATTGCGATCTAAAGCAATGGTGGCATAATTTGGATCATGGTAATTTCCCCCATAGTTAATTTACTCCTTAGCTTGTACCCTCTTGCAGGCAGTAACCTTTAACACAGGAGGGATAATTAGGGAAAGCCTGAAAAAAGTAGTTCTGTGCAACTCTTTAGTTTAACAGCACTTTTACATGCTTAATCACAATTACACGAGTTGTAAAGTACTGACCATACAAGGAGTATGAAAAGCACACATTTCTGTCATAGGATAAAATGGAGAGGACCAGTAATTTATCAGTGCATGATTATAAACAGCCTTGTCTAGTTCTCTTACAAGGACAATAACTCCAAAATACAGTTAAATTAAAACACAATCCAAAATTAAGCAAACCTTTTTCTGCATTTTCCTTAAAATTATAATGGAAATGTAAAAGAAGGATATATAATTTTACATTATTGTATTTCTTCAATAAAGTCAATTTAAATGCAGATCACAGGCAGAAAGATTTGCTTATAGATAAAAAGAACACGATTTAAAACTGCAGAATCCTTGTAAGGGGAAAAATAAGAATAAGAATAATAAAAATCAGAACCCCTCTGCTTATCTCCATTTGGATAATGGGGGCTGGTTACAATCACAAAATAAAGAACACGAAGAATATGAGGGGCAGTCCTGAGGGCGCTTAATCGAAAAGTTTCTCGAAAGGGAAGGAAGGTTAATGCTGGGAATCCAAGATTATTTCGCTGGAATATCTAAAATATTAATCTTTATCCTGATGATTTACATTATTCAGCATTCGGGACATCATGACTCTTTTGTGTGGCTCCATAAAGTGATCTCCACCCTTCTCTGATTCAGACAGTCATGGCCTTGGGATAGACTGTTGGATCCTGTATATTTTTCATGCCATCTCTCACATTACAGGAGATGTGCAAACTAGTTATCTGTCATCACCATTGTCGCTATGTTTTGCAGTTCCCCATATCACATGTGTTAACATGTACTTCATGTGAAAGGCAGATTAATCACATTTTCTTCGATGTGGACAGCGTCTGAGCCTCTTGTTTGTGTGAAACCGGCACTTCACTGACACCGAATGCTGATGGCGTGTCAAAAGAGAGAATGACATCCCTTCCTATGGGGTGTTTTGTGGCTCAGGGCCTGTGATCAGAATGTCATCGGTTTGCATCCCATGCTTGGCAGAGTATGCTATAGCCATGTATCATAGCATACTAAAGCCACATCTTTGTTGGGTTCTTGAGCACCTCTGAGATATGCTCCAGAGGCTGCTGGATGAATCTGCACCTCCAGTCTGACACCAAGTTCGCGCTCACCTGTATATGTGTGTATGACTTTAAAAAGGAGAGTATGACGGGATATCTGAAAACAAAGGTATTCCGATGCACATGATCTCATACTTGTACAAATGGCAAATAAAGCTTTGTTTCAATTACATCACTCCAGTGAAAATGGGGCTTGTTCAGGGAAGGTTCAGCATAAAACTTAATCTACATAATGACCCAGACAGTCTTCATTCTCCATCAGATGTAATACAATGAACACCTAGTGTCACAAGTGGGTAATAAAGGTGCACAGTGTGCAGAGGGGGGGTCATTCTTCACAGAAGGGATGTGGACGAAAACATTTTCATTGATAAAAGAAAACTGATGTCTTCTTATATGTCCAACAAAAATAATATTTACAAAATTCCGATTAACTAAAATTTAAAAATACTACTAGAACACAGTCATAAAAATGCAATTAGTACGCATTATGTGTTCTTGGCAAATAAAATCCTTCTCTGGGTTAGAACTGGCATCTTTTTTCCCCCTCCAGGATCCATGTATATCTTGGCTCCATCCGTCCATTTTTCAGCCACTTACCCATTACAGGATTGTATAATCTTGACTCCTCATGCTATATTTTGGGTGCCCTGAAAGACGTGAGAATTTGAAATTGCCATAAATGAGTGGGTAGGATTAAACAGACATGCCTTTACTTAATATATCTGCCTATTAATAAACAGTGTACACAATTTAGGTCACAAATAAACCAGGTTGTATCTCCAGGTCTGTGCTTATGTAGGTTGAACAAGAATCCAAATTTATGAGGAGAGTTTTAATTATATCAGTAGACCTGCTAGCATCAATTTACTTTATTAATATCATTTAAGTGGTGTCTATTCCACAGATTCATCATCTGCCACAAAACTCTGGCAAGTCTGCTTTGGTAAAGCTGGTAGTGGTGCTTTTACAGTACCTTGTATATAAGCTGTAAGTAGCAAACAAACATTCCAATAGCAGTTAGTCAATTATCAATTAAAATTGTTACATGTTATAAGAAGTGTTGTGGAAATTTCGCGATGTAGGACAGCGTAAAGTCTTTGCAACCTTCAGTTTATTGTGGTATCTTACAGCACGGGCCCGGGAAGATACCTCAGGAGTTCTCCCCCAAGCCTCTTCTTACAATTCTTTTTATCCCTGCGCTTTACTTTGTGTTTCCACATATGGTTTGTTCCGGTATTTCAGTGCTAGCTATTTCTTGACTTGGGCCTGATGCTATCATCCGACCTTGAACACATGGTTCCTACTGACCTAGTGCATTCCTCTATTGCTAGGAGATTATACATATACATAACATTCACTACTTTTGTATTACATTTGGGTATTATATTTGGATTTTTCTCTCACACTGAAGATTAGACTTAGATTTAAGATAATATATAAGCATTTAATAAATAGCAATTTTCTATGACATACACAGGAAGTGTCTGTTGGGGTGGTGTGGGCTTGCAGTCGCTTCCCACCTTTAGGACTGGAGTCTAAATCTCCACTCAGTCCACGTGTGTGGAGTTTGCATGTTCCCCCCGTGTCGTCCAGGGTTTTCTCCGGATACTGTGCTTCCCCCCCACAGTCCAAAAACATACTGAGAGGAATTGGAATTACCAAATTGCCCATAGGGGTGTGTATGTGTGCATGTGCACCTTGTGATGGCTTGGCGCCCCATCCTGGGCTGTTCCCTGCCTTGCACCCGTAACTTCTGGGAAAGGCTCCGAACCCCTGTGACCCTGAATATGACAAGCAGGTACCGAGGATAGATGGATGGATATTAGTCAGTTTTGGCACTGCTTAAGGAATGAGCGTGCAAAGAGTTTTAGTTATTGAAACTGTAGTATATTTTTACAAAATGTTTATTGTACATTGTCTGTGACTACATTTCACCATCCATGGCTCAACATACCAGTGTATTGTTGCTATTACTAAAACACATAGAATGAGATGATGCAATGTGATACAATGAAGCCTCCTCACATTAAAGTGCAGCTCCCTGTCAGTGAATCTTATGTAGCATTTCACACAGGTAGCTAGCTGTATCTTAAAATGAAGAAATAAAGACAATTACTACTGTGTTCAAGCAGTTGCTAGGCATTAGCGATGTTGTCATGGGGAGTCTAATCACATCGGTAAAGTAAATTAGCAAAGTTGTGGTTCAGATATAAAAATGACCTGGATCTGGTGTGTAAGAATGTGTGCTTTATTTGAGGAGCAGAGAGAATAAATTGCACCAAAGAAATTCCAAGGCCAACAGGCGTCTGACAGCTGGTTGTGAATGTAATGTCCTTAGCTGACTGATATGTCGGCAAAAAAAGACAAAGATTACATTATACAAAATGTTCATCAAACCACTTGGTTGTATCAAACCACTTTGGCTGTATTATTCTAATAAATTTATAGATATATCTTGCAGTTTGGTTGAGCTGCAATGTTGAGCATATACAAAAGATACAAAAGCATATGCAAAAAGAATTTGTTTAGCTGTTTTATTTTGTGTCTTCCTTTATTTATGGATACCCAGTAATTATGTTAAGTGATGACATTATGCTGAAGGCATGTCCAGTCCTCCAGTCACCTTATCAAAATCCAGATAGAGTGCTTGGGAGGTGATTACAAGACTGTGGGAGCCTTATTTTTGGTCTCCCGTTGAGTCTGCGTGCACGTGCATCTCATCTCCACATTTGTGGGGGGACCCTTCTCGAAATTAATCAAGCCGTCTGAACCAGCATTGCCTGCCTGGTTTTACATAAAAGTCCATTTTTATTTTCGAGGAGTGTGTGAAACATAAAAGAAATGTAACTCCACGTTCTTTGTTTTCCTTTCATATATATCTCATATTCATCCATTCATTTATTTTACTACTATTAATATTCCTGATTGTACCTGAGTAAATTCCTTTCCAAGATAAATTGCTTTTACATTTTTTAGGAGATTATATCAATATTTTTTAATGCAAAAAAAAAAATTAATAATAATAATAAGTGGAAAAAAAATAATAATTTGGGTAAATAATGTAGGTAAACATATTTTATTCTGTGAGTGACAATGTTTAATACTTCCTGCCTTATTATGATAATGCTATTCATGTATAATGTTAATATGTTACACAATATACAGTACGTGTGTGAATTATTAAGCATGTACACTATGCCAGCAGTGAACTCCTGAGTTTTATGAAATGGCTCATTTATTTTTAAGTTTGAGTATGATTATATTTAATTTTCCATACACCCCTGTACCCCAATAGAGCATTTGTCCTGCACTTTCACTTGTTATATATCAGTTATGTGCTCGTATACATTACAGGGTAGGATTTCCTCCGCCACTGCTTTAACACATTTTCCTTTGGTTCCATTATGTGTTTCATGAGAGGATAATTGACACATGGCAGTCCCAATAACCACATGTTATTTTTAGAGGGATATTTCCCCCATCAGAAAGTGATGACCTTGTGTGAAAATCTGATTTTTTTAAAACAAGATGAATCCCCTTCTACATTCTAATCATCCAATGTAAAAATGTGGGTCATAATTCATATTGCAATCTTTAAATGTATAATAATAGTTTTATGTTGGGATTGTTACTGAAATATCTACTTAAATGTATAGTAACATTAATTGCATAAATGCAGAGAGGCAAAATAATTATTCTGGCTTTAAAAATT
This sequence comes from Hyperopisus bebe, assembly GCA_026777045.1. Classification (NCBI taxonomy): domain Eukaryota; kingdom Metazoa; phylum Chordata; class Actinopteri; order Osteoglossiformes; family Mormyridae; genus Hyperopisus; species Hyperopisus bebe. Next base: position 6,355,797 of record JAODJW010000035.1, on the reverse strand, counting down.
AACATGATTATTTATTCTCCATCGCCCTCTAGTGATGAATGAGGAGAACACAGTCACCCCTGATATGAGCTGTCTGGAGTAACAGCATTGTTTCTGTTTATCTCCATTCTAGCAACTCAAATCTTTATATCGCTGTACCTACTCTAAATATGTCATTTTCTTCACTTCAGCAATTAAATATTAATCTGTCAGCTTCCAATGGAACAAAGAGGCACCTTTTCCGAAGTTTAACCCTGAACCTCTAACTGTATCCTGATTGCACTGTAGAGCCAAGGCATGGTTTTGGGTATGGATGGTACCTTACCAGTATTGTGAGAGCACCGTGTGTGAGTTTAGAGGGGCGGGGGTTTGGGGCGGATCTGGTCCTTCCCAATGTTGAAACCACAACCACACCCTTACGTAGAGCAGTGTTTCTCAAACTGGTTCACTACCATTCATCGAAAATAAATAGTATTATTATTATCATCATCAGTGTTGTAGCAGTGTGCTGCATTAGCAACAGTTCTTTTCACAACACATTCTGTTGTCTCCTGCACGCCCCCTGGGAAGCTAAAGAGGACAGATTATCTATGGGGATAGCTCAGCTGGGTCCCAGTTATGCAGTCTCGCAGATTGGATTATGTGCTATGTCAGTTGCTTTGTATTATAGTGTCCAAATATTTAAACAACAGTAATCAACATTGATGATCAGCATCACATTTTCCAGGACAGAAACCAGTCAAAATGAATTCATCTAAATGTGGTGAGCTTTTGGTAATTCTTCTGCCAAAGCAACTAACATTCATTTTCCAATCTGTTTTAATTGCAGTGGAACTGCTGCACTAATGAGGCTTCAAGGTTGTGCATGGACAGACTCTTTTAAGAGTTAAATTAGCCTCGGAAGAAGTAGATTCTTCAAATAAGGGTCAAAGGTTCTAACAATGCCCCCTCCCCCGGCCCAGGTAATCAAAATACCTGTTCCTGTTTAGCTTCCCAAATCACGCACCAACATCAACAGCAGTAGCAGCCCAAAGACAACTATTTCTTAAATAAAACCAAATACATTTAATTGTACCATTTAGTCCCTCTATTCTTCTGTTTATGCTTTTCAACACACGTCATTGCTGTGGCACCCTGCTGAGATTACTTGCTCCATACCACTCATTAAGTAAGCTATTACAGTAAGATTTCAAATAAATGTAAACAAACATAACAGCCCCATTGCTATTTCCAGTAGAGGACTTGACCCTCAACTGTTGTTATCTGCCAGCTGTGCTTAAATTGTTTTGAGAAGGGAGATGACTAACAATACAGGCAGATAAATGGGTATATTCATCTGGGGAGGGGGGGCTTGGCAGTAAGAAAGAACTGCAATTTTTTAAGTTAGTGAAACCAGTGTCTGCCTTCTAATTGATTTCCTTGATTGCTGCTCTTGCCCTTACACTAGACCAGTGGTGGCCAATCTTATCCGCAAAGGGCCGTGTGTGTGTGTGTAGGTTTTTGGGATAATCTGTAGGTCAGCTGTTCAAACCCAGGTGTGAGGACTCTTCAGCCAATCAGTCCTCTAATTAGTAATCTAATTAGGGAGTTGTAGTGAAAACCCGCATACACAGCGGTCCTTTGCGGACAAGATTGGCCACCCCTGGAGTAGCTCTTTAGTGGCACAGGCCTCAGAGCCTGGCTCCTCATTGCCAGTTTAATCGTTGAATGCCCAGTTGCCTGATGCTGTATTTTGAACCTTGTTATCTCTCCATATATTACACAGGGGCAACTGGAACAAGGAACTGAGGAACAGAACAAAGGCAGGCACTTAAATACACTGGTAGTACTACTAGATGAACGACAGGTGAGAACCATAATCAATTAACCAATCACGAAGGGCTCAGGGCAACAAGGATTAGGTGGGGTACATTTACAATCAACAAGCATGGAGAGGTCCAAACGCCAAGCACAACTAGAAGGGACCAGGCAGCAAATACAATTAAGGGACTGTAACTGAAATACACAAACACGTGACCCAATAAAACACAAGATAAATGGTAAATAACAAAGAACTAGTTAAGGGAACTGCTGGCCAAACAGGAAGAAAACACATAGGACAGGGTCAATCGGTCACCAATCCTGATATTATGTGACTATTACCAATCTCTTCATAGTACTGATGGATTCTGCATAGATAGAGACACAACTATTCTGTATCCTGAACAATTTAGTATTTGTGTACTAAGTGCTCCACATTCTTGTTAAGTGGCTTGGGGAAAATTCATTGGGAGAGGTGCTATATAAAAATTAATTAAATTGAAGTTCAGCATTACACAGCCATATAACAACCAAGTGGAAATGACTTGTAAAACAATAGAAGTCCCAAAAATTGTTGCCTTCCCAAGTTTCCACTTCGCGTGGTCCTCAGTAATATGTTTTTGTGCAAGGAGGAAGCAGCCTGGATTGTCACTGTCAGGATGATCCACAAGGGGAGTCTGGAATATGGAACTGTGAGGCAGATGTTATTAAATCGTGGAAACACATCACACAGCTGGGTGTGAAGTGCTTGGGGAAGAAGTATTGCCCTAATTCATATTGGGGGGTCATACAAAAGAAAATCATTTAAATCCTTAAACCCATAAAAAGCAATCATTGAAGAATCAAATTCACCCTAATAACATAAAAATGTTTAAGTATTAAAAAGATGGCCTTCTCTTCAACTATTTTGTATCATTTTATGAATACCACAGAAAAGGGGCATGAAAAACTGACTCTTCAGATACAGCAGATAAGCGAATGGGGGTGGAATTGGCTTCATTTTATTGGGGACCTTCTGGAAATTCCTTGGACGGCAAACCAAGTAAACCCAAAAATTTCCCTCCCTGCCTTTAACAAACTGACTTTCTAAGATGCAAAGCTGGGCCTCAAATACCCCTCTCCTCTCCCTGCTTTTCATGCTGGGACTGACTTTGCAGATCAAAAATAAAGTAAATTATCTGCGCTAACCAACAAGAACTGATATTAATCAGGGAGCTCAGTAACTCGAAATAAAAACTTCATTTCAGAAATCTTGGATTTATTTAGGTTAGTATCAAATAAATCATCATGAAACTATCAAATCTAAAGCTAAAGTTTTAGTGTTTTTTTTATATGACAAATACCCATAGCAGTTTCTGTTTGAATGTGTCTTTGCTATAAAGAAAGTTATAAAAATACAAATATCCATGCACGGATCAACCCATTTTTCATAACTTTTTTTTCAGTACAAAGGCACTGCAACCCTGGAGCCTAAGAAGGGACACAGCAGAGGACACACTGTCAGTCCATAACTGGGCACAGACATTCACACTGGACAGGCTATTCAGTAGCACCTGCTTTAGTTAAGTACCTGCTTTAGCTAAGTACCTGACAGAGTCCCCAAATGAAACCCTGCTATCAACATGGGAAACACATGCAAACGCCATACATTTGGGGGCAGGAATATATATTAATTGCAATATAGATTTAAGGCATGTTGTCTTGCTTTTGCTTCTGATACTTGAAAATGAATAAGATTAGCAGGTTCCCTTTTTAAAGCTAGTGTTCACCACCACTCAGACTATGTATTTGGCATGATCTTCAAGCTTTGGTCACTACACTATATACCCAATAAACATGTTCCTTATTTCGGAGATGCTGAAGCAGCGCGTTCTGTTTACTAGCTAGCTAGCTACGATCTTCTGACTTTACTGGCCAGGTAGTGAGTGGGACCCTGGACACAACAGTCCTACTCTGATGATGTATGTCATACTTCATTAAATTAGCAAGGGCGTTAAATTATAAACCATGGAGCTCCAGATGAAATGTCAAAGAACACAGTTTAATAAGGGGACTTGATAAGTAACATCATGGGATGTCGAGGATTCTAATGCCGTCGAACGCTTCCCGTTCAGGAATTGTGAAATTCTCAGTCCTTCACATCTGCTCTTTTCACTCAGCTTGTTTACTTCTTATTCATCACAATTTGTGCATTTTGGGGCAATTTAAAATGTTACTTCTTAATCATCAACAAAGACTGAGAAAAGCGAACAGTGACCTAAAACAAAATGGCTAACTGCTCAATCTGGAGATGAATGAACATTATTTTAAGCTCACAGATGTACCGATCACTTCAACTGTTGTTATAAGCCAAGTGTTATAAATATTATGTAATATATTTATAATCAATATTACATGCCAGGGCATTGCTGCAATAGCTAACAAATCTGGTAACACTTTACTTGATGGGGCACAAATAATTTAGTTACTCAGTTACTACTCAAGTACAAATCATGAACTAATATAGTTCCTGCGTGAAATATATAAACTGTCATGATTGATTAATGATGAATAACTACCACTTAGTTTCTGGTTAATTCATGCATTAAGTAAGTCTGTACTACTACATTATTTGTGCCCCCTCAAGTTGTTGCCACAAATCTTTACATTTATATTAGTATTTTTTTCTTTTTTTAGTTTCTTGGTGAGAATTTGTCCAAAGTAAGTGTAAACTTCTCAAATGACAAATTAGAGAACATAACTTATCAATCATAACTAAATTTAAGGAATATTGTTTTAAAACTACACTATATTGTCAAAATCATTAAATTCAGGTGTTCCAATCACTTCCATAGCCACAGGTGTAAAAAATCAAGCACCTTGCAGACTGCTTCACAAACATTTTGTGAAAGAATAAGTCGCTCACAGGAGCTCAGTGAATTCATGTGTGATACCGTGATAGGATGCTACCTCTGCAAAGTCCATTCATGAAATTTCCTCACTACTAAATATACCATAGTCAACTGTTAGTGGTATTAAAACAAAGTGGAAGTAATTGGGAACAACAGCAACTCAGCCACGAAGTGCTAGGCCATGTAAAATCACAGACCAGAAACAACACATGCTGAGGCGCACAGTGTGCAGTTGTCGCCAACTGTTTGCAAAGTAAATTGCTACAGACCTCTAAACTTCGTGTGTCCTTCAGATTAGCTCAAGAACAGTGTGAAGAGAACTTCATGGAATGGGTTTCCATGGCCGAGCAGCTGCATCCAAGCCTTACATCACCAAGTGCAATGCAAAGTGTCAGAAGCAGTGGTGTAAAGCATCCCGCCACTGGACTCTAGAGTAGTGGAGACGCGTTATCTGGAGTGATGAATCACGCTTCTCTGTCTGATAATCTGATGGACGTGTCTGAGTTTGGCGGTTGCCAGCAGAATGGTACTTGCCTGCCTGCATTGTGCCAAGTGTAAAGTTTACTGGAGGGGGATTATGGTTTGGGGATGTTTTTCAAGGGTTGACCTTCTCGTCCAACATCAGTGACCGACCTCACAAATGCTCTCCTGGAAGAATGGTCAAAATTCCCATAAACGCACTCCTAAACCTTGTGGACAGCCTTCCCAGAAGAGTTAAAGTGTTGTTTGCTGTCTTAGCAGCAAAGGGTGGGCCACCTTCATACTAAAGCCTATGTATTACGAATGGCATGTCATTAAAATTCATCTATGTGTAAAGGTAGGTGTCCCAATACTTTTGGCAGTATAGCATATCTTAGAGAGGTTAATAGATATTGTGCTTATCAAACTACAGAAGCTACACAGGTATTCAAAAATCCATCGTTTCTGCATTACCTTTTTCCACTTTATTGAAGTCATACTTGGTTGGCTTAATTTCACTTAATTTACATCTCCATATGCATTTGCTTACCAAATTCAATTATCTGAAAAGCAAGGATAGCCTGTAACCTATCTCACCTTTATTTACAGCCATTAAAATTCTGCATTCATTCAATTTACACACTAGAAGAAAACTGAAAATCAGAAAAAAACATTGCTAAATTAACCAGAGTTTTGATAGCTTTATTTGTTGTCTTTGATAACTAGTCTGCCAAAAAAGCAACAGGGAGTTAACAACTGATTCAGTCCATTCAAGAGAAAAGGTTTTATATCTGCTTCTCAGAAAGAATCATAATGTAAATAATTTAGCGAAACATCCTGCTGTGAAAACGGCATGCTGCATTAATGTTTTTGTGAAAGCATAATGTAAGCAAATATAATGAGTATGTCCATAATGCTTCCAAATATGAATGGCTACCATTTACCCTGCCCTCTGCAGAACAGCCGCTTCTTTTGGCGAACATACTGTTTGTTTCGAACAAGAACCTTAGAATAGAAAATGCAACATAATACCGTTTAGCAAACAGTCTGTACAGAATCACGCAGAGCATACTGTCAAAAGTCAGATGAAATACAGTGGTGTGAAAAACTATTTGCCCCCTTCCTGATTTCTTATTCTTTTGCATGTGTGTCACACAAATTTTTTCTGATCATCAAAAACCGTTAACTATTAGTCAAAGATAACACAAGTAAACACAAAATGCAGTTCTTAAATGAAGG
>JAODJW010000035.1:6336142-6348356 GCA_026777045.1 Hyperopisus bebe | reverse complement strand
GAAACATTTTGTGTGACACACATGCAAAAGAATAAGAAATCAGGAAGGGGGCAAATAGTTTTTCACACCACTGTACATCTTGCTCCTGCGCCCCCCCCCCCAGCCATTTTGGCCATTTTGCGGCTTAACCTAATGCCCTTTGGATTACATGATGCGACTTTAGTCACTCGTTAGGCATGTTTGACTCTTAACACAGGAAATTTTTATTTGCTTTATCTTCATAATGATAATGATCATGATCATTATGTACCTTTTTCCTTCTATGGCTGATGAGCACTTGCTGATGAGCACATTTCATTAAAATGTCAAGTGTTAAATGGGCTTCATCCAATGGGGATTAAACAACACTGGTTAGTGGCAAAATACATATGTGGGTAAAATTTTAAGCAGGTGATAATTGGGCTAATCTAAGAACTGTAGCTGAAGGTATTCTTTTCTGTAACTTTTATTTTTTGCTGGGTGTCTTTTTTGAGCTCATGCATTATCATCTGGCTATGAAGTTAGTGTGATATCCTCACACTCAGGGTGATAGAAGTTCCTGGTTGCTAAAAAAAGTTCCTGCGGTGGGCGAGGGCAGTGGTTAATATGAAAGTTACAGGGGAACTTAAAGCTTCCTAGCCAATGGTCTCATACCTATTGCCCTGTTGCTTTAGTAGTCAATAGTGTTACTACATGTATGGGTTGGCTGCCAATAATCAGAGAGGAACTCATTGTGAAACTTACTGGGACCTCCTTTGGAAATCTGGGTACCATGCTGAATTCATTGTCTTTCTTAAAACATGTTATCCAGCTTTCGGTATTCTAGTCATCTAGCTGAAATACTGCTAATGTGCTACTTATGATGATGGAATGTCATACTCTTAGTTGTTAATATTGTTTGTATGCAATTTATAAAACGTTAGCAGTATAGTCACAGCACACTCCTTAACTGATGTTAATGTGCTGTTTTTTGTACTTGTATACATGTACAGTTTTGGTCAAATTTATTATCACCCTAGCAATTTGTGAAAAGTAGGTTAAGAAAAGAATTTCATTCTCACTTCTTTGAGTTTGACAACTTTAACAAGATCAAAGAATATTGGTAATACTTTAAAAACCACTACATACACGTGTACCTAAAGTAAGAATATTTCATCACTGGTTTAATAAACAAAGACACCTGATTGGATGATAAGGGCCACACATATTCCTCTCTTCATGCTGCCCCAGTTTCACACAGGTTTAGCATCATATTTTATTTTACAGTATATCTGGGAATGACTCCAAAAATTCTGTGTTAACCTGGAGTTGCGCCAATTTAGCCCCAGGCTGGGTCTGCGCATATCTCACTTTTGAATTTTTAAGTGAGAAACATTATTTAATACTAGTCTAAAAGTGTTCCTGTGTAAGAGAGCCCCTGATTCTGGGCTATGAGTAGTAGAAGAAGCCTATTATATTCACTGAGTAAACAAGATTTCCTTGTTGACGTTCTGTGACCACCCACATTAAGTAATGGTGGCTAATTTAATTCAATGTTCTATATTATATACGTAACACGTAATTACATAATTATATACGTAAACCACTAAGAACCTCCATTTCTGCCTCAAGTGGTGCGAGTTCACTTTTGCCTAAGTAAAAGCCATCATCGCTTGTAATAATGTGTTCAGCATATACTCCATGTATGTATATGTATATGTGTGTGATTGTGTGTGTATATATATATATATATATATATATATATATATATATTTATGTATAATTCAGAATGATAGGCAATATGACACAAATACAGTGATTGCGTGATGCTTGGACACATCAAAGCAGGATGTGATATAATCAGTTGTGTAAGTACAGTAGGAACCTTTTGATGGTGTTTCACATCAGTTTGGGCTTCTCAGCTACAGTATGTTGCAGCGCATGCACAGCTCGTAAAGACACCATATGTCACAAAGTTGACGGAACATCAAAAGATAATCTGGGATACGGTTGTGGGAAAGCAGCAACCAAGCGAAGAGTATAAGAACATTTCCAGTGTATCAAAAATCTACCGAAGAATAGAAAAGTCCATGAGAACGGAACTGAGAAAATAGGGCACAAACAACAGTGAATTTGCACAGAGCGTGGTGCACTCAGGAAAACACGGCAAAAAGAACAGTTAACTAACAGGTAAATTGCTCACAAGGCATATGCCATCATCAAAAATAACTGCCTTCCATTTTTCAATTTATACAAGGTAGCAGTACAGAAATGTAAAAGGAAGTTTAGGATCCGGTGTATTTTTAAAAACTAAAAATGACTGTTCTGTCACAAGTGTCACAAGGGCTACTATGTACAGTCATGGCCAAAAGTTTTTAGAATGACACAAGTATTGGTTTTCACAAAGTTTGCTGCTTCAGTGTTTGTAGATCTTTTTGTCAGATGTTTCTATGGTATACTGAAGTACAAGCATTTCATAAGGGTCAAAGGCCTTTATTGACAATCTCATTCAGTTTTTGCAAAGAGTCAGTATTTGCAGTGTTAGCCCTTCTTTTTCCAGGACCTCTGCAATTCACCCTGGCATGCAGTCAATCAACTTCTGGGCCAAATCCTGACTGATGGCAGCCCATTCTTGCATAATCAATACTTGGAGTTCGTCAGAATTTGTGGGTTTTTGTTTGTTCACCCACCTCTTTAGGATTGACCGCAAATTCTCAGTTGGATTAAGGTCTGGGGAGTTTCCTGGCCATGGACCCAAAATGTCGATGTTTTGTTCCCTGAGCCACTTGGTTATCACTTCTGCCTTATGGCACGGTGCTCCATCATGCTGGAAAAGGCATTATTCGTCACCAAACTGTTCTTGGATGGTTGGGAGAAGTTGCTCTCGGAGGATGTTTTGGTACCATTCTTTATTCATGAATGTGTTCTTAGGCAAAATTGTGAGTGATTCCACTCCCTTGGCTGAGAAGCATCCCCACACATGAATGGTCTCAGGATGCTTTACTGTTGGCGTGACACAGGACTGTTGGTTGCGCTCATCTTTTTTTCTCTGGTCAATCTTTCTTCCAGATACACCAAACAATCGCAAAAAAGATTCATCAGAGAAAATAACTTTACCCCAGTCCTTAGCAGTCCAATCCCTGTACCTTTTGCAGAATATCAGTCTGTCCCTGCTGTTTTTCTTGGAGAGGAGTGGCTTCTTTGCTGCCCTTTCTTGACACCAGGCCTTCCTCCAAAAGTCTGCACTCACACCTGCCTGCTGCCATTCCTGCACTGGTGGTGCCCCGATCCTGCAGCTAAATCAACTTTAGGAGATGGTCCTGGTGCTTACTGGACTTTCTTGGGTGCCCTGAAGCCTTCTTCACAACAATCGAACCTCTCTCCTTGGAGTTCTTGATGATCCAATCAATGGTTGATTTAGGTGCCATCTTACTAGCAGCAATATCCTTGCCTGTGGAGCCCTTTTTGTGCAAAGCAATGATAACTGCACGTGTTTCCTTGCAGGTAACCATAGTTATCAGAGGAAAAACAAAGATTTCAAGCACCACCCTCCTTTTAAAGCATCCAGTCTGCTATTCTAACTCAATCCACATGACACAGTGATCTTCAGCCTTGTCCTTGTCAACACTCTCACCTGTGTTAATGACAGAATCACTGAAATGATGGCAGCAGGTCTTTTTGTGGCAGGACTGAAATGCAGTGGAAATGGGGTTTTTGGGATTAAGTTCAATTTCATGGCAAAGAGGGACTCTTCATAACACTCTGGAGTATATGCAAATGACCATCATAAAACTGAGGCAGCAAACTTTGTGAAAATTAATATTTGTGTCACACTCAAAACTTTTGGCCATGGCTGTATAGTGAGAGCTGGCTGTTATCCCCTGGTGCCATGAAACAAACAACGACAATTACAATGTCAGGGAAGGTCAATAAGAAGAAAAAAATCACAGGGCAGGATCAATACACAGGGAATATGAACTGATTAAAATGAATTTTACAGTTTTAGATATGTTTGGAAAAATGAAGATAGTTCCATTATACTGTCTCGAGAGTTTACGGGACCAGAGGGTCTTCGCAGATCTTAGCAGGTCTTTGACTGGAAAGATATACTCAGTTCAAGGTGGTCATTTGTCAAGGTTCATTTCAGCCCTGTACTGTAAATTCATGAAAAATAGTGCTTCTCTAAAGAACATTTTTCTTATTTTTAATAAACTTGAGAAAATGGAAAGCCAGTCTTAAGTTTTTCATATAATGGGAGGGCAGTATGAATTTTTAGATGTGGAGAGCAGAGTTTTAGGTTGAGTGATCACGGTGCAGACACTCTGGAACTGCATATGTTCCACGTACATACTCAGTAGTACCTGCATTGAGGAAATCACACCTACAAAATCTGCATATTTCAAGAATGAGAATAATTTTAACATGTATTTTGTATAGTAAAACTATCTTGAATTCATTTTATTATCGTAATAACTCACGCAGACAATTTAATTGTATCGTTCAAATAGGTCAGTGGGAAAAATCACATTCATAAGTGAATAGGGGCTCAGTGGAAATTAAGTAACAAAAGTCTGAAAAGATGACATGCAAGTTTCTGTTTCAGCAGAGCAAAAAAAAAATCACACTCCAAGGAGTCATGCAGTGTGGATGTTTTGGTCTAACACAGCAGTGGCCAGGCTTACCCAGAAAGGGCCGCTGTGTATTCAAGTTTTCAATGTTACTCCCTAAATATATTACTAATTAGAGGACTGATTGGCTGAAGAGTCCTCACCCCTGGGTTTGAACAGCTGACCTATCAGGTTATCCCAAAAATCTGAACTCTGCATACACACTGGCCCTTTGCAGATAAGGTTCCCCACCCCTAGTCTAACAGGTTCTGGTCTGAGGTTTTATTCAATGCAACAGCAGAACATAGAGTGTCCATTTTAGGTACAGTGATATGGTGAGAAAAAGAACTAATCAATTTAATTTCACGAACCATGTGTTATTCATCCATATAAGTGTCATACCCAGTCTTTTCCAAAACATAAAACAAAATGTCTTCATGTCATTATTGACTACAAAGTCCAAAACATCAAAATTGTTTTCAGATTTTAAGTGCAGTAGACTGCCCATTTGTTTTTATTTAGCATAATTATTGTTCACCTAGTCCTGCAGGTATAGGTTTATTTTAGGAAATAGACCGTTTTATGATCAAATGTTGCATTTACTCTTTATGAACTTGTTTATAAACCCCTTTCATGTCTCATATACTACAAACATCAATGTGGGGACATATTGAATGACTTCATTCTTCTGAAATATGTGTGTGTGACCCTATATGCCCTGTAGTGTTATTTGTACTCACTGAGGTGTGGAGTACATAGAAAACGCCCTGGGGCTGGAGACCAAAGTGGAGACAACTGCTGTACTTTGTAATGATTTTATTAAAAAAGAAAAAAGTTAACTGATATGACCACCCCCCTCCCTAAACACAAGCAAGTTCTCACAGGAAGCTGACCTCAAATAACCTTACTGTTTGGTTTCTGGTGAGCTGCTTTCCAAACAGAACCTTGATAACATTTTTGCGGAGATATTCTTTTCCAAAACACTAATCACAAGTGTGATAAATTGAATGAATGAATGAAATAATGGCTTGAATTAATTCATTAATTAATGTTAAGAACTTCATTAGCAAATGCACGAATGAATCATAAAGAACATCTGCATCAGTAAATGAATGAATGAGCTCAAGTTTGCTTCAATACTATCCTTTTCTTTCCCTGTTAATTCCTCCACACAGCTTCATTTATCCAATTTTTCTTCTTTTAGATCTGGTCATTTTGGGTGGATTACAGGGCCTTTTGCAAATTTCAAACTAATAACTTTATCTGTATATATTTTCTCCCTGTCTTTTTGGGAGCGATTGTTGTTTTTGTCATGCAGAGCTCCAGGAGAGCCATGTAAGTGGGTGCATGGAGGAATTGGGGGGGGGGGGGGGGGGGGTGTGATTAAACAAAGAAAACAGTAATAGATATGTATAATCTGCCGTGACACTGGGAATTAATATGAAGCTTTAGAATAACCAATAAAACGGTCGAGAAACATCAATAGCAAGTCTATCAAAATCATCACAACTCGACCGATGCACTCAGTGAGGCACCTTTAAGCTGTTATACCTACAGACAGCGTTGTAGAAGGAGCCAATCTAAGACACAGCTGAAAGGAATACATGTGTGGGAAATAAAGAATTGTTAATGGTTATGTAAGTGTCGTGCTAGCATAAAGTGACATTAATGTAAAGGTACAGCCCTTGGTGTTACATCTGCAGGGAGGAATACCCTAGTAAAACAGAAAATATGTAAATCATTTATAAATCAATCCATATCCACTTGTCCTACGTAGAGTCATGGGGCTCTGGAGCTTATCCCAGAAGCAACGGGAACAAGGCAGGGGATAGTTCAGAACAGACTGCCAACCCATCACAGAACCACATGTGGACAGGACAATTTGGCAACTTCATTTCACCTTAGCATGTTTTTGGATGGTGGGGGAACCTGGTAATGGCACAGGGTGAACATATTAACAGCACACACATAAAACCAGGCTGGAGATCTGAAGGTGTGAGGCAACAGTGCTAACTATTGTGGCAATGTGCCACCGCTAACTTGGATTTTTTTTTAATTTATTTTAAATCCTTATCCTGTTTTACAATCATTAAGCTCAGTCTTGGCCACACAGCTATATACTTGTGTCCATTTCAGCATGTTTGAATGATGCTTGAATGAGGGTATCAGTTTTCTTTCTGTTTAATGAAGGCACATTCATAGTCATCAGGAGTCAAGTTCTTTTTTTGATCTTCGGGTCAAGTAGGCGATATATGTTGTAGTAATAAAATCCTGAATGGCTAATAAAATACGATGAGAAGAACACAATTAAATATACAAGTGAGTGCTTTGTATTTCTTAGAATTATGCTAATTGAATTGATCATTGCAATGTTTTGGAGGGTAAGTGACTTGACAGTTCGATGATAAAGCCTGTTTTTGTGAAGGACACTGCCTGTTACAGAATCTATAATTAGTTTGTTGTCATTTAATTAACTGGGACAGGGATTGTCCTTGGGTGAAGTACTGATCTGCGAAGCGGCAGAATAATTTTGTCATTTTAATGGATAGAGCGCACACAAACGCTAGCCACAGTGCTAGGGCCCGTCAGTCAGTCTCTCGGAGGAGTCTGGGCATTTTGGTGTGTCCCAGCACTCATTTGCAGAGCTTCAGTACAAAGTAACATAATCTCCATTTTCACAGGTGTGAAATGTAATCGTTTGGTAATTGATCTAGATAAATTCTTAACTCATCTTGTCAGTAAGAATTTGGCTGTGTTAGATCATATATTTTACTTATCAGAGGGGCATTACAGTGCCTGACCAGCAAATTGTACAGTGGTATTATTATTATTATTATTATTATTATTATTATTATTATTATTATTAATAATAATAATAATAATAATAATAATAATAATAAACCTGTTATTTTGAAGTGGGGACCATTTTTCACGTCCCTACAAAGATCTGTGAATGCAATCAAAAAACTAAAAATGAGAGTTTTCCCCATAGAAAGGAATGGAGAGTCCCCACTAAGATATAATTACCTGCCTGCGTGTGTGTGTGAGTGTGTGTGTGTTCATATTCTTCAGTTGTCACACAGTATGCCTCTGGGTATTCCAGTTTCCTCCCACAGTCCAAACACATGCAGTGAGGCTAATTGGTGTCATTAAACTCTCTGCAATGTGTGATTTTGCGTGCGTGTTCCCTATGATGGGATAACATCCATCCCAGGGTATACCTCCGCACTGTGCCCTATGCTGTCCCGGATTGGCTCCCCCCTCCCCCCAAGGAAAAAAAAAATGTGTACCGGATACTGCAATACATGACTGTACTGCCAAAAGGAAGACCATTACATACTGGGGGCACTTAGTACTCTTCTGGAGAATTAGATGGCTTATATCATAGAAGAAACCTCATTACTCATTCATGATGTATCTGCTAAGTAAAGGTGACTGTCAGCTAATGATGGAACAGGCAGATTATCCTGAAGGACAAGCTAATGGATGTTCTTCGATTTACCTCCAAGAAAGAAAAGGCTGCACCAGAAACTCATAACAGTGGCAGTTTATTGAGTGTGTCAGATGCAGTCCCTGCCAGGGATAAATGTGCAAGTACTTTATATTACTTCATTGCAATGTAGCTTGTTATTATGTTATCATATGGAAAAGCCTTTGCTTGTGTATATAATGTTGCCTGTAGCAAAGGTACACATTTATATGTGGTGAGTGTTTTTTTCCCAATACTGATTTTCATGTCTGTGCATTGAATCCTCATAATCCTGCCATTTTCATAAATATCATAACAAGTGAAACGGAGCCCAGCTTGCTGTGAGTATCCTGTTCTTTGAATCGTATGTCCTGCCTCCCCTTATTTATTGCAGCATACAGACAAATCCAATCTCAACACAAAACCAGTATCTTTGGTTTAGATAATGTTCATTTATAGAATGGTATTCTTGCTATCATAATCATGATTTTGCAGTATTGTTTTTTGTTTTTGTACTTCTGAAACATTAATTAGGATTAAATTGACAGCATACTCACACTTGGCATCTCAGATATCATGTAACTGTGAACGACAGTGGACCAGTATCTATCACTGAAAGCATAAGGCCAGCCTCTTAGAGGACGGACACGCATAAACGCACTGCAAGGACTTTACAACCGAACACCACGAGAAGATGCAAATCCCAGAGGTCTGAGCTGAGTGTCACCCGCCATACCTCACTGAATGTGTAAATGTTAATTAAAGTCCAATGTGTGTGCTTTCAAATGACAGGAACTGCAAGGATGAAAATCACAAAATGTAGGACTTAGGAAAAATGAAATTGTTCAGAAAAATATGCGCAAGAGCAAAAATTTGCCTATTGAATAATCTGTATGTGATATATGATCTGTATAGTTTTGTTACAAAAATGTCATGATGTGAGGTTGATACCTTTACCTGGCCTTAAGCAACATGCCATGTGTTTACAGAATGACTCATCCTAGCTCACGTGGCATTTTTGCAGTGCAATGACACCCCTGTACACTGGGACTGCACTCTGGCCAATAGGAAATGTGGGAAACAAAAGCTTTCTAGGAATAAAAAAAAGCATCGTTATAAGCAGGGATTGACATAACTGGTACACAAGTACGCATTGACCTTTAAAGGCCATACGCGCGGCAATCGATTGTGGTAACAGCGTAAATATGTTCTTATTTTATGTGCATTTGCGCCGATATGACAAAGAAATTTTGACTCTATCCATTTTGACTAATAGAGGTTAAAATACACGATAATTTCTTGTCATATCGGCACAAATGCATATAAAATAAGTACTAGTTCACGCTTACAACAATCAATTGCTTTTAAAGGTGAATGCGTACTTGCGTACCAGTTATGTCCCTGCTTATATGTCCCTGCTAATAAGTATATGAAAATAATTACACGCTCCAAATCATTGACTTCATATTTATTTAACGGGACTGGTTTAAAAAGCACTTCACGGGAGATAACAGGAGAAACAGCTTGTTTTTATTTCAACCGTAGACTGAGCTTATGACTGAGAGTAATAAGACACCGAATTTCCTCGCCTTGGCTGAGTGTTCCCTCTTGCGACATTTGGCACCGTGTCGCTGAAGTGAGCTGCAGTTATGTTCCTAAGGTAAACCTGACAGTAGGATACACCTGAGGATTGTAATGATGACATACTTTAGTGGTACCATTTGTTCTATGGCATTAAGCCCTTAGATTAAAATGCAGGTAGTGATTTATTAATGCCTACCTTGTGCCATGTTATGATATTATGCAAATTAAGACATCTGGTGAATACATTTTACCTGTCCCATCCCTTCTCCACCCGCAGTACAATCCAGTCCAATGTGATATATGTTGTGCTTTTTTCCCCCACCAGAATAATCAGAACAGTACATTTTAGTTTCAATTTAGCAAAATCTTGTATCTTGGAACATGAACAGAGATCATAATTTCAGGTGATCTTTTTTTTTAACTATTGATCTTTTTTAGCACAAAAAACAATTATCACCATATTTATATTGGTAAAGATTACATTACTGCTTCAAGCCCTTGAAATGTTGCTTCCATTAGTTGCCAAGGTAGGCAGTAAACAGACCCCACTTGGTGTTTCTGTGTGAAAATACAGTATGAACAGTCACTTCCTGGAAAAATCCTGGAAAATTTACTGCCAGTGCTTGGCTGTAGAGGCTGCATGGAGCGATCACAGATTAATATGGGAATCAGCTTCTCCTTTATTGATTACTCTGAGAAATGTTTTGTATAACCAGTCATATTTTCAATGGTGGAAGAGGCCTATATCAATGAATCATTATTATAGTGAAATAAACAAGTGATATATAAATAGATATAACAGGTAAAAATGAACAGGCAACAATAAACAAATAGATCACAGCAAGCCCCAGGAGATCTCTCTTAAGGTCATTTGTCTGACAAAACATTGACAAGAGGTTCTGTGATTTTCCCAACATGTAACATTTTCAAGTAAACGAGTCAAACAGAGACATAGTAACAGCACAAAGCACATTGTACATATGCTGTTTATACTGCAGGCTGGCCATGAATTAACCCTTCAGTATCAGGTCTTGAAAATTCTAATTAATATTCATTATTGCATCATAGATCACTAACATAAATACATTTACCAACAAAGTATTTGACCACAAAACGCCTTCATAATGGCCTTTTAAATAAAATATTATGGCAATAGTTGTAGTACATGCCTAGACTATAATGACTTATGACCCACTTGCAATCATTCATTTTTTTTGGCTGAGGAGTTATCTGACTTTCCAGAGATCATTTAGATCACGACATTTGCACATAACCTCTTGAGATCAATACGAAATGCCCTTTGGCGTTATATTCAGATGACGAGAAAAGCATGTTATGAAATTCCTCTCTGCGGGTGGGCAGAGCAGGGTCATCTCAGTGCATCAATGATGCATTAACATGGAGGGTATGCTTTGTTTTGTATCAACTGCCACTGAGTTGCAACCATCCAGCAACAACATTCTAAAAACTTAAAAAGAATAAAATGCTTAATTCTGTAATGTGCATATCATCAGTATGACATAAGGGACACAGGGGGAGACGAGTCGACCTGGTCCTTCTAAAGAATAGAAAACACTGGAAATGTATCAGTTGTATTTTAATTAGTTTTGCCAGTTAACACCCTTATCACCTCCAAAAATATAGGTGATGGGGAAAAAAGTAATTAAGATTTCAAATGGCAGCTCAAAAGTTTGTGTTATCATCTATGACCCTGTAGCTAAAGTCAATTGGTTTGTTTTCAATTATCCCTCAAGTGTGTGTTAGACCTTCAGCTACATCATACACATTTTCCAAACATCTACTCAGATTGAAATGCTGCATATGTATGATTTTTTTCTAGAGATGCACCGATCCAGACCTATTTGACGTATCGGGTATCGGCCATATGTGACCGATCCACGTCCGATACTTACTTATTTCGTTTTTGGCAGTCTCTAAAAGATAGCCCCTATTTCTTGTTAAATCAATTCGTACAGTAAATCCCATGACAGCTCTTTCCCAATTTAGATGTGTGTGTGTGTTTTTTTTTTTTTTGCTGCATTCTAGCTGACCGCTAATGCTGCCTCTCAGTTTTTTGCTACTCAATGGGTGTGAGCGCAGTGACTTCCGCCTGTTGTGACGTCACATGCATACCATTCGCAGTATGAGGAGCATAAGATAAGAGGGTGACGAAGTATTTTACACTTTAACAGCAACTTGTAGCACAACGATATGCAATCTTTGTAAAAGGAAAGGTTTGAGAGGTGGGGGTAGCGTTTAGTATAAAATTCCACTCAACAAAGTGCACACAATTGTGTCGGACATTAAAAGCAATGTATGATTTGGGAGTTGCTAGCTTTGGCTGTCTTGCACGCTCGCTACATTTTGTGATACAGGGGTGGCTGCTATCGCAATGCAGTGCAGCTGTTGCTAGTGAGAGAAAAATTGTGCGACATTTTAAGCATCCGCCACCTGTGTATACTCGCTAGGAAGGTATTCAAATTGAACTGTAGATGCCTCAAAAACACTTTAAACAAGATGTACAAACGAGGTGGAACAGTATGTTATGTAGGTATGTTTCTAGTTGTCTAATTAATATATATATATATATATATCT
>JAODJW010000035.1:6313735-6335260 GCA_026777045.1 Hyperopisus bebe | reverse complement strand
ATAATATGAGGTCTTCTACTGGAATTTGTATTGGTATTGGCAGTTTTGTACTGGAATCAGATCCGAACTGGAAAAATGAGGATTGGCCCACCTCTAATTTTTTCCATGCAAGTCGGCACATCTTGAGTGCTGGTTCACGTGTTCATTTGCATGTGTTTGATGCATGTGTTTCATCTTGTAAGGCACCCTGGATATTATCGAGAGGAGTCGCAGCATACCACTTGGTGGCAACTCCATAGGGAAGAGGATGGCTGTGAGGACTCTGAGGGCAGATAAGAAGGCGTTTTTTAAACGAATCTGTGAGCAGGTGACACATCATCCGTGGTCTAGTGACCCAGGTCCTGCTTACAGAGGAATCGAAGCATTGCATACATTTGAATCTGTTCCTCGGAGACTTGCGGTCAGGGTGGGTGATAGAATGGTACTTATGGATGACACTGCACTTGTAACCTGCTGGGCCGGTTACTTTGAGCAGATGTTTAAAGCTGATCCTCTGGCTAAGATGTTGGACATCTCTGGGTACACAGTTTTTGAGGCTGATCCTCCAGTCAGGTGCGAACCACCCAATCTCACTGAGATTGCAATGGTGGTGAATCAGCTAGGGGAGGTGAACTTCTCAAGGCTGGTGGTAAGTCTATCCTCCTGGCACTGCGGGCAATCTTTACTTCCATTTGGGAGTCAGGCGTCATTCCAACGCACTGGAAAACGGGATTTGTCCCTATCTGAAAAGGAAAGAGTGATCACCTGGATTGCAGCAACTACAGGGGGATACCACTGCTCTCAGTGCCGGGCAAGGTCCTTACTAGGGTCATCCTTAACAGGATTCATGATCTCTTGCTCACCTTTCAGTGACTGGAGCAGTCTGGTTTTACGGCTAAGAAGTGTACCATTGGCCGCATCTTAGCAGTGAGGGTTCTCATCAAGCACAAGCACAAATATCGGCCTTTGTCAATTTTCATAAAGCATTTGACTCAGTTAATCGAGTTGCCCTGTGGGATATCCGGAGACTTTGCGAGATCCCCCCAGAAGTTGCTGGATGCCATAGCCGGCCTGTACACTGATACTGTGAGTGCTGTGCAGAGTGGAGGGAGAACCCAGTTGATTCTGGAGTTCGCCAGGGGTGTGTTCTTGCTCCTACTCTGTTCAATGCTTATATAGACTGGATGTTGGGAAGGGTTATGGGGTCCAGCAGTTGTGAGGCATTTGTTGGTGAAGAAAGATTTACTGATCTTGACCTTGCCGACGATGCTGTGATCTTTGTGGAGTCAATGGAGGTTCTGATCGGGGCTCTGAGCGAGGTGTCTGAGTGTCTGGGATTGAGAGTGTCCTGGATAAAAACCAAGATCCAGGTCTTTAATGACCTCTTGGACACAGCTGTCAGTAGTGTGTCTGTCTGCGGGGAGAATGTTGAGAGATTCACTTACCTTGGCAACGACATTCATGTCTCTGGTGACTCTTCCTATGAAATCAGCAGATGGATTGGGAGAGCAGGAGGGGTTGTGAGGTCGCTGAAATGGGGTGTGTTGCCCTCCCAATATCTTTTCAAGTGGACGAAGGTCCAAGTCTTTAGAATCCTGGTGCTCCCTGTCTTGCTGTATGGCTGTGAGACATGAACACTATGCAGTGAGCTGAGATGAAGACTGGACTCCTTTGGTACCGTGTCTCTTTGGAGGATCCTTGGGTACCACTGGTTTGACTTTGTGTTGAATGAGTGGTTGCTAGAGGAGTCCCAAATGAAACACATTACCTGCATTGTGAGGGAGTGTTAGTTACGGCACTATGGCTATGTGGCGTGTCTCCCTGTAGGTGACCCAACTCGTTGGATCCTGGTTGCTGAGTACCTGGGTGGCTGGACCAGGCCAAGGGGACGCCCACGTAACACCTGGCTGTAGCAGACGGATGGCCATTTCCAGAGGGTGGGGCTAGACCTGGGGGGTCACCAGCCGTGATCCCAAGGACTTTTACAGCATGAGCTGCATCAGCGAGTGCTCCCCAACCTGATCTGACCTGACTAGCAGGAAATGAACTAATCATGGTTGGCTTTTTTACAGAATGTTTCGATGGTATTTTAGCCTGAGCAGTATGTACAGATAACAAAAGAGAAAAGACATTAAGGTACTTTCATTTTGATATATCAAGACAGCTTAAAAACATCAAACTAGTTTGAAATATTTGTAATTGTCTGTATCACAGTAGATCCTTCCATTTCATAAGGCTGAAGTCCACAGAGCCCTGTATGTTCTATGTTATAGCAAAAAAAAAAATCAGCTCACTGGTTGGAGACTATTTTATTAAGTATTAAATCTATGTAACCTAAAAATGAACATGAAGAATTTAATAAAACCAAAAAATGTATAAGAAGATATGTGTAATATCAAGCAATATTGTTAATACCTTAAACAACGTGCTAAAAACTAATTTCAGGTGAAAGATATTTGATACAGGACAATAAAACAGTACAGCGTACATCCAAGTTTATGGTGAGTATTTTTAATAATAAGCCAGGAAAATTAATAAAGCATAGCAGCTGTAGACTTTATCTAGGATTTGATAAATACCTCCTTTGTTTAATACAAATGGCTTTTCCATTGTGCATAGTTATTATAATCCATGTAGTTCTGGGGTCAGCCACTGTCAGCAAGTTGACACCAGTTGAGTAAAGATCTGCTCCTTTAGAAGATCGATTGACTGATAAAACCTTATTTAAAAAGATGAGGGTTCTGCATGTCATTTTTACCGCTCACCGCATGCCACTACTATAAAAATTACTGAGAACATTTCCAAAGCTCTCTTAGCCCACAGGATATATGGATGGGATAAGTTTGTAAGGGATAACCATTTCGGTGGACTTTCTCATCATATAATCAGGAAGCCAGCCTGTAGGTCATTGGTGGTCTCATCTGAAAAACAACACAAAATTGACTGAGCAAGTTTTGAAAATTTGCTATTTAATTATCCCTAAATATGGAAAGAAATCTTCTTCCCTGTGTTTGTTTGTTAAAATAATAATGCTATGTGGGTCATGCTTCTCTCAGAGGTACAATTAGTCAGCAGCAATGTTTGAGATTTACTGCCTGAGGTGCAGTATATCTACATCCTTTTTGTCAATACAAGTCAATAGAAGGGAAAAGAAGAAAATTATTTGTTATGAAACTTTTAAATATATATTTCAAATATGTATAAAATTAGTAATGCAGAAGTGAATGAACTCTATGCATGAGATCAACCACACATGGAAATTATAATTACCAACTGAATCGCATGACCATTCATGTTTGAAATGTGTATGTATCTGCTGTATGCATGAGAGCCACTGACAGCCATAGACAAATTTCCTGGATGTGAGAATATACTTGCCCAATAAACCTAATTCTGATTCTGATGTTTAATATTTGGGGCTTACATACATCACAACATACATCTTAAGCAAATTTATGGCAGAGTTAAATGTACATTTTTTTATTTTCATTTTGATGGTTTAATAAAAAAAAAAAAATTAATATTACCATTGCGGTAATGCTACTTAAAGCTGTCATCGATAATGCATTGTAATAGTTGGTATAAGAATTAATATAACACATTATAGTGTTGATTATAATACTTCATAGGCTCCAATGAAGCTCTCCTCTATAATGCACTGTAGATACTATAATGCATTATAATGGTTAGTATAAGAATTAAGGATGCTTTGTACTGCATTATGAAGGTATCAACAGTGCATTGTTGATGAGAGATTCATAAAGCATTCATAATGCATAATAAACACAGCTATAATGTATTATGTCTTTTTAGAAATATTTATTGCCATGATTTTTATGCTTTATGAATGTATTTTAACTTGCTATGATTGTGTTTATAGATTATTATAGACATGGCATTCATAGAAAGCCCTACCGACATTGCTTTGGCACATTTAAGCCAAAGTAGCAAACTCCTGTATTAATGTAGATCAGGGGTGGCCAACCAGTCCAGCATTTAGAGGCAAAAAACCCACAGTATTGCAAAGAGCCGCTCAACAAATGGATGCAGCAACACATGGCTAATGGCACTGCATAGCCTTACAGTTTTCATACGTCGTTTCTTACGTCTGTTTTCTCAGTGGGACACCTGACAGTCTTTGTTTTCCACAGTCCTTCTCAGGTCTGGCTTGTACTCAGTTGTGGCCACTGGAGGCAGCTCTTTCACATATGTCAATAAGAACAGAGCGATGTTTTGACTTCACTTGTTTTAGTTTAGAAAAAACAGATTCACGGACGAAAGTGGATCCAAACATTGAGATCAGTTTCAGTGCAGCTTGCTTCACATTGGCATTTCTCTGTTGGCACAGTGTTCTAGCTTGGCTAACAAACTTCTGACTTGTCTCTCAATCACGTGAAGACATAATTATTTTTTATTAAAAACGTTGCCAACTTTACTGGCAATATTGTCAAACATTCAAATGCATTTTGATCCAAAATGTATTTTAGACAGTAAAAAAACTCTGATGACCAAGAAAATAATGATGACGGTGTGTTACGACACGTGTTCAGTCAATGTGTGACCCCAAGAGACAGCAGGGGTTTATTTGGGGAAAACAAGATGAACGCCATGCCGGATCCGGGATAAAAAGGGGAAAACACTGCAAACTGAAGCATAAAATAGACCTACATAGGGAAACAAGTAATACAGAGAGCAGAATAAGAGAAACAGGCAGAGAAACATTCACAGAACAAAGCACACATACTAGTGACTAAGGAGGAACTACATGACAGAAGAGGGAACAGCATGGGACATATAGGACACACAAGACGGGGCGCCGACCCTGATACACCGATAGCCCACTGAGCCGCACAGGAACCGGAGAGATCCACATACGGCTCGTGAACCACAGGATCCCCACCCCTGTTATACATCTATCCCTTCTCCCCTCTATACATCTTTCCCTCTTCCAACCCATTAATCTGGGGGGGGGGGGGGGGGGGGGGGGGGGTAGAGGCTAGAGCCTACCCCAGGCAACATAATGCAAAACACAGGGACAGACCATGGACTAGATGTCTGTCCATCATCGGTCACACATAGTGGGCAATTCAGAGAAACCACTTGGCCTAAGTACCTGGTGTTATACTGCAGCAGCAAACACCTGCGTCATGGGTAGCGCATGCAGACTCTACTTACGTGGACTGGATGTGTTATTCCAACCCCAGACCAAGGCAGTATGAAGCAGCTGTGCTACCTACTGAACCAACAAAATTTTGCTATATATGCGGCATTTGAATTTACTGTTCACATGCAAATGTACCATACATAGATTCCTTTTTTCAGTATAGCATTAATGCTGTATTCTATTTTTAGTCATGACCTACCTCTCTGTATCGGAAACAAACAGAATGAGTGATCTCGCTCCCTGTTGTAGACAATGTAAACAATGCCACTTTCCTCATGGAAACTCAGGCTTGATATTCAGCTCTCATCCACCCCTAGGTTGTTTCACTCCCACCCACAGAAGGTAAATTATGAACCTGAATGCCAGAGTCATGCGCCTTCCTCAGTCTGCCACCTGGCCAGCTCAGAAGTCTGCCTTTTCCAAAACCCTTCAGACTGACAGCATTGTCTTCAAA
Organism: Hyperopisus bebe; assembly: GCA_026777045.1. NCBI lineage: Eukaryota > Metazoa > Chordata > Actinopteri > Osteoglossiformes > Mormyridae > Hyperopisus > Hyperopisus bebe. The sequence continues at coordinate 6,329,663 of JAODJW010000035.1, read as the reverse complement.
TGAAAGATCTCAATAATATCAATAATGTATTATTAATGTGTTAATAACAGAAGATGATCAAGATGAAAGGACCTCAAGGGAGAGCTACAGCAGCTTGGGCTAGGAGATTAGCTCTCTGTTGCTGGAAAAAGTAAGTTATCTGCAGATGGACGCCAACAAGATCATTTGGATTCAGTTTGGTGTACTCCGACTAATAATTAAATCAGACCTCAACGGCAGGTTCAGTGTAACAGGTTTAATATTTTTTTACTTCACAGATTACGTTCACAGGTTAATCTGTCATTAAATATTCACAAAACTTGGCACGCACAGGCAGACACATAGAGCAAATGGCAGCAGATAAATAATAGTTTCAGAGGTATAGCATGGAATATTTATCATCATTATATAATCACATTATAACCACAATGGATATTAGCAGGAAGTAAGATGTGTAGTAGTATTGTCTCCAACGAAGGGCAGGCGAAATGAATCAATGTAAATTCAACATATCATTACAGTACGTATTGTCTAGATGTTTAATTACTGAATAGACAGGCAGGCAGGCAGGCAGATAGATAGATAGATAGATAGATAGATAGATAGATAGATAGATAGATAGATAGATAGATAGATAGATGTGACTCATTGTTTGTAGTTTTCAACATGATTTGAGTCGGTCCCAACGTTTAAAATCTGCACGCGTTTCTGGGGCTCTCTTTGGGCAGATGCTGGGAGGAAGAAACTAAATAAATATGGATCTGTAGAGAAACACGTTTCGCAGTTTTACATTGAGCAGGGATTCACTACACCTTAGCAATACAGAAGCTGATTTCACAAGATGATGGTGTAATAGAAAGTAGGGCACTTAAATATCACAAAAGGACTTTACAGAGTTTTACAAAGATTTTGCAAGGAAGAATTTGTGCAGATGTCTGGTTTTGTTATCTGTACAATAAATAATAAGGAAATGTCATTATGTATGTGCTGGCATATGGAAATGGAAATCGGTAATGGATAATGGAAAGGGGGAATTTTCCTGTTCTACCTTCTGCATTACAAAATGATCGCAGACATATCTGAAAGCATCATAGTGCAGTGTTTTCCAATCCGGTCCTCAGGGACCGACAAACAGTCCACGTTGCTAGACAGTCCAATGTAGACTGCCTGACAAGGACCTGAGCTGGAGCAAAAGCATGGACCAGCTAGCTGTGGGTCCCCAAGGACCGGATCGGGAAATACTGTCATAATGAGCCAATCCAAACCATATGAAAGGACCATAAATGATAACAAGGGGTACAGCTATACTCCGAGTAATAAGGGAAAAGAAAATTCCGGCATTTTAAGCAGCATGCACAGATTTGTATATGACAGCCACACAAACAAGGCTGATCTTTACACGCCTGTCCTGCTTGTAAGATGACATCCATTCTTAATGTTTTTACATTTTAAATAATATGCAGCATACTTTCTGAAGCCACGAGCAGTGAAAACACAAGAGACACTGAGCATTAGATTTAATATGCACACTATCAGAGAATATGCATCTAAAATATGCATTGGGCACAAACATATATAATGGCACATTTTTGGATTTTGCTTTAGTCTTAAAAACTAATTCTGAAAACTAGACCATTTTTACAAATTTCTGGTAGAAAACACAATTCTGCCACTCTAATAAAGCTTTAATATGCACACCTACCACATTAAATAGTGTCTTGACCTTGTCCTAATTCTTTGTTCTAATTTGACCAAATTATGCTTTGCAGGATTGAGGTCAGAGCTCTGTGTTGGACACAGAGTGGAAAACTTTTGGTGAAATAAAAATGCAGAAAATTTCCACAATTTTTTTGGGAGCAGACCAGCATTTGTAGGGTAGTGTCTGCTGTATTTGTGATATTTAGCGTGTTTATTGAGTAGGCTGCGGTTTTGAGATGATGGTAGCACGTTTGGCTTTCGTGGTGTGAGAAGATGATTGGTGAGAAGATCAGCACAGAACAGATCACACCTGGCCATCTGCTCCAGTCTCCTAATAACCTCCTTAGAAATAAAAAGTAAAAATAGAGGAGATGTGGGATATGTAGAATAGAGTGTCATTAATAGCTGGGGTTGTAGGTACAAGGTGGGATTGTACACAATTGAAGGCTATTAATCTGCATGAAATATCCCTCGATCAGTAAATTTTCTATACTGTACTGCTTATCTTATGCAGGGTTGGGGTCCAAAGCCTATCCCAGAAGCCTCGGTCACAAGAATGGGGCGCCAACCCTTTGCAGTCTGCCTAAAATACTGAATAATAAGTAATACATTTATGTTCCTTTCCTGCTACATAAATGTACATTACATTATAATATTTAAGTTAATACTGAAAAGTTTTGAAAAGTCACAGTATTGTTGTTGTCTGTTGTTGCATATGTATTATAGGTTTGTATACCTATATCGATATCAAGAGAAATACAGAGTTTTTTGAGTTACATGGGATGTGAATCCATAACAATTTTATGATAATGTCTTACACAATGATTATATAGTCCTGAGTTCAGTATCTGGGGGTTTCAGGCCTTCAAACGCTTTTTAAAAAGGTGTCATTACACAGACTTTCAATGTGGCTGAAGGTGTGCTTTTGTGTGTTTTTCCAGTCCGCTTCATTGAAATGCATGTGCTAATTTGTCAGCCCGTCTCGGGATCAAAGCCAGTGAATTATCTGAAAACATAACTAGAGGTGCTGCATTTAAATGTGCAAGAAACAAAGATCTTTGTCAACATCAGTCACATGCCACACTGGGACTATACAACACTTTTCCCTATTTTGCATTTTTGACTATTGCCATTCTCCGATTGGCCAGAACATGAGCCAACCCAAATGTTTGTTCCATTATGCAACTGCCACAGCACTGTAAACGGCCTAGGAGAATCTGGTGCCTAGAAACTTAATTTGGCTGTGGACCTGCTGCAGTTTTGGCACATCATGTTTTCCACTGTAATTGCTTAAAATGTTTACAGTGCACTCCTAAACTTGAGCTCAGCTTCAAGGAATTGCAATGGAGCCATAGCAGATGCCATAACAGGTTTAACTATGCAGAAAAATTCAAAGTGAGATGAGATTTGTCTGAACATTTTCCAGCTGGATTCTGTCATTTGGCTTTTACTGCGTGCATAAGACCATGTAATGTGAGCCACCCTCATCTTATATTAAAATAAGAAACTGATGAAGTAGAAGAAATGCTTAACACCTAAAAGATGTACATGCTCATCAGCTGACCTTCCAAGAACCTTACAAGGCCATGGAGAAGATTCAGTCTAACCCAGAACACAAGGATCACAAGGCAGGGAAACACACTGTCCATCGCAGAAAAAATATACATGTTCCCACATCCAAGGCAAGGCACCTCAGGGCAACCAGAAGCATTTCACTTCTAATTTGCGGATAATTAACTGATTGTTAGGCAGGTATTTGAGTGACCTCGCTTCAATTTTATCTGGACCCATCTCATAGAGCAAAGATATAAGGAAATTTATGAACGTAATATTATCTGATTCTGACACCGTAACATACATTAACACACATAACAGCAATCACTGATTAGCATAGGACATGAAGCTTGTGATCAGAAGGTTGCTAGTTAAAGTCCTGTGGTCGAGAAAGTAATTTCACTGTTGGGCCCTTGGAAAAGGCCCTTAAATGCAATTTCTCCAGGGAATGGTTGATCCAGCCCTACAAGGAGTGTGTTGCTTTGGATAAAAGTGTGTACTACATGAATGAATGCAATATAACCGATATTAATCAATGTAAACGGCATGCCAGCTAGATGCACATTGCTAAAGACACGTTTCTGATGTTCAGGGTACAGAATGTATTGTCATGCATTGGTTTGCTTTAGCTTGGTGCTGTTTACTGACTGGGTCCTGATGATCCCAGTTGGAAAGGGCGACTGTGAATGTGTTGTGGAGGAGGGCAGGGGGCTGGCTGGCACTGAGTAGGGAATTAGCTGAAGCCCGTTCAGTTATGGCTTGCCAAATCTAATCCCGAAGAGACAAAGCGAAACCGGCTGCTGGCATCAACACAAGACGGGCGCAGAACTCTGACTGCATCGCTGCTGCGTGATTGGTTAATGAGCACAAACCATACCAGCATCTGGCCTGGCCTTCCGCCTTTGTGGGCTTGACCTCCGCTAGGCTCCGCCAACCACTGCTTTCATCTATCACTCCTGTTTCTTTTTTTCTTCTCAGTCTGATCCTCTCCATTATTTATCTGAACTCTGTCCAAACCGTTTTCTGAATATGAGCAGAGTAAAACAGTCCTTAACCCGCTTATATATTGCCGTTGCCTGTCAGACATCCAGCTTAATGGTCTAGATTTTTATTTATTTGCTGAAACTGTCCCTTTCTAAGAAATCAATTAGAGAGCATGGCAGTCATATCTGACTGATCTTGAACATACTGGTACGGATAATAGAAAATAAAATAATTGTAAAAGAGCAACATAAAACCTCCACCTGGACTCCCTCTTTGCACCAAATAACATCAGCCAACATATAATCGATCGATCTATATCCCGAAAAGAACAGCAGATAGGGGGCTTGAAAGTTCAGCTACATATTACCAGCAAGACACTGGTCTGAAATCAGGGCGAGGAACTCTACGGTCAGCCCTGGAAACACCGCTGGATACTGTCTGCTTTAATGCTCTGTCTAGCCAGAGAATTACTGGATGGGGGAAAAATGAAATTCAACCTACATCTCTCCTTAAAAGAGCAAAAACACATTATTATTTTAATCCCTATTGCCCTCATATAGTTAATCGTATTTGAACCACACCCCTGCTACCCTGCACATGGTAAATAAATCCATGTATTCATATCGTACCCTAATCAACCCTGACTGGAAATCCTCCGCTCAATGTCATGGAGAAACACACCTTTCCTTCTAGACACATTCTCTCAGATGAAATGCAGGTACATTTTTGGGGACACTGCGCTACTCCAGAGCTCTGCATTAGACGCTGCAAGTCTGGCATTGTTCCCTGCTCACGTCTGTAAATGCTGCTTCCGATACCGTTACGCCTGGAATTATTGCTCTGCTTACGTAACAGCTGGCTAATTCAGTCTAGAATTAGGATGCCCTTCCTTTATTTTTATCCTTAAGTGTTCTTATTTTAATATTTTGTATGACATAATCTAAAAAAGTAACAAATGTTATCATGAGGTAGGGTCAGCAAGGTTTTGGCATATGCGCTATTGGTCAGATCAAAGGGTTAAAGGTCAAAACCTGTCCCAATAAGACATAACTGTCTTGGTCTAGTGATTATGGACAAAGCTTTAAAGGACAGTGGGGCAGAATAGAGGGGATCTGTTACCGACATTATAGGGGCTTGCTTGATGGTTTCTGGCTTTCTTTTGTCCAGCACCAGTAGGAGCTGGGACATTTCAAATGGGGAAGTGTGTCGTGGGGCTGCTCAGAGCCCAGAAAGAAAGGCAGGAATGGCGGAGCGCTTGCTTATTTCCACAGTTCTATTGATTTTCATTCATTGCATTGGAAGGCCTATTTTAACCTACTGCTCCTTTTTGCCAGCACTTCAACAAATGCATTTAGGAAAATACATAAATGTTATGCCTCATGTTTAATTATCCTCCTCTCTGTACAGTTCACGTGTCATTTATAATTGTTTGTCAGTTTGCCAATATTCATACGCTTTTATTTTGAGTATAATTAAGTATTAATTAAGCTGCACAAGTATTCATTAAGCTGCAATGTAATTTTAAAAGAATTCAAACTCGTATGGACCACCTGGCATGTCACTTTTTAACCCTGTTATATTTCTGTTTCTCACACTTAATAGACAGACAAATAAAAAAGCAAAAAAGATTTATATTCTTTCCAGGACTCTGGCGGTCTGCTGTTAGTAAAACCACAGGCATATAGTTGAAATTTACCCAGAGGTGGAAAGTTCAGGTCATGAAAGTACAAATTCAGACCAAGATTTTGTTTCAACCAACCAGTTGAGTACCACATGACTGTGACTCTTTATACTCAACTGGTTGGTTGAAACAAAATCTTGACTGGATTTGTACTTTCTGAACCTTTCCGAACTTTCCATCTCTGAATTTGACCTTTGCGGAAAGTCATTCAGCTGTTTTTTGGGGCCTCCTCTGGTTATTATCGGTGGTGTGGGGGTATTTCTAGCTAAGATACAGAGTATCTTTTGTTAGTTGGTGTTTTCAAAATATGAAATCATAAGCAGAAGCTGGAGTCCTCAGCCCACACCCTTCTTTCTGTAGTCAGATTTGCCCCATTTAGCACGGTTTAAATACCTCAAATGTAATGACAATAGCCCAAGACATGTCTCAAAACAATCCTGTATATGTTTTGTTTGTTTTTTTTGCAAATACTCTCAACCAGTTGATACATTTTATTCTGACCTTGACTGCCTGACTTTGTTCAAGATCCTCTACTGCCATCCATAGGTCACAAGTGGTAACTCTTGCCTTAAGTGTTCTGGCATTAATGGTTCTTTGACTTAGCCTGTAACATAGAATTGATTGTTACTGCTCCTCTCCATTCCCTTCTCTGCTGACTTAAACACGGAGAAACTGCTCCGGCTGGATCAATACAAGCAATTTCAAAGCGCATGCATTTCATTTCGGCTCGTTTTATAGATGCAAAGAAATGTCTCACATGGAAAAGAGCAAAAAGCTATTTGATACATGCAGCGTTATCATATCTAAAGCTTTTTTACTACAACAATCATTTATATAAACAAACAGGGGTTGCAGAAAGACATAAAACTCATAATTTTAATTTTCACATTTTTGTGAGCTATTTACATTTTGACGTTCATTTTATTACATATTACATTTAGTTGTCACAATAATGCACAGAATGTGTCCAGGTAAAACATCACTGATGAGGTACAAACTATCATCACAAATAGACCATTATCTTCAGTCAATAGCGATGGAAGCCGTGTGGCAGCCTAGGTGAGCTTCTCCGCCAGCGCCCTCAGGCCAAGACAAAGTGAAATTGGCTCCCCTCAGAAACCAGCGCCCTGGGTGGTCACCTATGTTACCTAATGGGTTGACCAGTAGCGTCTTGGGCATGCAGCATCAGCAAAAGAGGAAACAGGTCACAATCCACTTTAAAGGTCTACAAAAGAACCTGCAAGTGAGAAGCATGAAAGGAACAGGCCCCAGAGCTCAGAATAAGTGTGATGCCATCTGACAACTTGCCTTTCCCTGTGTCCGTGGCGACAAATGGATTTGGGTACAGATAGAGACAGCCCGAGCCTCATAATGAATGAACAGTCCCTGTTTACCTGGCACGACTCATTCAGACAGCCGGCAGAGTAAACAGCATTTTTGGGCTATATGAGGACAAAATTATTCCGTCATCTGTTCAAAAACGAGGAATAAAAATTGTAACCCCATAATTGATTCTGACCCCCTGAAGGAATTCACGCTTAAGTGCCACGGGAAAATAATTCATGCGCATGTGATGTAGGTGATTGTAGGCTCACTGATGGAAAGCCAGTTAAATTATGGTATGTGTGGGTCTTCAAATGGGATAGGACAGCTGTTCTGAAATGGTTGCAACCTTCATTGCAGTTTGGTTTATCTCTGTGGAGTTTCTTTAGGTAGGTTGACAGACCAACAAACAAACAAATTAATACATATTTTTGAAAATTTGTTATTTAATATTTAATAGCACCATTTGTGTGCAGCTCAGAATTTGTTTTTTTTTTTGTATTTTTTAAAACAAAAATGGCTTTTAGCTACATTATAGTAAGTCTGTTCCCTGCAACAAAGGTGCTGATCCCATCATCTTGGTCTCGTACTATAACGGGGCAAGACTTTTCCAGAAGGCATATGAGCAGTAAACAATCTACACTAACAGGTGGTCTGCATGCCATATCAGGCTTTGAAGATTTGGCTATGGTTTTTAAGGTCAATCTGGTCATTCGCCTTGTTCATAAGGTTTAGGAACTGTCATTATTTTTTTTTCACTACACCCACATAAAGGCCATGATCACAATGTTCAGGGCCTGATAAGGGGTCGGGCACAGACTGATCTTTCTGCATAGCTTATGCTGTACATTCTGATAATTCTAACTGTGTCTTTGCTGCAACTGAACTGAAGGACAGAACATGACTAAGAACATGTTCATTATTACAGCCAAGCTCTATAAACTTCTGTCATCATCATTGTGGCAACAATTATTTACATGCTTTGTTTCAGTATAAAATGGGTATCACAAGAACAGTAAGGTCTTTTTCTTAAGAGAAAGAAAGTCCAGGTGGTAAAGAACCTACAGTAATTTTAGCAGGATAACACAGAGCATTGAAGCACTGCTACTGTGTGTAACAAATATTCAAAAAACTGCAGTTGTTCATATTTACGGGCAGCGGGATCCAATGCCCAGCTTAACCATGGTGACCTTTCGTATAAGCATTGAGACTAGAGATTGGTTTCCTTCTCTGCATCTCGATCAAAACATGATCAAAGAAGAATGGAGAGCATGTAGGTTTAGTGAACTGAGCCAGACGGAGGGGGACTTAGGGGCCTCTGTCTGGGTAATCGTAAATAAATAAAGGAACTCAGATGGCCCCCACTTTATATTCCAAACCAGCCACCAGCAAGTCAACTATACTGATGACATTCATAATTATCTCTCACTGCACAGGATAGTCACACAGGATCACCCCGTATTAAAATTAGATGACTGTGTCTTGCTAAGAAGTCGTCCAAGTGCCTGGGAAGATAGAATCACTCTCAAACTGTCAGACTGGAAAACCACGCAATGGCAATGGGATCAGCCTTAGTAATGTGGCTTTACGTCAAGGCGTAGATCTGAATTCCAATATTAATTTTCCGTTACTGCGCGTTATACATGTAACTGCATCCTCATCACAGAAAATTGCGGAATGCTCTTGTGCCTGACGCTACTACTGAAGAAGTCAGTAGGAATTCATTAGGCTCTCGATGTTCAAGAATTTAAATTCTTAATGCGAAAGTGAAGACCACACCATGACAGATTAAAACGCCAAGCTTGTTTAAATATATCATCTGTAGGTAAAAGCTGATATGCATCTCTCAGAAGTCCCTGCTTAGCTTTCAACTGGCAAACATTTTCTTGATAATTCCAAATGGTGCATCATTACTGGCATTCTTAAACAACTCCACTGGTGTTTCTATCTGCTCCCACACTAGCAGGCTGAACAACAGTGTCTTCCCCACAGCTGTCTCCCCCGCTGAGCTCTCAACACCACCGTTAATCTTCACCTGTAACCTGCCCATAACCCCCCTGCACGTCATAATTATTTAAATACACTGTATTTATACATATAGTGTATATTGACACATTGTATAGAACTCTCATTGTTCTGTATTACAATCACAGATGCTGCATATACTAATTATACCTTGTATATTCCATGTATACCGTGTACGGTGATAGGCAAGGTTATGTGAATCTGCTAACCACTAATTAGTGAATTATCATTTCCACTAACATTGAAAACTATTAGCATACCAAGTAGTTTCTTCTAAATTTAGTTCCGCTACCTGTAAATCCGCTAACATTTTTTTCTAAGGTAAAGTGAATAAAGTTTTACGGTCAAAAACATTTGTAAACTCTAAATCAGGGTTCTTCAAATCTGGACCTCTATTCTAAATCCAGGCCTTGTTTTCAGTTCACCCAGGTAGTTAGTTTAATAATTACTGATTCTGATTGGTCAGAGGCTTCACACCTGACTGATAGGTAAAGGAAGGCTGGATTTGAATAACCCTGCTCTAAATTATACATATTTGTTCCTGTTTGTTGTGAGTGTGTCTGCAACAGTCTATCTGACATGCTATTGGCTGACTACATGTAAACACAAGATGGGTTAAATGTGAGTGAAGGAAGATAAAGTCAATTTAAACTGGGATACCCTCAACTGAGCAGAGAACAGGGGCCTGTATCACAAAGCTGGATTTCTTGCTTAGCCGGCTAACTTGTCGGATTTAAGGTTCAGTGAAGGCAAAATGGCAGTGTGGGCCAGGTGCAAAATAGGGCTTCTCTGACAAAGGTATTATCAATGCAGTATTATTCCAGAGACTCTTAAAACTCCAACAATATCCAACTAGGTAAGTCGTAAACATCCCCTGGTAATCACTCTAGTCTGACAGATGGGACTTCAGTACTAAAAGGGTTGAAATTTTAGCTCTTTAGTTATGTTTTTAAGGGTTTCAGACACTGAAGCTAAATTCATATAATAAAAGTTAGTGGTTATCATAGCTTGCACTAAATTTTTAGTGGTTTATCAGTTTGACGTCATCAGATTAAACTTTGGAGTTAGCAGATTAGTGGTTATCAGACCTAATTTTTCAGTTAGCTGTCCCCACCACTAACTGTGTATACCACTGTATGTTTAGATGTATATTTTATACAGTTTATCACACATGCACGTATTGTTTCCTCCAGGTAGTCTGGTCTCCCCCCACAGTACAAAAACTTTACAAGTGTGAATGGTGTGTGCTTCCGGGTAAGGTTCTGGACCCCCGTAACCCTGAACCGTTCAAGCAGGTACAGAAGATGGATGGATGGATGGATGGAAGGATGGATTATTATTATTATTTTATTATTTTATTATTTTTATTATTTTTATTTATTGTTGTTGTTGTTGACCCTGCACAACAATAGACCTCAGCTAGGCGATGGCTTCTTCCTGCAGGTTGACATTCTGTTTTGTTCACCAGTGTTTTGATATCCTGCATGATCTCCTGTGTATACAGGGCATATGATTTCCTCTGGAAGGTCTCATCTCATGCTGCACACTTTAGGTAAAATATATGTAATAGCTGGCCCATGAAAATAGACACATGCACTTTGTTTATGTTCAGAGCAGTTACTGGCATTAACAGGGTTGGATATGGGGGCTCCCCATGGGTCTGACGAACGTGGTGAAAGTGGCTCCCTGTTTCTTGACTTTGCAAATGATCGGGGTCTGCGGGTCACTGGATGCTGGTTCCAGTACCCTGAGCCACATCATTGGACTTTCTACTCCAAAACAGGTGGTGCGGTGAAGGAGATCAATCACGCTCTTGTGAGAAGATGCTGGAGGCTGCTACAGGGCCTACAGATGTGCCCAGTTTGTGAATTCTCATAGCTTGACGGAAACTTTGGTCTGTACCAAGAACTGAGAAGGATGGCTATGAGGGCAGTGAGGATTTCAGGTCTACTGAGCCACATCCTACTTACAGAGAAATCAAAGCATTATTCACATCCAAATCTGTTCCTCAGAGATGCAGTCAAGGCAGGTAATGGAACAATCCTTACAGATGACACCATAGTTGTGACCCGCAGGGCTGGCTCATTTGAGCAGCTGTTTAAGGCTGATCATTCAGCTAGGACGTTAGACATCTCTGGGTCCACAGTTCTTGGGGCTGAGCCTCTGATTTGCTGTGAACCACCCAATCTCACTGGAACTGCACAGGCGGTAAACCGGTTTAGTGTACAGACAGTCACACGGATCTGTGGTATCCAGGATGAAATTCCTCAGGCTGGTGGTATGGCTGTCCTTCTGGAGTTACAAGCAATCTTTGCTTCCATTTGGGAGTCAGGGGCCTGGTGATCACCTGCATTGCGACATCTACAAGGGGATAGCACTGCTCTCTGTGCTGGGCAAGATCCTTGCTAGGGTCATCCTCAACAGGATTTGTGATCACTTGCTCCCCTCCCAGTTTTACACCCAAAAAACACACAAGAAAATGACCATTGACTGTATCCTGGCACTGAGGGTTCTCATGAAGCACAAACATATTATTGGCAGGGTTTCCTTGCAGCCTTTGCTGATTTTCATAAAGATCTAAACTCGAGCCACCCTGTAGGACATCCTGAGACTTTGTGGCAACTCCGCGAAGTTGCTGGACATCATGGCCGACCTGTACACCAGTACTATGAGTGCTGTGCAGAGTGGAGGCAGAATCTCTGTGTTCTTTCAGGTGAATTCTGGGATTCATCAGGTGTGTGTTCTTGCTCTTACTGTGTTCAATGCTTGCATGGACTGGGTGCTGGGCAGGGTTGTTGGGTCCAGCGGCTGTAGGGCATCTGTTGGTAAGGAAAAATTTACCGATCTTCACTTAGCCGACAATGCTGTGATCTTCATGAAGTCAATGGAGGCTCTGATCGGGGCTCTTGAGAGACTGAGGGTGGAGTCTGAGTGTCTGGATCTGTGAGTGTCCTGGATCAAAACTAAGATCCAGGCCTTTAATGACCTCTTAAGTACAGGTGTTAGCAGTGTATCTGCCTGTGGAGAGAGTGTCAGCTCATCCAGAGCTACACTTACCAGGCAGCAACATGCATGTCTCTGGTGACTTTTCCTATGAAGTCAGTAGATGGATTGGAAGAGTTCAGGGGGTCATGAGGTTGTTGGAAAGGGGTGTTCCAATATCTTTGAAGATGACAAAGTCCTTAGAGTCCTGGGGGGTATTCCATGAAAGTAGCTAAAGAAAGACAGACTTTTCTGAAAAGTGAGCCTCAAAGATCGATCAAATGAGTCATAAAGCATGTAAAACAAGAGTGGTGTTTTTTTTTCCGCTGCAGAACAAACACTGATGATGGAGCTGTATGAAGAACACAAAGATGAAATCGCTAAAAAAGACAATACTGTGGCCATAAATACAGCCAGGGAGTTGGCTTGGCAAAGAATTGCGGACAGACTAAATGCAGAAGTTATGTAAATGTTACAAGTGCTTAGTACAGTGGCTTGGTGGTTTTTGCTGTCGCCTTGCACCGCGAAAGTTCCTGGTTCAGTCCCTATTGCCAACGGGGAACCTTCTGGGTTAAGTTCACGTGTCATTCTTACTGTATAATGTTATTCTGTATTATTTGATCTCCGTACAATACTTTCATTCGCATCCATGTGAAATGTTGTGCACAAATAACTGTATCTTGTCTTTACTTTTTACTAAAACTTTCAAAGTTGACTGTGACTAAACAAAATATAAAAATATCTTCCTATTCATATTATTTTGACAGATTTTTTTTCAATTTCAGTCATTGCATTTCATGTTTGACCTGTGTAATATGGGTATGCCTTTATTTGTATTATTTTGGAATTAACTGGAGATGCTGAAACATGATTTTTATTGGCTTTATTATATTTATTACATGACATGAGTAGCAAGAGTGTGGAATTTCATCCAACGGAATGATCTTTTGGGAATCTGTTCCCACGTTCTTGGAGACAACGCTTAACTAAGCGAGACAGTTAACCTGGTCCGGAGCAGATTTGTTCACTCGCGTAAGTTACCATGATAACTCAACAAGGATTCATTTAACACGCGTTGATGGAATGGAGCGCTCACTTAAATGAGTCACACTTGTCGAAATAAGTCAGATTTTCCCTTAATCCTGCTTCGTGGAATACCCCCCTGATGCTCCCAGTCATGCTGTATGGCTGCAAAACATGGACGCTAACTGGCGACCTGAGACAAAGACTGGACTCCGACTGGGACTGTGTCTCTTCAGAGAATCCATGGGTACTATTGTTTTGACGTTGTCTTAAAGGAGTGGTTGATCTAGGAGTCCCGAATGAGCCATATAACCTGCATTATGAGGGAGCATCAGTTACAACACCAGGGCCATGAGGCACACATCCCTAAGGGTGATCCAGCTCACAGGATCCTCATGGTTGGGGACCTGAGCAGTCGGACCAGATCAAGAGGATGCCCAAGTAACACCTGGCTATGACAGATTGTCATGTCTGGTGGGTGGGAGTGGACTGTGTGTCAGCCTGGAGGGTCACCAACCGGAATCCCGAGTTGTTTCATCATGTGGTGGGCGTGGCAATGTGCTGCACCAGTGAACCTGTGGAAGGATCATTAACGGCAGACCGGGTGCCGCGCGTGCCACGGGTATGGGCGCCCAGCCTTTTACCCCCGCTCGCCTGCCCCCGCGTCGTGTCTTCACCCCCGGTGAGCCCTGGTGCAACCTGACCTGGCTTGATGTTGTTTATGCTTTTCAGTGCACCTACATCACTGAATAATGAAATATTAATTTTATGGCTTGTTAAATTAAATCAGGCAATTAATCATGGTTGCAGATTTATGGCAAGCAATAGAAGACTCATTTTCACCCAAAAGCAATCTTTAGAAATTAATTAATTGCCTTTGAAGGTCTTTTTCGATTTTTGGGTGCACTTTCTGAATCAATATCTGGCCACCTGCAGTTTTTTTGTAGATTAGCCTTGTTAGACAGAAAAGAAGGAGCTCATAAAATTGTGAACAATGGAGAAGGTAGCAATTAAACTAAACGATGAATCTTACAAAAAGAGCAAGATAGTATTATTCACATTATACAGGAGGTGGGGAATCCAGAGCTATTGAAGTCCAGGTGGTAACCCACTTTAGAACCTGGTGTTAACACATCTCTTAACTACTTTGTTGCCATCAATATGTGGAGAGGAACCAAGCTCACCCATTTGTTAGTTTGCATGTAAATCAATTTGAAATTGTGCAAGGACAGGTAGAACAATGCGTAAAGACAGGGGGTTCTGCTGTAGGTCACCAGACATGTCCCACTGTAGTGAGTCAGAACGAGGTACTTAATGTATTGACAGAATGACAGAAGAAAAAAAAGGTGGAATTGGTAATAAAATGTAACTAATTTTAACATATACTAACATATAATAGGACAAAAAAACTGGGGTAGGGCTGAGATTCTCCATTTTGTTTGTAAAATTTTGAATATATTAAGCAACCATATAGAGACAGAGAGAGAAAAAACATTCTACAGTACAACAGTGGTGAGATACATTACTGTGCAAAAGTCTTAGGCAGCCAAAGAAAATGATGTTTAAATGATCTTCACGTTGGTTTAAAGGCATGATCTGATGCCTGTCAAAGTGAGTCAGCTTGGCCATTTCAAAACTTCTGCGAGAATCACCCCAGTATTTGCAACCATTCAGTACAGTCATGCATTTTCAGGCTCAACCACTAGCACACCTTATGTACCTAATCAATATCTCATTAACTTTTTAAACTAATTAAAGTAATTAATTAAGTGAGTTGGTGGTGTAATTTAATAAATACATGGAATGGCTGAGGTGGCCCTGAGGAGAGGTTTGGGAACTGAAGCGGTGTTCATCTAGCCATCTAACCAGATATCAGTGACTTTTTGGAGATCAGAAGAGATTCTTACTAGTTTTTATTGTGTTATTCTTAATTTACATACGTTCTAATGCTAAACTGTTTTGTTTTTGTTCTGAGAAAAACTGCACTTACTACCCTGAAAAACTGCTTTGAACATTTCTCTTGACTGTTTAAGACCTTTGCACAGTACTGTACATACGTGCACGCACAGCTCCTGCTAATTAATTCAGGGGTGCAATCTCTTCAGGACAGTCCCACTGCTGAGGGGGAACACCACTTAGGAGCTCTATTACCTCCTGCTGGAGGTCTTGGGTTATAACAGCTCTGCATTTTGATGTAGCACATTCACTGGTTCATTCTATAGTGAGATGGAAAAACGGGAGCAAACAGCATATTATTTCTGTCGTGTATCCTTTATATTTATCCGTTTAGTAGCTTACAGTAATAAAATTTGTTTAAGCTACATCAGGTCACCTGACTTCTTGAGATTTTGATGTCCTGTTTTTGAGAATTTCGTTCTGACTCAACTCTTCTCCTAATGAACGCTTGGTCCTAGGACCTGGTAACGACACCTGTTGGCAGAGCTGAAAATCAATGCCTGTGACATTGGCAGTAGCAGACGAGGAAAGTATTTTTGCAAATTCAATGAATAAAGGGTCATATCTCTTATAGCTGTAAGTAGGGTCACAATTATAATACCACTGGTGTTTTGACTCTGGCAAGCTGGGGTTCAGTCATTCAGGCATTTTGCGATGGAACCCTCCTGGTTCAGTGGCTAATAGCACGCAGCATAAATCAAGTAGGTTCACTTAGATGGGGGG
>JAODJW010000035.1:6284965-6304964 GCA_026777045.1 Hyperopisus bebe | reverse complement strand
CCCACACACACACACACACACACACACACATGATTTATTACATAATGTGATGTTATTGCGTAATGTGTTGCTACAACCCCCTGTCATATTTCTCACTATTTTTACTTGAGATTACTTAAATGTAAGTATACTAGAAACAGCATTTTTAATGTAACCTAAATTTCACTATAAGACATTTGGCTTTTTGCTGCTGGGACAAATCGACTCACATCAACATTAACAGGAAGCCATGGTGTGAGGTTCGACCGCTTTGTACCCTAACCTCCATTATCCTACTCCATGACTCATTTTTCATTTAGATTAAGTTTTAAAAGACTTTTTTTTTAATGCTTAGGATGAGGTCAGCTTACAGCCTTTGCATATACTAAGCAACACCAAATGTGCTGTGGGATAGCACTGTGTCCTTACCTTAATGCTTGCTGGTGCATATTTATGGACAGCATTCATCTTCCTCTGGGTGTATAAGTACATATTCAGATCTGACTGCAGGGTTTGGCTACAGGCTTATCTAGAGAATATTTGTCAATTTAATTCTAATACGCCTGGGTGAATTCCTGCAGAAAAATAAATTTGCAAAGCAAATGTCTAGCGAGATCCAAACATTACAGACATCCTTGGTGTTTGTTTTCCTCTCTTGCTAGTGAGTGAAAAGAAAAGGTATTAGAATAAAACAAAAATCCCAGGCAGCAGTGGTGTTTTTTTGTTTTTTTTTTTTTTGCTTTGGTAATCTTCCTGTCAGTGCAGCAGTTTTGATTGCCTGGGTTCAGCAAGCATCCTGGGCTTTTCAGCACCAGTGTACTTTCAGATCGTTGAGTCATGGACAAGAAAATCATCAAAAATCAAGAAAATCATTTTGGTAATACCACATGAATATTGTAACGATTTTTTTCATATGCTAAACAATTGATTCAAGGATCATAAGTGAAAATAATTTAAGGTAGTTCAGTTGGTATAAAGGCTTCATAATATATATGAATGAACGTTACACAAATTGGTCTGGGGTGAGATTCCTGAAACCTTCGTAATGCTACGTCATGCGTAAGTTCTATGTTAAAAGACAGAACTTACGAACGATGTAGCGTTGAGAAGGTTTCTGGAAACTTAGCCCTGGTCCTTTACTGCCCTGTCTGTAAATGTTACAGCATAAGCTTACAACAATGCCTGCACACATCGGGTTAAACTCGTGAACTATTCTTGCCGCATACCAATGTAGCCTATTGTCGTAAACTTGTCAAAAAATTCTGTGTCCTCCACTATCAGAAGTTTGGCAACACTTCACTATAAGCTATAGTCGTAATGCGTTTACCTGTCATAATGGTTTTCTATTTGTTGATTTGTACCCAATTTTACGTTTATGTCATAAATATGACAACTAAATTGCCATAACCGGCAAATGTTCTGACATGTTTAAGAGACTGTTTTTAATGCTTTTGGATGACAATCAGGTTTTACCAAAATGATTCATTGTGCAAGCCTATTGAGTTCTCATCACTTTTTTTTAAGTTTCTTGCAACAGTGACATTCTAGTTTATCTGCTGTCATGTAAAGATAACGTTTCCTTATAACTAATGGTGAAAATCTTCCCTGAGTGACAGACATCTCTAAACCCATTCACTGCCCTTTCCTTCTTTAGAATACATAAGGGCTACTGTTTACATTTGGCAGGACTAAGGTGGTATCTTGCCATCCTCAGTGCAAGCAGTGTAAAATAAACAACTGATGACTCAATCAAAGACTATGCATGTCTTCGCATTAATGTATTATGATCGGATATGTCTCTCCTAATATTAGGATATATTCAGATATGCATTATTATCTTATGTCATAGGATGTATTTGCATAAAGATATGAGGGATCCTTCGCAAATCCTTTACATGCAAATGTATGTCTAAGACATTCACCTCCCAGCCTTTCTGTCTGCCATCTGGCTGCATTCTGTCCATGTCCCCTATGTGCTACAAGCGTCAGAAACTCTTGTGTGACACTAAACAGCTCCGTCATTTGTTAACCGAATAAAACAGGCACATAATATAATAAATTATATTTTTGCATGATAATGTTCCTACTCTTTGCCAACAATCTGCATATTTATTATCATTTTGGAAGAAGACAGTAAATACATTTCAGGATATGTGTTTTTTTTTCCTTTTCGTACTTTTAGAGGGGTTCAGCATGTAATTATCACCTTTCCTACACAAAATTTGTCAAATCTGTGTTCATACATTTTCCAGCTTTCTATAAAAAGACATTATTCCATCTGCTCAGTGTGTTGTATGCATATTTGAAAGGAAAGGTATAGATATTCTGAGTGACATTAATGTTATATTATTATTAATAATATGGATGTGCGCAGTGAAGGAATCTTAGATTGCCAAGTTGATGTTGTCTTTTTGACGCCTTTGATTTTGGTGATATTTTCCACAATTTGCATACCAAAGAATGCTAGATTCCCCCAGCCTTTGTAATAGATTGAAGAATGAAAATTGTTGCTAATGTCAATGGAACTTCTAGGTTAAAATTGTAATAAATACATAAAACTACAATGTCCAGGAAAAAAAAAATTCATTCTGGTTTAAGTGTGCTCAAATTTTCTCTCTGTAGCTCATTTGGATGATAAAAATGAGATTGTCAGTTTTCCATGCTAATGTTATTAATAGATACTCTCTCTGTCCTTATTATGTCATAGAGATTCAGTCTTGATATGTTACCTGTCATTGTCCCTGAAAGAAATCCCACATCAGCATTCTACAGCTTTAACAAGCTTTTTGTCAACACATGGATGAGAAAACCTGCTCAGCTTAAGACCAGAAGTGAATTACACAGAGGATTTGATAAGGTCAGCCCAGACATTATTATTGGCAATTCTACTGGGGAATGACAAACTACACAATGAAGGAAAAAACAGGTAACCGAAACAGTGATCAAAGACAAACAAAATAACGTTGCTTCAGCAGACAAAAAAAAACATCAAGGACTGAGGGTTCTAATAGTTCTAAGGAACCTTGACTTACTGAACGCCATCAAAAAGAAACACCCACTACTTTCCAGCAGAAAAAAACCTGCGAAAATTTATGTAAGGCTGTGCAGTAGCTTGACCCATATTCCCAGGGCAGGGGATGCTTAGAAGCCATTCTAGAAGATAAAATAAAATAAACATTTACTGCTGAAAAATGCATTATTAAATTCAGAAGTTGGAAGGAAAAATGCCAAGTAACAGAGCTCACTATAAAAATTTTAGCAGTAAGTTTGGCTCTTGAATGTTTATCTACAGCTGTGCAGATATGACAGAAATTCAGAGAGTATAGAATGGATAGCAAAAATAAAACAGAATCTAGAAAATAACTGCCAGAGAATCTGGTCTCTTTACCAACTTCTTGGCGGCACCTAGAGCTGCAAACACAGAAATGTCCCACGACTTATTATATTATGTATGTCGGTATGCTTCATTATTTATTGAATTATATATTTTTTTGGCTCTTTAGTTATTTATTTCTTATGCCAGGAGTCAGAACACAAAAACAGGTATAGTTATGGAAGCTCTGAATGTCACCTCTCAGCGGAGGGTGGAGGGGGCAGCGGGGAAGCTCCAGAATAACTGTCATCACGTGACAGTCATATTTAACACAAGGGATCTGTTTTCTAAGATTCATTGGCATGTATAATATAGATCTTTACTTCACATGCTTGTCCAGAGTCTGTAGTTATGTACATGACTACCACTCAGAAGCATCACTGGAATTTTCAAGTTTGAGACAATTGTCGTGCATTTCCAAAGAAAGCCCAAAAACTTGACGGCAATGCAAAATAAGGCAGCACATTTGCATGACACAATAACATGACACACACTAAGACATTCTATGATATTCCATAGAAGTCTCTTGCATAAATAATTCCGAGGTTCAAGCATGCACAGCTATGGGAAAGAATACATATTAACAAAAACAAAGGCATATACCGGGTGGATAACCTGTGAGGCAGAACGTGGACTGGATGTGACCTTGAGTCTGTTATTAATTATGCACTAAGAATATCATGGACAATAAACTTAATCCCAGAATATAAACATTATATTCTGATCCAAGCCAAACATTTAAATAAAGCTGCTAGAACATTAAATTAGTATTTTTGGACTGATGGGCACTGATTTTTATCTTTTGGTCATACAATTTTAACAACTGCTTTAATTTCTGAGCTTGTACTGATGTCTGCTTTTTGCACTTTTTGCGATAAGGGTGTCATGGAAACACACTGACCGGAGTGGTAAAGGGGTCTGTAACTCCTGTTGGCATGGCGATTATTATCAGAATGGGAATCATTTAGTTATGGCCTAGTACTTTTTACACACAAGGAAATTAGATTGGGGTGTTGTGCAAAATAATCAAAGATAATCAAGACAATATAATAAATCATGTACATAAAAATAAAATGAAGCGATGCTAATTACGTTAATTTTCACTGCGTGGGTTCAACCATAATGATGCTGTAGGGATGAGAGTCACTGAAGTCATTGTTATTATTGATGCATGATTATTCTAATTATAAAAATGATGCCTGAGATTTTATTGTTTGTTGTGTGTGAAGGTATCCTATGTAGTATATATATATGTGAAGAATAATCATCATTGGGTCCATTTATGTCACATTTCGAGATACAAAAATACTTAATAACACCCACCACCACCACCCACATATCCCCGACCCCCCCCCCCGCAGGATTATCAACATACACATTTATTCATCTTTGTTCAATTGGATATTTTAATCAAATTTCCCACACGCCCCATATTCTCCGATATGACACCTGAAATGTTGACCCCTCGGCTGTCCACTGAATCATTTCCCTCCTTGATTGCCTCCCTCCACTGGCAATTCAAAGAAAGTTGCCAGGCCATTAAAACTCCACGCAAATTGATTTGGCAGTAACTAGACATGAGCCTCCCTCTTTCTGTGTTGCCCTATTGTTCGACTGTTAAAGCCGGCCTGCTGTGAAATGTCCTCTGGCTATCTTCATCTCCGCAAACCCCGAGACGCAGGCAGGCCTCTGTCAGCTTACGATAGCATAACTGCCACAGGTTCCCCCATTTGATACGCCTGCAAGTTAATTAGCCTGAAGTATCGTAATTCGGGCTAGCAAGTAATGAAACGTCCCATAGACTGACTTCTGAGTTGGTTCGATTAAATGCCATGGGGTTAAAGTGTACTGGGTTAATTATTTCACACAGATTTGTGGATGAAAGGGGCCACTTTTTTGCAGTGGAGCTTTTTTGTGCTTTTCCAGCCTAAAACTCTTGTCCAACAGCAACTGCTCACTTGTCAAAGGACCATACTTTGGCTATATGATCCAGCCATTTAAAAAGCCAATCCGAACATCACCATTTTGTCACTGTTTCCTGATCTCTTTCCTCTCCTGTACCGGTGCAGGTTAGAAATATACCTCACGATTTATCACATCCAACGCTGTGTGTAATAAGGTCAATTTATCCCATGACCCTGTATACTGGGAAGAAAGCCAAACAATTAATTTCATATTTTCAGGACAAATTCCATCCATCCATCCATCCACCCATCCATCCATTTTCCATACCTACTTGTCCTGAGTAGAGATGTGGGGAATTGGAACCTATCCTGGAAGCTACAGGCACAAGGGAGGGAATAACCCAGGATGGGGTGCCAATATTCAGCACTAATTGACAGAATAAAGTATTTCTTTCGCAGCATCTAGGAAAATAGTGCAAATAAGTGAACCCAAAATAATAGGAGAAATCAATCTGCTTATTCAACTTTTATTGTCATACGTTTTTCTGAGAAACATGATGAAATTCTTGTGCTGTAGTTACAAAGAACGGGATACATTTTCACCCCCCGACAAGCAATTTAGAGACACCGACTGACTTAACTGCATGTCTGTGGACCGTGGGAGGAAAGTGGCATAACATAGGGAAAGCATGTAAAACCCACACAGACACATAACAGGGGCGGGATTCAAATCTCCTGCTGTGGAGGGCTAAGGAGACCAGACTGCCCAGAGCCATCACGCCACACTCAGGAACAAGGGTACGAAAGACCAAAAGAGGGTACAAAACATGTAAATACACAGCCACTGTTATATAGTTTTTGATGTAAAACACATAAAGAAAGGATGTTTTAATACTGTGTGTATCAGACTTCACTCTAGAAGTCCTGTGAAGTTCATATGAGTCTATGACTTTCATCACCATGGTTACCATTTTCTGGTGTTACAGATTTTCCTAGTAAGAAGAAACTTGCAGTTGTAGTTGAAATCGGCTGTTTAAATCTGTGGGTTTCTACTGGTGGTCATTAAAATAGATTTCAGTTGTACATGATTCAATATATGAAATTGATCATTTAAATTACTGTCATGCACAATGTTGTCATTGGTTTTATCTTTAAACTGTTGATTTTCTCTCAAATGACAAGTAATGTTCTAAATAGGTTCTTGACTATGATGTGTGTTTACTCCTAAGGCAGGTATAGGCTGCTGTGTCATGGGGATGATTGTAACAGGAGGAGTCAAGCAAGTCTGTCATTAAAACAAAATAAATATCTAAAAATTCCAGTCTTTAGCTCTCTCAGGGCCTAGCATAAGGGATGTCCTCACCTCTGTTGACAGATTTCTCATTCATGCACTGAGATTGAAATGTTTTTTGCATTATTTCAAAAGATATAATGCAAAAATATTGTAGTAATGGAAAAGCTGTTATCAAAACACAATTTGTTTTGTCCTAAGGCAAAACTATTTTAACAAGAAACTGTCAGTAAAGGCAACGCGATATCTATGCCATAACACTAATACATTTCAGAGTCCTTAGGGCTTTTTAAATATATTATGAAAACGACACTGGCAACCAGTCCTACACAATGCAATGAAAAGCATTTGATGTATTCACAAAATGCATTGTCAGGAATTTCAAAAGGCATCCAAACCTTCAAAAACTGACATGTTTGAGTGTTTTTAGTGTTTCTTTGAGTTGATGGCACACATGAAATGGGAATACCTGAAATATGCACTATGAAGTGATGAAATGTAAAAGTAGGATTTCATCTTGGTCCTTTTTCACTCTGTACAGGATGCATTACAACCTGCCCATCGCTGCAGGTGACATGGTGCTTTAGGGGCTGGATGTTCATCTGAAAGAACAGTTCCTGACCCTGGAGGATAATTCTGTGGTTCTCTTGAGTAAGGTACCTAACCTGACCTGCCTCAACAGAAACACTCTGCATGAAGTGTGAATCTGCATCTTAAAGAACCAGAAGGAATGAGCCATATGGTAACAGGTCTTTAAGTGCTATATCTATCCATCCATCCATCCATCCATCCATCCATCTTCCAACCACCTATCTATTGCTCAGCCACAGAGAGCCTGTCCATCCCCGAAAGCACAGGGCAGGAGGCAGGGGTATACCCTGGATAGCACATGCCACAGATACGCTTACATGCTATGCCAGTTTGCAGCCCCACTCTTTTTGCTAGTAATTCAACTGTGAGGATGAAGGCCAATAAGAATATCCAGGGAGATCCTCAGCATATGACACAGTTCCAGAAATTTCCCCAGCTTGCTTTGGCTGACCTTGCATATCACCACACTTTTCTACTCTAGAATCATGTGTATACATGGTTGTTTTTTTCATACATCCATTTCACAGTAACTGGTATGAATCATACATATAACATGATTCATGTTACTTCATACATGAATCATACATGAAGTGACTGGAAGTAATACCGTACTGTGGTGAGCCAGCATCCCTACCTTCTACCTTCCCTCCTTCCTGGGATTGGATCAGGGCTCCATTACCCTGTCCTGGACAGACAGTTATGGAACATTTATGGATGGACAGTCCTCCGGCTGTATATAGTATATTCTTAGAATGCATTTGATGTGTGCTGTTATTGTTATAAACATTTGTTCTAGAACAAATTACTCCATCGTTGCAATGGTAAACATTCTACTTAACTTTTGCTAATAATAACTAGATTATTTCTTTATTGGTGGGTTTGGTCAGACATAAACAAACTGAGTTGTTTGTGTATGATACCGTTCTCCATTCCTCATGCCTCTAAGTTTCAGTTTTTCCATACTTAAAAAAAAATATATACACACACACACACACATATACATATAATAAGCATATACAGGAATTGGCATCATATGATCATACATTACATTTATATCATTCATATGCGTACCTATTGATCACCACCCCAAACTTGCCGTTTGATTCGCCTGGTGAAACCCTTTGTGTTATTGGTGCACACTGTTTAATTTGCAGTGTTATTTATTGCCTGCCTGATTTACCGGCCCTGTCGCCACTGTCGTCTGATGCTGCCACTCTCTTAATGTGCCGATAGCAATCACTCTGCAGAAGGCGGCAGGCACCTAAGGTGGGAGTGAATCTGAAACTGAGCACCGTGTGAAATGTTGAGTCTCTGCTTCTGGACCTCTTTTCTATTGTCATTCACTTGGATAGATATGAGTGTCCGTCTCCGAGCCCGAAGTGTCCCGAATCTCCATCCATGATCGGTCCCTGCGATAGGGTGAAGCTTCAATTCCCCTCACGTTACCCTGAAGCCCCTTTGATGTGAAAAAGGGTGCTGACTCCCCCCCCCAACGGCGTCTGACAGCACGCGGATTGGGATGGGGGGGGGGGTTGGGGGCACGGAAAACGCAGACGCTGCCGCCGCCGGCGGAACAAGACAGGTCTTCTGGGTGAAGGTTGCCGAGACGACGGGCGAATGAATAATTCACATGGCCGCAGGTGGGGGGGGCTCCCGCCGCGGCCATCCCACACACGGGGGTGGGGGTGGGAAGAGATCGTGCGAGCAGAGGGGAAGGTGAAGTACCTGCACGGTCCGATGCCCATGTCACCGAGCGCCAATGCTTACCCTGGGGAGGATTTATACACGACTTCTCACCCACCCCCACGTGGTCTGCCCACAGCGGGGCGCCATTCACGCATTACAGGAGGCCGCCATTCCAACCCCAATCTTCAGCAGCCGCAAGTGTACATTTAGATTATTTAGATAAGCAGAACCATACGAGCGAACAATTGCATTGAAGTATAAATCAGATTCAAAACTCAATAATATGATATATGTAATATGCTATATGTTTATATGACGTCATGCATAATATTATGAATTATTCATATTTAATGAGTAGTCAAACATTCAATTATGCTAAATTATACCATTTTACAACAACCGATAAATAAATTAATGAATGAAAAAGAACAGCATTGATGTCATTTTTGAGAGCGATGCATTTCAATTGGAGTTTACATCTCTATTGTTGACTTCCATTGTTTTCTTGTTTTACTTCCCCCGACCCGTTTACCGTTTCACCCACTTTACCTCCACGTGTCCCTCACTTGCTGTCCCGCCCCCACCGGAGCCTCACGGGGCTTTTTAAATCTCCTTCAGGTAGCTAACATCTGGTGTGACTTGAGGACAGGCTGGTTTTGCATCTGCCTCTTGTCCCCCAACCTGTATGGGTCACCTCAGGACGTCTACTTGGGCTTCCAGGAGCTGTGATACCCCTGGATTTGTGCTTTCCAGCCATCCCCTAGCTTGTCCATCTCTACCCAGAACCCCAGGTCATTTACAACAACATCAGCGCCAAGAAAAATGAGCTCCAATTTGCTAGGCCAACTAATTACTCTTGTGCTGTCAGCACTGTGATCAAGCATGCAGCTTTAACCTCAATGCCTGCTCTTTAAATAAGTTCAGATTTTAGTTAATGCTAAACTTTACATTCCCAGTATTTAGGCTAGCTTTCAGAAAGCTCGACATGTTGATGACAGAAGAAAAGCGGGAATGCATTTTGCTCGAACATGAAAATGCAAATTTGTTGATATCATTCTTGCTGTTCTTTCGAATGGTTTGGAGATGGGTGATGGTTGAGCAAAATGTTTTATGGCTTATAGTGGTGTTACATTAGAACTGGGTGTTACATTAATATTGAGAACAGCAATGTACATATTATATATTGCTAAACGTGAGCTTGATGTTAGGCCTGATTCATTGCTGCTATCAAAACACATTGTAGAATCCATATACAGGGAAATGTTACTGAAAATACCAATTTCTTCTCCTAAAATGAGAAGAGGGGAATGTGATGCATTACAACAGTGCTATACATCCTGCACAGAAAAACTGAGTATGTAGACAGAATTTCACTCACTAAAAAAGTGGGTCTTCTGTAATTCAGATGCCGTTTTAATGTATTTGACAATTTACTTGAATGTAGGGATTCATTACTTGAAGCTATAACACTGGCAGCTGTTTTTTTTGTTTGTTTTTTGTTTTAAAAAAATTAAAGTAACCAAAGGGTCCTATTGTGACTATGAAGCCTTTAGCTCTATTGATGCCCCATTGACTTGCGCTTTCTCTGATGCCAAAAAATGCCTGGCATCATTGCAATAGAACAACAGTGACATCTAAAGGTAGTGCGCGGTATAACCAGCAGTGGAGGTGACTGAGCATGCTTCACATAAACCTGGACAATCAAGTGTGACCTGATCGATGACCTGAGAAGGACGATGCTAGCATGACAAATGGCATGAGAATTTGGTGCCAAATAGGGGCAGAGGAAACTCCGGAGCATAAACAAACCCGTGTTGTGTGTAACAGCAGGGGTGTGGGGGGGTGGGGGGTGATAAATAATAACCAAGGGAGAGCCTGCTTTTTTCAGAGGTCCACATCTTTGGCTAAATAAGCACAAATTTGTTTACAGGGGTCACGATCGGGGTTGTGATTCAGACAGCCTGAACTCTGAAAAAAATTAAACCCTGATTTGCAAAACAAAATCTTCCAAGAATAGATTTTTTTTTTCCCCCATCTACAGGATCCCTCCTTCCAGCACTGTGAGTCTGAGTTCTCATCATGAACTGAGTTTCCTGTATGGGAGACTACACATGGTGCCAGGTTGGACCCTGTTTGTTCCAGTGTTCGCATGATCCCATACAACATAATTTCACTCTCGTAAACCATAAACGTAACGTTCAACCCACCCTGAAACAGCAATCTATTAGAGTTGCCTTACACGACACAGCATCCTAAATAAATGCAATAACAAACATGATGGTTTCTTTGTCATAAGTAAAAAGCAACTGCTGCCACCCTGTGATAAAAAAAAATCCAACTTGAATAATATTAATCTGAATGTTTGCTTATAATTAGATTGATAAAATCTGGTATAATACAATTAAGACGAAGCTACAATTAATATAACAACAGGGTGGCTTATCTGGCAGGAATAAGCTAGCAAGTGTAAGCACTTTAGGAAGGGGTAGATCAGAGCAATGAAGAGAATCTCGAGTTTATGTCCCAATGAATCTTGTTTTAATGACGTAGTAATAAATTATGACTGTTCATTAAAGCATGATTTAAATATCTATAGCTTTAAAAATTGTATTATAAAAACTTATATGTACAATATTTATGTGAAAGGACACATTAGTTATAACCGTCTATTCGTGCATGAAGCATACAGCTGCGTCCAGATCCACTATTTGCAAAAAGCAAGGGCCACAGACTGCGAAAGATCTGCAAAGTACCTGAAAAACCCAGGGGTACAGAGCTGTAGACTAAATCAACAGAAGCTCTGTGTCCTAGAAAAAAACAACATAATACAATTTGTTGTAATTCATTGCATATCGTGGGACCCATGCCATGCGTTTGATCATTTTAGTAGAAATTGCACAGTTTACTGACTTATGTATCCATCCATTTTTTGTTTTATTTGTTGAAATAGTAATATAGTTAACAGAATCTGCTGTTTCAGATTTATGCATAAGTTTTCCTGTTTGGATTTGCAGAAATGTGATTGGATATAAGGGAGCAAGCAGGAAGTAGGAAGGTTTTGGTAGTTGGTATGATTAGAAAACCTATAATGGTTAAATGAATCATCCGCCATCCATTTGCAGTTATTTGGAAAACGTTGCAACCTCCTTTTACACGTTTTCTGGTTTTCTGTACCATAGACTAGATTCTCTCCAGCTGCAAGCAGGAAGTGCTTCAGCAGCTGGAATCGCAACAAAAGGTAATATGACTTTTACAACTATCAATACATAGCCCATCCTGGAATAGTAAATAGCACATACATCCCTTACTGGAATACTCTGTAAAAGTAGTTGTTTGGCCACAATATATGAATCCATCAGATTTTTGCATCTAGTATTATCAGTATTATCAGGTTAATATCAATTATTATTCCTTAATGTTGTAGTTGGTGGTTTGTTATGCTGTTGATATATTTATTTGCAAATGATATTTAGTTAAAACGTATATAGTTTTTTTTTCATTGATCTTAGTCATCATGTAAGTTTTTTCTGTTAAAGAAAATATGCAATATGCTGTAAGAAAATGACATGTATAGTTGATTCAGTGTGGCAGTATATTAGTTGCCAGGGTGTTTTTGCTAAATCTATCACCAATAAATAGTTGAGGTTGATAATTTCGCAAAACAAATTGAGGCTGCAGTTGTGATATCCTCACAATAGCGCCACACAGAAAATAAATTATCTGTGAGCTCAGCTGATGCTCACACTGCAGTCAGACAAATAGCGAGCCTCCTAATCCGTTTATGCCATTTTACATCCGAGGAAATAACATTTCCAAACATTTTGGACAAACTGAGTTGTGTTTTGCTCAGAATCACTGATCCATGCCCTTCCTTGCAGTCTAAAGGTCCAGGGCTGATATGGCTCTCTTCCCTGCAAAATAACAAAATTCAGAATCAGTTCTACATATAAATTATAGAATGTAAACAATAGGGAAAAACACATTTGAAAAGTGAAAATCCCTCTTGTTTTGAAACCCCTGGATTTGTTTTACTGTTATTTATTTGTTGGGAGTCTGAATTACTCTCATGCCACTTATAATGTCCTTTACTGGAGGTAGTTAAATTTCTTGATTTTGCATATTTATTTAGTACAGACTTTTCCCAAATTAAAGCACTTTTGAGAAAGCAGGAGCCGTCATTTCCTGGAATAGCTGGCCTCCTTATGGCGATAGTAGGATTTGAACCTGTGACTTTCTGATCTCCATCTCCATTTTCATGCTCATCTCAGGAATGGCGCTAAAATTTGTTCACGTATTTACTGAGCTTGAACCCAGCAGACTCTGTCTTGCTGTGGCTACTGTGACAAGTCATTGATTTCCTATTGCTGCTAAATGATGCATGACAGTATCGTTAGCCTTTATGAGGGTATTCCCAGCCAGCTCTGTGTGTTTAAGAATAATAATAATAATAACTGCACAAAGCACAGGTGCATTATCAGTATTTATTTCTTTATGACACCCTTTAATATACAATAACACATTTTTTAAAAGAATATCACTCTATTGACAAATCTATTGATTTGTCATTTTGAAATCCTCTAAAAATGTTGATGAATAGATTAATGAATAGATAGTGTATTATTGTAGAATTGTGATTAAAAGCCCCTTTATGACAGGAAATGAGTTATAATAGAGTGTAATTATAATGTCATATTAATAACATTAGTAAATTTGGACTGACGATGAATGTGATTTCCTGGCATGGTTAACAGCTTTATTGGGGAGATGCTGCCACACGGATAATTAAATGCACACGTATCTGTTTCACTCCCCCCAACTGGACGCCATGGCGATGTCTGGCGCTCCGGTAGCTTCCCTGAGTGGCTGTCTCAGCTCTGCGGCATACAAACATAAAACACGCTGAGAGTAGGATGCATTTCTGACAGCTCCTTTCCATTACTTGAGATTCCCACCAGAGACAGAGAAGGAGAGAGAGACAGGAGAAAAAGTAGAAAACTGCGGATATGGGGGACAGGGGGGTTCAGCTTGACTGATAGCAAGACTTGGCAAGACTCTGATGGTTAGACTTCCCTGCTTATGATTACGACTCAGGCTTCTCCTCAGACGGCTATCTGACATCTACAAAGATGGAGTCCTGTCCTGGGCTATAAGCACGTCGACTACAGCATTTCCCTACTTCACATTGCACAAAAAAGGTAATTTCAGTTGTCTGACCTGCATTGGTCCGATTGGCAGACATTAATCACAGGGCAGAGGGCCAGTCACGCGAAAAGACCAAGGGATCTGCAGGTAACATGTCATCGGCGTATGTGAACAGTCAGACCCATCCTTCCTGGGGTGACTTCTCCACAGTATTAAAATGCATCGGAATCTCGGGGGGGGGGGTGGGGGGAATTTGTGTCATCCTCGAGATGGCATCTGAAAACAGGGCAAATGATTTATTATTCATCTGTATGCATTTCAGATTTCTCACGACAGAGTCATGACTGGATTCCAAGACAATTATACCCTTTGATTCCTTGTACAAGGAACGCCACTAACAAGCCCTGCTCAATCCTTAAAAGCCAGACTTAATTCTGAGTTCCCAACCTAAAATTTGGATGGATATTTTCTTCCTGCTACAGACCTGATTGATATTCAGTTTCATTAGCTTTGATGATTTTTATAAGGACGTTCCCAGCCATGACTGTGTATATAAAAAGCCATAGCTCTTTAATTATTATTCTTACTATTTCAAATCCTGCAAACCAAAATAAGTAGTGAAACGATGGATGGATACATTTTAAAGGGGGGTTTCTCTCCGTTTATGTAGAATTAAGTTAAGTGTGGCTTTGCGATGTGGGCGGTGGGCCACGCGGACGGCGTCTCCTCAGCTCGCGTGGGCGAGTTGAGGACAGGAAGCTCGGCTCACCCTGCCGGCATGTGAATTATTCACACGGCTGCTCGCTGCCCTCGCCTGTCAATACGAGTGCCTGCGAGAGGAATGGCCAGCGACGCGGTGTCTGACAGGGCCAGAGGTAGCAAACTCTGTGTGGCATTTCTGCTTTTTTTTTGCATTGAGTGGAAAGAGGATTCTCCTTTATTATTCCTTAACATTTCAGACAGGGTGTATGCATAGACTGAAACCAAATAACAGTCAGTAACTGTAAAAATTGAATAATTAATGGCCATCTATGAATTGTTCATAAATTGATCCAAAATCCATCCATCCATGTTCCAGCGGCTTCTTCTTGACAGGGCTGCTGGGCAGCATGAAATCTCTCCCAGGCAGCAGGGGGCACATGGGAAGGATGCCGCTACATCCATCATTCAGTCAACAATAAAAATGCAAACATGACAGAGGGTACGAAACTCTTCACCCACAAGTTCTCAAAGGTCCTCCGATATCCTCTCCATTGTTCAGGTGTCTCTGTCGATATATTAGGCGAACAAATAATTGTTATTTTTATTCTGTGATGTCATGACACAAGACCGTTGCCTCAGTTTCTGTGTGTGACTAATCAGATGATGTGCCCTCTACTGCGGTTCACTTTCTCCAGAAACAGCGTTCCAAAATGCATGTTGGGTGCTCCAGCTCACGCTGAGTATGGGTTTATAGAGAAACCTGGTCTGAGACTACTATACTTCTATACTATACAATACTATACTATACTACTGATAGATCATCAGCGGACAGGGCTCAACAGTGGGTGATTCCTATATAAGAAAGGCTTGCAGATAATATACTATGCTTCTATACTACTATACTATACTACCGATAGAACATCAGTGGACTGGGCTTATCAGTGGGTCATTCTTATATAAGAAAGGCTTGCAGATACTGTACTATACTGCTATCTTATACTACTGATAGAACATCAGTGGACTGGGCTCGTCAGTGGGTGATTCCTGTATAAGAAAGGCCTGCAGATACTCAGCCTGTGCACCATTATTGTCCTTCCACCCAATTACTAGTTGAAGCCCTCTTCAGCCAATATGCTGATGTATTGCATCTCTCATTTTAAAAAGGGTCTATTCAGCCTAAAGAACTTGCAGTCTCTATTGGGAGAGGCTATCTGCATCCAGCATGACATCAGTTTCAATCAACTGTTAGATTATAAGGATCGTCTGTTTCCTGTCTTTATTGAAGGATATGTTTCGCTATGCAATCACACGACTCTATCAAGAGCAAATCAAGCCATTTATAAAATTTTTGACTAAAGTTCCCCATTACATTTCTTGAAATGCCTTATGGGTGTTTAGAATGATAATGCATTAATATAGCTGTTTGCATAGCTATTTTGTCATGTTCCATTTGAAATGCAGTGACCTTTTGCAAAACAGTTCAAGCGTTGACGCCGTTTTCTTCCAAGTACTCAGCATCTTTTTGACATGTTTATTAGCTAAGAAAGATTAATGGATGCTTGAATTAACCTTTACATAAAACTTTTTAAAAAGACTGCAGCAGTTCTCTGTCAGTGAATTTGATTGGAAAATAATCAGACTGCCTCAAATACAGAGGTGCTTTATTTTGCATTTGAGGCCTAGCTGAAGTGAACCGAAGACTACTTAATCTGCTGCCCAGCATGACGATTAAGCAGTTTAATCAGTTAATTAAGTAAAATGTATAAAAAAATAAGCAAACAGAGATGGAGGCCAAACTGTATTTTTATTTACTGCCAACGTATTACACGACAATTATGTTCTGGATCATTGAAATTCACTATTTTTGTAATGCCATATGAAACTTACTATTGTGCCATTGAATAATTTTGCTGTTGAGCAAAAGCTACTAAACTGAGTGGGAATGTGGGCTTAAGCCTAGCTATCAATTTCTTGTCTAAAGTACTTGTTAGAAAAGTTGTGATATTTTCTTATCTGATTGGTGCATTGTCATTCCGCTATAGCGTCACATGGGGAGTGTTTGCTTCACGGCAGCAGTTAGATATTCCTTTGGATATTCTTATTCTTTTAAGTGCTCTTTCATTTTGCATTTGATGTTTACTCAAATGCTACTACCCAGATTTATATTAGGTCAGAACATTCTGGTTCTTATAAAATGTCCAAATTGATCATCTGACATACCATAAGTCTTCATAAGATCTGTGTGTGCAGTACATGTATAAAAACAAAAAACATTTTGATTAAAATATTTTTTAAACCTCAGTGTCAATCTAATAATAATATACAGCATGTGAAGAAGTTAATCCTAAATTTAGGTAAGTATGTGTTACAAAGGTGCCTTTTTGCATTGCTTTATCTGGTTAAGCTAAGAAGAGCTGCTTTGCCCAAAAATTGCTCCCTATTCATCTTCATGCTGTACAAAGAATTCATGGCAGCAGATGGTAACCATGGTGACGAAGGTCATGAACTCCTGGAAGTCACATTCTGAGTCTCCGTCTGTATCCAAACTCTCCATCAAATTGTCCATGGTGGCCTGGTCCTTGATTTGCTGAAAAAATCAAATGACGAAGACAAACAGAGATCATACATATTTTCTTGGTTTCATGGATTTTTTTGAGAAGTACAAATAATATAAGGTCTCACCTCTAAGAAATTCGATAGCTCATTGTTAATCAAGTCTTTAAGTTCACTTTTTTTGAGTTTGTGCTTATCTCCCTCTTTTCTAGCATACTTGATGAATACTGTAACTATGGTGGCCAAGGAATTCTCAAAATCAGTCATTTTGAGGTTAATCTGGAAAACAAAGAAAGCACAATTAGAACTGTACACAACAGGATCATTATTGCACCATACAAAAATGTCCATTTTTTATTGTACCACCATTAAAAGGGTGAAGCACAGAAAAGTCTTATAAAAAACACAAATAACGAAACCCATCTGGCCTTGATTGGACTAACAGGCCTTGTTAGAGATTCTGCTGGGTCAGCAGAGGGGACTGGAGTGTCTGTGGTGTCAGGGGCATGAAAGACACCTCTTCTACGTGTGTATATGGGGTTTTTGGGGGTTAGGATGAATGTGTTTGAGAGTCTTTTTTATTTTCTTAAAGATGCATTGTATGCCATCTTCTTTTCTTAAAGGGGCCCCATCCTCTTTTTATTTCGCTAGTGCTGACTTAGTGCTCCACTAAAATGCCTTTGTTTGATTTTTGTTTTTTATTTGAACCCTCCAGTGTGTTGTCTCCCTAACATTTCACATGTATGTATAACAGGGATGTTCATTCAAGGATATTTCCAAAGATATTCATCATCACTCTTAATGTCATACCCATAATTGCTAAATATGGAAAACTAAAAATCATAAATCAAAACAAAACAAACCTTGACAAAAATGCCATTTGTGAATTATCGACCAATTCAATATTAAAAACAGTTCATTCTTTTCTACCAAGGCAGCAGTTTCTAACTACTTTATAATCTAATGGCCATCAGTGCAGTGCTTTGAGAGAGGACACTGCCTGACTATGAACAGCAGGTGGCGATGTGTTTCAGAACTTGCATTCAGGACGATATGGTATCTGTTTACATCTCAGTACTGCTCTACCCTTCAGCGTTTAGAAGTCTGCTCTACCAGTCACATGTTAAACTGTAAGCCTCTTCATACTGAAATATCTTCTAATGAACTTGCTCATATTTTGAATACTCTATGGTCATAAACCATAAAGACAATGCATATAGCTTCCAGTCAGTACTGCCTGTTGGGTTACCAAGCCAGCTATTGATCTCAGAAGGTAATGTCCAATAGTATGGATCTTATAGCATCACAAGAACATCTGCCTTTCCCTAGACAGGTTTCAGATAACAGTAATCAAGAATCAGTTATTTAACTAACAGAAGACTGCAGATGGTGAAAGCACTTATGACCAATCATTAAGGCTTACTCTTCCACAGCAATTCAGCAAAACAGAGCAGTGGGTATAGTGAGCAATACAATATCATCTCGCCAATGGGGAAGAAAATTAAACTTACCGTAGTGTTGCTGGGAGAAAGGAGGATATTTTCAGGACTGAGAAAGTGATATCAGGGAGAGGCAGAAAGGGCTTTTATACTAAGTATTATGGGGGGGAGGGGGGGCAGTGCTCTGGACAGCACCCGTGTCAGTCCATCTTGCAGACCAATGGGGAGGGGGGGCATGCGGGGCTGGCCTGTGGCGTAGCCTCACTCTTAACTTTAATGGGTACTCAGATAGAGCCCTAACTGGCATCCAAAACTTTAACTAGGCTATAGAGATGAATGTCAGCTCACTTTGCCTTTGATAAACACACAATATCATGCGTGCTTTTTCTCCCCAAAAATTCAAAATTCCATAGTGAAATAGTTTCATAATTTGACACTGAGGTATAACTGAATGTCTCTAAATTACTTATTGTGCATGACTGAGACTGTGCATGTGTGTGTGTGTGTTTGTGGCCTGCGATGGCATCCCATCTGGGGTGTAACCCAATCCTATGCCCTGCACTGCCTGGGATAGGTTCCAGTCCCCCCCCCCCGAACAGTCCTGACCAGGATAAGATTTTGGAAGATAGATGGATGGATAGTTGGTTGGTTGGATGGGTGGTATAAAAATATGAACAAACAGCTGGGCTATAAAGGTGTAAGAAGAACTAAGAAGGAGAGACATCTGGAAAATTAATTAAGCTGTTTATTGACGTTCCATCTCAGTTACTTAGAAAAACGTATTTTAGTAATCATATGCATGGCTTATTTTGTGCTTCAAATAAACATAAAACACTCAATATGTGCCGACAGATGACCTCTTTTCAGAAGGGCGCTTTTACTGTCTTTACGATGTATACATTGTGTTTCGCTCCCATTCCATTTAGCCTCTTTTATCTCGGTGCGCATAGAGAATTTTCAGCCTTGTGCTCTTTCTTTAATTGTCATGGAGCTTCTGGTCGCTGCGATTGGCACAAAAGGGCCGTTGTCAGGGGCTCCGGACAACAATGGCCTGCTTCAGAGGAAATGGATGGCAGCGCATGTTAATGAACAGGCCCCTTTTCTCCAGCAGAGCTGGCCAGACGTGTGCTCCCTCCATCCACAGACTGCTAAGTAGGTATTACTACTAGCATCACACTCTGGCTGCAGGGAAATAATGGCATGTTTCTGTCTGCGTAGCGATCAGTAACTCCTTGTAACTGTTTCAAGTATGTTAGCAGGTCATGTGAACGTCAGTAATGCAGGCTGCTTCAAAATGTCAGCACAGGAGTAAAATTTAAAAAGGAATTCATTATATATA
>JAODJW010000035.1:6264961-6275413 GCA_026777045.1 Hyperopisus bebe | reverse complement strand
TTCATGATAGATTTTTGTGTGTGATGTATGTTAAGTGTGTTTAGTGTTTTGCAAATCACTGTGTGTAGAGTTTTGCAGCAAGTGTGAGGTTGACAATGTGCTTATAGTTGTGCAAATATGGGCTGATGTTTTGCTTCTTGAGTATAAGGTTTTGCTAATAGTGTACTACTTTTAATTTTAGTGTGTAAGCAATCCAAAAAAACTGTAAACCCCTGTTGTTCCAGAGACTGTCTGACCCTGCTTTCCAAAACCACATTGGCAAAAATAAGTAAAATGTATTCTGGATCAGCTGGCCCCCTGTCCGGGGTTGTTCCCTGCCTCGTGCCCATTGCTTCCGGGATAGGCTCCGGACCCCCCGCAACCCAGTAGGATAAGCGGGTTAGAAAATGGATGGATGGATGGATATTCTGGATCATAAGTATTAAGCAGGTGTTTTAGTACATTTCAAACTTTTATTGTTTATACAGCTAGATTTTGGCAGAAGTAATTAATATTAAGTACTCTGCTATATCATGCTGGTATTTTAACCTTAAGGTGAAACGCGTAGTTATTCAGCCAGCTCTGGTTAGTTTTCAACATCACTGCAGGGAGTTTAATAACAACATGATAATTGCGATTGTTAGTAAAAGATTTTGATTAATCTAACATAATGAAGTTTATTATAGAAAATTTAACTGCCCTGGATAATATCTCATCTTCAGTCCTCATTAGAGAATTCTTTTACAGGCCTATTAAATGCTCCTGTCCAGTATAAGCAGCTCAAAGAAGAATGGATGGATGGATGGATGGATGGATGAATATATTTAAATTTAGGGTTGTTTGCATTTTCCACTAGAGGCCAGCAGAAATGCAGTGTGCGCTAAGTTTGCTAAATATCTATTTCTATGTGGTAAAAAAGATATTATGCTATCCAGTATCTTTAGATATCAAACTATCTTTACTTATTGGGCAAATGTTTAGCTGCAACTAGAACTTAAAAAGGCATTTTATTTGCAGCTCTCCTACAAATATTGATCATAAATTGTGTGTGATATCCCTTGGCTCTCATTTAATACAAGCTTGCCAAGAAAGGGAATTGCATTAGCTTCGGTGTAATCTATGTATGCATCTGAGTCATTGATTCTTTTCTCTGAAGTGAATTATATTGCCATTGTGGCTAAACTGTAATAAACACTTAAGATGGCAACAAGTCCAAATGAAATATTTTTTAAAGAGGATACTTTTTTGATGTATTTACTGTTATTGCTGTATTGTTGTTGTTACTCCCATACCCAGGAATCAGTGGTGTTAAGCATAGATCATGTCTCCTGTAGATATTTTATAGCCGCTGTCTGAAAAGTGAATTCTCAGGCTCATGTAGTCGATGGCCTTAAATGATTGATGGAATGAACGTCCAGGCGTGATGGAATGCCTGTCTGGTTGCCGGGACCACACAAGGCTTTGACAGCCACAATGCTCCACACATACTCGAGATCTTCTGATTGACATTCCATTCTTACTGCCAAATGACTTTGCAACAAGACGCGGCCCCGATAACATCCAGACCAATCCATGTTTATGAGTGTCGCCCTCATCTCCCCATCGCTGCCGTGAGTCATTGGTGTACCTCTGGCTTTTGCTGATAAGAGCATTTTCAACAGTATCAGCTACATTTGGCCCAGAGTGAAAGATCTGGTCAATTCCCAGTCATGACGCAGAAGTACTCAAAACACATGAACAATTTCCCACCAGGAACTAGAATTTCCCCATGGGAGACACATTCATCAATGGCTCAGGTGGCTGGGTGAAAAAAAAATGCAAAAATTAAACATACAGGGTCTCTGAGCAGCCAAATAGTTAACAAGCAGAGCGTGCGCCATTCCCTCAGCGTTGGGCATTTCAGGTCCAGAAGTTACACATCCAGACCAAGATTTCTTCAA
This sequence comes from Hyperopisus bebe, assembly GCA_026777045.1. Taxonomy (NCBI): domain Eukaryota; kingdom Metazoa; phylum Chordata; class Actinopteri; order Osteoglossiformes; family Mormyridae; genus Hyperopisus; species Hyperopisus bebe. The sequence continues at coordinate 6,273,494 of JAODJW010000035.1, read as the reverse complement.
GGTTTCTACTAACCAGTTGAATACTCTGTGACTGTAACTCTTTATGCTCAGCTGGTTGGTCGAAACAAAATCCCGGTCTGGATTTGTAGCTACTGGACCTGAAATGCCCACACTTATTGAGTGTAGGAGAACATGTTAACAGCACCATTCTCTCAGTGAGCGTAGGAGAGTGTGTTAACAGCACCATCCCCTCAGTGAGTGTAGGAGAGCGTGTTAATGGCGCCATCCCCTCAGTGAGTGTAGGAGAGCGTGTTAATGGCGCCATCCCCTCAGTGAGTGTAGGAGAGCGTGTTAATGGTGCCATCCCCTCAGTGAGTGTACGAGAGTGTGCTAACAGTGCAGCATCCCCTCAGTGAGCATAGGAGAGCATGCTAATGGCGCCATCCCATCAGTGAATGTAGGAGAGCATGCTAATTGCGCCATCCCCTCAGTAAACTTAGGAGAGCATGCTAACAGCACCATCCCCTCAGTGAGCATAGGAGCGCGTACTCACAGTGCCATCCCCACAGTGAGCATAGAAGAGCATACTCACAGTGCCATCCCCACAGTAAGAATAGGAGAGCGTACTCACAGCGCCATCCCCTCAGTGAGCATAGGAGAGCGTACTCACAGCGCCATCCCCTCAGTGAGCATAAGAGCGCATACTCACAGTGCCATCCCCTCAGTGAGCATAGGAGAGCGTACTCACAGCACCATCCCCACAGTGAGCATAGAATACCATACTCGCTAATACCATGTTTCACAGGAGCCTGGGGCTGAGACATGTCCAGGCTTGTACTGCATTCCTCACATGACTGATACCATATTCAGTATAACTGCGGTCCCTGGGCAGCTGCAGCCTCCGGGAGATGAGATAGCATTAGTCTTAGGAGAAAACAACTACTCCTTCTTTTCCATCTAGTCACACGACAGACTTCCCTGTGATTCACTACAATCACTCCTACACTAACTTTGATATGGACAGTGCTTTTTTGTTTTGATTTTTCACTTTTATTTGTATAGCTGTTGGATTAAACATACAAATGTTACTTCTGTAACATCTGCTTATTTTTTGGTACTGGAAAATGCTGTCCAAATGTATAGTGGAAAATATGTAACAATGGGCCCTACAAATTACTTCAGGGCATAGTCTAAAATGAATACAATTAATTGCAGTAAAATCAAATGTAATTGACATTAAAACCAATTGTGCCGCCTGGTTTGAATGAAGAAGCCTTCCACAAACATTCCTGTTACATTCCTGTTACAGGGCCCATTGTTACATATTTTCCACTACACATTTGGATAACTAGTGCCCAGTTATTCCTACTGTTAGCTGAGGCTGGTATCAAGTACATCCGAAATCAGCAAAAACACCTAGAAAAATACATAATGCATACCATGATTTGACTGTAAATCAGCACGGGAACCTTTTTAGAGGACTTGATTGGTTTTAATTAGCTTATAAGTAATCATAACAAATCCATTTGTGACCTTTACTGTACCGATTTAATTGAATATGGTAGTGAACAAGCTTGTCAACTGCAGCATCTAAACAGTTTATTTGGTGGAGCCTAGTTTCCTCTGTGAACCAAACTAATATCACATGCCTGTGTTTAAGGCAAGGCCAGCCGAAGGCCAGCCAAACCAATTACAGGAAGAACAAATAATTCTTTTGTGTCTTGCTGGTGCCGACCTGCACCCACGCGTTTTCCCGGACCTTATCTACACAGCACCTCACGTCCAGTCCAAACAAAACATCAAGGCAGAAAGAGCCACCATGGAGTATTAATCCTGGGTTTGAGATCTCATTTTAGCGTATAGCAAATGCCGACGTACCATAAGTACATGTGGGAAAATTGGTATCAAGGCAAGCCCATACATGCTCAGGGTCCACCTACCCCAGTTTAATTTGACCTCCCCAGCCAAAATATATGGGGTGGTGCTATGACTCGCTGTGGACAGTAGGGGGAGCCTTCAAGGATATGTGATGAATGGAATAGATGAACTCTATACCGATGTTAAAACATAGCACAGCTAGCTTGTTGTTAAGAAATGATACAGTAACTTAATTACGGTACTTGACCCAAATTGTTACAATAAATTTTACTGAGTAAAGCATCAAGCTGTATTTATAGCTGGTAGTGAAATTTGCTTTGGATGAAAATGTCAGTTAAGCAATAAAAGAATAGCAGTAATGACGAGAAACGCCTTTTAGATAACATATCACCAGCTCATACTGCATATGCAGGGCAGTGAGTGTATTTTTGAGATACAATGAACAGTCTGTCCACTTCTCACAGAAATAACAGATTGCTGACTCCTGCCATGGTAATCGTGCTGTGGGACAGCTTCCGAGGTACATTCCAGGGTGTTTCCCAAATGTACAGAAGGAACATATCATTGTAGAGTGACGTCTGCTCCTTCGGGAATGGGAAATATGCAAATGATCTAAAATGCAGTGTTATGGCTTTAATCTTTTACAGAAGTGTTGTGTATAGAGGTGTAGTTTATATGACCTACCCATTGAAGAGTAATTTATGAGAAATTTTACAGAGATGGCAGGTGCCGTAAAAATTAAATAAGGATCCCATTGTAAAAGTGTTTGCATAGCCTGTAATAAAGTAAACAGGGCTTGGCAATATGCAGTGAGTGATGCCTCTGTTATCCAATCAATGGTCAGGAGGGCTAGCAGGGCTGTCCATGATTCGCTGCCGTTGTTCTTAAGGAATGCAGGGACCCTCCCCCCAGAACGGACCCCCTGTGTATCCCGGGTAATGTAGCTGCCCCCTGAGGCTCTCAGAAATAATCCCAGCAGGCTTAGCTCCATGGCCTTCAGTCACATCACACCACAGTTCTCTTCATTACTTCCCTCTCATCATCTACCTCTCTGACCCCTTCACCAGCCTGGTATCTCTTGTCATTCCTCTTCTCAGACCTGTAATTGGATGGCATGATTCCCATCTGTGAATGAACCGTTGTATTTTTATTTTTTGGTTTTGTTGTTATTCTCTATAGTTTCTTGTTTACTATGGAGTCCATAGTGATTAGAAGGCTTCAAATGCTCTTTTTCCTTTCCTGAGCTAAAGTTTTCCTTTTTAATCATCATTACATCATTTAAATAATGTTGTGTAGCAAGATCACTACTTCTTGGTTCAATATCCATCCTCTGGCTCTCATTTCTAGCTCAGCATGTGCTGAGAATAGCCGACATTTAGCTGGATTTTTCAGATCCTTGGGTTTTTATGATCTCTGTGATGCTGAGTGTGTGTCCTTTACTTGACTGGAAGCCTGATTATAGATATCAATTCATCCATCTTCCAGCCTCTTATCACAGTCAGGGTCATGGCAGGGGGGCTTGGAAGCCTGAATAAAAACATCCATCCCTCCTCCATCCATCCATATATCCATACATCAATCCATCTCCCAACCATTTATCACAGTCAGCCAGCACTGGGCACAAGGCTGGGGTAAACCCTGCATGGAATTCCAGTCCATTATAGGGCAACACTGAATATATTTCACTTGCAATGAAGGTGACAATAATTTATTTTCCACAGCATTAAATTGCAGGATTTCCAGGCCCAGATTAACTGGGCAACTTATCCGGCAGTGTAGCTGCCGGAGAATAGAGCGGCAAATACAGTGCATCCAAATACATGTCGACCTCTATTTCCCCGAAACTGTAAGGAAAGCAGGAGGTGGGGCTGATTTACACCTCTGTCTGACGAATGTGATAAAGCCCAGAGCAGTTAATCGATTTTGCCGATCTTCTTAAGCCTGTCTTAGCAAAGCCCGATGAGCTAGTGGGTTAGCTGTCGTTGTGATGTGCAGACATCATGTAGCCTGTCAGAAGATGAGGCTCCAACTGCTGTGCAGGCGAAGTAATTACAGGAACACACAGGGGTGCTGGGATTTTGTTCTGATACACATTCCATCTGCACCACGTCAGGTTCCTTCAGCTTGTTGATGCAAAACACGGCAATAGATGTAAGAAAAACCTTAGATTTTTTGCCAGAGATGAAATCTGTATCTTTGTAACATACAAAACATAAAGGGATCAGTGAGTAAAAACCAGCCCCCAGCTCCAGAGGCTAATGTCACATGGTTAGCGCTGCTACATCGCTGGCTTCTGCCAGCAATAATCCGTTTTTATAAGCTTCAGTGTTTCACAAGGGTTGTTTGTTACACAGCTTCCGTGGCAACCACAACTGAGAGGTTGCCATGACAAAGTTGCCATGGTAAACTGAGTTATTTGAATAGGTGAAAAGGTGCTTGGAATATTTTCTGGAAGCTGCAACTGGAATAAGTGGAATAGGTAAAAGGCTATAATGCACTGCTCGTTAATTATCAAGGCAGCACTGGATTTCCCTTTTAAAAGCTATGCTCAGGCAGACTTGGGACTCTGACATATTTTAATTTGTTACATGACAATTAAGTCTTTTTTGCACTATATGTTTGTATCTGTACCCCTCACGTACCGTACTATGTATGCAAAAGATTTTTTTCCTGGGATAAAGTATTCATCGCATCCATCCATCCATCCATTGTCTGTAACTGCCTGTCCTTTACAGAGTTGTAGGGGATCCGGAGCCTAAAGTATCTAATTTTGCTATCTTAAACAATACTATTTGTTTCTTCCTGTACTGTTTCTTGCTTGTTGCAAGGGGAAGTGCTAAAAACTTGAATTGCCCTACTAATCTCTGTACTGGACCACTCCCCAGTAAGTGTGTTTCCGGGTATGTGACCTACAATCAGTACTGTAGTGCTCTAGGCGAGTTTCACCGCTGACGGCCACCCCAGAAGTCACCACCCTAGGCGATGGGCTATGTCGCCTCATGGGTGGAAGGGTACTGCCTGCAATTGACTGGCCATCCCACTGCCCTACACCTAGGCTCCAGCACCCCATCCCCCCCCCCGTACCTGCTAACTAGATGGAAGATGGACAGTTGGATGTCGTAATACACTGCAGTGGGCCTGCTCCTTAACCACTGCCCTGTACACATATCTTCTGCAGTGTGCATCATAGATTCGGGCTGGGAGATCGTAATAAAGTGGTGATATGGATTCACAGCACGAGCCTGGACCTGTGAAGTGCTCCGAGGGTCATGGAGACACACAAAGGGTTGGACATCTCATTTCCAAGAAGTGTTCTTCAACATTCACACACATTCCTTTAATCAGAGTCTAGCCTGGGTACCGGAAGTTGGTGCATAAGACGTCCTCTTGTTGAGCAGCAGTGGAGCAAAGCACCCAGAGCTTAATTTAAGGCAGAGAAAACAGCGTGTGCTGATTATGGAGTATTTAAGTATTTTTCATCTGAGCAGCTGTGTCATATCAGTGTCATCTCACGCTGTCTCAGTCCCTGATCCTTTAAGGTCAACCCAGGAAGCAGCCCCCCTTTGCTGCAGTAAGTCTGGTGCCTTCATTTAACTTATTTATTTAACAAATGCTGCAACATGAACAAAAATATTACTGATCCCATTTGATGTGAAGGTAATAATTACATGGCTGAAAATTCAGTTTGTGACCAGATCACTGTGGTTTTGTAGTGTGTACGCGTGTAGCATAGCCGTGAATTGCAACATGAACTACCTTAAGAATATATTCAGCTAGTCCGAAATATTAGGATTGCAACATCGCTGGTGTAAAATCCCGTATACCAAACCACATACTGTGTATATATAATACAGAATATTATTTTATGACACCAATGGATGTAATACATGATAAAAATATTGTACCTGACAAAAACACTATAGCAGAAGGTTAATTTAGACTGACATTATGTCGAGAAGCAACTGGGCGTATAAAGAGTAATTATACCAAAGGCACCACAATGATATATTGGTAATCTTAACATTAAAATCAGGAATAGAATTGCTTGCATATCTTAAAATCCTTCCTGCTCTTTACATACTATGTCACAATGTATCCCCTTAGGGGACAGACCCATTGGCTTCATTTAATATACCAGAAAGAACTTTGTTTCAGTGCAAATTCATTATTTCACTACAGGTGTGAATTGCATTGCCACAGGCTTTCTTGAGCTTAACAAAACTGCTTTCACAACTGCAAAAACAAGTAGTTTGACAGAATCAGGGGAGTGACAGAATCTTCTTTAATTACTAATCTGTTTTTTAATCTGTTTTAATTACTGAAAAGCAGGGGACTGTTAAAGGACATTCTTTTCAAATGGAACGGTGTTATTTTACATACAGCAGCTAGGAATGGCATTATTTCTCAAATTTTTGTCCCCTTTGACACTGTCTGTCTGTCATGGTTTCCCCATGATATTGATGCTCTGTTTGCCTAAAAGGGCATTTGGCAACACCCTATACACACACCTCCCCCCTTTAAGATGGAATACTGATCATTCATGGATGCCGTGGTGATGGGCGCTATGGCAACTGGAATCTCAACCTGAACGAGGCAGAGAGCCTAATAAGGCAGAAGTTTTTTTTCTTCCCTAGAGAACTGATAACTTCCAAACACTTTCAAAAATGTTCACAGCTTAACCGTGTTTATTTACATCCCCAAAGGGAGCTGAATTATCACCACTGAAGCAAATGATCAATATTTAATCATGTTTATTCTACATCATGCCGGCATTTCAGATTTCAGTTGCTGCACAGATTATGTTTAACACTTTGATAAATGAAAAAATTAACCAGCAAGTTAGTTAACCAGTATTACTAGCAAGATAGTTACCGGTAAAGTCATTAAAACGCGTTATAAAAGTATTTTTATTGTTGAAATATAGAACCATGTCTATTTATGAGGAAACCCAACATAAAGACGAAAATGAAAGATGCATTTGACACACACACACAGACACACGCACGCACACACACATATATATATGTGTGTGTGTGTGGATGTGTGTGTGCATGCGTGTGTGTGTGTGTGTGTGCGTATGTATCTACAGAAATCAGGCCATATGCATTGCTGGAAACTTTAGCAAGACCCAACAGGGAACACTTAGTGATTTATTTATAAATTTTCCCTTATTATGTTAGAGCCTCGAAAAAACCTGCCAGAGATAAAGTGAAATTGGCTGTAAGTGATGTTTGATTTCCTTTCTTAGAAAAATGCCACCTAATCAGTAGCCTTTATAAAATTCCTTATGCAGTCCTGCCATGTGAGGGTAAAGGAAGCGTCACCGAAGGAGGCCGCACTCGTCACCTGACTGACTGTGTCACAGAACTGAAAGGCCTGCAGGCCCAAGCGTGTGACTTCCTCCCGTGAGCGAAATGCCCGATAAGGTAATGTGCCTTGTTCCACACTGAGACCACTACAGCGCACATTCCATTCAACTTATGTGACAGCACTGGAACGAATGAGTCCAATAGCACTCAGCTGGGGTGGAGTACAGGGCCCCCTTTATGCATTATAATGCTAAATAAACATTGTGAATTTAATATACTATTACATAAGACAGCAGAGAGACAGACAGACAAACAGACAGGTAGGCAACAGTGAAAGCTTCATTGCTGCTCATGGTTTAGGCAATCAGCCAGATTTAGCCATCCTACCAGAATTTGATGGGGTCAAAGGTGAAGCAACTGGATAGTGTGACTGGAAGTTTAACTTGCTGACGTCAAATGTCAACAGAGAAGAATAAAATGTCTGGGATCCTTACTCATAAGCTTCTCTGGTCTCATAGCTGAAACGGATACATGCTAATGAATGTATATTATAAAATCTGCCTACCTCACACATAGACTGCTATCAAGTGAGACTGTCCTTAGCTGATTATCAGAGTAGATTAAGGTGACATTGTCCAGGAGCAGACCAGCTGATTTTTTCTCACACCTGGTGTGGAATTTGTAACTTTTGTCTGTGCTAATACACAAACCGTGACCTCTAGACCTTCTCTTTGATGAAGCCTCCTCAGCGACTGGCCCTGAATTCTTTTGCAGCTGCAGTAATGCTTTCCACCGCAGCACTCAGGGAAGCAGAGCTAATCACAGGCCATCACACCAAACCAGGCAAACATGCCGGTTCAACTCAATTCAAATCTGAAATAAGAAACATTAACTAGTCAGTTACCTACCAGAAATGCATTTAATAAAATTACACGTTGGTATTTTGCTTATACCAGCGAAATGGTAATATTCAGGGTCATAATATGTATTTGTCAAAAATAATTGTAAATTCAGCACATGCCCTATCATTATAGCTTACACTGGCTGGTTTCATTGTAAGTTCGATGAAACTTAAGAGAAGTCGTCGCCAAAATCGAATCCATAATACAATGCTTTTGTAGCAAAGGGGCAAAGTAGTGACATTACGTAAATTAAATTATATTAATCAATTTAAAACGAATCGTTAGGGTGGATGTGGAATACATTGTCATCAACACGTATTTTCCGGCACTTAACTACCTTGGATAGCCGCCATCGTAAAGTATGCAAAGCCACTTATCCAGCTTTGTTTGACTGAATAAACACTATTGTTATTCTGTATTGGGGCTTACATGCGAAATCCTACAATCCTACAGTCCAGTCATTATGTCCAGTTATAATAACAACGTGTGTGTGTGTGCGTATAT
>JAODJW010000035.1:6248323-6264894 GCA_026777045.1 Hyperopisus bebe | reverse complement strand
ATGTGTATATACAGTACTTTGCTTATTATCAGTTAGCGTTCCTGTGTAAAATAGTGACAGAAAGTTAGGAATGTAACCCGAAACTGGCCGGGATGACCTCACGGACGGCGGCTGGATTGTCCCTCCCTCCCTCCTCCCTGAAGCCCTCCCCTCCCTCTAGTGAGATCACCAAAGCCGCTGCTTTCTTTCCCAAAGTCCTACAAAGGAGTAACGCCAGCCGTACCTGATGCCAACAGCGCTCCTGTTTTGGATGTATGCACTTCTATACGGGAATCTAATCAGGTAAATTATGCTACTTTATAACAAATAATCGCATCCGTTGGCTGATTGTTTGTAGCTACCTTTGTATTGGAGAAGCGCCAGCTCCTGATCAGCGTGAGCTGGGCAGTTTTGTTTTGCTGTAACTTAATTGAAGGCGTCTTCGGTTTCACACGAAGGACGCTGGTAATCCTGAAACTGATACAAAGTAATAATCCATGTAATTAAATGCAGGAGTCCGCGGTGTATTTAATGCCACTGCGGGATTCTGCACGTATAACGGAACAAATGGGATAAAATCGTGCATATGCTATTCATGCTTCGTTTATTATTAATCTGTAATTTTAGCAGTCGCACTCGACAGGGTTTATTAACTTGCGATTACTTGTTGATTTTAGTTTGAGTAGCTGTTTTCTGTGTTATCTCGTACCAAGCAGCAGTAGTGTTTCGATGATGTTAGTTTACTGTCCTTCCCCAACGCAGCAAGTAAATATTCGTCGGGTAATTTATCAAAATACGGCTCTTTGCTCTTTCAAATCTTGCAATTGCACCAAAGAAAAGGCCGATTAATTCAACCTTTAGCTCCTGATTGCAGTATTATTTATTTAATAAATACTTTTTAAGGTCTGGCTTCAAGCGTCAAAAGCAGAGGCAGAATTCGATCAAATATTCCCGAAAAGTCTATAATACCACCGAACAATGTGGTGAGGCACAGATGGGTTGTTCCGTTTGAATGGCGCTAAATAAATAGATGCGTCGTTAAACTTAAGCCCTGAAAGAAAAAATGAACCCCTTTTAGGCTACTTATTTAGGTGTATATTAATAATAATAATAATAATAATAATAATAATAATAATAAAAATAAGCCAGGCGTTCCCTAAGCCAAGGTGAACCAAACGGAAATGATGGAGTGAAATGTGAATGATAGCTGTGTCTAAGGCGGACTTTTCTTCCCTAGTTGGGTAACTTTGTTCGCTGCATAACACCGGGCATGCATATCCTTAATTCTTCATGCAACCCCACTCGCTCTTCCCCCCTCAATACTTTTTAAAATTATTATGAACTTCGATTATTAAGCAGCATAATGATTCCGGAGCTTTGCCAGATTAAGTATGGTCAGAGACGTGTGTAGCCTAGCCGTGTTTTCTGTGCTTTACGTTTTGCTACCACAACTGCTTACGTCGTCTGAATATATTTATCAGAAAGAATGTACTGAATAAAAACAGCCATTAATGTGTTTCTTTATTGCAAAGCGGTTTCTTAATTAAAGCGGTTCTATGGGCGGTTAATTAAATGGCTAATTTGTAGACAGCTCAACTGGAAACGATCTTAAGGGTAACATCTTCTAGACCAGAACACGGGAACCTCATCCCTAGCGCACTGCTACAGCGCCTCCTATTCCCAAGTTCTTGCTTAATTATTTATACACTAATGCATGTTTTATTTATACTGCCAGACCATAAGAGGTTCTGCTTCCATATGTATAATTTTATACAGCAAGGTTTTCTATGTATGCTCACTGTTTGTGATGACGGACAGCTTCATTCCTTAGTTCATTCATTCATTCCACAGATGTTTGAGGAAATTATAAATACATTTGCACAGGTTGTACTGAGACAGCTGGAATTAAAACATGCTTTTTCGTAATAAATATTATAGAAGCAGACAGACACCTGTTTAGGAAAGCAGAGCACTCTCAAAAAGTACCCCCCCCCCCCCCCCCAGACATGCTGATGGGGCCATTTTATCCAGATGTAACACTCGCCGTATCGTTGTCTTCATGGACGCCCCAGGTGGAAGGATTGAATGGGTTTGGATGTACTGGTTTGTGGGGTATTACCAGTCACCCCCAGGGTCATTCACTCTCAGTAACAGGGAAAAGGACAGTGGTCCTCCCCAAAATCAGATTTTACTGTATTGGTCAGCTACACCTACATGTAGCCAATTGTATTGGTATTAATGCATACCTAAAAAATCATTTAAAAAGACACAGGGCATAAATACTAACAAAGAGACTTAATGTGCCTGTGTTAAGTACTACCCACAGAGGCAGTATAACGCTCAGTGTGCCTCTTGGCTGCCCAGTGCACCTGTCTGTCAGGCGAGGACAGAGGAACATATTTGCATGTTGAAAGGCACACAGAGGGGGGTTGGGTTCATCCAAGGGTGCATTCAAGCTCTCGGAGCAAACAGACCCCTCAGAGGTGTGACCCATATGCCGTGGCTCTCCACTGCTACTGGGTACCAATCCTAGATCATACTGGAGCAAAACCACTATGAATAAGGTCTCAGACTGGGCCTTTTTATCATGTCCCCCCACCCTTATTTGTACAAATGAGTTCAGAAATAAGTGGTGGGCAGTGTGCAGGCAGCAGTATATGCAGTACACCAGGTGCTGGGCGGTGTGCAGACGGCAGTATATGCAGTGCGCCCGGTGCTCGGTGGTGTGTGGATGGCAGTATATGCAGTGCGCCCGGTGCTCGGTGGTGTGCGGATGGCAGTATATACAGTATGTATGCTGGGCGGTGTGTGGATGGCAGTATATGCAGTGTGTGTGGAAGGCATTATATACATGCTACACAGTGTAGTTTCCCTGAGTTTCTCATCCATTTTGCTCCATAGACAAAAAAAAGAAACGTCCTGTTTCTCAGCACACAAATTTTCTGGTATTTTTAACACACCTGCCTTTCTGGTATTTTTTTATTCGTTCTTTATCCCAGGCAAATACCCAGCGTGATATTTTTATCATGGAAAAATTAGACCAGAATGGCTATTAGAGTGTATTATTCACAGCCATTTAAGGAATTAGACATATGGCCGTTTGTGGGTAGCATGCCCTTACAGTTCTGCACAGCCAGAGCCTACACTTTAATATACTCTGCATCCTAGGATAAAATATTCAAGGATTCAGAGGATTCAAAAGCGTTTATTGTCGTTTGTACAATGTGATGCTTGCTTGCATGCCTCCCTGGAGACTTCAACAACATGTAACAATAAAGAACAATAAATAGCAACAGATTGAGAGGAATAAATTGAATTTAATATACATACACATGTACAATAACATGCAAGTCGGACAAGGTTGTCAGGTTAGAGTGGCAGTGGTTAATAAATGACAGTGGCCTTACCTGTCTAGTTTTGTTTTTATGTAAATGAATCCTTACTTGGTGGGGAACAGAATTAACCTTTCCTGAGATGAAAGGATAAGAATGAAAGGTAAAAAAGGGTCATTTTCAGTGTTTCATTGGTCACTCACTGCTTATTGGTTACAGTGTGTCCAATCAGCTGCCGCTTGACTTGAAAGCCTGTGATGACAAAGTGCCTCATTTTCTCCATAGAGCCTCATCAAGCCACCTGGCAAAGCATGCAGGCGTAATTAGAGTTCTTCTGAGTGCAAGCCAGGCAGAGTTTAGCATTTCCTCTCTGAAGATCTTGTGAGGGATTAAGGAAAATGAACTCCTTTAAATTTTAAACAGTTATGTGCATTTTCTGAATAGTCAGTGGGTATTATAAAGAACCATACATTTTTTGGGGGGGCCCAGAGAAGTACGATGGATTTCAGTCGTTTGTATGGATTCCCCATTTCACAGCACTGTTATAGTTTTGGTGTCTCTTTTAGTACATAAATATTTTGCCTCTGCTAGCTGGCACTACTGCTTTTGAAATACACATACTTTATGTCCAATGCCTGTTTAGGACTTGACTAATAGAATAACAGTAATGAGGGTGGAGGACCCCCATGATGAGTATATTAGTGGGGTGACCAGGGCCCCACACTGGAAACAGGCCTAAGTAGGGAGCTCAAAGGCAAGTGCCCGGTGGCTGAGCCACTACCTGTAGCCAGGCATAGCCCGGAAGGGCTACATGGGCACACCACCTGCAGGGGAAGTCTTGGGGGTCGGGTGCAGAGTGGATCGGGTGACAGTCGAAGGCAGGGGCTTCGGCAGACCGATCGTTGGTGACCGAATCTGGCTATAGGTACATAGAATGTAAACTCTCTGGTGGGAAAGGAGCCTGAGCTGCTGTGGGAGGCACAGATATACCAACTAGATACAGTAGAGTTGGGGGACAGGCATGGACTGATGTCTGTATGTGTGTACCCAACACCAGTTCAGAGTATCTGATCTTCTTAGAGACCTTGTATGGATGCTGGAAGGTGCTCCTGCTGGAGATTCCATTGTTGTTCTTGGGGACTTTAACGCTCACATGGGTAACCACAGTGAAACCTGGAGGAGTGTGATTTGGGAGGAATGACATGCATGATCGGAATCTGAGCGGTGGTCAGTTATTGGACTTTACCTAACGACAGTTTGTCCAGAACGGGCACCCATGTTCAAACATAAGGGTGTTCATAAGCGTACCTGGCACGAGAGCAGCCAAGCTCCAGAGCAATGATCAATTTTGAAATTATATTATCAGATCTGCATCCGCATGTTTTGGACACTCTGGTGAAAAGAGAAGCTGTGCTGTCAACTGATCACCATGGTGGTGAGTTGGACAACGGTGGGGGAAGATGCTGGATAGACCTGTTAGACCCAAACACAAAATGAGGGTGTGCTGGGAGCATCTGGCAAAGTTCTCTGTCTGGGAGATCTTTAACTCTCACCTCCTGCATCCCGTGGGAGTCAAGGGACATTGACCCTGAATGGGCCATGTTCTGGGACTCCATTACTGAGGTGCCTTTGAGGAGCTGTGGCCATAATGTTGTTGTGGCAACCCCCGTACCCATAAAGGGAGCCGTCAGGCTGAAGAAGGAGGCCTTTGGAGCTTGGTTAGCTTGTGGGACTCCTAAAGCAGCTGACAGGTACCAGCAGGCCAGGCGGAATGTGGCTTTGGCAGCTACTGAAGCAAAAACTCGGGTGTGGGTGGAGTTTGGCGAGACCATGGAGAAGGACTTTCAGTCGGTCTCAAAGATTCTAGCAAATCATCAGGTGACTCGGGAGGAGGAAGCAAGGCTTTACCCGTGCTGTTTACAGCAGGAATGGAGAATTGTTGATCTGAAATGGGGATACAGTCAGGTAGTGGACGGAGTATTTTGAGGACCTCCTGAATCCCACTGATGTGCCTTCCTTGGAGGAAGTAGAACTGGAAGACCTGGAGGAGGACTGGCCAATTATGAGGACTGAGGTCACAGTGTGGTAGTAAGGCTCCGGGGCTGGATGAGATCCACCCTGAGTTCCTGAAAGCTCTTGTTATGTTCTAATTTAAGGGGGATCGCACTCCTCCAGCTCCCTGGGAAGATCTATATTAGGGTACTGGAAATGAGGGTTCATCTGTTGGTCAAACCTCGGGTTCAGGAGGAACAATACAGATTCCGTCTTGGCCGCAGAACACTGGACTAGCTCTTGACCAAGGATACATGGAAGTTTACCCAACCAGTCTGCATGTGTTTTGTGGACTTGGAAAAAGCATATGATCGTGTCACTCAGGGGGTGCTCCAGGAGTATGGGGTACCAGGTCTGTTGTTATGGGCCATCAGGTCCCTGTATAAATGGACTGAAAACTTCGTTTGCATTGCCAGCAGTAAGTCAGACTCGTTCCTGGTGTTAGACTCTGCCAGGGCTGCCCTTTGTCACCAATTTCATTCATAACATTTATGGACAGAATTTCAGGCATAGCCAAGGGGCAGAGGGGGTTCAGTCTGGTGGTTTCAGGATCATGTTTATTTTTGCAGATGTTGGCTTCTTCAGGCTGTGACCTGCTGGAAAAGGGTGTATCGCCATCTTCTGGTGAAGGATAAGTTACTGGCTCAAGTGGAGGAGTTTAAGCATCTCGGGGTCTTGTTCACGAGTGAGGGAGGATGAGATCAACAGTCGATGCAACATCAACAATAATCAGACACTGTACTGTTCTGTCATGGTAAAGAGAGAGCTGATCCGAAAGGCAAAATTTTCAATTTCGCAGTTGATCTATGTTCTTATCTTATCTTATCTAATTTCCATTGGAGTTGGAGGAGGTGGCTGGTGTGAGGGAGGTCTGGGCATTCCTGCTTAAACTGCAGCCCCTGCGATCCAACTCTGGATAAGCGACAGAAGATGGGTGGATGGAAGGCGGAGGCCAGTTTTGCATGTTTGATAAAGTATTCCTCTATGGAGATCTGGAAATATTTTCACCAAACGGGACAATTTTCACATTTTGCTTGTAATATTTATGTACTTACCAATTTAGTGCTGTAGGGGGAGGTTTACCTTTCTGACTGTAATGTAAAATATTGATGCTCACTGGCATAGTAGCGCTCTGCGTAATGAGGTCCAACAGGTAGTGATGCTGTGAGCACTCGTGTATATAATTGAATAGTTCCTCAGGAATTTCACAAGGATCCTGGATGCAGCTCCCAGTAGCATCATATTTAGTGAACCTAAGGGTATCTGATCAGTACCACTGACCACAAATGATCTGCTTAATGAGTCAGTAGGTGAATGTCTGCCTCTGTGGTGACCCATGTGAAGCCCTGTGGAGCACCAGTGAGGCGTGCAGGAGCTTTTTATAGTCTTATAACCTTCTCCTCAGATCATCCCAGAATAGCCAGACCCATGGCATACTTCCAGGACGGAGGACATGGAGTAATTAGGAGATCTGGGCTTATCTGATGACCAGCTTTGCATTAGCCAAGGTCGTGACGGTGCTGGATAACACCACTTAGCTCACGAGTCACGGTCACATCTGTGTTTCCCATTTCCTTTGGGTTGCAACCCTGACTCATACGTTGTAGGCTCTATAACCCTCGCCTGGCTTATCGGGCTCGATGTAGAAAGCAAACACACAAGATTTGTCTTTGATCTTAATGTGACTCTTAATCACAAATACTGCTGAATATTATCTGCATGAAGGAAATGTTTATGGCAGATAAACATGCAAAGACATCACATTCCTGATAATGTAATGTGACTGCAATTATGCACAAATAAAATGACCAGGTTTTTAAATATGTATAATACACTGTAGGTCAGAGTGAAGGGTAGCAATGAAATACATTACTGTTCAACTGTATGGACATAATAACTGTAACATTAATATTAAGGGCAATACAGTCCATTTATATGCATAATTTTATATAATAGGTGGGGGGAAATAAGACGGGGGTCATTGGCTTGTTGGTGGACTTTTGCCATGGAAGCACATGCTTACAGTTGCTCCAAAAACAACGACGACCTCAGCTCGAGGCCCAGCAAATGCACGATTCCCACACATCCCCCACCCTGCTCCCCCAGTCCCTAAAATAGGCCCGGGAACACTGTCTTAATCATCCAATGGGCTTTTATGAGGTTTCTTAGTCTTGGGGGGAAAAAAGTACACACAGCTGTAGAGTGACCAATGAGGCAGACTTGTGATGTGTTTGAGTGTAACCTCTGAATGGATCCCATAGGGGTGTTTATACTGCAGCTCATTTTATAGTTTTGATACACAGCATTGATTAAGGAGTTATCATCACAAGTTGAAATTTGAAGCTTCCAGGTTTTCTCATTTTTTATGGCAGCCGGTGCATCTGTGTTTATGTGGTATGAGTGACGAATGCTTTTCAGGTGGATGTAGCACCGTTGTGTTATATTTCGTAACTTTTTGGCCACAAATGAGTTGATGGACCGGTGCATCTGCTGTTGTCTCAGTTCCCAAGGTCCCCAAACTCACCAAGACAGTCCCTGCCTAAACAGCTGCTCCAGCTTTATTTGGACCCTTCAGTGCTCAGTTTCTCAGTCCTCCTAGATTTGGTTTTGTCATGCTTGAGCGTTTAATAGTTTTGGGTATTACTGATGGTTATCTCACACTTTGAGTGATTATATGCAAAACAGGCATTTGGAGTTACGCAATCACCCATTGGTCTATGATAGTTTCTCAGCCCGGTCCTTTGTGAGCCTCAAAATGTCCAGTTTTTTGCTTGCTCTCAGCTCCCTACCAGACTGTCCACCTTTCCGCAAAAACTTGGACTGTCGGGAGTCCCCATTGACCGGGTGGAGAAATACTGGTTTATGATATGACCGTTTCAAAGATATTGTCTGTTTCACTTCCTAGTTCAAATAACCATTCTAGCTTATCTTGGCTTCCTCAAAGGAACGAGGCCAAATCATTTTATATTTAGCCAGCTATTTCATTGACTGGATGAATGTTCAGAGGGCAGAGTCCTTTGGGAATTATCCAGAACCATGTCCAAGCGCTGTTTTGGCTCTGTGCCCTACAAAGAACTACAAATAATTTTTATTCAAGTATTGCTACATTAGCAGTACTACACTAGGATCTACGTATGTTATCAGAAGTGGAAGCAGTTAAGATACAATGATACGGTTCTCGTCAGAGATGCGAGGTCTTATTTGTGTGATGAGATGGGAGTAACCAGTACACTCATCATAGACTTCTCACAGAAATGTGTGCTGCAATGAGTATTTCCCTGCATTCATCTGTCCTCTGGGGCCCCTGTGGTTTACTGTACTGTAATTGTCAAGTTAACATGGGCCACTGGGCTTGGGTTACGTTTTGTCAGAGCCTGGCCTGCTCTACCCTGCAGCCTGCCTCTCCAGTTTAGGTTTTCAGCCAATGGGATAATGCTACAGGGTTTAAAGCATGGAACGGGGTGTTTGAGTCTGAGTGAGGAAATGAGGTAAGGATCCTGAGTCATTCTTAGCTAGAGGCACAGCCAAAACAAACAGAAGTGCGATAATGGATGGAAATGGACACATACTCCAAGGAAGGTTTCTATATACTTCCAGACATAGGGCAGGTTTTTGCAGTCTAGTTGTGAAAAAAGTGAGTCCTCCGGGCTCATTGAGTTTGACTTTGTGCTGGTGGCTGAGCCTTACGACCAGAACACGCCATAGTTTTTCCATATTATTCTGTAATTTGACTATACATGAAATTCCAGCAACAGTACTGCGAAGCATAATAACTAATGCATACTGGTGAACACCTTCTCTCGCTGCAGGGTTTCTGTATTTTTTTTATTTTTTTTTTTATGAATACAGAGTAGCTGGGTTTCAGTTTGTGCTTGTCAATTTACAAAGAGGAATGTAGCAGTTCCGCACACAAAGTAGGGCCAATCCAGTGGGGGAATTAGGAATGGTGTGTGACCAATTAATTACAGCGTTGTTTTGTTGCTGAGTTTCAGTTGATGCAGCATTTTTAATTTGTTGAAAGACTTTATTTGAGTTCATGCTAATCCCTTCCCTCAGCATGGATTGAATATTGAAATCGCCCACAGACACAAAGGCGCACACATAGGTAAGGTTTGATGTGCTGGTGTAAAGTGTGTGTGTGTGTTTGTGTGTGTGTGTGTGTGTGTGTGTGTGTGTGTGTGTGTGACTGCAGTGTATTTCTGGTTTCTAAAGTCTGTTTTGTCTCTCAGAAGTGGAACTTTTTTATGTAATCTCGAGGGGCAAGTGCTCAAAGGTTAAAAAGGGGGCACTCAGTGCCTTTAAAGCTCACGCACAAGTTCACCTTAATTATTTTGGACAAAATGGGTAGCTGCTTTGGAACCACCCCCACCCCACTCCCCACCACCCTCAGCACGGGCCTCGCTCAAAGGGCCCAAAGGTCATACGATAACTTTACTAAACTTGGGATTCATACCCATGACCATCCAGGCAGGTCTCTATCCCACTGAGATAAACACCACCCTATGTCCACTATAGGCTGCAGTAACCGTTATCTTTCTTTCCCACTGGGAGTCTATAATTGTGGTTTGCCAGCTCAGTGGTGCAGAAATATCAAATATCCACGTGAATATCAATATTCACGTGACCTGCAGGAACTCAGAAAACAAGCCTACAGCCAGAACCTGCCCAGAGCTGAAGATGCTGGCTGCCAGGATGTCGCATCCCCTCATAGGTTAATGCCTGAGTGCCTTCATTGTGAAATCCCATTGATCTCTGGTAGTAGAGACTGTACACTGGAATAGGTTGTGAAAAGACGGTGACCTTTACAGAGAGAGAATCTGTGTTGTGTCTGATGTACCAGCAAATAGTGTTTGGCAGGGGGGCTCCCTCGTCCATCATGGTGGCTCTTGACTGCTGTACCATATAGAGGAAAGCAGACCACTCTGTTCATGGTCCACACACATTAGAGACGTGAGGAGCCTAGTTTGCCCACAAACTGTCACTGCACTAAATAGTAAGCGTTCCTTTATTTAAGAGATGCTGAAGCAATATCTGCTAATTATAAGATCTTCTGATTTTTACTTGCTAGCTATTATAATTTTCAGATCTCTTTTGGGGGCCCCGCTCAAGTTTTGGGCCCCCGAAAGGACCAGCCTGCCCATGGGACGTCACACTGCAGGGAAGACGCATGCTACATGCCAGGCACGTCTCAGTTTGTCTTCCTGGAGGTGTGGGAGCCCCCTGCAATATGCAGTTTCATATGTTTTTGGAAATTAAGGGAAGCTGGGGGGAGCATGTGGCTCAACAGGTTAAGACCCATGATCAGAAGGTCGCAGATTCAAGTCCCATGGTCGGCTGAGTGTCTTCCCCACTGCGCCCTTGAGCAAGGCCATTAATCTCAGTTGCTTCAGAGATAGGCTGACCCTGCTTTGTGTGTTGCTATGGATAAAAATCTTCAAACTAAATAAATGGAAATCATGAGCTGCACTGAAATTTGGACATAGCTGGCTTCTCCCAAAGCAGACGTTTGTGTTACAGTGACCCACTTCATGTTCCTGGCAACAGATTGTTATGTGGATACCGCACCATGCCAGATGTGTGCGTTTCCCGTGCCGACACGGAATCAGCTTTAACAAGAGGCTATTGGACGGTTTGCAGTGAGGGAACATCTGCACTTCACTTTAAAGACGCTTTTGGGTGCAATGCTGTGATCTTGTCCTTTTAGAGATTTTTCTTTCCCAGTAAACAGCAGATGTACAGGAAGTTAGCAGATGTGCCAGTTAAGGTGCCAGGGGTGGGAACACAACCTACCAGCGGGAGATTATTGGTGCAAACTGGTCTGCACACAGGATGTCCATTCTCAGTCAGTTCATTTACCTACTTGGAGTCGGGAAGGTGTTACCTTCCCAGAAATGAAGGCCTTGAGAGATTTTAATACAGTTTGATGTCTGACATTTTCTGGAAGGATCTGTAACACCCCTACTGGTTGAAGTCAGAGGTTTATTATCTTTTTCCGGTAATTTGTCACAGTAATAAAGCCAGCTGTTGGCCCACCACCGAAAGTCCGTCTAGCTGAGTAAGAGGCAGCAAACAACCATAACGGCAGCAGGCTTTTTCAGAACATTCACCACCTCCACAGCTAAAACCATTTCCCGTGTTTATCTACCCTGTTGTTGCTAAATCACTTTTCCCTGTTGAGCTTTGACTTGCTTTTTACTGTGTGCATGACTTGGAATATTTCTTTCTGTATGTTTTTATTTGCGGTTTATCACCAATCCCCCCCGCCCCCCCCCTTCACATTAGATATGCCTTTGATGTCTGACTGGTGTAAGACCGGCTGCTGCTGCTATGGGGGAGACTGCTCCAAATGGATTGAATATAAACTCAATTTAGATTTCACTCTGAGCCCCATGATTAAAGGTTTTAGGAATGTTATCAGAAAACCTCTTATATTGTGTTCGGCAGATATTAAAATGGGGGAGGTGAGGGAGGGTTAATAGCTGTAAAGTAATGTCAGAATTTGATTTTTATATTAAGATTCAAACTTCTGAGATATTAAACATCTATATGTTTTGCTTACTTAAAGTATCTCAAATCTTTAAATCTTTAAAATCAGGAATGAATCTCAGTTGTAAAACTCTTGATTTTCTCTGGCATCTCATTTTAGTAATATGAATGATATGCAGTGCTCTGCTTGTTCATTTATTATTCATCATAGCAGGGTAATGCAGCTCGAGGCCAGAGATCAGGGAAAGAGTGCAGTGAAAAATGAGCTCTGTGAATTTTTTTTTCCGTTAAGTTGTCAAAGGTAGAGTCCAATGATTTTTCTTTGTCTGGTGCTTATAAGCCGTGACCCAGCTCTTTTCCATGTTTTCCATTCTACCGCCACTTCACATCCAAAAAACAGGAATGGAATGAGTTCAAGATCTGTTGCAGACAGAACCTGGCATGATGCAGGAGGCACCTTGGGTGGAGTTTCATAACCCCAGTCACAGTGATGCACCATTGGCAGGTTTAGACACTGATTCACAGAACGTGGGAGTAACGTGGGAGTAACGTGGGAGTAACGTGGGAGTAACGTGGGAGTAACGTGGGAGTAACGTGGGAGTAAGAATAATGAATAAATATGAATCCAGGGCCAGCTCTTATATATTCCATTTTCCCCCTCATGTTAACATGGATAGTGAAATATTTGAATGATAGATGAAAAAGAAACTGTTTCACACAACGGCAATAATTAATCCTCTTGTTTGAATTAACAGTTTGTGCTGGAATGTCGTGGTCTTGTTGTTTTTCAATTTATAAATATGAGAACCATTTTAGAAACATTTTTAAACACCCCTTAGGAACACTGAAGCTTCTGATGTGGAGATGTGTAAACCCCCTCATCTGTGGTTTTAATCAGTCTAAGTGTTTTTGTCGTAATTGATTTTGCAAGCAGATCACAAGGAGCTCTTTTTGCGCATACAGGGCTGCGTCCAGGTTCTCTAATGAGATTGTCAGGCATGGCTAATCAGGATTTGCCTCTGTTACTGTTCATGCAGGCCTAATGGAGGCCCACCAATGACCAATTTTCATCCTTGATGGATTAGCTGAGAAACGGTAGCCTGACTGGGGAGAGAAGCCGACAATGGCAGCCCATCGTATCCGAGCAACAAGCAACAACAATGTCCTCCCTCGCTGCAAGTCCGAGGGGACGCTCATCGACCTCGGTGACGGAGTGTCTGAAGCCAGCCTCATTGATGTCAAAGGTCTGTGCATCTGAACACTGCATCCCCTTGTGGTGTTAGAGGTTTAGGGTCCCTTTGCTAATGTCAGTCTTCCTGCTTTGAATATTTTACTCTAACTTCTGCTTTAACATTAGCATTGACACTTATTGAGCTTCTAACTTCTTTCTCAACAGTGCCTTCGCCCAGTGCCTTGAGACTGGATACGTCTGCTTCCCTTGGGACTGCACGGGAAGTCGTTGCCATTAAGGATTACTGCCCTTCTAGCTTCAGTACTTTGAAGTTCTCCAAGGGCGACCACCTCTTTGTGCTGGACACATCAGGGGGAGAATGGTGGTATGCTCACAACAACACAGAGATGGGTTATATCCCAGCTGCCTATGTCCAGCCAATAAACTACAGAAATTCCTCTTTTAGTGATAGTGGGATGTTCGACAATCTTGGGGATGGCTCTGATGAGGGAGCCAAGGAGCTGGACCTCCTTGGGGAATGGACCGGGGTGATTCTAAAACCTTCTCTGCATTATAATGGTAACCCTTTCATCACTCGTTCCTCGACGAACCCATTCCTCCCTAGGGGTCCAATGGGCATGTTGGATCAGAACAGCAATGAAAAGAACAATAGTGTGGACCTTTTATTCTTTGATACACCTACACCTTCTCCACCCAACTCTTCTGCTACTACAGCTGCCACAGCTAATTTGTTTAGCAGCAGCTTCTTTGACATGACTCCCACAAGTCCAAGCTTGGATTTTGCCCAGTCAATTAACAGGGACAATCCATTCTTCAGGAGCAAGCGATCCTACAGTCTGTCTGAGCTCTCCATCCTACAGGCCCATTCCAATGGTCAAACCCCCTCTACTAGTTTCTTCAGTGGTCTCAAACCTCCATGTCCTGAGCAGTTTCAGAGCCGGGAGGACTTCAGGGCTGCATGGTTAAATCACAGGAAGCTAGCACGATCCTGCCATGATCTAGACTCCCTTGGCCAGAATCCTGGCTGGGGCCAGACACAGCCAGTGGAAACCAATATCGTGTGCAAACTGGACAGTTCAGGTGGGGCCATCCAGCTGCCTGACACATGCATCAGTGTCCATATCCCAGAGGGACATGTAGTATCAGGGGACACACAGCAGATATCCTTAAAAGCCTTGCTGGATCCCCCACTGGAGCTCAACAGCGATAAGTGCTCCACTGTAAGCCCAGTGGTGGAAATAAAACTGAGCAATATGGAGACAAGGACTTTCATCACCCTGGAAATGAAGGTTTCTGTCATGGTAAAGAAGGAGAGTGAACAGACCGCCAAAGTGCTATGTGTTCGAAGCGACTGTAAGGAGGGCCCCTACACCCCCATCCCCCGGACCTACATGTATGGAGACACGGTCCAAGTCCAGCTTGACAATTTAGAGCCCTGTATGTACGTGGCTGTGGTGGTACAGGCACAGCAGATCTCTCAGAATTCAACAGTCTGGGATCATATGATCAAAAAGTTAACCTTGGGTGTCTATGGTCCCAAGCACATCCATCCATCATTCAAAACTGTTGTGGCCATTTTTGGGCATGAGTGCACCCCAAAAACATTGTGGGTGAATGAAGTGGGGAAGCAGGCTAATGCTGCCCCTCCTGTAGCCCTCCAGCTGTGGGGGAAGCACCAGTTCATCCTGGCAAGACCTCAGGATTTGCAGCTTGGTGTCTATTCCAACATGGCCAACTATGAGGTCAAAGGTCAGGAGCAGGCGTGCGCCGTGCGCGGTTTCCAGCTCAAGCTGGGCAAAGTGAGTCGACTGATGTACCTGATCTCCTCACGGAACCTGGAAGACATATCTGACTTCACTCTGCGTGTTCAGGTCAAAGACGACCAGGACTGCATCCTGGCCCAATTCTGCGTGCAAACGCCACAGCCCCCGCCCAAAACAGGGGTGCGCTCCACAGGTCAAAGAAGGTTCCTGAAGAAGAAGGAAGTGGGCAAGATCATTCTGTCACCTCTGGCCATTACCACGAAATATCCCGTTTTTCAGGAACGTTGTGTTACAAACTTAAAATTTGGAAAGTTGCTTAAAACAGTGATCAGGCAAACCAAAAACCAGTACCTTTTGGAATACAAAAAGGGGGATATTATTGCACTACTGAGTGAGGAGAAAATTAAACTTAAAGGACAACTGTGGACTAAAGAGTGGTACATTGGATACTACCAGGGCAAAACTGGGCTTGTCCATACAAAAAATGTCCTGGTCATAGGAAAAATCAAGCCCATTTATTTCTGTGGGCCTGACCTTACCACCACCATGTTACTAGACCAAATCCTGAAACCCTGCAAATTTCTCACCTACATCTATGCCTCTGTGAGGACCATATTGATGGAGAACATTGGAAACTGGAGAGCGTTCGCAGATGCCCTGGGCTACAACAACCTTCCTTTGACCTACTTCTGTCGGGCAGAGCTGGACAGTGAGCCAGAAAGGGTAGCTTCTGTGCTGGAGAAACTCAAGGAGGACTGCAATAATGTGGAAAGCAAGGAGAAGAAGTCGTTTCAGAAGGAGCTCATGGCTGTGAGTGTCAATGCATGTGTCTGTCATCACTTTGCTGGCAGGAATTCAAGGCTCAGTCCTCTGTAACTGGAACTACTTTCTCATTACAGTAGCAGGATCCCAATTTAGCTGAAAGTTAGGGAGTGAATACATCGTCTTTGGGATTATAGAGTGCAGGGGAAAGATTTTGACCGGATACTCCTTTGAAGGATTCTGTACTTTTATCCTTCAAATCTCATATTTATTCAGGTTTTTCTCTAATGGTTTTGTTTCTGCTGGCTTTCACTTTTCAGTGTAGGAAAGGGGCGAAACTGACGGTGAAGTTACACTAAACCACGATGAGCTTCTGGTTTCTGTCGTCAGCATGGTTGTGCATCATAAAGCTTCAAATGTTCATTGACACTTTGATGTTGGGTGCAGTCATAAATCCACGCACAAGTCTGCTGAGTCCATTTGTTGTCAATAGTATCTGTCCAATGCCATCAACTCGCATCTCACCAAAGGAGGGAGGAGTCTTGACAGTGATTATAGAATATGGTTTCCATTAACATTGATAGAATATAAATGCAAGATAAGCCTGAAGTTTGCATATCTTCCTGGTATTGCTTGTCAGTCATGGTCAACAGTCTTTTTGTCCTGGTATTGTGACTGCTACGTTCCTTAACATTGTTTGTAGTGGTACAAAAGAAAGCGTTCACCCGAATGTAGTCTCCACGGAGAGACCATCTCTGTGTAACCTGAATATCATTAACCTGCATCTAAGGGAATTCAGGAGCATTGTGCAAGCACTTGTTTGCACTTAAACGTTCATGTGCTGCCTGTTAGAATGAGAACTTAGATCTGTGGTGACACACTTTTGGACTGTTACTGTATTATTTAGAAGGGAATGTAAGTGCAGGATAGGGCTGGATAATAGCTTTAGTGTTGACTTCATGTTGGTAGAGATGCTGATTTGCTGAGTTTTGAAATTGCCGCTGC
>JAODJW010000035.1:6159035-6248223 GCA_026777045.1 Hyperopisus bebe | reverse complement strand
CGCCCCCCCCCCCCCCCCCCCCCCCACAGGAGAACCATACCAGTTTCTTAATAAATGATGCTTGATGTTAAGGTTCTTTTATGGTGATATGTATGTAGTCCTCATTAAGTAGTTAAGAAGCAGTGATTTTCGTTTGTGTTTTGCTCTGGTTTTGTGCCTCTGTATTCTGACAGCATGATTCCCAGGCTGTCCGTTTGGGGTACCATTTCCCCAACTCCAGGCTTAAAGTCAGCCTTTTGAGTATTTAGCAGTGGGCTGGAGGAGACAGTGTGGACATGCACCACATGCATTTCCAGCTTGATGAACCGCTTCGCTCCGCCAAAAGCCTAACAAATCGATCTCACTATAGAGGCGTTTGTCTCAATAACGGAACCTCGGCACCGAAAGATACCTAAACACCTTTCGTGCCACATCCTGTTTCAGCGATTATGCGATACCCCACACTGACCCCCTTAGCGTCATCCTGCCTTCCAGTCTTGTCAGGAGTAAATATTTACCAAATTACAAAAGGCACTGAGATTTTTTCCTCTCGATGGAAGCGGTGTGACATTTAAACTACGTGTGGCATTAATTTTTAACCGCCAGCGGCAGTATTGCGGATGGCTTTTAGCGTCCGCTGTTAAGCTTGCTCTCTGGAGGACAACTGTACGTGCTGCGCCCAAAACTACAAAGTCCATCGGACGTGTTCCCTTACCAGCGGTCCTTCGTGTCTTACTGGCAGAAAGATGGAACTTTGTAATGTTTCTTCCTAGTGCCTGAACTTGTCTGAGGAGATGTAATTCATTAGGGGAATCTAAAGCTAGTTCATGCTGAGTCACGGTCACTCCTGACCAACCATCTCATGTTAAGACAAATAGGAGGTCAGGCAAAGTGTCAGTATCTCTCTGATTTCTCAAGTAAAGACAGCACAGCTCTCTTAGATCAGGAGTTGCGGTGGATCTGTAGAAACACTGCTGGGATTCTGTATGGTTCTTCAGGACAACGGTTCTTTGTTCTTGTTCCTCCTATCCTTGGTGTTCAGCAGTAGAATGATTTAGCTTGATCTTCAGGAGAGAGATTGGGTTTCAGCCCGAACAGTGTATCGGGGATGAAAACCAGCCTGTAGATCAAAACTGCAGTCACCTCTCCTTCCCGCTGTTTCTTCCAGTGTATCTGCACTTTCCTCTTCAGTCCTTTGATGGCTGAGCTGTTGCCTTGACTTGCTGCAAGAAATGAATGACGATCTAGTCACACTCTGCAGGATGCAGTTAGCCAGCTAAAAGACAAACGGCATCAGACAACATCTACTGTATTAGATGCGGATTTTTATCTTGGGGCAAAACAGATTTTAAAAAAATATATATTAAAATGTTTGCCAAATTTTGGGTCTAATCTGTACCAGCAATTCAGTAAACAATGGTAAATAAGACAATACTGCATTTCTTTGCAGTATTCCTGCATATTTTAATAGCTCCAGAAATTACATTATCATATAATTTATCATGTTATATAACTACTGAGTCGATTTTGCATATTTAAGCCATTACATTCATGGCACTACATGAGCCTCAGACTTTTTCATAATAGCAGTGTGCGACATGCTTATTCTTCAGGAGCGAGTGGTTAAGCTTATGAAGGTTCAGGGTTTAAGGGATGTAAACAAGCATGTGAAGGCAAACAGACTTTCCACTCTGCTCTAAAATCCAGTGACTCCTTACTTGAGGAAACACAAATACTTACTAGTCAGTCAGTTACCACTGAAGTACAAATCATGAACAAATATAGTTACTACTGGAGATAAAAGACACGTCATGATTCATTAATGATGAACAAACATGAGACCAGTATTTCACTTGTTATATATTACTTATTCTGTCAGTAGTTCCTTAGTTCGGTAAATCTTTGTTAAATACTAAGATATAGTAACTGCTTGAGACAAAACATGAGATCTGTATGTAAAGAATTAGTTTGTGGTTAATTAATACATAAGTAATTACTTAATACTACATTATTTGTGCCCCCTCAAGTAAAATGTTACCAGGGAATTGTGTAGATGTGGACCAAAGCTGGGTGTTGGCGTGTCTTTGGGGAGAGTCTTGTCAGGAGCTATTTTTTTTACAAAGGGCTGTGTTCATTACTGAGCTATGTATGTTACATCACAGGCTCAGTCTGGAGCAAAAGCAAGTGTCACACATCACCCATTCTCACCAGAAAGTCAGAGGAGGAAAAAAGAAAACTGAAGAATCTTTGTTAAATACAGCGTATTAAACTCTTTTGGGACATTAAGCCTAAACTCTTTTTTTATATTTCTATAATTTCTGAGTTACTCTTGCAAAAAAAAAATGTAAATCTGAATGCATGTACATGAAAGATCATTACCAACACGCTTTAGATTCAGGGGCGGATTAATTTACCTGGCAGCCCCAGGCTTGCATCAGCTTGGACTCTCAGGTATTCTTATTTTAACTGACTGCCCCATTTTCCCAGAGGAGGAGTAGGGCCCTGGTGTTTGCTGGGGCTCTGGGCTATAGCATAGGACAGCCAATCATCAATCCACCCCTGTTTAAACTGAAATAATAACCAATTGTAATTAAATTACAAATTTGAAATTTTGATGGAATGGCTTATGTCTTTGGATTTGTAGTCCTTAACGTAGTATGTTGTGTTTTGTTGTGATTCGGTGCCCATGTAGTGAGCTATGTGTTCTTGCTCACACCTTCCTGTTCTGCTTGCTGTGTGAGGGGCTACATGTCCATTTTATTTTTCCAGTCAATGTACACGCAGATACGCCAGGGGTTGTGGTAGCAGATGAACCTGCGGACCTGTCCAGATGAATGGCCTCGCCGCTCGATTATTTTATTTTATTTTATTTAAATCGTTTCATGAGTATTAACGAGTCCCCCAATGCGTCATTTAAAACACAGACACGCACACATTCAAAGAAACATACACAAAGAGAAGCTCAGACAGATGTTTGCTCTGGAATGGGTCATTTCCACTTCAGAGCTAAAACTACAGAACCACAAGAGAAGACAACAGTGCCTGTTTACCACGATCCCCTCTGTCACACACACAGACCTCTTTGCTGTAATGAAACCTTCTTTCTTTATCTCTTCCCTTTCCCTGTTTCATATACCATTTTGTATAAATGGTGTAGTAATGTATTGCCACGCACTCTTGTCAAGTGCCTTGGGGCAACTGTGTTGTGAAAGGCACTATAAAAATGAAATGACTATTTTAAGATTGTCTTTAAAAAGAGATGTCTTCTCCATAATATTTTTTCTTTTGGATTGTTTCTTTATCATTTTATTATTTTTCTTTTCCCTTAGATTCACCAATTATATTTTTGGCAACGTATACACATATCTGCAAAAATGCACAACATGCTGATGTGAATCATGCATCACTGTTTCCTGGTGACCACAATGACAATTACCTACAGTGTAGCTGATACTCATGGCATTGTGTATGATGAAGGCTAACACCAGAATCACATTTCTACAGATGTTTCCTCTTTATTGTTAACTGTGAAATGTGAGTTGCAGTTTGGGTAAAAATCCATCCTTTGGAGAACTATATATGCCAGGCTAAGAAGGTCTACATTTTGACATGGTTGGAACTAAAACTAGTTTCACCAGTTGAGCTCTTTCAAAGGACTTTGAAATGTGGTTTTGGATGATTCGGGGTCAAGGATCTCCAGAACCGTGTCAGGCCAGCTGAAGAGGGCTCAGTTCCTGGAACGTCCTGAGTACGGGGTTGATGAGGAGGTCACAGGTTCTAGAAACGTTTGCATGATTTTAGGAAGTGTCTAGCGATCTGCAGAGTCTAGGCATTACGTGGTATCATCTCCGAATCAGCTGCCCCTCGCGTGGGTGCAAAGTACACCATCTTCACTTAGACTGATGTGTCTCTCTTGACTCACCCCTGTATATGATTTCGCCTTGCCTTACACTTTTTGTTTTTTGGGAGGATCTGCAGCCTGAAGGGGAACATTTTTAGATCAGGCCCCAGCTCCGTTAGGAGTTTCCGCAAAGTAGGAGTGTGTATGAGCTGTCACGCCCCCCTGCATGC
Organism: Hyperopisus bebe; assembly: GCA_026777045.1. Lineage (NCBI taxonomy): Eukaryota > Metazoa > Chordata > Actinopteri > Osteoglossiformes > Mormyridae > Hyperopisus > Hyperopisus bebe. Next base: position 6,244,173 of record JAODJW010000035.1, on the reverse strand, counting down.
TGTCACCATGCTCCCAAATGCCCAGATGTCTGTACCTTTCTATATTTTTGGTGGAAAGTTGAACAAAGTATCCACACTCCCCATACTTCTCCAAATATGCCAGTTAAAGACTTGGTATATCTAGAAAGTGCCAGATCTAGCAATGTAACAACTTTCATGTGTTTTGGAGTTTTTGTTTGTTTTGGGGGGGCACTCTCAGCCATATACTGCATTAAAGAGTCAGTGCGTGCATACGTGTGGCACGGAGCATACGGTTGTTACTGCCATTGTGCTTTTGGAGTGAGTGCAGAACAGCGGGGCAGGTGAATGCAGGCCGGACCCAGGGGGGTGTCCTTGTTAGTCCGCAAGGCCGGCTTTGTGAGTGGACATTCTTGGCCGGTTTTTGTATATCTTTCTTAGATTAGTGGAATATTTTATTCCCCCACTTTAGACCAAACTAATTGTGCCCAAAGAATGTAAGGATTCTTTCCTCTATCCTGATAATGTGCCTAGCAACTAGCTGGCCTGCACCCCATTTTTGGCAAATTAAATTCTGAGTGGAATGAGTCCATCAAATAAAGGGAGGGAATCGCTATGGGTGATTCCAGATCTGCTCATTTGGTCAAGTTTGCGAGGCTACAGCTTTTTAGACCCGATAAGTGGTCGATGTTCCTTATGCGATTTCTAGGTTGAGATTCATACTTTTATATCAGTGCACTGTCAGCCATGTTCTAAATTCTCTACCTAAGATGTCTGATCTGCTCACACGGCCCCCTTTTCCCCAGGCCCTGCTAAAGATGGACTGCCAAGGGCTGGTGGCCCGACTCATAATGGACTTTGTGCTGCTGACCACAGCCGTAGAGGTGTCTGCCCGCTGGAGGGAGCTGGCCGAGAAGCTGGCCAAGGTATCCAGGCAGCAGATGGATGCCTACGAGGCCCCCCATCGGGACAAGAATGGAGTGGTGGACAGCGAGGTGGGCGGAACCCTTAAGTGCCCTGATGCATTATGGGACACCCTCAGAAACCCGACTACCTGAATGGGTGGTTAAAGTTCCTCCGTGTGATGTCATAGCCTTCATTTCCTGCCTATGTCATCAAACCCCGCAGGTCACAGCAGGTATTCCCCTGGTGGTAGCACCCCCCCCCCCCCCCCCCATGATTAGTCACCATAAACCAGTCCACGGACGTCAAAAGGGAGGGGTCCCCTATACTAAATCATTGCTACCATATATCATGCATGAATCTGTGCAGTTCTGGCGTGTGTCAAATATATAAAAGTGTCCCTTATGTGCTGACTGCAGTGTTATTGTCTTCGTTAAATGTTACATCTTTGGTCATATGTAATTCTATTTCTTTTCTAACGTAGTCCATGTGGAAGCCTGCCTATGATTTCCTGCTGACGTGGGCGGCACAAATCGGGGACAGCTATAGGGACGTGATCCAGGAGCTGCAGGTGGGCCTGGACAAGATGAAGAACCCCATCACCAAGCGCTGGAAGCACCTGACTGGCACGCTCATCCTTGTCAACTGCCTGGATGCCCTGCGTAGCTCTGCGTTCAGCCCCGTCGCGCAGGACGACTTCGCTATCTAGCCCTACCCCAACCTCCCCTCGCCCCGGAATTTGACTTTGGGAGAGACTCTGAGGTTTGGCTGTAGCCTTTCTTTGAAGATGGTCAGCCATCCCAGCCAAAACAGTCACGTGTGTTAATTTATTTCCCAAAAGTATTATCGTTGCTATTATTGTTGATATTGAGAATATATATATATTTTTTACTCTCAAGTGCACAAGCGCAATTTTAGTACCACTTGATGAATTTTCTACATTCATTAACTGATTGTTGAATAATTGTGATATTAAAAAAATCATGAATTCTTTCATATAGTCTGATGTTTATAGTCATTAGTTGTTTTTCGTGACAATGCAATAATTTGATAGTGTTCTGAATTTTTGTCTTGCTGTATATTTACCTTGACAGGCTGAATAATTACCCATAAAGGTCAAGTTCATGTTTGGTCACAAAACGGAATAGGGTGATTTCTCGCTAAACAGCTATTTCTCTTCTGCATACTGACACTGAAGTTCCCTGTTTTCCAACAGCACCCTTTATGGAAACATCCCTAGACTTATTCAGGTTTTTGTATTTTAAACTACTTCAACCTGGGTTTTATAAATGCATTTAATATGCTTTATATCGTCATATAAAAAATATCATTTCAACCAGTTAGCATATGTATTATACAACCACCCCACATCGTTAATCCAATGTAAAATCACTCTTTGCATTGTAAAAGGCTTTTTGGTTGATTTTGTTTCTCACTGCAGAATGCTGTATAAATGGTCAATGCACAAACATTTGTATAACTTTTTGTGTGCATCAAACTGTTGAGACATACATATGTAAATATTTGGAGTGAATGTTTAAGCTGAATGCATAAATGTTTAATACTAATTTTCTTTCTGACTGCTTTTTGGAGGAATATGTAGGTAATATATTCTGGATTGTTTTGAAACTCCTTTAATGTTTAGTTCCCATTTGTTTTTGTGTTTCTGTTTAAGATTTTTTTGTCTCCAGCAAACATAAGGTTGCACGTGCATAGTTAATGTCCTTATTGTTGTTTTACCATTGAATACTGTCAGAAAAAAATAGTTCATTGTTTTGTCTTTCATTATGGATTGATTAAAGTGGCCCTTTGCCAATTTTTTTGGGCTGTAACCCTTTAGAAGTCACTTGCCATGGCTGAACACTACACAGCCCATGACATTCTAACTTTCCACAAGACATGAAGGTATTTGTATAGGCATTTAATGAAATCATGGCATTTTATTTGTGTGTATATGCATATTTATATTTATTTGTAATACAATTGTGCTTTGTTATAAACAGGGTAGCAGAGTAGTTTGTTTGTCATACCTTGGCTCTATCGACTGATTTCCTCATTGTCAAACATGGGGAGGGCAACTCGTATCTCCTACATGAACAAAGCTGGTTTTAACCTCCCATGTGTGCCGACAGGAAGGCAAACCTTTCTGCAACACATCCGCCTGCATACAGAATGGAGTGAGTTTATGCAAGTTTGTGTTGCTTTAGGGTATTACTATCAGTGTAACGCATCAGAAAGCTAATACTTTATTACAGGAACTGCTGTTTATTGAAATGCAGAGTATTTGAATTATGATGTACATTTCTGGCCACATATTTTCCAAGGATACAGTCATTTTCTCTCTCTGAACACACTAGACCTATATATTAGACGCTAAAGCACCACTGGGAAATGGAACACAATCCCAGATTAAACTGTCAAACAGGTATGTAGGGGAAAATAACAAAAACAAAAGGCTGTGCTGTCCCTGATAACACAGAGAAACAATTCAAATTTGTTTGTTCTTGAGGAAAACCAGCCCATCCTGAATTCTTTTTACCTTTTTGCCTCTGTCTTGATTCTCTCTAGTTTCCTAAAGCTGTGATCCTTTTTCTTTACCAAAATTAAATGTGATGCTTCACAGCTCTCCCCATGAAACAGGCGACCAATAAATAATTGTGCGTTCGTTTGTAGTTACCTACCTTTCTGTCTATTTTATTTGAACTGCTACAGGTCTGATATTGACACTGTCTTTAGTCAGGTAAGATCCTAAATTAGACTTTTTACATCTGAAACAGCTCATATATATATATATATATATATATATATATATCTTTGCCTCACTACCTGTATTGATTTTTTTTCTGTATGACTTTGCTCTCCATGCCAATCATGTGCCTCATACAGAAATGGGTGCCCCCCCGTGGCTTTCGGAAACGTACGTCAGTCTAAACGCATCGTCATCTGACAAGCTGACTCGGGCCTGACCCAAACTGCCCAGCTCATTCCAGTTATTCCAGTCCTGTCAGGGTGGCAGAGATGTTCTGGAGGATTGTCACTCTGGCTGCAGCTCAGGTGTACGTCCCCAGATCACACAGATGTGCTTGTGCTGTTGTGTACGTGTCGAAAGGCCTGTCGTGAAATTTACTTGGTCCCATTACAGTTATTAGCCTTGCGTTTGCCACATTTTCAACACTTTTATCCAAAGTGACATACAGTCAGGGTCAGACAGTCCCTGGAGCAATTGGGGTTAAGGGACTTGCTCAAGGACCCAATGGTGACATCACTCTGCCGACCTCCTTATCATCCACACAATGTCCGAGTCCACTGAGCCACACTGCACTCCGTATGTTTTTTCCATATATATTTTATGAGATGGGTTTCCCAGTCTGGTATTCCGGTATCCTTCAACCGAAAGAAAAAGTGTAGCCATAGTGCACTAATTTCAAATATTTATATGCTGAGAGTATGATGCAATAACCAGTAAAGAACTTTACACAGCGGTAATAAAGTAAGAATGGCCTTTTCATCATAATGGTATAGTAATGGTATAGTAATGCACATTTGCTGCAGTTTTCTAAAGATGTTTAATCTGCTTTTTTTTGAACAACAAAGGAAAAAAATCCAGAAGACTGTCACACCATGGACTCTTGACTGGCTCCCTGCTGATTAATCACTGCCTGTAAAATCTGACCATCAGTGAAATATCAGATTGTAAGCTACAACTTTTAATATTCAGGGCAAATCTTGCGCTGAAACAAGAATAAAAGTTCAAAGTTCAAACTAACAGCAGTAGGTGAATGTGGTTATGTTTCACCGGCAGCTCGGCCATTAGGGAGTAACACTGAAGAACGTTTATGTTTCTGATGGTATTTCAGGAACAAAGCACAGCTTGTCGTTAGGGTTAGAATGCTACAGGTATCGCTGACGGGAAGCTAAAATGGAACAAAAGACCCGAGGACTCCTGTGATTGTTTCTCTATCCCTGTCATGGCCGGATTATTTCAGGTTTGTTTGTCACATACACAAGCATTCACTCCACACCTCTGTAGTGAAACTTTTATCCACCTGGTCCCTGGATTGTGCTTAAAACGGAATACATAATATAGGTGAAAAATAATATAAGACTTACAGTCTTATACAGGTAATAATAATAAGTAAGATTAAAATGACAAAAAAAATTAAAAACAAAAAAGGAAATTTATTTCTTATAGCGTTTCTGTTGTAATTGCAAGTGAACCTATTAGCCTTAATTAATTTGAGGTAACACTAGTACCATTTTCTATACATTTGCCTTTCTTCACTCCCACGTTGCCATTCGCACCTGAACACTAGGAGACTTTCCAGGGTCAAGTCACTCCATGAAGAGTCCTCACCAGTAGATGTTTGGAGTTTTTAAGCAGACATCTAAGTATCTCTTGGTTCTGGGCAGGTGGTGACTTGAAGCTCTACTGAAGATTAAAAATCTCAGAATAATAATGGCCAGCAAATCTTCCTATTTTTGCTGAAAATATTACATTACAATCAACAGTGCCCTCTGCCGCAACCCGTTCCTTTGAAGGCTTTTGTCAATATGGCTTTTTAATTGAACCATCGATCCTGACTGAGCTGCACTTGTCTGCCAGAGGTGGTCATTAAATATTCCACATAATAAAGACACAACAGTCAATTTCACTGACGACATGAGTCCTATATACAGACTGGCCATTTTCATTCTGTTACTGATGGTGTGTGTGTGTCTGTCCATGACTGGCTTTTGAACAGAAGAACAAAACACATGACCAAACACAAAACCTCCCAGACCAAGAAGGACCCACGATGATTGCTTGTCTCCATGGCAACTCGTCTACACGCAGGCCTGCTATCAGTGTCCTCCTCAGCCTACTCAGATGCCTCTCAATATCGGAGGGTCTGGCAGGCGAGCACTACTTTCTGCAACTTTGCCAAATCAATGCCCGCATCTGCACAGAACTCACAGCCCCTACGGCGACTTACTACTTCATGCTTGGTCTGCGATGCAAAGGCCTGCTTTCACCCATGATGGAGTATCTGAGCATGCTTAGAATCAACGTAACATTCCACTCTGTGCTAGAAGGATGCACATTTGAAGCATGGATCTGGGTGTGTGGTCAAATGCGGCTAATATTACATGGATGGCATTAGGACGATGATGAGTAAAGTTTTGATCAAGAAAACCAGCAGTAGCCCGATTCCAGATACCCATTCACAAGTAGTAAAAGGAGATGTATGAGTCTGGATATCGATTCCCTATCCACAGAACCGCAGCTAACAGTGAAAAAACTGCTAGGAAGTATTCAATGGATGTTTTATCAATCTGTAAAAGCCATCCATGTTTTCTATTCAATGAACAGGTGATGAGTAGAAATATAGGTATTCCTGAAAATGCACCTGCAGCTGCTCCGAGCCGGGCATTCCTCCAAGTAGGGATACAACACAAACCTAGCTATCTGGTGCTCTCTGGGGACAGAGTAATGGCCTGGATCTTTATGTCTTTGGTAGAGGCACCAGTCTCACAGGATACAGAGTATTAAACCCTCATTACAGCTGCTGCATTAATGACCCATTGGGGAGAAGGATACACGCCTTCTTCTGTGTTTACAGGGGCAGAAATCCAAGTCTGTATGCAGTGCATAGAATGCGACCACCCATCTGCATTTTGTCATCCATTAATCATTTTACTTACCTTCCACTATTTGGCCTTCACATTGCAGAGTATTTTCACTGCACCATTTTTCTTTTCTTTGGAACAAAAAGAAAACCATTGTCCCTGAGGAACACAAAAGATTTTTTAAAATGCTAACAGATGCCCTAACCCCCCCACACACTGCCAAATAGAATGATACCAGAGGACATAAATGGTATTTTGCGTACCCCACGTGACTTAACAAACAGCATCTGGTGACAGGTAGACATTGAAACAGAAGCCAGAGACTATGACTGGGCAGGTCTGCAGCCAATCGCAGGAAAGCTTTGCATCCATTCCTATTATGTCATTTTAGGCATTTTAGTGCCATGAGCTTTTAGGAGCAGCCTGAAGCATCTGTGGCGTTTCCGTGTTTCCAGAAAACGGGGGCCTCTGGGTTTCCCCCACGTACGCCATCTGCCAGGACTTCGGTGATATATATATATAGAGAGAGAGAGATGTTTTCTCTGCCTGTGACCCTCAGGACAGCAACACGGCCGCCGGTTTTGGACCTATTGCGATGGAAATCGAGTGGAAGGGAAAGCGTGGTGTGACATGGATAGTGAGCTGGAGCGATTCCAGTCAACATCAAAAGGGCATTCAAGGCAGCGGGGAGCAACGGGCGGCGGGGGGGGCGGGGGGTCTTTCAATGGTGTCACAGGGGTAACAAAAGGGCAAAAGAAACTTCATGATGACATGATGGAATAGCAGAACACCACCCAGAGAACAGCGTGGGAGAAGCGGTGGGATAGATGGAGAAGCGGGGGAAAGAAAGACAGTGACAGACAGAGACTGGTTATGAAAAAATAATTAGCTTAATTATAATCATAATAAAGCTATCATGGTGATGCTTTAATTCTATTCCACTACTTGTATTTAACTACACTCAATTCATATATATATATATATAATAGCAACCTAAGAAAGGACCAATCAGAATCAGTAAACACGACACAGGATGAAAAGCTAAAGACCCTTGAAACAAAAGCATGAAGCTTGTTTCAAATCCAGACACCATGGCAACACGTACTCTGGAGGAGCGAGTCACTGCACCCTCTGACACATCAAAGGGATGCTGATCCTTGTGTGTGTCTGTCTGTGTGTGTGTGTGAGTGTGTGTGTGTGTGTGTGTGTGTCTGTGTCTCTGTGTGTGTCTGTGTGCCTCTTTTTCGGTTCATATGCACATACACGTCTTTTTGCTGCGGACATTATTCAATCAGAGAGGCTTTTCACCTTCTTATTAAATGTTACACTTTTTCTGGATTCCTTTGGCACATTTTATGTAATATACTTAGCATTCTCAAGACTAAAAGGGCTGCCACAGCTGCAAAAGACTGTAACTTACCTCAAACAATTAACCCGTGTCTCAAAAGTGAATAATTACACCAATGAATTAGTCAGTGCCAAACAGTGACAAAAAGTACAATCAGCATTGTTTTAATCATGAGTCAAAATGCTTAGATGTATTGTCAGTATGTCAGTGTAAGTATGTACCTGAGCTCCATAATTGTGAATGATCGTCGGTTCCCACTTTCTCATTGTCACTGACTGATCATTTTTCATTAGCCAATTAATACTTATGTCCAAGACACCAGCTTCCACATTGCAAGGCTCTACATTACAGTATATAAAGTTCCCTGGCATGTAACTTCTTCACATCTCAAGACACTATACAATAGCAAAAAGGTCACACAGCACTTTATAACACAAAACAGCAAAATAGCAATAAATGAACAACATCATGTACGGTGGGAACCAAAAGTATAACAATGCATACATACAGATGAAAACTATTTTGACCAACAAGACTAAATCAATTGAAAATTGTGCCAAATGATGACAATTGTACAAAACCATTTGCTTATATGTACTAACATGTTCAGGAATTCGTGAGAAGCAATGAGAAATGATGTTCTGCTGTGCAAAAGTGAAATTATGCTGTGGGGATTACACTTGTTTTGCAAATGTTAGTTGTCATTTGGGATATGCTTCAAAGAAATCGAGAAAAACTATAAGTCTCATTTTTTGGAATCCAAACACATTGGTTGATTAATTGTATCACTATTCATCAAGTGCTCTTTTGGGGTGCTATTATTTAGCCAAACTGGGTTACAGCAGGTAACTGTTTAGGTTAAATACTGCTCTAGGTTAATACATCAGGACACATCCTGGGTCTTAATCTGCAACCTACTGGGTTAAATAAACATTGCAATGTTGGCCATTGTTTATCCATTTAGCCATTGCATTGTTTAGCCATTTATAAGAGCAACACAAACAGTTGTTTTAATACAGAACACCCCACTAGAGTCATAACACAAACACTATCCAATCATAACATAAAAAAACACTGTGACAGACAGACAGACAGACAGACAGACAGATAGATAGATAGATAGATAGATAGATAGATAGACCCCTCACCCCCCCCCCAATTGCACTGCTCACAAAATCACAAAATCGGTGACTGGATGCTGGTGTAGCTAAATGAGTTGGTCACAATTACTGACACTCATTCGCAGGTCAGTAAATGAACTGTTTACCTATGAAAATACATTCCTGTAGATACCATTAAAGAGGACATTGGTATAAAAAGTGTGTGTGTGTGTGTGTGTGTGTGTGTGTGTGTGTTGCTTTAAGAGCATGTAATGTTATCCAGGTGTTCAAAGAAGGTGTGACATTTTGACTTTGTATTACATTTGAGATCAAAAAGCCCTGTTTCACTTTCCCTGCCATGTGTGCATACCAAGTACCCATTTCAATATAACCGCCTCCACACATTTCAAGATTAATTCTGGTAATTGCTCAACCAAGAAAATGAACAAAGGGTATGTTTTCATTAATACTGGGGGAAAACTCTTACTCTAAAGCTTGCATCATCTTTAAAAGGTTTAGAAAAACAGCCGGGAGGTGAGTTTGCTCACTTCCCTTCCAAACAGGAAGAGTGATGTCGAGCAGAAGACCAAAGCCGTTTCTGTAAAGCAGTCATCAGCTGAAGCCATTCCTCTTGCCCCCTCTTTCTGCTCCACGAGTCATCCCTCACCGGCTGTCCTTCTACAATTTGTTAATGTCGGCGTTTCTGAATAAGGACAGAATTTACTGTGCGTGGAGGGTGAGGGTGCCGTCCTTAGCAGCAGAGTAATCTTAAGCACGGAGTTGTTTGGAGAAGCAGGATATGAAGCTGTTTCCTTGGAGACTGGAAACTCTCTGCCCTCCAGTGGTCCAATATTGGGCGTGATAACACGCCATCTGTGCTCACCTGCGAGGAGTTTCCTGCTCACGAAGCAGCCAAGGTCTATCGCGCATGTTCTCAGAAGAGCAAAGGTCTCCATCGACTCTTTTAAGTGTTAATGCCAACTCAAGGAGAAGAACAGGACCCCCGAAGCAGCTGGAGCATTGTACACATGAGGGGGCTTTTTAAAGTTCAGCTTCACTATCTGTTACTTTTGGGGGGGGGGGTGTTAATAAAGCACTTTTCCAGAACCTTCAAGCCAGTTCTGTCCCTAGCTTGTATCCCATCTGGGACGCAGCTGAACACCCCACCCCCCCACGAGTTGTCAGCATGATTTTTGTGTTGGCTGGGTGGGTTCAGAAGACTGAGTGAGGTTCCGAGGCGATGGGTCTGCTGACGCACAATTTCTATACATAAACCCGCAAACGTAAGGATGTCGATTAGATTGCTGATAGGGTCACAGCTCAGACGATTTATTTTCTTTGAGGGACACAGGTAGTGCACTTTGATCTCCCCAAAATGGGTTAATAACTCCCCCCCACCCCTTTCCAGCGATTGTCAGACAGTGTAAAGCTCTGTTGTCCCTCTGGGAATCTTCTGGTTTCCTTCTTACTCTGAGTGTCTGAAAATAGCCGGAACCTTAGCTTTTGTTCGCTCTTCCGCTACTCCTCTGCACCCCTCCCCCCCATCTAATTTCGTCTCGACGCCCTGGGCGTCGCAGCTTCAGTTACCCAGCAGGCCCGGCTCAGTCCACGTGTCATATTTTCCTGTCAGGCTGGACATTAAAAATGAGCCCCTTTAACCTGCAAGGAAATGAGCCACAGTTTGGCTAATACACTTCTCTCTTGCGCATTGTGTCCTACCATTGTTCAGCTTTTACTATTTAAATTTGTCATTTAAAGCTCTTATTTTCTGTACACATTGTGCTCCCTGTGAACATTTTCATCCTCTATTAATTTAAAGGATCACTGTATGCATCATCGATTTGCCTTAAGTGTGTTATTCCACATACTTGGAATTTTGTATTGATTGAAAATAGTTTACAATGGCCAATAAGATGATTGTTTTAAAAATGAGAGTTAAACTGGAATTGTGGGCTTTCTCTGGTGCTCTACTGCCATCTAGTGAGCCACACGTATATATGCACCTACACAATTCACCTTGATTTGAAAGCACCAGAATCTGTTTATTGTTAAATGCATAGTTTTGCTGGCTTGTGTCATTTGTTGCCCATAGATGTTTGTGTCATACTGGTACTTATTGTTCAGTTAATCAGTGAGCATTAATTCCACAGATGTTTTGGCCTCTAAAGAGCATCGAAAACAGGCAGTCATATCTGTCCAGGGAATCCATGAGATCAATGACCTTTTAAGTGGAAACCAGTTTTACTGAATCTTTACACATGCTTTGGATATTATTTTCATTAAACTTTTAGTCACTATGGAATATTTATTATTTAGTAATTTATTACCATCATGTATATGAATACCTACAGTTTTTCTGAATTGCTAAAACACTAAACCCCATTCTTCGAACAAAACTGCCAATTACCAAAACTCAGTCACTCTTTTGGCAAAAGGTTAGACAGTGCTCACCTAGTTAGATGTAATTTGCAGATCTGGGTCACCTGAGTCACTCTAAACACATTCTCATTCATCGAACACACATTTTGCACCACGGTGACCTTTGATGCGAAATAGAAAACACGGATCTCAAAAGTGAAGCACAGCCAGCAGACAGTAGTCGTCATTTAAACAAAATCACCCAAAACTGTTCATACCTGTTTCTAAAGATATGTAGAAGCCAAAGAGTGACTAGAACATACAGTACATGCCGGATGAGAGTGAAAGCGCCATAGGTGAGTTGAATTTCAGCGTCAAGGTACAAATGGGTCACACAGAGGATTCTTCCCGCAAGGGAGAGCATTTCCTGTGATGTGGACAAAGTTTTCTGTCATGACTCAGCCTTGAGACATGGTGACGAGAGAGAGGGAGAGGGAGGTACGGAGCATGCACTGATTACAGCGCATTGCCACACCCACAACAAAACAAACCACCTCAGGGATGAGAACCTGAGTGCAGCCGTGTGGCAGGTGATACCTCAGCATCACACTAGTCCAAATAGACCAGTGTGAGTTTTTTTTCCTGGTAATAGAGTGCCAATCCTGCCACCAATCTCCAAGTTTTTCCCTGTAAGTTGGAGGACCTCCTTATAGGGCTGGATGTAGGTTAACATCATACCCAGGAAAAAGCAATTGCAGGTTAAGGGCCTTGCTCAAGGGCCCAACTGAGTAAAATCACACTCGGCATTCATCCCCAGCCTCAGAGTCACCACTCTGCCGAACAGTAATGAGGCTGAATGAATATTCTTCCTTAACTCAGGCTTGGCAGTTGCACAGCATTTTCCTACAAATATTACATATCAGTTTAGTATAATTGAGTACAAACATATTTGATAGACATTTTTTTTCTATAGTCTTGAGCTTCCAATTTTGCGGCTCAACATGCAGAAGCCCACATCCACAGTAAACGTTTCTCTACATGCCAGCAACAATTTTGACTGGTAGTGTTCTCAGTTTTTTGCTGTAGTGTGTACTGTCTGTTCAGTAGTGTCTATTTAACTGTCCAGTTTGAATCGTGATCTGGAAGCAGTGCTTGCTTCTCAGCAAAGATAATATAGTGAGAAGATTGTTTGATTCTGCAAGACGAGTCAATGGTTTTGTGAGTGCAGCTTGAATGTTAGGGTTTGTGCTTAGTGTTTTGAGATCTTAGCAAATGTGTATTAGCAGTTCAGAAAAACTGTGATTTAATCATATAAATCTAACAAAAATATTGTCAGAACAGGTGAGGACATATCTCTCTGATCATGCTGTTTTCATGGGGTAATTTTAGGACATACCTAGTTGCCCAGGTAGTAAAACGGATACACATTCAATGCCACAGCCCCCATTTGGAAGGCAAGGCAGCCATAGGAATGCGAATCAGCTTGTGTTCCTTGAGTTAGTTGGAAAGCTTTACCTTTCAAGTGTGGAGCCTCAGGCGTGTGGAGCGAAAAAGCGGCAGGTGTCTGACAGCGCGCACATCAGAGGTGGAATGTGCTCACCGGCGCCCCCTCAAGGGTTTGCGTGGGAAGGCCTCTGAGAAGCTGAATAATTAGCGATTCCAAAATGGTGGGGGGGGGGGGGTGTAACTTTCCTTACTTCCTGACTTCATGAGGACTGAAGTCTCGGCACACATCCTGTTTGTCGAGTTGGTATATTTATGACTAGGTAAATTCGTACCAGTGGGTGAACATCTGCCAGCTTATGAACCCTTTGCTAGCTCAGATGAGCTGATAATGTACACCAAGTCACACTTTCACATGTCACGATAAAAATCGGGTGGGGAGACTAAGGTAAGAAACACATCACCACATCTTGTAAAGGTGAATACTGCAATATCAATAAGCAGTTGTCTTCAGAGCCAACAATTCCAGCGAACGCAGGAAGCGAAGCAAAACATTTCCACGTCCGCAAACATAAACCATACGATTTTCATAAATGCACGCCATAATCGTGGCATTGTTGCATCTTGTCTGTTAGAAAAATACACAGATATAAGCTGTCATGAGCATAAAAGGTCTTTCAAGTTTTTGGGGTCTGTGAAATCAGCTTAATATGATAAAATGTACTTTGTGCTTGTAAACCTTGAATCTATGTGCTCTTTTGGGCTTGTGCTGTATTGTTCATTTATATATGCTTAACACACTATTTGCATGAAACATATATGTCTGTTATTGTTTGTTTTGGCCTTTGGGATTTAAGCAGCGGTGCAGTATCATTGCAAGTAGCAGCAGATCTGTTAATAAGAAAATAATTATTCTTTATCTTTATAAGTGTGAATCTCTGACATGGGTACACTGTTTTAAAAGCAGTATTCGCATGCATAGTGATCAGTATTTGTAAACCGTTTCGTCGAGTTATTTCGAATTACAGCGGAATAGACTCGATCTGCTTAATTTTCGGTCGTTTCAGGTCTGTCCACTAGGCGTCGCCAGAATACCGCCAGGAAAATGGCCGTTTCCTAGGAACACGTTACATGCAGTCAATTTTCAACGGAGCATTAAATGAATTCCTAAAAAAAAGTTGTTTTTTTTTTTGTTTTTTTTTTTTACACGGCACAATGAAAATAATATCTCTGTATTGTAACAGTATCCCTGGATTAAATTCAGCACGCATGATACCAAAGACGCACACGCAGGGTATTATGACCTTTAATTTCCAAATTCAATAAATAGTTTAGCTAAGGCGAATCATATATCCCACATTTTGAATAAATCATATACGTGTTGGTGTATGTGTTGGAAACGCCCAAGAACAGGTATACAATATTTTGTTAGGTCATCATGAATATGATTAAACAATTTTAATTTCTTGCTTGTTTGTGCCCATTTGAGTCTTTAGCCTATCCAAGAAGACAGGTGACACCCAGGACAGGAATGATATTTTTTGGCACTTTCATAGTAAGTATAAGTTACTAATAAGTGTATCTGCCAGTTTCCATCAGAGATTAATGGTTCATTTGCAATTTTTTAAGTAATAGTAAGTGTTTATATTATAATGGGGAGTAGAAGATGGAGCAAGTGCCAGGGTGCCATGGGGGTGTGGAGAAAGCGGCAGACTTTCAGGGGGCCGGGCACTGCCGGCATTTTATCGCCAGGGTTGGGCGGGTTCTAATATCAGGATTAGTATCGACGATACTAACCTTAGTATAGGATCGAACCGAAAATCAGTGGCATTACCCATCCCTACACCCTACAAAGTTTTTCATTTACACCTACCATAGTTATGCATAGCTTGGCTAAAGAAAAATTTGTTGAACCCCTTGAGACGCAATCAGATCATGATTTATCACATTTCTGTCACAAGCTGAGCTGCCGTTACAGTCCTGATGCAGAGTCTCCGGCCAGCTCAAAGGCACCGCTGTTAATCGTGTTTTTAGGGCCACGGTTTCCCTAAACCGGGCTTTAACCCTTTCATGCATAACTTTAGGTCAGTTTCTCCGCAACATAATAGATTTCATAGGCAGTAGTGACTTAGTTCTCCTTCTCTTAGGAGCAGAGGTGAAACTTCACCGTTTTTGACTGTGGTTTTTCCACTGTGGTTACCATAATCTTATGTTTACTCCAAATAGCTTTACACCAACTGTCTAAAAATGTAGACACCTTGCATGAAAGGGTTAAATGAGTGCCATGCTTTGGCCGGCCCGTGTGGGCGGGGTCTCCTGATAGGAGGCGGGGTCTCCGAATGGGGGCGGGGTATCCAGATGGGGTGCGCGGCTCCTCCGGCTTTTCTGTCGGTGCCTGAACGCCTTTCGCCACTATGTATGCAGAAAGGGAAGCTGCTGCGACCTGAAACACTGTTTTCAGATGTTCCATAGGACTACGCAACACTGAAACAAACCCTGGATTTTTGTTCTTCTTCTTCTTCAAAATTTGTATTGTTTTTCTGGATTACTTCCAAAATTGGGGGACCCACTGTCCCCGCAGGGCATCTGGTGGATTGCAATGCTTTTCTAGATCTGCGTCTGCTGCGGCACCGAGCTGACGGACACCAGAGGGACCCGATCGGCAGTCTCGGTGGACGGGGGCAGGGCAGCAGCGGCAGATGCATTGGGATCCGGGTGTAAGGAAATGGTATTTTAAGTGGGATGTGCGCGGAGAATGCTAATGCGAGCGCCGGCACCGCATTCCCACGGCAGAGTCCTTCACTGCTGCAGAGGGACCGGAGGAGGTGATCGTGCCACTGACATGCATGTTTTTCATGCACCGATTCATGCAACATTTTGGTTTAAGTGAAAACCGCAACGCTGAAGAATTTAACCTGCTCTGATTACTGAATATTTCAGCAAACAGATGCTTTTGACCAAGAGCCACTGATATGCTCTAAGCATCATTTTATTTATCTATAATTAAAATAACTGTGGAAAAGATGGGGAATAGTTTTTCCAATATATCTGCGTTTCAGTCCCTTCATATTGTCATGCTGGGTCTGGACTCTGCCGGTAAGACGACAGTTCTTTACCGTCTGAAATTCAACGAGTTTGTGAACACGGTGCCTACGATCGGCTTCAACACGGAGAAAATCAAGCTGAGCAACGGCACCGCCAAGGGGATCAGCTGTCACTTCTGGGACGTGGGGGGCCAGGAGAAGCTGAGACCTTTGTGGAAGTCCTACAGCCGCTGTACGGACGGCATCATCTACGTGGTGGACTCGGTGGACGTGGACCGCCTAGAGGAGGCCAAGACCGAGCTGCACAAAGTCACCAAATTCGCGGAGAACCAGGGAACCCCTCTGCTGGTGATCGCCAACAAGCAGGACCTGCCCAGATCCCTGCCGGTGGCCGATATCGAGAAGCAGCTGGCTCTTCATGAGCTCACGCCGGCCACCACCTACCACGTCCAGCCGGCCTGTGCCATTATCGGCGAAGGACTCCACGAGGGCATGGACAAACTATACGAGATGATCGTCAAACGCAGAAAGTCTTTGAAGCAGAAGAAAAAGCGATAACGCAGATTTTTTTAATTTTATTTTTATTTTCAGTTTTTGTATTATTCTTCCTTTTAACACAAGTACTGTAATCCAGCGCTGTCCGAGTATGCCACTGATGCACCCTAAATAAATCTTTACTTTGCAGTGATTTATTTCGTTTAATTTCTATTGATGGATCAGAGAGATGCTGTGAACGCTCTGCTATAATATTGCACGCAAGATGCTGTGTATATAGGGTTTGGTGTTTTCACTGAAGTTGACCAAAATCTCGCACTGGCTATCGAAAAAAAAAAACAGTAAAACGGGCTGGCTCCTGTTTTTTGCTGGTTAACCATGGATTATTAACGTAGCTTCTCGATTTATATAAAGGGGCTTTAAAAAGCACTGTGATAGACATCAGTAGAACATTCCTTACAGTACCGTTAATAAAAGCAAGCTATTGTTTTAAGCTATTTTTAATTTTGTTCCTGTTTTTCCACCCTGCTTGTATTGTACATAATGCATATTGAACCTGACCATTTGCAGCACGTGTTCAGATTATATGGGAGTTCTTTATGACATTGAATCTGACAGTCTGTAGATGTTATTTGCCTGAGATGGTATAATGTGATATTATTTCACCTACTTAGTATACTGGGTTTTCCATGAATATTAATCTGCCTCTGAAATCCACTATGGGACTATTAAGTGTGAGGACAAATAGTCTCATTCCTGCTAAGATGTTTACCAGGTCCGTAACAGTTGCAATCACTACTCTGCACTTTAGAGAGAGAGAGAGAGAAGAGAGAGAATGCATTACACTGTATAACAAAAAATCAATGTACATTATACCCAAAATCATCTGAAGTATTTTTAAATTAAAGAGTTAAAAACTAACACACCTATAGTACCTTACATTTATGACTGAGAAATGTGTCTCAGCCACTGTTTGTTTTACACGGGTCCATGACCGATTCCGAAAAGCTCAAAACAAAATGATCTAAGATATGATTGAGGGTTTATTGACTTTGTGGGCTGGGTTCTGCTCTTATTGTTTATCCCTCCATTTACAGGGAATGGATCAAAAAATAATTTTTGACTAAGGAACTGGAATAGCCAAAACACCTATATTGGTATATTGGTCTTGAAATCAGTATTGAACTATATTTAAATTTTGTTTTCCAGCAATGCCATCTACATAATGTTTTGGCAGGTTGGTTCCTCTGGCATGTACTGCGCCCATGACATCTGTGATGATCGGGAACCAGTGTGGGGCTAATTTCTGAAATTTATGCAACTTCAGGGTAGATCTTTACTGCTGCACAAGATCAGGAGCCTGTATTACAAAGCCAACTGTTTTGCTTAGCTGGATAACTTGTCTGACTTAAATAGTCTGGTGTAAATGTAGGTTAAAGTCCATTTAAACTGGGGTAACATAAATCCAACACATTTTCCGGCTAAGCAGGAAAACCTGCATCATGACAGAGGACCCTGGACTCTACTGGAGGTTCCACCTGTCATTTCTGCCAAGGTGGATCTTTGAATTCTCCATCGGCTACTAATTAAGGCATTTTCAAAGGCAGGAATTAGGGGTGTGATCCTGTGATCACATCATGACAAGGCTGAAGACCTGAGAGGGGAAAAGACATGCAGTTCTGGATATATGCCACGTCTATGGGCTTGTGATCCATCCCAGCAGAGAATCCCAGTCAAAGTGCTGTTTTAGCAAATGAGCGGGGGAGACTCGATGGACGGTGTCCTCTTTGGGTCAAAATAGAGTGCCACTTGCAGCTGAGCCCTGTCACACTGTGAGGGTGACTGCCATGATAAATTGAGTTTGGCTGCTCACAGCTGTACTGTTGTGCACATGGCTGATATTTCGGTTTTGACTGATCAGAGCTGCATGGTGAGACTGATGTCCAACCTGCTTTCCAGTTTATCACCCTTTAACCTTTTCTAAACCTTACCTGACTGGTAGAAGTATGAATAACATAAAACCTAAAATATCCATATAATGATCTAAATGATTCTTCCAATCTTACATAGATAATTGTGGCGGGGAACACTCCATAACGTAAATTTCTTGCCACATTGCCACATTGCCATCACAATTCCAGCTCTTAAAACTGGAATGTAATTAAGCAGTTTTATTTAGTTGAATTTAGCAAAATTAGCTGCATCAAAAGATAAATATAGATGTAGTTAATATGAGCTTTAAGTAAATTTGCCGATGAAATGAATAATGAATTTATAATATCTTGTCACTTATGACAACTATGCAAATTTCACAAAGATAAGAAATGTCTATTGCTGAAAAAGATGCCAAACACCTGGGGCTGCATTGGGTGGCTTTGTATAAATAAGCTGCTTAACCCTGCACATTGAATAATTCAGAATATTAATATCACATTGAGACTTAAATACTGTTATGATGCAGTAAACTATAAATGGTAAAGGGAGATTTTACTAATAAGCATTTATTTAAGAGGTCAAAGGAAGTGATACAGCAACACCCTGTCAGGCATGCTAAACCTGAATGGCTACGGTGCTACTTATGATAATATTATTTATTTAGACATTTATTAGGAAAAGGCAAGGACTTGTGAATGTATGCATATATATTTGTATTATGTTTATGTATTTTTACTTCTAAAAAGTCCTGTGTATCTGGTACTTTGGATGTCTTTCCCTGGAGGAATTGTATATGCTTGGTGTTTTAAAGAGACATTGGTAATTATTTATCAGGAAAATGAGAGCACAGCCTGGATAGGGGAACCTGCAGTGATCAGAAGCCGCTGAACATTCCACGTACGTCCTGAGCACCAGCAGTCACGTTCAGGGCACCAAAGTGAGTTGAATTAAGTCCCGTATAGACAATGGCAGGGATGCCTGCTGGGTTGTTCCATTTTAGGGGCCGGGGTGGGGGGGTGGGGGTAAGTTTCTTTTCTTAGTGGGGAGGGAAGTGGTTAGTCTGCACTGGTCACCACCGGCTCAAGCAAGCCCTACCCTGTTCTTTCATTGTCCTTCATTCCGTTCAAATTTACCAAATTGTCACGTTTGGCCAGTGGGAGGAGACATGGTTGGCTTGGTTCAAAAGACCTATTATCTCTCTGTAGGTACAGAGAGTACCAACAGAGAGTACCAACAGAGAGTACATACAGAGAGTACATTTTACTGTCAGTATGCAAATCACTTGAGTAATGTGTACAGAGTAAAAAAAAATGTAACGTGTAATGTGAATGATTCCAGTAAGTATGTATTAGGAAATTGCATATACCTCTAAAAAGTGCAAAAACTTTTTAGTATGTGTGTTGTGGAAAAAATTTTCCTTATGTCAACAGTCTGGTATAGAAACTGTGATTTTTCAACCAATGTTTAGCTTCCCCGTCCCTCCACTGTAGCACCTCTGAAGCTCATCAAGTTACTGTACAGAGCTCCATCCACCTTTCATAGCAGCTTATCCACTGCAACGGCGACTCCCAGGCCGGTCCTTGGGGACCTAGAGACAGTCCTTGTGTGGGTCCCTGAGGACTGCACTGGGAAACACTGCACTACAAATCCACAAAGAGCCCGAGGCCCATCCCCAGAAGCACAGGATGTGAGACACTGAGACACTCAGCAGGAGAGACACCTCCGTGCTTCCCACTGAGACACCCACTGTTATATTACTTATATTAATCATGCCATTATCCCAGGTTTATACATCTAAAATTTGACAAAATGAACCATACTTAGTTTTCACAAAAGTAATAATTGTAATTAACCTGAGCAGCATGTCATAATCGTGCTTTGAAATGCGTCTTCGGAGAATCTGCTAAGCACTGGCAGCATTTCAGCAAGAAGCCCTGCGAATGTCGCAAAGACTGCTGGGTACACGGCCCCAAAAGGGCGGCTCGCATTCATGCGTCTGCGTTTCAGCGTCATACTCGCTACAGGCCAGTGCGCGGGGTACACGGCCCCAAAAGGGCGGCTCGCATTCATGCGTCTGCGCTTCAGCGTCATACACGCTACAGGCCAGTGCGCGGGGTACACGGCCCCAAAAGGGCGGCTCGCATTCATGCGTCTGCGCTTCAGTGTCATACTCGCTACAGGCAAGTGCGCGGGCACCTAAGCTCTCTTTGAAGCCGGGATGTGAAAGAAGCCATCGTCACGCCGCAAAGCCCATTACGGGAGTGAGGGCGATTTTGATGATGGAGAAGAACAGAGGAGGTCCAGACCCAGAGCTTCTAGCATAACAATGCTAAGCTGTGCTGTTTCTTTAAATTTCTTTGTAACAAGTCATTCTTTGTTATAACCAAACGCACCTGACACTGATGATTCCACCCAATCATTATAGATTTATTGAAATGATTTCAAAGGATCTTTGATTTCTTCTTCAAATGCTATTAGCTGCATGAAGGGCTACGTTTGCTTACAGCCTCCTCTATTATCCTCAAGCAGGCAAGAGTAAACAGAGAAAGGATCTGAATTACAGTTAAGTTCTCCCCAAACGAGCTTGATGGGCCGAATGGCCTCCTCTCATTTGTAAATTTCTTATGTTCTTATGTACAGCTTCAATGAACATGCTTTGTTACATCAGAGCACTATTATATTCTATTTTTGCTTCTTTATTTTTGTGCCATACTCTTAACTAGGCAGGATAATGAGATGTAAAGCTGGCTGCAGTGGCCTCCTGCTGAGGAGGTAGAAGGATCCTGCTCAAATCTGGAAGAAGGATGACGATAACAGAAGAACAAAATTGCAGAACTTTTTCAAAATTGCAGAATTTTGTCATTCTGCGGTTTTTCCATCTAAGGTACAATTTAATCAGTAGAACAAAAGATGGGACTTAATGCTGTAATTCACATTAATCTCGCAGAAGATACGTATTAATTTAAAAATAATTCTCTGTGGAGACTTCAAGTCTCACCTTTGTCTGATTCCTATAAAATGCCAGATCTATCTTGACATCTATTAACGATCTCAGCTATTTTGCAAATGACTCAAGTGAATATTTAGAGTTTAATGTTATGGCTCATATTTAAGGTAATTTATTCACGTGATACCAGTAATTAGGTGTATTTTAGGCAACAAATGATCCTTTATTGACCTAAAAGTGAGATACCCCGAGTTTCCCCTGAGAAACTGCAATGTACAGATACAAGATGAATCGGTATACAGTGTGTGCTTTAATGGGTGGGGACATCTTTAGTAAATATACCTGCTTGTCTGTGATTTTACTATTAGTATCAGTGAGAGGACAGAATGCTAGTGGGGGAGGGAAACCCCCATGTAGGGAGTGGGGTAATGATGACATCACTGTCAAGGTTTGGCTAGAACTAAAAGGGGTTGGGGCCATTTTTAAAGTATTGATCAATGGCTGAATAACTGGGACCTTTTTACAAACATTCTAATCACACCACATATATAAATGAATATATAAATTAACCCATAAATAATTGTCTCTAAATCTGGCAGAGCATGTACAACAAAAAGAATACAGACTCAGTATCCATATCATATATCAAACTAATAATTACAGTCAAAAGAGAAATACTTCATGCACATTTACAAGACAAAAATGGAGTCCCGCCAATGGGGTCTTTCAGACGCCGTGCCATTTTACGGAGAGAGACAGATACCTTCAGATAATATGACAAGGCGAGATTCTATTTGAAACAAAGAATGAAGGACAGCTGTGTCACATGACTCCCATAATAATGTTAAAAAAACAGCTTCATGTTACAGTGAAACTGAGTTCCTAACAGAGCGTCCATAAGTGTAAACGTTTTTTTTTTTTTCAGGTACCTGTTAGACTGATTCGGCATAGCAACATTATTCAAGCTATTACTTACAAGACTGAACAGAGAAGTTTATTTATGGTTCTGCCGAACAGTCAGTATTGTTGGTTTGGCAGGGAAGCGTCCAGAAATAGAAATAGTGGCTACAGGGATTATTTAATAAGGCGATTATTGTTTTACAATACAGGTGGCCTCAAAACAAATATATATGCTGTCTACAGAGTTGGGTAATTCAAGTACAGAGAGTAAAAGTCCAGACCAATATTTTGTTTCAAATAACCAGCATAAAGAATCACAGTCAGGTAGTACTCAACTGGTTGGTTGAAACAAAATCTTGGTCTGGATTTGTACTCTCTGGACCTTAAGTCTCCACCTCTGTGAAAAGTCTAACTAACCATATATTACCCATAAACAATAAAATTATGTCATGTAGCAGATTTTATTCTGGAGTCTCAGAAATCTATGACTGACTTTATTTTCCAAGTCGCTTATCTCACACTTGTTCGGCCAAACTACCTTTCATGTCAGTGCACAGTTGTAATTACAGTAACTTCATGACAAACAGGTTTTGTTGAAGCAACAGGAATGCCGCTGATAGCAGTCAGTCAATTCAATCCACGTTGATCTGTGAAAAGGTATCGTCTCTATGTATGAATTACCAGGACAGGGACACTTTGAGAAATTGTCCCTCGTGAGAAGGTCCCCAGGGATAGCAGTAGATAAGGGATTTTTGTGCCCTGTTGCCAGCCCTTTGCCCCAAGTGTTCTTCTGCTGTTCTCCAAGCCCTAAAGATCACTCTAATTTCAGGGTCAGGAACACAACCTGTTTCTGCTCTGACGGCACCTCCCCCACTCTCAAAGCCTCCAAATAGAATAAAACAAAAGTTAACCTGCAAGTCAACCTCCAAATTGTCACTTAGACCATTGTTTAGACTCGCTTAATGAGCTCCGCTGTAGGATTCCGACTGTAGGCCCAGTTCAAACGCGGACTTTATCCCCGTGGCTAATACTTTGATCTGAAGCTGAAAAATAATGTTGAGATAACTAATTGCTGGCCTTAAGGTTGCACAAATATAGAATATGACCGTGACCCATATTCACAAGATTTTTACTGTAGCCGTAACCTGACCCAGATATGTCACTAACATTCTGCACGCAAATGGCTGTATGTGCTTTTTATAGGTGACAGTAACCAGTGATACGGGATATCACTGTAAATGTAACCGTTTTCACAGATAACGACCCCCTGATCAGGATATTCCATTAGAAAATGGATGGATGGTTCGGTATGACCTGCTGGCCAGATCAATTTCTCCAATAATCCATTTAAAAATCTCATCCATTAAAACATGGTACGCACATCCAGTTTCTTCCTGCAGCTAAAAAACATTTGATTAATCAATCCTAAATTACTGATGGGCTCCAGGATCATGGTGACCCTCTAGTGGAAAACCGAGGTGGAAGATGCGTGACGAAAGAACGAGTGACAAAAATACAGTCTCTGAATTTTAAACTAATTGTTTAAAATTTAAAACTACTACCTGCTAATGCTAATAAATCTTGTGTTCAAGTCTTTGAAGATCTACAGGTCTTTGGCCAAAAATCTTCAATAATAAACCTATAATAAAATCTCACACAACTGTTATTGTAGCTTCCATGTGACGTGAGATTAATTATGTAAAAGTGGCCCCTGTTTACACTGGGAAGCTCGGATTTGGTTTTCCACAGAAAATAATTGCCCAGGCCTGTGCTAGATAGTTATCACAAGCGAAATGGTTAGAACAACGATGCTCCTGTCTTATGGGGATCTGGCTGGTGGCAGAGAGTCACAGAAGCTTAATGAAATCCGTAAATTTGATCCATAGTGGGATTCTGGAAGCATGTAGCCAGTAATGGTCCCATTATCTGTATGAGACTGCAAGACAAAGCCCCTGTTCAGTCTAGAAATTGCTCTGTCCCTTGTCATGGTCTCTAATATGGTGTGCATGAGTGGGGTTTGGGTGATGGGGGTAGGGAAGGAGTTTAGGCACCAAGGGGGGGTTAGGGGAGGAATCCCAAAGCAGACTGATGGTTATGCGCAAGACAGCGACTCACCCCCTTACCCCCAGGAGAGAAGGACAGTACGCAGTGAGGGCACCCCCCCTCTCCACACACACACAAAGGGAGTGATTTATTAACAGCATCCCCCCCCCCCCCTCTTAGAAACAACACTATGAATGAGGAAGGCGGGGGAAAGATGAAACACACTGTCAATGGAACTCTGCCAGAGGTTAAAGGTACCAAAAACATGGTGATCTTTAGTACATGTGTAACACTAACATTCTCACAGAGTCACACGTACCCAGGCATGCATACGCCATTGTGAAAGCAGTTGAGTGCACAGATAACCAGTGAAAATGGGCCCCATGACACATTCTAGCATCTGTATGTGGTGCTGAGTGCGGACACGAAGGACGTTTGTCTTGATAAACATGGAAGATCACCCAGTGAGAGCGATGTGAACATTATATGCTTTTCTATATGTTGTTTCTTTTTAAAAAGAATTCTGCTTCGCTTGCACCAGTACATTGGAATGTGTATAATTTTTGCAGATCTCATTTGAGGTGAGGGCAAGCTTGGGGTCAGACATTCATCCAGCACCCCTAGACCACAGCCTCATGGGTAAAGCTACTCTGCCAAAGCACAGGACTTCAACAAGAGTCCATCAGATCACAAGCACAGAGGCCTGACCTGTTGAGTCGTACAAAGAGTGATGTGTTTGCTGTTCTAGAGCTTCAGAGCTGGATCAACATGTATGGGTTGGACATCTTCTTTCCCAACAGGTGCTCTGTGCTCATGTAGATGTTTCACCTATAAGACGCACAGCATGTGTTCACTATGTCCATGCTGGCGATCTAGGCCACCGTGGTATGCTTTGGTGTACACGGTCACATCATCCCCCGATGGATGATCTTTGTCTGCTTCCACCCGCTGCCTTTCTCCCCATGCCAACCCAACCAAATGTATCTGGTGTTAATCTTTCTGCAAGATTTAAATGCCCACCTTACTCATTTAGTCAACGGAAATCCAGCTGTAACTTTATGAGTGCATGTCTCTTTCTTCATGTAACTAAAAAGATATTTGCAGTAGAAAAAGAAAGCTAAACTGCCTATTAGAATTGTTTGTTTTTTTCCCAGGCAGTAATGGATGTATAAATAATTAATTTCTCCGATGACAGAAGACCGCTGTCAAGCAATGAATAAATAGGCAGATGATTAATTTGGAGAGCACAATAAATTCTCCAGTTTTGGAAAAGGGTGCCTTGAATCACACCATCAATCTGGTGCCACTTGGCTGGGCATAAAAGATACACATTCACATTCAACGCTTCTGTTTACTGTCCTGAAACTGTTCTGGATCTCAACCACTGCTGTCACTTTAACTGCACTGAGTCACTAAGATACTTTGTATCACTGGTCATTTTCAATGTGCTACCCTTTGTTTATCTTCTATAATTTTTTGTGTTTATTTACTGTATTATGCATATCTTTAGATTTTGTTTCACTGTACTACTGTTGAACATGTCATCTTGTCATTTTGTAGTCAACAAGGAGGGTATGCAAGGAAGAATTTCATTGTACTTATTAGTACATTGTACTGTGTGCATATGACAACAAGCCTTTGACTCTTGAATGTTGTTTGTGTGTGGCTTTGTGCAAACAAGATAACAGATGGGAGCACACCTTGTTCTGCCTTCTGTGGGAACCGGGAGCTGTATTCCAGTGTTTACAAATCCGGTCCACAAAGAGTCCACATTTTAGCTCCCTCTCTGCTCCTGGTAGGAAGCAAAAATGTGGACTGCCTGGCAGGGAGCTCGAAGGGAGCAAAAACATGAGCTAACTATGGGTTTCTGAGGACTGGATTGGGAAACACTGCTCTACTTAACTGGAAATCAAAGAGAATTCCATAAAAAAGGACACCAATGTACTTTAATCATTCAGATAATGCCATTTGCCATATTCCTTTGATTCCTATTTTCAATGTTTTTCCTTCATTATTTTTAAATCTTAATTGGCCTCCTTCTTTTTCATGTTGAGACTATGGCACATTCGGGATGCATTTGATTAGTTGCTTAGTAGATTCTTCAATGTGAGTTTTATAGCTTTTAATGTACTTGTACTTTACTGTAAAAGTGCAAAGTAATCCATGAAAGTAACTGCAGCCCTTTGCCTAAGATTATGTCAGAGAACTTTACTTGGATGTGAACGGGCTGCCTTTCGGTTCAGTGCACTTCGACGGCCGCACTAACTGCTGCTTCCAGGATGGACATATTGGGAGTTTCAGGCCAACAGTGCTCTCCAAACCCACGACAGTGTTAAGTGGAAGCAGCATCTGGCTCTGCCTATGATCGGAAGGTCGCCGGTTCAAATCCCAGTGCTTAGCAGAATGATTTCACTGTTGGGCCCCTGAGCACAGTCTTTACCCACCAATTACTCCAGGCACTATCTGACCCAGCTTATCAAAAAAGTACATTGCTTTGGATAAAAGAGTCTGCTAAATAAAATGTGAATTTAAAGAGAAAAACTGCTTGCCCCCCCCCAGCCCCCAGAGAAATCCACTCTCCACAAACTGCTCCCAGCTGAATTCTGCAAAGAGCTTGCCCTCAATTCCCTCCCCCTCCATTCGCATTATCTCTCCCCCACACCTCCCCAGTTTCACCTGGTCATTCTTCCCTCCTCCCCTCCCCCGTACCATCACTCCATCCCAGCCCTATGACTCACCGCCCCGTGGGGTTTCCTCCCTCACACACATATCAGCTTAACCTTCCTCACCTCAAAGCCCAAACTCACACAGGAAAATAGGGCAGAGACAGCTGCATACCTGCAGAACACCTGCGCGTGCGATGTTGTGACACGCTGCAAACGACAGAGCAAACGAGCGTAACCCATGGCTGAACCACGCTCAGGTGCCGGGAATGAAAGCGTTTTGTCCTGGAGACAGGAAGGAAACACCGGATCAAGAGGCTATTTTACACTCTATGGAAACTGCGCTTTCTGCCCTCTAACTTCCTACAGGCTTGTTAGTTTATGAGAATATTTATTTGCTTTTGTTTGATTGTTTGTTTGTTTAACTACTCTTTTTTGTGGACATCCAGGAGCTGTCAGCCATTTGATGTTTTCCAAGAGTTTCCCCTTCCCACTTTGACCAGTCAGATTTCAGTCAGATCACATTACTGGTTTCGACTGATACCAGCTCGTTGTCTTCTGTTCAGGATGTTCTAAAAGTTTTTTTTCCTTGACCTTTAGCTGTTTTTTTAAAGTGTGAAGTCAGTGATATTCCATAACCCTACCCATTAATATGATTGGAGGTTTATTATTTTCTTCAGTGATACCTAACAGGCTTCTGTTTGAGAACTGTTTGGTACAGGAAGGAATATCACTGGAACCCTGACTGCTGTTAGGACTGTGAACCCGTTTGCCGTCTCCTACTATAATGTTTGAGAAGGAACCCAAAAAACAATTCCAGCCTGCAAATGTGCCAGTTTCCCAGTCTCCTACAGACTGGCTGGTTAAGCTAAATCCAAGCACTAGTAGTGGATTTTTCTCAACAAACGGAGTTGTTTAGATGAGCAGGAGACCAGACATGGAGGGCGAGATGAGGAGAGGCCAGAGCTCGACCTCAGTGACCGTGTTTCTCTCTAAGCTTCTGCTGGGTTTGTTTAGTTTTCATTCTGGGGGGTGGTGGGGGGAGGGGGGGTCTCCTCTGCCAGGAGAGAGAAAACAGACCAGGTCTGTCTGGTCCCCAAGCCTGATGGGCACTGTGACGTCCATCAAAGGGGAGCAGGAGTGACGAGGAGCATGGAAGATCTCCGCTGGGTGCGTCGGCAGTCGACCCTGAGAGCCTGCTGAAGTAGTGGGAGGTGTTTCGTGGCGGAGTGAAGGGAGGCTGAGATTGGGGGTCATCAGGGGTGGTGGGGTCATCCTCACCCCCCAGCGAGCTCCAGCAAAGCAACAGCTGATGCCAGAGTGATTTCCTCCCCCAGCCCACGCAGGGCAGCTCCTTTTGCATGGAAATAGAACTAAGTTTTTGTTGCCCACGTTTTTTTTTTTTCACTCTTTTCTCTCCCCCTCTTTGCAGAGCTCTGTCCCAGTCATAATTCATGCATGAGACTGCATTGTCAGTTGTTATCTGAGTTTATACATTTCTAAAACATATTATCAGTTCCCTTTCCCCATATGATTTTGCCATTTCCTATTTCGCCGTGGGTTTTACACAGTTTGTTTTTCACCCGGTAAACCACAGACTATCTGTGCTGACATCAGCTCAGTTCTGCCACAAAGAAAGGACTGTTTTTTGCTTTCACTCTGACTCTCAGACTGCTGAAGTTGTATATTTCCCACAATGCACTGAGAGCCATTTTGCCTGAGTTTTTTTTTTGACTGGGTAGCATCAGGTCAGTCTTGGAGGGGGGGGGGACACAGACACTTCTTCACTTTTTCCATTCATTCCACCTTTCAGATCAGTTTGTGAGATGAGAGTTTTATTTGTAGTGCAATTCACAGTGCTGTTTTAGCCCAATAATCTAAAAGGTGTCAAGAACATGACAATATGACGTAGAAAGATTTTATTTCTTTAAAAAAAAAAGGAGTGTTCATCAGAGCAGCAAAAATGGTTCACCTAGCATGAAACTGAAGTAAATTAATGGAATTTGACTAACAACGTTAATCAGCACAACCCTATACGAGGTGGTGTCGCTAAGATCAATTGCTGGTTTATTTTCTGACAGTCCTCCCAGTGCTTTCCATTATGATTAAGTGAGTCCCTTTGTTTTTGAATATGCACACCACGCTGCAGCAATATTAAGAACAAAAAAAGCACCAAAATCTAAATTTTAGATTTATGAATTATCCTGAAGTGCTGTGAAATCTGATAGGACCTTCCATGCCAAAGCTTCCACAAACAGTCTCGAATGAACTGCTTGGATGTTCACACTGGGGCAGCTCCCGCCTTTGTGTCTGCCACTGTGGGTGCGTGAATGCGAGGCCTCCCACCCCGAGGGTCAACAATTGGACCCCCTGCTTCCTGAGGACAGCTGAACCGACACAGGTCAACCCTAGGCTGCCTCAACCAATTAGAGGGTGTTTATGGGTGTTTTGTTTGTTTATTTGTTTTTTTTTTATTTGTCTGTCTGTTGTTTGTTTATTTGTCTGTTTTTTGTTATTGCTGTTTTTACACCCAGTCTGCCAGGCACCATCCATTGTAATTGCTAAAGTATAAACAGAAAGCTTTATATTTATTTATATACATATGTGTGTTATATACTGTACTGTATGCCATTATAGTGCATAATTTTCTGTCAGTTGCTAATACTTCAGGATGTTATTGATGTCAATAGTGCTTTGAGTATCTTTTATCGATCTTTGCTGGAAACTTTGAGTTGCTAGCATGGGAGAGCAGGGGAGGGGGAATGGAACATTCTGAGGAGGACCTACCTCTTTGTGGCGGCACCTGATCAGGCTAGCTGGCCTGATCTTCCAATCTCCTCCACCTACACTTCCATGCACTTGTTTCTGTTTCAGACAGTAGCTATAGGAAACATCCCCTTGTTCACACTGCCTTTGGAGGCGTTGGATAAACAATAGGGGCTGTCACGTCATGTAACTTAACTTCCCCATCAGAGGGAAATTACTTGCTTGAGGTTAGATATAAGTATCCTTACTTGCATGAAGCTGATTGGATCAAGCAATACACAGAAGATCATGTTTTTCAAAAGCATTTTTAAATGACTTTATGCTGCGTTCCATTTACCTCAGAGGCTGGAACTTGTAACTGGGAATGACGTCACATGCAAGTTAACCACGTTCCAGTACAGCAAGTCAGAAAGCCATTTAGCAATAGCTGGATAATTTGTCAGATTTAATTTACCCCAGTTTAAATAGCCTTTATCTTAGTTCACTGACATTTAGCCCAGACTACCTTAAATTCAGTCAGTTGTCCAGCAAGAAATGCGTGGGCCCCAGTTTTAGCCCAGTTAATTGTTAACCACTGTTAGCAATATCAGTTGACAACGACATTACGTGGTATTTTGCGTATATTAACATTGCAGCAACACATCCACAGAAATCAGTTGGACAGTACTGTGTGTACCACTGATTTAATGAGCCAGAAGTAAAACATAAATGCTAATAAACAGTTCAAAACTACTGCTTTAACTTTTGTTGATAAAGGCCTTGAAATCTTGAATCCTGAGCTTGGGGGTATATTGATTCCTCAGAGTTTGCGGGTCGGAATTCTGACTTCAGGGGGCATCCCAGTTGAAATTTCTGACTAGAAACTCGGAATTTACAAGTTACAAGTTCAAATAGAGCACAGCATTAGCTCTGCACCACAATATGTCCCGTTTCCTCATTGTACACACTTCCTCATTATACTGTCATTTTCATTTCACCCTTTTTATTTTCCAAAAGATTCCTGCCGGCTTTTTCTTCTGTGCTGGCTCATCTGATGCTTGAAGAATCTTAATTCCAGGGTCTCATGTCTCATCTTTTTCAGCCACCTCATTAGACCAACCTTCGCATTCCATGGGAATTTTTATGCCGAGATGAACATAAAATGCAGCACTGCAGAGAGAAGGTTGCAAGAATTCAGGCTCTGCTGAACATCCTCACTCTGCAAAGTCTGCACCTGACTAACGCTTTGCTTAGAAGCTGAAGCCTATCTGGGAACGAACGACCTGACACATGTCGTCTTAATATGCTGACGACGTTCAGGCAACAAAGACACGGGATTTCAGACAGATCTCACACTCTCACCCTTTCTTATTCCCACTGATGCGTTAGCAGTAGCAGCAGGTAACAGAAGTGAAGTTAAAAGGTTCTGTTGGTAAAAATATCTTGCTGGTTTTGGAATAGAGATGCATTCTGTTTTGAACCAGAAGTAAAAATGAGTCATGATTCAGGCACATGGCTAGACGAGCAGACACTCAGCATGACACATGGCTACCAAGGCCTCTGCACAGACACTCCTCCGTAATGCTCTCAGAAGCGTGTCCTCACCACCAGTGGATGTGAAGAGCAAAACCGGAAGTACTATCTTCTCTCCAGCTATAGTGTCAAGTCCCAGATATCACAACACGGGTGTGATATCCTTATCATGGCCTTATCAGGATCTTGTCAAAGCAGGCCTTTGGATCTAGGTGAAAAATACAACCTAAGCTACAGGCCTGCAGCACTTGGATAGTGATGGTGTTACTATTTAATTCATCGTACTTATGGAGCTTTTTCACTGGCATACAGGAACAAAGCCGCACCTGATCTATAACACGAAGAGAGACTAGTTATAGCATGGTTCCAGCTTGCTTCGGTTTTCCACTGTAGAAGGGTCGGTTCGGTAAAGGCGTTGCCGGGTTTGGAGAACAGAAGTGACATAAAACCAAAGAGATGCTTCTTGACTGTTCACATGGTATGCATTTACTCTGTGCTAATTTCTGCTAGCACATCTGTGAGAATCGCCCTGTTATGTTAGCATCAAACGCTAGCAGAATTAGCATTAGCTTGCAGAAATTTGCATTACAAATCCATACTGTCCTGCCTTTCTCTATTATTTTTAAAAGTATGAAAAGTATGAAAGTTGGAAATTTTCAAGTCCCGAGTTTTCATGAATGCATTGATAAATATATATGATTAATATATAGAATATGCTCTTTTTCTTTCAGATAGTCTATGTATATCGACGCAGAACACTGCTATCTCCCTGCATATCGACCAATCAAATAGCAGTGATGCAACCAGCTTAGTTAGCAGGGGCATGTCAGTGCTGGTATGGTTTGGGTACGGCTCTGATAATTTACAATGGAAAACCGCCATTATTCTCATTTCCCATTTATACTTTCTCGTGGCCAAAATAGCAGAAAGACCTGGTAGTATTTTAATATCAAGTATCTAATAAGGAGTAGGGACGGCCTTTGCCTTTAGGATAGATTTTTTCTCTTGTTTCTTCTTATTTGGTGTTAAATGGTCTTTGGCTATCGGCCTTGTAACAAGCAGGTTCTGAACATACAGTTCATACACACATTATACACACATCATACACAGAGGTCTCCATTCAGTTCTCTGCTCATTGTTGAGGTATCTAGTTAAATTTCCCCCTGGGACCAATAAATTTTATCTAATGTAATCTAAATGTCCAACTATCCCTGTCAGTGAAGTTCAATCTGCATCTACTATTCCTCTTTGCCAGCACAAGTCTGCCCTACCTGGCCATGATTTTTAACACTTTAAGTAATTTAGCAGTTTTTGGGACTGACGCACCTGCAATTTGAGCAGCGATGATTTGGAACTTGATAATTAGATCATGCTGTTTTGAAAACTTATATATCAAAGTATGAATGGGAAGATGTCTTTTACAGGTGACACACAACTGACTGGTATTCAGCCTAATATGACCATATTCCCATTTGTAATTATGATTTAGGTGCTTCAAACATAAAGTCTTTTTTTCACGTGTCGTTTCCATTATTTTATCCACTTCCCTTAAATATTTTAGACAAAATGTTGCTGTAGTTCAGTTCTGGGTAATGCATATATAACCATATTTTACTGCTGAGAAATAAAGCATCTTTTTGGCAGATAGGCTCTGGAGGCACATTGGAATCTTTGGTCAACAGCATAGATAATTTATAATCCCTAATCCTTTTAGCAGTTGACATAATTCAGGTGTTTCAGCTGAAGAAAGGGAAACTGGAATGTGGAATAGAATGTACTACCTTGGATCAGACCTCACATAGCATTTAATTTTTTAGCTTCAAACGAGAAGCATTTATTTTAAAGAAGTAAAGCTGTTTGAAGCTGAATAAACTCAAATACTCCCTTTGCATTATTCTTTGGTAGGCAGCAGTTAATGTAAGAGAAGTGTGTACTGTTGTCTGTCCAAAAGGCAAATTCCTTTAACTATCAAACAAACCCCTGAACCCCCCAGCACACATCTTGCCCCCAATGCCCTCTCAGCTGCAGGATATAACATTTGCCCAGTATGGCCAGCCCTTTCAAAAGCCCCACCCTCCCTATTTCCTTTAGAATTAAAATGACTAAATCCTATAGTGGCAAACTCCCAGAAGCATTTATGGATATGAAACAGAGCCATTGAGATTGGGCTATCCACCTGTCAATCAATCCTGTTTAAAACTATAAAGGCTGGGAAGAAAATACTAATACATCCTTCCTCCAGGCCTTCATAAGTGACCTTTTGGCAAACAAAAATGCAGTTTATAGCCTGAAAAAACTCATCTGGGTGAATTGGGCTGCTTTGCTGGCTCCTTTCATGCATCTGGGGTGACGCACACACTTTCAGACTCTCATACTCATGCAAGAAATGTTACGGGAAATCTGTATTATTCCATTACAAACCTAAAATTAGCTACATCAAAAGCATTGGGGTAGTTTGCAAACCCTCAGACTATTTACAGGGTAATAAAGCTGTTACATACATGACAACTTAATTAATAAAGTTAGTCTGTCTGTCTGTCCGTGCGTGCGTGCGTGTGCAGACTTGTCTCAAACTGAAAATCTCCTGCCAGCCAGCTGACCAAAGTTGCGAACCCTGGTGCTGATACTGTTGGACCATCTGCTACTTCTACAACTGTAGGATAAGGCTGGAAAGATGTGAAACCTAGTTAGAAATGCACAACTTATGTGGTTCTCAATTCTATAATAATTAACTTCATGAGCCTTTGTAGCAAGTGGCCCGCAATGGATTCCTCAGAGATGCGTTACCGGTGCTCCTTTGTTAGTTCTTTGACATACTTAAGTCCTGGTTTTAATTTGAGTGAATCAATTTCCAAGGTAGTTATGTTAAGCACAATGTTTCTTGGACAATAAACACTACTAAGGGTCACGTTGTAAATCCTCAATTGATGCCCATACTTCCCTGCTCCACTTAAAGGGCACAGAAGTACAATCAGTCGTTTTTCTGGACTGTGATCCAATATGATCCAGTAACCTCTGCAGATGATGTCTCTGCACTCTCGTAGGTCACCACATGGTCAGGTACCCAGGTTCACATGTTGGGATTTGATTGGATGAGACACTAAATTTCTGGTGCCCTGTGTGGTTTGGGGGAAAAAAATAACTGTATGGATTCAAGATTTGACAGTTGATTGTTACAGGCACAGCAAACACTCAGCTGCACTACACAACGAAAGTCTGACTGTACTTGTTCTTTCAACAGCATGAAACATAAATGAAATAATGACATATGTTTATTAACATTTTCTACTTTGCAAACAGCACAGTGGCCACTTTGGTGGCTCACTGTCTAAATCTACATTTCGTGTTTTGCCAGATATACAGCATTTAGGTATGTGACATAATCTATGAATTGTGAACTTGTGACCTTCTCCTGTCCCTAAATTTAGTTCTTTTTTTTGGGGGGGGGGCACCAATTTCAGTTCTCCACCATGTGTAAAATATCACATAGTGCGAGCTTTTGGTTCCGAAATGTGGCTGTGGTTTTTCCCATCAGTACATTGGTCACTAGGCGACGTTGCCGCTAAGGATACTGCATGGTACGTATTCATGGTACGTATTTCAGCTGGCTATCAGAGCAACATGATTAGGGGTCAGAGGTCACATGGGTGAACAGTGGATAAACAATAGGCTCCAAGCAAGACTGAATGATCCACTGTTTTTAAATCTTTGGGGAGAGAGAGACAGAGAGAAAAAGCAACAGCCTCAATGTGCATAAGGCTTAACAATCCAGCAAAGGGCTGTTTCGCTGGGTGACAGAGACTAATCCCTTCATAAGAGAAACCATATTCTGGGAATTGGTGCTGAAGAGGGTTTAAGAATGGGAAGTGATTTGGGTTGCCTATTCAGTGTTATACACAGGCAGTTAATTCGGAGCAGCTCTCTGCAAAAATAATGACAGTTTTACAAGAAGGTTTCTGTGGTTTAAACTGACACTGAAGAAATAACAGTTCCCTAACAAACATTTGTCATGTAACGTATTAATCAATATTCATTGGTATTAGCGTGTCTTTAAAGATCTGTTTTTTCGCCATATGTCAGGACAAAGAGCTACGGCGCTAGTTCGGGTCTTGCTGTGAATCATGCCATTTAATTCTGATTGTATATCGTGCATTTATTACATGGGTACCTCAGTTAGCTGAGTTTTCAAGTCATTCCTGCGTAACAGTGAACACCAGTTAACACAATGAGTACAGTAGTTAAATATGTGATTTTCTGGCATTATGAAAATACACTATATGGATCTGCTGCAATCAAGCAAAGACATTGAAAATGCTTCATTGATCATTTACATTCAGACCAAATACAATGATAGTCTCTCGAGCTACTTAAACAGAAACAGGTCACTAGTGGATGAAACCATGTACAGGCTACAGGGGACTCAAATCCACTGGAAGATTCCAATGACAAAGGAGCGCTGGCTAAACGGTGCTCGATTGCTATGCTTGAACTGTTGAAAGATGTGACCCGATAGGGTCGCCGAAGCATTGCAGGGGTGTCACAGACACTCATCAGATATCTAGCAGGCTAAATATCTGGACCTGTCAGTGATTCCAAATCCTGTAGTGTTAAAAGAGTTAGAGCGCAAGACATGGCGTGAGTTGAAACCTGAAGGAGGAGTTTAAAAAAGGTGTAAATTAGTGATGGGAAGTTGGGTTCAATTTACAGAACTCATTCTACCGAACTGTTCATTTAAGAAATTGAACGTTTGATTCCAAGAGTCAGTTTTAGCGGCACTACATGCTGCTGCACTTTGTTCAATTACTTTTATTGAAAATGCCTGTTTAGTAAAATCTTATTTTTATTGAAATATTGGTCATCTCCGAGTCTTGTGAAGGTATATCAATCACTTCCAGTCTAATTAAAATGAAAATCACATAAGCAGCCTTTAGCGTTTTAAATATAAATGAACAGTCGGCCTCCAAAAGCCTGATAAAATCTTGAGTACCTTTTTGCAAACATGTAATCTAAGTTTCCCAGAACTTTCATAATAGGATAAACTACACTAAAGCCACAACATTCAGAATACAACAAACATTGTTTGCAAAGGTATTGGGATGGGCATATTTACTAACAGGAACGCTTAGCTCTCAAGTACACTTTCGGCACAATCGGAAATGGTCACTCTGTTAGTTATGGGTCCTGTAGTGCGCAAACCACAATGACTTCAAGATTCCCAAATACAGGGCAATAATTTTGCGTAGTGTGAACGGTATAGCAATCTGACAACATGGAAAGTCATGTAGTGTGAACTTAGCATTAATCTCTATAGCCAACACCCTGAGCGTCAGTAGATCGACAGACATCATGGGAATGTCTTTATTCAACATGTTTATGTCTGCTGCTAGTTACTTATTCACCCATTGCCCAGTATCCATTATGGCCAGCACAGTTTCTAGCTCATTTTGCCTTTTGTCTTTAATATAAGCTCCAGGGGACCTTGGACACAGATGGGCACGTGAATGTGGGACCTCCAGCCTTCCCGCCTTTATATAGGGGACAGTCATGGCCTTTGTTGCTCAGTGAGATGCATCTGCTGGGGCACCAGGGAGTCCACGGTGTCTTTGACCTCACATACGGTGAGACCGCTGGGACTGTGTTGGGGGCTGGGGGGAGGAGCAAGTGTCTGAAGGCAAGCCCCAGCTATGGAAGTACAGCCTTGGCAGGTTCAAGATCCTTCATTTGCCTTTTGTAGATCAGTGCATAGGAATTCTCACTCATTCCATACAGAAAGTACCATGTAGCAGGATTGGACAGCACAAAACAAAACAAAGGCACTCAGAAAATACCAAAGCAAACAAATGAATGTGAATTTCATTCTGCAATATTCCACATAAGTAAAGCTGTTTCTTAGTTTATGAGCTGGTAGTGAAGGGGTACTGTTTAAATATAATTATCGATGACTTCAGTTTTAAACCATTGCATTTTATCTTGTGACAATCTTATTTAGTGGTTTGTTTTTGCTGACAGTGGGCAGTTACCATGACAACATGAAGAAGATGGCTGCAATGAATATTGACATCTCTGATGGGTGATTGCCATCAACTCTTTCCAAAGGAAACATTTGTCACGTGCTGACTGTACGAAAATTAGATTTGCTGATGTGCATGTTAACTCTGGAGCCTGTGTGAACTGCGTGACTTTTCAGTTATTGATTAATATTAGGAGCTTCATATTGGGCGGTGGTCTAGAGTGAGGGCATTGTAATTTAATACCAGACTGTGTCACTGGGCTCTGTCTGTCCATCTTTGTTATCCTGTGCCTTTCAAGGACTGCAGTTAACAGTTCAGTATTGGCCCCATTTACGACCATCCAGTGCCTCTCTAACCTGCTCTCACGTAGCATAAGGAATCAGCGATGCAGTCTGTCATTGATTTCCTATTTTCGTTTTTAAAAAAAAAAAAAGTGAGCCAAGCGACTATCTCCATGGCAACCAGGGATTTTGGGGATAGTGGAAAAAAAGGAATTGCTGTTTGAAAGAGGTTGCTGACTTACATTATTACTGCACTCAGAGCTGCAGAATAGCTCCCTGCAGATTTACCTTTTTTTCAGGCAGACTTCATATCGGCAATCTATAATGAATTGGGGGCTAAATAGCCACAGAACCGAAATAAAACAACAACAAAAAAAACTTCTAAAAGTTATTGAGCTGAAGTAGGGCCGCAACCTCAAATGCTCATGCAGACGGTTCATGGGAAGAACTTTTAACTAATTTATTTATTTATGGACACCCTGAAAGTATCAGGGTAAAAGGTTGTGGGAAGTTGTCACAGCAACAGGCTGATTGGTCACAGACCAGCTGTTTGTCTGAAGGAGAGCAGGGGCCATTGGATAGAGGGGAAGACACCCGCCAAAACACAGCAGGCCACAAAGGAGGGTGGCGGGGGTAGTCTCTGCCACTCCATTTGCTCTCCATAGCAACAGTTCCTATTTGGCTATAATCCAGGTCAAAGTTGCCATGGCCACCCGGTGGTATTGTGCGTCAGACAAAGTGTAGATCAATGTTTTGGCCAAATAGATGAGGATACATTGAGCTTCTTCATCACAGCAGGAAAACTTTGCAGCGACCAAAACATTTTATTTACGAAGACCAGAAACTGCATCAAAAATAAGGTAGTTAACATTAGAGTGTTCTATGTGAAATCATATTTGGATGTGACACATTAATATTGGTGCTCGCAATGTCTAATTCATCTCTTCAGTGCTGCTGAAAATGAGTTCCAAGATGAGAGAGATTATTTAGCCACTCGTAGTTTTGTTCCTCTGTAGAGAGTTTCCTGGAGAAACAGAGTAGCAGATTCTGCGTTAGAGCTACAGCCTCTTGCTTGTCACTTTCAGTAACATTCATTCCTTCAGAACGAAGGTAAAGGCAGTTCTGAGGGCTATGCATGATTAAAAAGTGCCACAATAGAGACATGCTATTGAAAGAATAAAAGATTAGAGGTACACTCTTGGATTTAATGCAGTTAGAATGTTTTGCATTTGATCATGCAGGATTAAAAAGGCGAGAGAGGAAGCTAAGCTGCGCACTGCAGCACTTTTGTAGAGGAAATATGAGTTATGAGTTTGGGTGCTGATGCAGCACATAGCACTGTATCACCCACCAATGTGCTTTATAAATGATGTGACTCTTACCTTTAAAGGCTTCACCATTTCCGCTGAGTGCACGGAATTTCAACGCCACTCGTTTCTCGCCAACGGATGTGATCTTGCTAACATATTGCTGCGAATAACTCGAAAACGGGCTGACTCTCAATAATTGAAAATAAAATCTTAATGTATGACACATTCACAGGACCTTCTTGTATGTCAATGTACAGTGTACAATATCCAGACAGCGGCAACTGGCTTGGGAGCTGGCTGCCAAGTGTAAGTCTGTGGAGCAGCCTTTTTCAAGTTCTCCAGAACAATTTAAGTGGCACCTACATGGATCATCAGTGAGCATTGCAGGATAGACACCCTAGTCTTGTTGAAGAGTACACAGTGTTTAAACGTATTATGTCAGGTGTAGCCAATCTTATCCGCAAAGGGCCGGTGTGTATGCGGGTTTTTGCTGCAACTCCTTAATTAGATTACTGATTAGAGGACTGATTGGCTGAAGAGTCCTCATACC
Organism: Hyperopisus bebe; assembly: GCA_026777045.1. NCBI lineage: Eukaryota > Metazoa > Chordata > Actinopteri > Osteoglossiformes > Mormyridae > Hyperopisus > Hyperopisus bebe. Next base: position 6,204,999 of record JAODJW010000035.1, on the reverse strand, counting down.
TGGGAGAACAGCTGACCTACAGGTTATCCCAAAAACTGGCATACACACCAGCCCTTTGTGGATAAGATTGGCCACCCCTGTTTTATGTTGTTTCTGGCAACATCTTGACATCCTTTTTAGATGTCACATTTTGCAAAAACTTATTGCATGTTACGTTTGTTCAGTCATTAGCTTTCACTTTACTGTTTAATAATTTTCTGTGAATGTCATGTCTATAAGAATCAATGAACATTCAAAACACCTTATAATGATTCTGATTCATTATAATGCATTCATGAAGCATTATAAACATGGCTATAAATATTTATAACACATTATGGCTGTGTTTATTATGCATTATGAATGCTTTACAAAGCTTTCATCTATAATGCACTACAGATACCTTCATAATGCAGTACACAGCAACTTTAATTCTTATACCGACCATTATACTGCATTATGAAGGTATCTATAGTGCGTTATAGAGGCACTTCACTGGAGCTTATGAAGTATTATAAGCAATACTATAATACCTTATGAATGTCAATAGAAGATGTTTTAATGTTTTATTAATTCTTATACTTATCATTATAATGCAATATGAAGGTCTCTGTAGTGCATTGTAGATGGGAGCTTCACAGAGCATAATGCATTATAAACATGACTATAATGTGCTATGCATTTTTAAACATATTTATAGCTGTGTTTATAATGCTTTATGAATGCATTATAATGCATTATGAAGGTGTCTATAATGCATAATGAAGGTGTCTATAATGCATTATGATGACTGCTTTAGGTAAAGTTTTTTTTCTTTTCTGGTGCAAGAATTCCATGGTTATCAATTTCATAAAGACTATCAGTAAGTGTTTGGAGGAGGATTACTCTTACAGACACTTTAAATGTTCTGATCCATAGATAGTCCATGCTCTTGTTTTCATTTAAACAAAAGACGACGATTTAAAGATCATGCTGGACAAGTCCTGAGCACAGACATGCAGTGACTGCATTAGTATAATTTGTTGTCACAGGTAAGGAGTTTTACCACCAGCACCTTTTTATCATTAATTTCACCAAATCTACAACTGAACTTTTAAACTTTAATATGAATGTAGAAACGTGGCATATATACAAAGTGTCTGTACTGAATTCTGTTCATACTTAATATCACTCATTGTGCCACTGGGGTTAGTCTAATTTTCCAAACAAATTTCAGATGTTCAGTTTGTGAGTTATACATTTAAATTTTAAGTTTAAAGCCTGATCTTTCAGGAGGAGATGGATTGCTGCAATGACTTTAGGATTAGCAAGTTTGAAAAGTATAAGATCATTTGAAAAGTATGACTAATAAGTCATCCAGGTGGTTCTTCTATTGTGCGAGACCTTGCATTAAGGGCACTAATGATCAACACCTTCTTCTCTACAGGCTTTGTGCAGCTAATCACAATGACTAGTAGGGGACCAGAAAGGGAGAAAATTCAGGGTTTTCCGAGACGGTTTTGCAACATTTATGAAACACCTAAAATAAATCAAAGCTGGATGCAGTAGAGGTGTCGCAATGTTTGACGATTGCTGCATGCCCTGGCCGTTAGCCTGAAGTTCTGGAGCCAGATTATCTCAGATGAGTCAAAGCTGTCGTAGGTGTGTTGCTCAGCAGGTTAGGACACTGTACCGGTAAGTAGCAAGTTCCTAGTTCAAATCCCAGGTTTGGTGGAGTGATGTCACTGTTGAGCCCTTCAGCAAGGCTTTTAGCCCTAAATTAAAGAGCACATTTGGAAATTTCATGAAAGTTCTTACATGAGGACTGAGTGAGACTGTCGCTTTGATAAAAGTTTCTGTTAAATAAACAAAATGGGGGCGATGGGGTTCATACTGGGCAGAGTCTGACAATGGGAGTGAATCATTGGCAACGACTTCCACAGAAACACACCTTTCCATTCTGAAACAGTGCCACACATACTCAGCATTGAAGAGCAGTAATGGAGGGGGGGTTATAAATCAATAACTACCAATTCCAAACTAAACCTACCCATAGAAATGAAAGAGGATGAGTCAGCATGAGTGCTGGAGACCTACAAACATCAGTGACACACCCTCCCAGGTCTTCAGCAATGAAACAGGGAGAAATACCATATGGGGAAGGGGGGGGGGCAAAACTAATTAGAATTGATGAAATTTGAGATTTATGAAGCACTTTAAGCAACAACCAGTTTTTTTCACATGATGAGAGAGAGCTCTTCGTGAAAGAGTACAGTTTTCAAAGGGAAGGGAGATTCATGGGGATCCATAGATATATTTGTGAAATTTAGTTAGAAAGAGATCCATTTCTTGACATATGACATACCTGTGCAGTTTTTTATTAAACTTAATTTCATTGCACAGCTTGATATGCAAGTTGAGGCCTGAATCCAGGTGACTGTCCATTTTGTGGGCCAAATAGCTTCTACAAAAACTGTCTAACAAGGATCATGTTCACCAGAAAACTGTATAAAACTGCAATTTTGTTTTCTGTGTGGACTTAATTGAAAGCCATTTTGCTTTAGTTTAAATGCAGGCAGTTTATGTCTCTGTATTAATGATGGTGTGCAGTGTGAATGCAGGCTTTCTGATGTATATTCAGATCGCCTGTGTTCTGTTTTATTCATCCTGACAGTCATCAGTAAATCACACGCCTGTGATGTGTGAGGCAGCCGTAGCAGTTCTTTAATTTAGTCAAAAGCGTATATTTGCCTCAATAACGATCCATCCATCCATCCATCTGATAACCACTTATCCTAGTCAGTGTGGTGGGGGGATTCGGAGCCTATTCCAGGCAGCACAGGACCACCCTGAGGTCCACCCTGGATGGGATGCCAGTCCATCACAAGCAGTGATGGTCATACTTTAATATGATTTATGGTATGAGTTATGGTATATGTATTTCAAATGGGTAAAAATCACTAGTGAGATCAGTGTTCAAAGAGATGGGTAAACTTCTGGGGTTAAAAATCATACTGCATTCCCCAGGCCCTAAGCACATCTAAATTAACATGCTCTGCTCTCGCTATAGGCAGTGGTTGTGTTTACTACCACTCAAATCACGTTTTTTGTATAGGGCCCCCGAGGTTTGGGGGGCCCCCTGCTGACCACAAGTAGTCATTACAGTAGGGGGGGGGGCAGCAGGCCGCCCAAAGGACTCTTTGGAGTTGACACCAGAAACAACAAAGCCACCTCTGGGTATGAGCTCACATGGAAAAGGGGGGCAGGGTTGGAGTTTCACGGTTTGGTGACAAAGGGGTGAAGTGGGAGAGGCCTGTGCAGATACTGTCCCATCAGACACTGTGGCAAAGATGTAACCAGCACTCAGCTGGTGGAGGAAAGCTCTCTGTCTTCAGGGAGGCTATTTAAGGTTAATGTAGTAGGTACTGAGGGAAGCTTCCCTTTTATCTGAGGTCAAACGGTAGGAAACTAACCAGGGAGATAGCCTTATTGGCTAGCCTGACAAGATGCATGAAAAATAGCAATAGCAGCTTGCAGTGCTAAATGCTAAAATATGATTATCTAAACAGTGAGGGATCAAATTCATTGGCCATGTATGCTCTGTACACCGAACCAAGCAAAAAAAAAACCTGTGAGATGACTGCATGAATGTTTTCTTTTTGTGATTCATTTTATAATGTCCTTTATGGAAACATCTTCATGAGGTCAATACTTTAGGATGCAGTGGTTTGCACACCCAGACATTCCTGTCACAGAAGTTCCGTTTGATAATTCTGTGCTGTTAAATGATCTCTGCATGGGTCAGCTTTGAACATCCCAAGTGTTATTCGTTATTCCAGAATTTTCTGCGACCCCCCCTCATTCTACATCATATGTGCAATCGCTTCGGCATGGGTTAGCCGTCGCAGGTCGGGCATCTGATGCTAATTAGTCGAGGTCACGGTTGAACCTCCGTCACTCTTGCAGATCTTTGCCCCCTGGTTGTCCTCGGCGATTTCCTGGCCGAGGAACAAAGCATCTGCGGTAGCTGGAGCGTGAGTAATTCTGAAATCTAAAGAGGCGAGTCCTCCACAGCTGTCAGCTGTTGGAAGCCTGAGGGGTGTATGAGTATGCGGGAGCATGCTACCAGATCATAGCGGGCACTGGGACGCACCTGAAAGAGCAGCAGGGTAGAATGAGGCTTTTATCTCTTTCAGGTCTTGCTTGCTGTTTATTTTTGGGCATACACAGGGACACAGGGAAACATTCATCCCAAGGAAATGAAATGAAAATATAAGGAGATCCAAGATGTTTTTTCTGTTTTGTTTCCCCTAGATAAAAGAAGATTGTTTCAACATATATGGGATGATGTTGAGAGGAATGAATCAAAGGCCCCCAAGAGCTTAAACAGTAATGGGATGAAGATGAACTGAACTTCAATGTAATGTCACACCTGTATGAATGGCCTTCCATAAATAAACACCTTCTCAAGGAATATAAAATAGCATATTTGAAATAAACATTTGCCTTTCAGGGATTTTGGGTCCTGCTTTGTATCCTGTGCTTGGGATAGGCTCCATATGCTTACTATGGATGGATGGATGGATTTAGTTGCAGAATCTACAGGAGTGGCCTAGCAAAGTACCATCGGGGTTGTGCGTTTTCACATTTACATAAAGTTAATATATGATTATTCCTTTGCATCCTAAGGCTACATGGCAATCCTGTCATTCTGCTAAGGCCCTGAGTAACCAGGCAACTAGACATATGGATGAAGAAGAATTACGAGCTGGTGCAGTCTTCTCCATTGCTAGTAAACACTAAGAGGTCGATTGGGAAGATCCTATCTATCGGGCCCCTGTGATGCAGGTTAATCCACAGGCTTTTCCAGGCTACAGCCCATGGCCCTGGCAGACATCAGGGCCCCACCCCGCCTCGGGAAAAATGGGGCGGTTAAACATATTAAATGTGGCCTGCAGATCGATCTGCAGGCACCCCCTGCTTGCCAAGCGTTACTGCCGGCACCCCGTCGTTACATCGTTTTTTATTCTCCCTTGTTTCTATTTTGGCTCAAAAAAATTGCTGCAGTTGCCCCCTTGGGAGAACAGCTCCTAGCCAGCGGCCCCCAGGTTAGTTAAGGCTGCGGCCCCCGGGTTAGTTAAGGCTGCGGCCCCCGGGTTAGTTAAGACTGCGGCCCCTGGGTTAGTTAAGGCTGCGGCCCCCGGGTTAGTTAAGGCTGCGGCCCCCGGGTTAGTTAAGACTGCAGCCCCTGGGTTAGTTAAGGCTGCGGCCCCTGGGTTAGTTAAGACTGCGGCCCCTGGGTTAGTTAAGGCTGCGGCCCCCGGGTTAGTTAAGACTGCAGCCCCTGGGTTAGTTAAGGTTGCGGCCCCTGGGTTAGTTAAGGCTGCAACCCCCAGGTTAGTTAAGGCTGCGGCCCCCGGGTTAGTTAAGGCTGCAGCCCCCAGGTTAGTTAAGGCTGCGGCCCCCGGGTTAGTTAAGGCCCCTGGGTTAGTTAAGGCTACAGCCCCCAGGTTAGTTAAATCAGCAACACCTGAGTGTACATGCTGATGTCAGTGTCAGCCTAGGGCCCCCAGTTGAGTTAAGCCACTTCTTGTTAACAATGGGTAAAAGTGAAGTGACATAGAAGGAACTGTAAAATCATAAATAACTGTTTAGCAAAGAAATAAAACAAAATGATGCACTATTATCAAATCAAATAAGTGTAAAGGTCCCCTGTGGTCCTTTGAATCACACTTCTCACATATTACTTTTAAGAATCCATATTTCACCGGTGGTACAGTTAGATCTAAAAATCGATCTTACTTCTCTCACTTTATCTCCTCTCACAATATCTGACTCCTGGAAATGAGGGAGACATTTATAGAATATAATAGAATAGAATAGAATAGAATAGAATAGAATAGAATATGTCTTTATTATCATCGTCACAGGTACAACGAAATTGAAAGTGCTCTCCGGTCAGTGCATCATCCATAAACAACATCAGTATGAACAAGTATTCACACATACATACTTCAGTCAGTGCAGCTTCCACAGTGCCCCTTAATGTGACAGCTTACAATAGTTATTGCAGCAGATTTACACATACAGTTACTGGTCTTCATGTATAATCACTTACTGTGCTCATAGAAATTCTTGGGGCGCTTGCTTAATTCAGTGAAAAATATAGCAATTTTATTTGTTTTATAATAAAAAATATTACTTTATTCATTTGTTTACAAAAAAATATTACCACACATTAATATTATTGCATTAGAAACAATCAGCAGTTTTAAGAAAAAACACTAATTTCAAGTAGTAATAGATTGAAACCCAAAATATAGTTATAAAACAGCTCTTCTGAGTTAAAAAGTTCATTGGCAAGCAGTGTCATTGGGTGCTTTTTAATTAGTAACACCTTTACAATAACAAACACCAAGCATTTGTGTTTAGTATCCCTTTGGGAGCCAATGACTACAGTTGCAATTAATAGCAAAATGCAAGAACAGAACTGAATGAGTCAGACAAAAAATGATGACACTTAGTAAAAAGAGTGTGTTCGTGCAGAAGATTTGTGCAGATATGTTCAACATTGCTTGTCAATGGACTTTTGTTATTAAACCAAAAAATCTGCAATATTTTTACAGAATTAATCAAGTGCCCCAAGACCTTCTGTGAGCCTGTAATTTAACGTCATCTAATTACACCCGCTTGACAACTCCCTCTTAATGCTCTTTTGGGTCCTGTTTATTGTGCTGGTCGCATCTCAGATCATCATTCACCAAGTAAAAATAAGAAATATTATATTATTCTGATTGGCCAAATTAAATTTGAGCAGTAAAATTTGCAACAGGATATTTATTTAAAAACCTCAGTCTTAAACAAGTGAGGATGAGCCAAATTTTTGGAACCAGGGTCTGAGTATCCAGGGTTCAGTGTATGCCGGTGCCCTGTGAAGGGCCAGTTGGGTCCTGGGTTGTTCCCTGACTTCTGTGACCTCTGAGATGGGCTCCAGACCACTGTCACCCCAAAGAGAACAAGCAGTGAGGAAGAAAGGGAGGGAAATTTAGGCATTAGCTTCAATTTCTTTAAATTTAATTACCTCAAATTACCGTACCATTTCTAAATAATTATAATTGTATCTTAATTTCAGTTTTATCCCCCCCCCCAATTTGCTGTTGTGTAACAGCTTTTAAAATCTAAGGCTTTCTTTAAGGTTCTCTCTAGACAATGGGGGGGGCTATTTTCCCGGGACTCTGCATAGGCTACTTGAGTAGTCCATGATGGGCCCCACTGGAAAGCCGATCCGCATTATTTACCACGGAAAACCCATCCTAGAATGATCCTGGAGGCTGGGCATCCTCACAGGAGATCTCTTTCTCTGCTTTATTTGCATTTACCTCTGTCAACAAGGCTTTCTTTGAAAGCCATGAATCAGGGCTCTCTACGAGAGTGCACGAGATAGAGAGAAGCATTTCTTTTCATTGCCGATTTCAAGTAAAGGACCTTTTCATGTGTTTGAGCTACACTAATGGATGTCTGTTTTATAGGAACATGCTCTTTATTTAAGAGAAATACCAGTATGTATTTTACCTGGAGCATGACAGAGAGTTATCGCTTGCTCAATAGCAAGGGAAAGGTTGGCCTTTTATGCATCCATCTATGGCTGAAACGCTACAACATAGAGACAAATCAACACCCCCCCCCAACCAGACAAAAAAGGGATGACCTTATTCAGGTGTAAATATTTGGTCCCTCAGATAATATCTCTGAGTGGGAAAGGCCCAAATACCACAGGCCTTTGGTTTCAACATTGGGTTTGGTTTCAACATAGGTAGGGGCTAAATCAGCCCCGAACCCCGCTAAACACGCACGGTACTCCCACAAAATTGGTCGGTACATGTCCCTACCATCCATACCCAAATTCACACCCTTGCCAAATACACTGAAACTGCAAAAACACACAGACATACACACACACGGTATGTTATCAGCCCATCATCAGTGGCTAACTGTGAAGCATTTGAAAAAAGGAATGTGTAGATTACATGGTAATAACAGTAGGGTCCCCCTTCCTGCACATTGGGACATCCATCCATTTTCCAAACTGCTTATCCTACTGGGTCACGGGGAGTCCAAAGCCTATGGGCACGAGGTGGGGAACAACCCAGGATGGGGGCCAGCCCATTACAGGGCACACTCACACACCATTCCCTCACATATGCACACCTATGGGCAATTTAGTAACTCCAATTAGCCTCAGCGTGTCTTTGGACTTTGGGGGGAAACTGGAGTACCTGGAAGAAACCCCACGATGACACGGGGAGAACATGCAAACTCCACACACATGGAAGCCAGGCGGAGACTTGAACCCAGGTCCCAGAGGCGCGAGGTGACAGTGCCAACCACTGCACCACCATGCTGCCCCCACATTCAGACATTACAGACATTTTTGCTAACATGAAACCCACTTCTTCAAATTCAAAATTTTGGACTCACCCAGACCCCTGTGTATTTACAGGTCATACTTGCAGTATGTTTTTTTTCCCCCATCAGATATAATAAGAATCAGTTCTGTTCTGTGCCAGTTGGTGGCATGGTAGTTAGACAACTGTACTGGAGTTGTGTTTAAAAACAAAAATCTGTGTTGCAACTGCAAAAAATGAGGTTAAGCTTTGTAGCAAATCATAGAAGGTCATTTCACAAACATTTATGAGTTTGAAAGTGTGAGACTGTGTCGTTTCAGTGGTCGAACTGTCACCAGTAGTAGCTTTGCCGTTAGCGATGTCGCTCTCACACAGTATCACTCATGTTTTTCGTAGCTTTGCCGATAGCGATGTCTCTCTCACACAGTATCACTCATGCTTTTCGTAGCTTTGCCGTTAGCGATGTGGCTCTCACACAGTATCACTCATCCTTTTGTAGCTTTGCTGTTAGCGATGCCGCTCTCACACAGTATCATTCATGCTTTTCGCAGCTTTGCCGTTAGCGATGTCGCTCTCACACAGTATCACTCATGCTTTTTGGTTGACATCACCGCTTTATGCGGTCAAGTTAACCCATCTTGTAAGATTCTGATGACGCTCATCTTTCCCAGCATGAATTATTGATTCTTCATGGCCTGTCTTGTATGGTGACATCATCCCCACATTGTTGGAGACACCATCCCAAGAGAATAGATAACGAGAGCTCTGAGTGCAGAGGTGGCTTTTTAGCCCCCCCCATCAACATTAATTAGTAATGTTAACACCAAAGTAACATGTGTAGATGTTGTGCAGGGGGACTGGGGTCAGAGACATGACCTCACCAAGATGGGTGACATATCATAGCAAATGAGGGTACAGCACAGCCTGGCAGGCTGGCGTTAGACATCACCCACCAGCTGTCTGTCTCGGCGATGCCTACTGACACTGGCTGAATGAAGATTAGTAATTTAGGCTATATTTTTGAATATAAAAAAGAAAATGTAAAAATCAGCAGAGTATGGCTTCTTGTGTATCGTGTACAGTGAAGATGCAATGCACAGATGGATTCACACATGAGCCAGGGAGTTCAGATGAGAGTGCTTTAATGAGCTTAACTGCACAAAATGTATAAGAAGCAAGTTAATACCACAGATGCTATAGGTATTCATCCCTTGTCATCTCATTTGTTTATAAATACTTTTTTAAATACTCAACTTCCCAGCATCTTTAGAGGTGCCATTTATATATTTCGATTTTTGGATTTTTGGGATGATGAAAGCTTGGTGCTCACTGATGGTGAAAGGTCAGAGTGGTGAGCGTATACACCATTAATCAAGTAGATTCTTTTTGCATGGCATCCCATAATATCCCCTCAGTATATGGGAATATCTACTGTGAGAAACTGCTGAAGAGTGGGAATGAAGCTGGTGAAGAAAGGAGGCTTAGATCTGTCAGTTGGCAAAGTGCTGGAGATGGGTGGCATTATTTCTTTCCATTTTTTGATTTTGTATTCCCCTTCCTGTCACTCTTCGCAGCGTGATATTGAGGGGAGCCAACGACAGAATAATAATGCGATGCTTTGCATGATCGTTCCAAAGGAAATTGGATTTGAGTCTAAAATAACTGAAAAGTCTTTTTTTTAAAGCGATGATCAACAGACTTCCATGGAAAAATCATGGAAATATGGCTTTAGCAACGCATACAGCTAAAGTCCCTCATATGTTTTTCAACCACAAACTGGTAACTTGTTAACTATAACTGACAAAATCACCACCCTATTCTTTATAAAAATACAAACTGTGTACATTATGGATGGTCCCAGCTGGTATGTGACATTGGCTTTAGTAAATTTCACCTGATGTTATATTGTCAGAGACCAGAAAAGTCTACATACAAGATCCCAAGTACTTAGATTGAAATCCATTAGATAATCCTGGCATGGTGTAAGCATACCTGAAATGAAGTTGAGATTCATTGTTTCTGAGTAATGTTCAAAGCTTTGCAAGATGCTTCAAAGTATCAGACCTGGGGATTTATTGATTCCTCTCCCTTTCTAGCCTGTCTGCGAGTCACATTCATTGTCATTCATTTCCCCAGGCAATATGGATCTTTAATGAGGACAATGTTTAGGACAGTGGTCTGCAACTCCGGTCCAGGATAGCTACTGTCCAGTAGGTCTACTGTCCTACGTAGCTTCAGATGAGCCATAGCTGTTCTCAGGTAAATACCAGGAACAGGTGTGGCTCATCAGAGGCTAGAAGGAATAGAAAACTTACTGGATAGTAGCTCTCCGGGACGGGAGCTGGAGACTGCAGGTCTAGGACCAATGCAATAGCCTACTCAACTTACACATGTGCAGCTTATATATATAAATACTTTAGATTCATTTGCACTACTTTGCTGCCAATTAGAATTATGAATATTTATGATTATTGTTTCATGTTTACTGTTTAATTTCTAATATCTTGCCTCTTTCCTGAGTGTAAGTGTGTATGTGACAAAACTTTGACATTGACTCATAAACAGATTCCAAATGGCTGAATCACCATTTTGCTCCATCATAAACATCCATGTGTTGGTGGTGACCTTCACCTCACTGTGGAAGATCTCTGCAGGTAGTGGAAGAAGTGTTATCCTCACAGATAACAAGTACAGCCATGGATTAATATTAATATAAATTAATATACCACAGCACAATTTTTTGTTTCACTCATTTCTCAATTTATGGGTGTGTTTCTGTGAATAATATATATTTTTTGCACACTGCAGCCTGCTTCTTTGTTTCTCGTTATTGAAGGGCTTCTTCTCTGCTTTATGGGACTCCAGTCCTGCTTCTAGGAGCCTGATGGGAACTGTCCTTGCAGTGCACTTCACACCTGCACTTAATGTTTCCCATTGAAGTCATCCTACGATTTGTGAGAAACTGTCGCATAAGTTAATGGTCATCACTGGCATTAGGAATTTGCTTCCGTCCTTTCCCTGGCTGGTTTCTGGTTGTTCTCAGCGTCTCCTGTTTCACCTTATTCTTGTGTGCAGCTGTCCTAGACATTTTGAATCTGGAAACAACCTGGTGCTCAGTGTAGCCTTCTGCCAGCAGAACCATGATTAGCCAGGATTTAAAAATGCAGATTTGTTTAAAAATATAGTGGTCTCGTAATTTTTTCCACGGCTGTGTATCTAGAGAGTAAGTGGGAGAGCAGACCATGCCTGCCGCCACACGGAAAGCTGCTCCTGTTACGGAATGCTGCTGCTCTCTCTGGAATGCTTTAATGAGCATCCTGGCAAGGGGGTGTGGTGACATGGGGAGCCTGAGTGATACTTGGGAAAAGTGGAAGGGGGTGATGCTGAAAACATGCCCAGGGCGGGTGTGATGGTAAAATTACAAAGCTCCCCACACACTCCTGTTGTCAGCAGGAAGCCAGGGGATTTAATTTGGGGGGGTCCAGTTACCGCATTTCGCTCCAGAGTAGCAGCCGCTCCTCCTGCTATTCGGACCCCGCGCCCCACCCTTGGTCACATGCCTGTGATGACTTGAATGCTATCTGTTCCAGCTGTCAGCTGCTCTTGCACTTAAAACTTCAACTCTATAAATTCCCTTGATTACTTTGTGCGTTTTGTCTTCTATGATTTAACTCCTTGGGCAGTCTTGAACAGTCACGTGTGAGTGTTTACCACCACTCAACCAGACATTTGCATGGGGCCCCCTAAGTTTGGGGACCACAAATATTCACTACACTAAATATATATAAAAAAAAATGTTCCTCATATGAGAGATGCTGAAACAGCGTGTTCTGCAATCCTGCTAGCTAGGTACAATCTTCTGACTCTAATCTCTATTTATTTGGTTTTTGAAACATATGGGGGGAGGGGTTTGAAAGGCTCTAAAGTGAGTTTTAAGGGGGGTCTCAGAAACAACAAAGCCCCGTGTTGGAGCAGAGCTCATCTGACATTTTGAGGATTCATAAACAATTCCAGTGGAATTACATCTGTAAATATTCAGATCTAAATGCATTTTAAGTGTGTAAAGCAGTCTAAAGCTGCCTCTGTTTACATTTAGGCGGGTAGCTGATGCTTTTAACCATCACCACTTAAAATTTTTAGTTAGATATTTCCCTGAAGCAATTTAGGTGTCTTGCTCAAGGATATTATGGTGTCCTTCAAGCTAAAGCCTATAACCACCATGCCCTTGTCTAATATGCAGTTACCTACTATGCAAATATATACTGTATATTTTAGGCCATTGTGTTTGCCATTTTGCTTAGCAACTAGGAAATAAATAGATTTGAACTCCTTTTGACATATGCTTAACTTCCCCAAACAAATACTTATTATTGTATTTTTCAGATTATAAAAGATTATAATATTTAAAAAGTAGCAGGACATCTGCAGCTAAATGTAGGAAGACTAAATCTTCAGTTCCATTCTGAGATTAAGAAAGGCTTGGAGATCATTTCCAAAGCATCATCACTGGGATTGCCAGCTGACTTCATGTCCTTAAAGGGTTTGATGGGAGTCTGTAGCCCCTCCAACAGCCCAGAATGTCAGGGTGCTGAATTTGATCGGGGCTTCAGCTGGTCGACCACAAATGTAGGAAGTAATGTACTAAATGTTGGAATCCTAGTCCGATTCAGCAGCTGGATGTTGAAAACGATCTGGGTATGATCTGACATCATGTGTTGCACAAAGTTGATGTTTTTCATTGCATGTGATGCCAAAGTTCTTGCTGCTTTTTCACAGGCAATAATCTAAACTGCCTGCTCCTCCACTTGCATTGAGGTATGTAAATTGCTAGCATGAAGCACCCTTGCGGGGCGCTGTTCTTACCGGGGCCATAACTAATGCTTCTACAGTCTTAAGGCAGGCGTGGCTGGCTAACAGACCTGAGCTGCTTCATTGTCACTACGACCCCCAAAATTAACACATGGGAAGGGGGCAGTAATGTGGGGCCATAAAAGAAGAGGCTGGGGTCCGTTCTCCTGCCATGATGATGGACACACGGCCATTATAGCTAGCTCACCCTTATCTGGAACATTCCAGGTGGACCTTCATGCACCTAGTCCAATGAAACAGAAATCTATTCTCAGTTTGCCCTGACTTTGCATTAAAAGTAAATTGAACGATTAAGTGAATCCTGACAAAACACAAAGATAATCCCTGGTCACGTGAGAACTGAAAAAGATCACGTACACCGGCTGCTCATACGAGATGCCCCGCTACCTCCGTGTCAGCGTTTGTGCCTCATATCTCCTCAGCACAGAGATTATAACATGCCAGGGGTGGTAGTCACAAGGTGGAACTGGATTAGCAGGATTTTGTGGAAGTTAGAGTCAGATGCCAGACCACAGAATACTATAAACTTACCGCGACCCTGCTGGCTACATGCTCCATTCTCTGCCTGTAGATGGTATCTTGAATTTTGCAACCTTCTGACAGATTCATTAGCTCAGGGTCAATGAGACCTTTTACCCCCACATTTTAGCCTGGGCTCCGTGGGGTATCTAATGGGATGCAGAAAGGGCACAAGGAGCTGCTTGTTTGGAGAAGACTCCATAGCTTCAGCCGTTGGGCTTCACAATGCAGTGCAGTCAGCCGCTTCATTTCAAAGCACCAGATCCTGGCTTCGTGTCAATCCTGCCAACATACAGCATCATTAGGAGTTGACTCACTATGCACCACTGAAACACTGGTGTATGGGGGGTGAGTGTTGTCAGCAGCCATTTTGGCAGGAAGTCTGGTAAACTCCCGTTCTTATGCTCTGTGGGTGTGTGACGAGAGGGAGAGACTGAGAAGAGGGGCAGAGGGAGTTCTATGAAAGGCTTCGGTTATGGAGAGACACGCTGACTTCCTCTGGCACGCTTACAGCATCGCTGCGCTGCAAACACTGCGAAGACAAGGACATCACTGTTTCAGCCCCGGCAGCTGCGGAGGGCCAATGTGCAGCTTCCAAGAGGAGGCGGCAGCCCTCCTAGGTGCAAGGGCACCTGGTGGGTTAGCGCCAGCTGCCCGGCTTGGCCAGTCAGCCAGGAATTCAATTACAGGTAGCCAGCTATGGCACTAGCATAATGGAAATCACTGACCCACTTTCAAGTCTGATGCCCGCTGTGTCATACAAAGGAACTGCATGCTTGGCTTCGACATACGATGCGTGTCACCGAACACCAAGGAGTAAGAAGCCCGTAGCCAATAGCAACGGCATTATAAACGAGAGGCATGATGACACTGCAGCCTAGTGATAAAACCACTGCCATAAGCTCAATGCTGACAAGAAATGCCAACCTTCTCTTTACCTTCTCTATACGGTGTGTCACTGTATCACGGACAGGTTTACACATTTTATGTCTGGTAACAGAACACATGCTTTGGTTTATTTACACCAGGATATGACATCACGACAGGAAGTGTGCTAAAACGCACTGATATTGGTCTAAACGTATTACAAAGCCTATATGTGCTTCCCTAGACAAAAGTGTTGAGTAATTGGAGAAAACAAAAAAAAAACTGCATTAAATGAAATACCAAATGTGTGACGTGAAGAGGTTTGTCTCTGCAAAAGGTGTAGCTATTACCGGCATTACTTTGTTGCTATAAACTCAGTCACATGTGCCTTGCTGTATTGTGTAATTAGTGTGGCAGAACACTAGCTCGGCAAAATGTCCCATTAGAGAGGACGGATTCGATTCGCTCCGTCTGTTCTCATTCGCTCTGTGCCAAATCGCTGTGACCCAGATCAATCGCAAGGTCACTTGATGGTACGGCCACTGAAACTGTCCCGAAGGCAGATGTCTGGACCTGTTCTCCAGACATCCTGTGAGCAGATGAAAAAGTTAAGAAAGGCCTTGTGTTACTGAGGTCCTGTCCTTGAAACCATAATATCTACAATGCCGCCCGATGCTGGATTTATGGATTTATTGGGTTCTGCTTTAGTTTCATTGGACCGTTCTTTTATCTTATACTGATGGGTTGTGGTGTGTTCATTGTTCTCATTCTAAATCTGTTCCTGTCATCCACCGTCGTCATGACAATGTTGTACATTGATGACCTGCATGGTCATGCACTGTAAAATTCTAAATATAGGACCAGATTCCCCAAAAATAGCTAGAAGATGGAGTATAACAGGAAAATTGGAGGATCCATTTGCTAAATTATACCAGAGTATCTATGCACATTGTAATTTGGCTGAAGATGCCTCTTCAGAGCCATTGAAACCCTTGGTTATGTGTTTTACTTTTACCTTTAAGACCACAAATGAAACAATAGGGGATGTAATGACACAGGACAGTACAAAAAGCCATTTCTTTGTGGACTCCATGTAGGTAGGTTTCCCAATAGCGTTTTTCATTCAGTGGCACCTTTTTTGGGTGCATTTCAGAATGAATGGGGCTGAATGTGTGACATAATGGCTTCATTGTTTCCAAGTCTGTAAACACCACTTGGCGTCTAGGTTAATGAAGCTACTGTCACATTCAATTTCCCTTTCTTACCATTGTAATAGTCCTTCTTGCTGTTTATTTTCACAATGGTCTCATTAATTAAAGTTTGGGAAACTTCATGGAGTTTTTACATGGTAAAACCACAATGTGAATGACAGTCAGCTTCCTTTTTGGGGAATACAAAATATCTGTAACTTTGTAAACAGATTTCCTACAATTGCCCTAGCAAGACCAACCAATAGGTCATTCTTATTTTATCCGCCTACCTATATATATAGGAGCACAATAGTCTGGAACCCATGTTCAAAATCTCTGGACTTAAGGTAAGAGAACATGAGCTTCACATAGAGCCAACCAGGAGTTGTTATAACTGAACTGAGATGACTCATAATTGCATGTCCTTATGACTACACAATATCCTGGATTACGGCTCATTTAAAATATGACTCCTTCTATCTGTTCCAGTACATTCATCTTTTTTTCTTTCTAGAACATGCCCAAACACTTTTATGCTCTCTGGTTACATTATTGTAGGATTTATGAGGTCTCGCTTACACTTCCCTTTTCCCCTGAGGCTGTGAGTGTCACAAAAATTTGCACCAACTGCTGCCCCCCCCCCCCTTCAATTTATAAAGTAAACCATTTTTAAAGAACAATACTGGTAATGCTACTAGCTAAGGACATTAATGAGGAAGTTGACCCTTGGAGGGTGGGATGGGGTGGGCGGGCTTGTGAACTGGCTTCTCGTAGCCTTTGGTATATCCAGTCAAGTGAAACACCCACATAAGGAAGTCAAAGCCTGTATTGAGCATGCCCGAAATACACCAATATCCTGTCGAACAGCCCTATGTCTTCATATGACTTAATCACCCTTTAAAGCCCTACAATATATTTGAATAGGACCCTTAAATGTATTGTCGTATATGATATATGATAGTTTCAATTAAAATATACAGAGTTCCTATAAGCTGGAGTCATAGTATCAAACCCTTGTAAACTTGCCAAAGTCAAAGTGTTGTTCTATAGCTTAAGAAAGTTGAGAATCAGAAAAGAACATGAAAAAGATTCTGAAGAAAACACAACACTAAGATTAAATCAGACATGAATCTGTACTGAAAGGCCATAAACTTTCAGTTCTTCCTTTCATTGCAGATAACTATAATGAACGACACTTATAGTTAACGGAGCAAAAAGGCTGCTTTCTTCATAAATCCACATCTGTGATAAGGCAGGACCTTTCAGGACCCATATTTCCCTTATATATGCATGTGTAATTAGTCTCTGTTTTTAAGGGCAGGGGACGCCTTGGAAGGGATGTCAGGCCATCATAGGGAAACTTCTAACTGTACCTCGAAATCCAAACCCCCATCCCCCCCCCCCCCCCCACCACCCATAAAAACCATTTCCTGCTTTCTTATTGTTGTACAATAAACTTAACAATTGAGCAACATCATTTTTTACCACAGATACTGGAGACTGTAGGGACAAAGGGAATGTTTTCTTTTGGTTTTCTATGAAACCACTAACCCCCCACCCAAAAAAAAAAACAAAACATCTAAAGCATTAAATTCAGCTGCATTCTAAACAGACCGAATTGCAAAAAATAATAATTCTGCCTTGCAAGGAACTTGATTCATAAATATACAGTCTATGGCTGAAATGATCCATCCATCTTCCAACCTCTTATCCGGTACAGGTTCACGGGTATCCTGGAGCCCATCGCAGACAGCACAGGGAAAACTCCCAGACAGGAAGCCAATCCAATACTAGGCAGGCACACACACACACACACACACACACACACGATGGGCAGTTTAGAGGTGCCAGCTCACCTGACCGCATGCTATTTGGACAGCAGAAGGAAACCAGACTTGAGGAAAAGTCAGTACATATAGGGACTCGGCACTTAATATCGGCCCCAGTTATGGGGGTGCAAGGCAGAACGCTGCAGCATTTCAGTAATATTTTGATGTGTTTTAATATTTGATCACTGGAAGAATAATCAGTCATGTTTTTTTGAATTCACATAAAATTTCAGTGCCTGCTCCACCATCCAGTCGATTTGTCTCAGTAAGTAATGTTGCAGTGTACATATTTCTACAGGAGTTATAGAATATTTTTCTGGCTTGATATGGCAGTGAAAATAATCCCTGGGATGTCTCTCTGAATGCTGAGTCCTCTGCGCTTTTCCCCTGTATGAGCTGATCTCCTCTTACCTCACCAACGCTGTGAGATTCATCAGCCGAGGCTTGTGGAGGCACTCAGTTGCTAGGCAACTGAACCAGGTCATTCATCAGACCATCAGTTCTAACTGGGGTGGCATAAGGGGACTGGGGCGTGGCGAACCTGTCACGGTGAGGCTTTTCTCTAACGCCGCGGCAAAATGGGAGCACGCAGCTCAGCGCGCTGATGGCTCCACGATGCTTTAATTATCAGGTGCATGAATTAGCATTAAATTAGCATGCGTTAGCGGGAATGCGGCTGCCAAAGGTACGACGGCGTGTTGGGAGTGCATCTGTCCCTGTGCCCGCTCTTTAGTGCTAACAAGACACAACAAGGAGGTTAGCGAGGAACAGATGAAGCACAAAATTAGACTCTCCCACACATCCAGTCGAACAAGCCCTGCATAAAAATCATATGCTAATAATAATAATTCTGCAGTGTGCAGAAATGGTAAACAAGCAGGTTTTCTCTGCCGAACACAAACCCTCACACAGAGTCTGGGCAAGGGAGGTCCGCAGATGTCCATTGGAAGCATTTTACTCACAAACCACAATGCAGCTGTAGGTGAATTCATGCCAGAAGTGAAACTATTCAAATAAACGAAAAGGCCGGCCAGCCTCCTTAGCATTAGCTTGTTAGCCTTTTTTGTGTCTTGACAGGTCACATGATGCGATGTGGTTCTTTGTGGTCGCATATGGAGTGCACGTTGAGCGTGAAGGCATTTGGCGAGGTCGCGAGGTGATGCTGTATCTGCAGTGCTGGCGTCTGCTGCAGACCTGATTGGCCGGCGATCTGAGATCACTGTGCCCACCACTCTCATCTGGGAGTTACTTATGCATTACTAATGCATACAGTGGATATAAAAAGTCTACACACCCCTGTTAAAATGCCAGTTTTTTGTGACGCAAAAAAATGAGACCACGATAAATCTAAATTTTAAGGGTGTTTGAGTGCACACTCATGCAAACAGCTTATTGTATGTTTTTTTAATTTTTTATGTTTTTCCACCTAACAGATTTGTTTGTTTTTCAGTTGAATTGTACAGGTTTTAGGTCAAATTAACGTGGGAAAAGTTTTGAAATGATTTATCGTGGTCTCATTTTTTTGCATCACAAAAGCTTGGCATTTTAACAGGGTTGTGTACAATTTTATACCCACTGATATCAAGGGAATGATGTCTGTAATACTGAGAGATAATGTTCACTTCCACTAATCCTTAGTCCATTAGATTCAACACTGTAACACTGTCAGGGAACTACTCAGCACAAACCTAAACCTCCACATTTTGATAATTAAGATATCACTGAAGGTCATTGTGAACATATTTAGAGAACAGGAGTAAATGAACCTATACAATTTGACAATGCATACTGATTTTGAATTCTCACCTAAGGGGTTATTTGTGATTAAGAGAATGGGGTAATCTAATGAATATAAAAGATAAAACTAAGGATTATTATGTGCAGCACTGTGCAAAGACCTAAGCGTCAAGAAAAATGTTTGAAGCTGTATATCTGGGTAATAAATGTATTTTTGCTCAGAAAAAGTTACTGGTATCTTGTTACCTAGATGAACCTCTCCTCATGGGAACACCACCCATTCCATGGATTCGTTACATTTCACCACCAGTGCACTTAATTAATTAACTTAATTAGTCACATAACTCAATCAGGTATCGATTAGTCATATGAGTTCTGCTACTGGTCGAGTCAAAAACATATGGGTGTATTGGATGGTTGCTGCAAATCCTGGGGTGACTTTAGGAGAGGGTTTGAAATAGCTAAGCTGACACACTTTGACAGATACCATACCATAGCTTAATGCCAAAAGGAAGATCATTTAAACACCATTTTCTTTGCCTGCCTAAGACTTTTGCACATTACCGTATATATATATAGCACAGTGTTACAGTGCAGCTCCCAGTGTTGTTTGGGTGGGAAGACTTCAAAATGATGTATCGCGTGTCATTAAGCTGATTGTTGCGTGTGTGTTACTGCTTCGAAAAATGATACTTTAACGGCTACATTTCTCACCAGAAACTCTTATTGAAACCCTGAAACACTGACGTCAGCTGGGAGAGAAACGGCAGCAGAAGGGCAGGTTACACTTGCTTATCCAGCACAGATATCTCCAGCCAAAGGATTGGCCTGTGTATCTGCCCACGTGAAATTCCAGCCATGCCTGACTATGTTCTTTCCCATCTCGGGTCATTCAGTCCACCCCCCCCCCCCGTCACCCCCTGATGGTGTGTGGTCATCAAGGCAACGTCGAACGACGCAAGTTACAGCCTCCTCTGGTACGGCTGCCCCTTAAACACCCAATCGGACTTAACAATCTAAGGAAATGCACAAAGACTGTCTTAGTTCATAATTCACATGTACCGCAACAAGTTGGCATGGAAACACCTGATAGTGTCTGTCCTTCATCTCTTATGCTTCTGAGTTTTCAGTCAGGCTGGGAAAGGTGGTTTCTGATAAGCATTTGTTTTGGGTATCCAGATGGTGACTGAATGTTCTTTGCACCATTGATGTGAAGCTGCCAAGTCATGTTTCATTGCAAAGATCTTTCCGATGCAAGCAGCGGGGCCAAGATCATTGGCTATACAATCAGGCCTATATCTCAGCTTTTTTACATCACAGTGGGAATTACCTAATACTGAAGTAGTGTATTTGCAAGTTTTTCGAAATTTCTGCCTTTGTCCCCTGGGATATGAAGATTTGAATCAAACCATCCCTTGTAGAAACCATCCCTTAAACATACTAAGGTGCTTAATACAGGAAAGTAAATGTGACCTCTGACATTTGAGGACAGCATGTCTCGCCTACGTCCTGTATCACCTGTGCTTCTTCCACCCACTTGTTTCTCTGTACCCACTTATCCTATTCAGGGTTGCAGGGCTTCTAGAGCCTATCCTGGAATCTACCGGCGCAAGGCAGGGAATTACCCAGGATGGGACACCGCCCCATCACAGGGCACATTCCCACACCAGTCCTTCACACATGTAGACCTAGCGGCAATTTAGTACCTCCTGTTAAGCTTTGCATGCTTTTGAACTGGGGGGGGGACCCCACAAATCACGGGGAGACCATGCTAACATCACACGCATAGAGCCATGACTCGCAGAGGGGCTACCCAGTGTGCCATCATGCTACCTGCCTGTGCTCCTTCTTCTTTGTTGCATTGTAGTTTAACTTTTCAATGATGATGGCATGACCAGAGTCACAAGAAAAGGAGCAGGAGCAAAATGTAGAAATGAATAACTGAGAAATAACTACATCTCCATGTATCTAGA
The DNA here is from genome assembly GCA_026777045.1 of Hyperopisus bebe. Lineage (NCBI taxonomy): Eukaryota > Metazoa > Chordata > Actinopteri > Osteoglossiformes > Mormyridae > Hyperopisus > Hyperopisus bebe. The sequence continues at coordinate 6,183,652 of JAODJW010000035.1, read as the reverse complement.
GTAAAAACCAAAAGCTGTATATAAACCCCATGCAGAGCCATATCTAGTCCATGAGAATCACATCAAAGTCAGGCTCCATATAAACTGGGGGGAGGGGGCTGGAGGGAGGGGGGGCATGCTAGGCAGAGTGGCGCTTCTGCGAGAGTAGCCCCCCGTGGCTGGAAACCCGCAAATTCCACAATGGGCTGAAAAGCAGAACTGCCCCTGGAGAACAGATGTTCACTCCATCGCGTCGATTAAATCTGGAGGCGGTCCTCTGCCGAGCTCCTCCACGCGTTACGGGGTGTCGCTTTTCAGCGTAAGTGTGATTTTACGCAAGGGTGACAGTAACGTGTTCTTTATTAAATTCACTCCGGCTGTAGTGAAAATAAAAAACAATGCTTCCACACTGCCACCACTGTTCAGGTGTCAGAACTGCAGCTGGAACAGTCAGTGATTTCCTGACTGTTCCTTAATATGTATATTTAGGGTTTTCCTCTTTTACACCCTCCCCCCCCCATTTTTTACCCCCTTATGAAACTCCCACCCCTAATAAAATCCTGTGCCCTAATCTCATTGACCAGAGCAGTTATGGCAGAAGATTAGTATCATGCGAAGCTATTTTCTTGTTTCACTTCTACAGAGTGATAGAGCATATTTTATGCCTGGTGCACATCAGCAGATGCGTTGCTTGTGATTTGTGTGGCTCTTCCTGGCATGCTATAGTCTCATTCCTGAAGTAGAGATAAAGAAGTGTAAGATTAAAATGCGGTAAAAAATAAATATGACTAGACTCTGCTTGGCCTGGAGCCATGATTTTAATGTGATGTCAGTCAGTCACTCCTGAACCAGCTTCTGATGATCTGCATTGTTATGATCACTTCCAGAGAATCACTCACCATCTCAGGGACTTCTCTCTCTCTCTCTCTCTCTCTCTCTCTCTCTCTCTCTCTCTTTTATTTTATTTGCTCTCTCGTTTTTGCTTCTGTATCTCTCTGAAGAGGGTTAATGCAGCGTAACGGAAAACTGCACCCAGGCTTCAATAGCTTGTGGTCCATAACATAAGGGCAGTGTAGTCTCTGAGCATGAGGGACAGTGCCTCATAACCAGCCTCATTTGTGCGTGTGCATAAACGGGAATGCGGCTCTAAAAAACACATACACCGGCTCTCTTTTGCGTTGGGTGAGAGCTCTCTTGTTCTTCAAGGATTCAGAGCACTAACTGCGTTAGATCACAGGACAACAGCAAGACAACGAAATGACAGCCAACCAGACACGCACCCTGGGTTTAAAGCTGCAGGAGGACTCGTTTGTTGACGTTGACTCGGGGCCACTTGTTCCTGCCTGCTTCCTGGGAGGTCCTGATTGATGTTACCATTAAGGCCCGTTGGAAGGCTGGGGTTACTGCTGATTGGCTATACATTATTATCGTAAGTAGGAACTCACATGCTTTGGTGTTAAAAGGAACGGTACTAAATGACAAAAACCATAAAAGGTTATTGCAAGCTATTGATTTGAATTCAGTACTTGATCTTTGAGATTTAAAGAGCCTGGGACCAAGGGAACAGCTTATCATCACTGGTATCGCTTATGTACGTTTTGGTATCGCCGCAGGCAGTGTAGGTCGAATCCCATGTGGGGCTCTGGGGGGGGGTTTTAGTTAGCGCCCCCTGATGCTGAATCAGTTGACCAGTGTAGAGTTGTCAAATGTTGATAGCCCCTTAAGGTTTGCAGATTGGCATAAGGGGGCGGGGGAGTTCAGTACGCAGGTGCAAGGTGCACGACAGTACGACACGACGAGGTAAAAAGAAATTAGACAATAAACTACACGTGTTGTTGTACAATCAGGTCCTGTGTTGCATCAAGTTTTTGACACAATCTACAACCAGCATGAGCTACAGGTCCTGTACTAGGCTGCTTGGTGACCTCATAACCTTCATTTAGCACCTGTATGAAATGCACTCTCCCTAAGCACATGGTAAACTGCAGAGCAGGTACAAGCAGGGCCATGTGGGAGGACAGTGGGGGGGCGGCACAAGCTGATTTCCGACAACCCCCCACCTCCCATTCCCCCCACCAGCTCCTGCCTGGCTGTTGAGGTCAGGCCTTCTCCTCCATATAAACAACTGCCACAGTATATTACTCACAAGAGCAGAATCTCTGCACATAAACCGCAGTCTGGAGATTGACTTACATTAAAAAAGAACTGCATTTGGAAAAAAAAGTCACCTTCCTGTAAAATCTTAGGCATTTTTACTCTCTCTCTCTCTCTCTCTCTCTCTCTCTCTCTCATACATTTCATTCAGTAGCCCTTGTTTCCATGTCATAAAGAATAATTGATTAATGATGATCAGGATCTGGAAACCCACCCTGCACCTCTGCGTCCCCCCCCCCCCACCAGGCCTGGCTGCTCTTTGATTCTTTGATTTGAGGTGAGATCGAAGTTTGGGGTCCGAGCACAGGGTCAGCCATTCCTCTGTGTCCCTGGAGCATTTTTTGGGGAGGTTAAGAGCCTTGCTCTATGTGACTACTCTGCCAGGCATTTGAACTGACAACCTAATGGTGCCAGACACAAAAGCCTAACCCGCTGATCAATCTAGACCTTGACATTATTAGCACTTTGCGCTAACCAGTTGAGATACTGGCTATACTGTTACGGAATGCCACCGGTGTTACTTTGTTGATGTTTAGCACAACCTGTAAGGACTCATTTATCCATCACACACTGTTTTGCCTGGAGGGTGGCATAGTAACAAATAAGGCTTCTCCACCTGCTCCATCTCTAAGCAGTAATAATAGCAACTGTACTGACAAGCTTTTAGGTGAGAAATGGGACATACTCTATCCTTTTCTGAGTCCCTGTAAGACTAAATCACATCTGCACTTGGGCTGTATCTCCTCACCAATGCTGATCAATCATCTGCATGTTTTATATAACGTAACAAGCATAGTGGGGATTTGGAGCCGTTCCTGGGAGACAGAAAGGAAGACCAGCTCCAGGGGAACCTCACATGTTAAGGGCGACGTTAGGAGCAGGATCCAGATATGTGATTAGCTCCACAGGAATCTCACACAGTAAGGGAGACTTCAGAGGCAGGAATGCAGACAGGTGACCAGCTCAATAGGAGTCTCACGTGGTAAGAGAAACTTTAGAAGCAGGGATACAGATGGGTGACCTGATCCACAGGAACCTCACATGTTAAGGGTGACATTAGAGGCAGGGATACAGTAGGCAACCAGCACGACAGGAATCTCAAACAAAAAGGGGAGGCTTCAGAGGAAGGGATATACCGCAGCAGCATATCTTTGGAGGCATCCCACGCAAACACAGGGATAAAGTGCGAATGGCACATGCATATGTAGCAGGGGCCAGATACAAACCCGCGATAGGGCATCTGGGAAGACGACAGCATCACCCACTCAATTCTGCATCCGTTAGTGTTAAGCCACGATTTTTCACATTTCTCTCTATTCAGCAGGGACCTCTGTCTGGATCGATGTACAATTGAGAAGCTGAGTCAGCTAGTCCCAGGAGCAACTGGGGCTTCAGGTCCAAAAGCAAAATCACTGTATTTTCGACCAGTAACCTTCTGATTACAGGTACAGCATCATAGCCCACTGGGCCACACGCCGGACTGCAGCAAGTATGTGGAACACAATGTTGTGAAAATGTGCCTTTTTGTGCTACAGCCATCGGTAAATGTATTTATAAGCAGCTTGCAGAAGATACATGAATTTCAGACGCGTGGGCAACACATTATCTGCATGGATCAGATGCTTTCTGCTGACTAATAAATCTTCTGGGCCGAAATGGGCATCAAAGGGGCGCTTGGGTGAAAGCAATACACACCAGGGAGGGGGGGCAGAGAGAGAGCAGCGTGCCACCCCACTGCTTTGATCGTGGCCAGCAGGTCTGGGGGATTTTCTCTCTTCCTTTGATCTCTGAGGCAGACTGGGCCCCTCCCCCCTGCCACGTCAACACACATCAAGTCTGGCCCACATGTTGATTCAATTAGAGCCCCGTGCGGAATGAAAGCTTTAATTAGACCGCTATGGCAGACAGGTAAATATTTAACATCCACCTTTTTTTTTTAAGCAAGTCTGTTTGTTTTTCCTCTTTTTTTTGTGTAACTTACAGGCATCCCCCCCCCCAGAGATCCCCCCGAGATCCTATCTCAGATCCTTCTGAACAGAACATGACACCCTGAGTTCAGGATCAGGTGAATAGTGGCTTTAGAAGGACAACTCTGCTTACCTGAATGAGCCCAAACACTGTAGATACAGCTTCCAAGTCAGGCTAAAGCTTCCCTTTGAAATAAAGATTATTCCCTTTTGTACCAGAGTGCACAATCATTTATGATGTCATTCTACTGCAGCAGTGTTTTTTTAATGAATAAATTCATTTACATTCTGGTTTAAAATCATTATTAGCATTGCACACAGTTTCTTAAATGTAGAATATGCATTTTTTATTTTCACCTCCATGCAAGATAGATCCAGAAAAAACAGCACAGAAATCAGCAACAGTGACATTTTCCTGTTTTTTGCAGTAGGGGAAAAGGCTGAGGATTAGCATGCTGGTTGGTCAATTACATTCCTCCGCAGGGAACCTCTATGCATTGGACAATAAACACGCTACCAAGGAAACCACACATGCAGCACTCTGCTGGACAGTATGCAGAAGGAAACACCAGTGAATCTGTTTGCGACATCCCTCCATCCTGCTGTTCCCCCACACTGCTGAAATGCACTTTTAGCCAGCCGTGGCAGATGACACCTGAAACAGCAGCCATCCCGGTGTGTCTACAATCCCACATCCTCGCTCATGACTGCCCCCGCAGGCAGCCGAGTGTGCAGTAGCCCTGAATTTTCCCGGCCTTCGGCAGTTTCCGTTACCGCGGTGATGAGCCCACCAGGGCGGTGAGTGGGAAGGCCCATTGTGAAGCCTGCCCAGAATAACAATGAGGGCTGGGGGGGCACTAGACGGGAGAAGCACTGGAACCGAGGCAATAGGATGGGGAAGCCTGTCACTGCGTTAAGGGGCCGCCTCTGATGCATATCTACAACACCGCGTGTGATTGGTGGCAGGGGATATTTCCTGTCTAATTAGGGCATAACCACAACAAAGATACCTACATCAATAGGTGCAAAAACACCGAAGTTCCAGAACCAGGTCTGGGTTTACAAGTTCCTGGAACTTTTGTAGCTCCTGGTTACTTTCCTGGGTTGCAGCAGGAACTGGGACCTTTATGCTAAATAAGCATGGGAGACGCAAAAAGGTTAAACTTCACACGTAATTTGAAACTACACCACCACCCCAATACAATGGAGGATAAGCCTTTTTGTTAGTTATTTCTTATCTATTGGGCGGATTGATCACGATCAAACAGGACACAACTTTTTATTTATATTTAACTTATACGACCCAAGACATTTGTGACTCTTGTTAGATCTGGCCAGCAGATCAATCTTTCATTTTCCATAGAATGAAAAACAATGTACCGTTATCCCGCTACAAGGCACTGGCAAGTTTCACCACTGGCACCAGCGATGTTAGATAAAAGTATCAGAATCAGAATCTTTTGTTTCCCTAGTACAAAGTACAGGGAATTTCTTTTGGTGCAGGTGGTGTCATGACTTAAGCAAATTAAACATACAAGTAAAATTCTAAATGTAAAAATACAAAGAAAGAAAATAGAATAAGGCAACATAATAGGTCTTTTTCAGGAGATATGCTATGACGAGGCAAGCTTATACAGTTGAAACCAGATATTTACATACACTTCAGAAAAAAACAAAAACTTTTTATAACTTTACTGTCAACAGTACAGTACAGTTCAATTTTTGTTTCGTCAGACCACAGGACATGTCTCCAGAAATTAAGAGTTTTGTCCCCATGAGCAGTTGCAAGCTGTAGTCTAGCTGTTTTATGGTTTTGAAGTAATGGCTTCTCCTCCCAGAGTAACCTTTCAGCTCATGTCAGTACAGGACTCGTTTACTGTGGATAATGACACAGTTTCAGCCAGTATCTTCATAAGGTCTTTTGCTGTTGTCCTGGGGTTGATTCGCACATTTCACACCAAAAAACGCTCCTCTCTGGCTGAGCAGTATGACGGTTGTACATTCCCATGTTTTTTATACTTGTGTATTATTGTCTGAACGGATGAACGTGGGACCTTCAGTTGAGGTCCACAAGTCTTTTCCTGATGTCTTGGTTGATTTCTCTTGATTTTCCCATGATATCAAAGAAAGAGGCTCTGTGCTTGAGGTGTGCCTTTAAATACATCCACAGATGTGCCACAAATTAACTCAAACTGAATCAATTAACCTATGAGAAGCTTCTTAAAGCTCAGAATGGAATCATCTGGAATTTTCTTTTTGTTTAAAGACACAATAAACTTAGTGTATGTATACTTCTGACTTTGATTAAAGTGATAAAAAAAAATGCATAATTCTCTCTCTCTTTATTCTGACATTTAACAAATGCAAAAAAATGTTAATATTTATTGATCTAAAACAGAAAAAGTTTACTCTGATTTAACGTTTGACAGTAAAGAAAAAAAGGTTTTTGTGTTTTTTTCTGAAGTGTATGCAAATATCAGGTTTCAACTGTAGACAAATAATAAAAAAGTATTGTGGCACCAGGCAGACTGAGGCATCATAGCAGTAGCGAAAAAAACAATGCAAGATGGTTTCACACAAAGTTGCTCTTTATATTAGCGCTTAACAGGACTGCACAACAAGCAACAACAATAACACTCTGACAATCGATGGCAGGGAAACACGGGAAGGTTACACACTAGATGGGAAGGCACATACATGGTAGGTCATAATACAACATTAGAGCATATCAGGATTACATATACAACACAGGTAAGGGTACATACTACACAATACTCCGGTGCACAACACAGACGCTTATAACAAAACATTCTCAGGGGCTATATACACGGCCCACGAGCACGCTAGGAAATGCTGATCTGACTGGTACTACAGTATATTGGTTATTGATCAAATTTTCCGAAACAGAAATATGGAGACCCAAGCAAAAAATTTATTAATTGATGCATTAAATATAATTGAAGTACAAAAATAATTCCATCTGCTCAGTTCTTGCCACTACTTCTATCTTTTTTCCTGCATTTCCATGTAACTTCCAAGTTAGCAGCGGTGCTTGAGGTCAAACAGTCAGCAAAGTTTATTGCTATAAGTGCCTTCCCAGTAGTTTGTGTTTGAACGAAAAGTACCTAGTCTGAAGTAGGTACTAAAAAAAGAGTTCTGGAACAATCAGGCCAAGTTCCTGTCTTGTGAACATGACAAAAGTCCCTGGTTCTGGAAGAAGGTTCGGGTTCTAGAAAAGCATCCGTGTGGTGTGAAAAAAACGCTTTTGCTAAAAAAAAAAAAAAAAAAAACAATGTGATGTCATATACCCTGCCAGCACAGAGTAAATATCGGCACCCTTGACAGTAAATGTGGGCTAGTTGATGATCCAGTACAAAGCTGTTTCTTGACGTTTCTCATTAACAGTTATGGTATGGAAATGCTGACATGGTAATCAGAGTCATATGCTGCAAAAAATAAGTTAAAACAAAACAGTATAATCGAATGGCCAAATACAATTAACAAAAATGGCCTTTGATTGCCATTTTTGCTTTAACCCCCTCCTTAAAATTTATGCTCATCCAAAATTCTCAAGAATGAGCATGAAATAAAATTAGTGTCCGAGAAAAAGTGTACTCAGTCATTCTTGACTTGACCCAGAACCCAGGCAGAAATATCAGTAGCTTTCAATCAAAGGTATTGAGCAACATCTTCCCACATTATTGGAAGTATAGAATTGTTCAAAATGTCTTGGTATGCTGAAGCATTAAGAGTTGCCTTCACTGGAACTAAGGGGCCTACCCCAACCCCTGAAAAACAACCCAATACCATTATCCCTCCTCCACCAAACTTTACAGTTGGCACAATGCAGTCAGGCAGGTAATGTTCTCCTAGCATTTGCCAAACTCAGACTCATCCATCAGACTGCCAGACAGAGAAGTGTGATTTGTCACTCCATAGATCCATAGTTTCCACTGCTCCAGAGTCCGGTGGCCGTGTGCTTTATACCACACTGGCGCTTTATATTGTGCTTGGTGATGTGAGGTTTGCATGCAGCTGCTCAGCCATAGAAGCCTATTCCATGAGCTCCCAGTGCACACTTTTTGTTCTGGGGTTAATGCCAAAGGAAGTTTGGAACTCTGCAGTTATGGAGTCAACAGAGCGCTGGCGACTTTTACGCACTACGCACCACAGCACTCGGCGACCCCGCCCGGTTACCTTACATCATCTGGCCTGCCACATTCTGTCGTATAAAATCTTTGGGTCTGAATGAAACACACATGTCCCAAAACTTTTGTCCATAAGGCATATTTCGGCGCACATTCTGCTTTTCAAATCTCTTTCACATATGTGTGGATCTATTGTAGCTGTATCTAAATGTGTGCAAGATAAACCATCTTCTGTGAATCTCCCTCTTTCTGTGCCGGCTGAAGCCGGGTCCTTGGACTGTGGTCCTGTTTCAGACACAGAATACCCAGCATTCCCTGTGGTCATCTGGCATCCCACTGTGTGCAGATGCAGTTAGAGTGCAGAATGGTAGAAGGTAAAGGTTACCGAATAGTTCACAATGTCTTCAGATTTGAATGACAATTTTGTTATCCCCGAAGCTTTATTGTTGCAGTGATGTTGTTTATTGTTGTGTATTTGTTCTGCATGTTAATTCTATGTTGTATATGGATGGTTTGTTTTGGCATTGCCATTCATTTCCCTGCATTGTATTGTTGTATTTGTTTTCCTCTAATCATGTTTGGTATTATTTTTGTCATGCAACTTGACAGTCGATTTCCTGGACCAACATGCAATTACAATGAACTAGCCACAGAAGTTATTTCAGCTAAACAGTAATTAAAACCTTAATCCGCAATGTAATAAAGGGGAACATTGCAAGACATCGTATCTTTGTGTCTTCATTTGGTGCTTATTGATTTGAGGTGAGGATAGGAATGTAACCCGATGAAACTTGTGGTTTCCTGAGGAATTCCTGGTCAGTGGAATAATGACCAGCTACATGCACTGTTTTTGCTGGTTTTTCCAGTTCTTCCAAACTTAAGCCCTGGGTCTTGGGAAAATACTCTGAGACTGCAAAGGTTCACTGGCATTTGTCAGATACAACCCCCACTGTGCTAAATAATTGTATTATTATAGGAAGGTAGGGGACGTGATGGCTCACTGATAACACTACATACCTACTGCCTCATACCTTCCTGGATGGGGGGTTGAATCATGCCCCCCCTGTCAGGGTTTGTGCACAGTTTATCAAATATTCTGGCTTCCCCCCAAAGACACGCAGAAAGACCAACTGGCATCTCTGAACTGCCAGAGTATGATTGTGTTTGCATATTTGTGCCTGTAATCCCATCTCGGGTGAAGAGTCACGTGTTCATAAAACACGGCACTGAATTTGGAATTTAACAGTAATGAATAATGGAAAAGATGCAAATGTCGATTACGTTTATTTATGTTCAGACAAATTAGAGTAGAACACCAGGGTTATTGACTAGGTCATAGACTCACCTTGAAAATAGTCTGGGGGTGAGTTAAGAAGGCCTCAGATAGACAAGGTTATGAAAACGAGGGTGGGGATTGGACTGGGATTAGACCTGATGTGTGAGAGATGAAGACCAGTGCACTGGGCGGTGGGGGGTTAAAACCACACATGCACCCCCGCTGTACGTGAGCAGCTGGCCCAAGGACTCTTGGGGCATTATAAAGTGTCTGGGACAGACTGAGCCCAGTGTAAATAATGTGGGGGCAGCAGACCTCCTGGCCTGGAAACAGTCCTGCCCCCCAAGAGAGAGCAAAAAAACATTTAAGTGTGCAAGAAAAACTCAGCCCTCAGTTTCTTCAAGCCAGCACATTTCACACACACCCCCAACCCTGCACACACACACACACAGGCAGACAGACAGACAGACAGACAAACACACACACACATAGACTCAAACACAGACAGACACACAGAGACACACACATGGACAGAAAACAGACATACAGATTGACAGATACAGGCAGACAGACATACAGACACTCACAGAGACACATATATAGACACATATGCACACAGACAGATACACATACACAAACCAACAGACACTCACACACACAAACGTGGCCCCTTTCGGTTGTCACTGAGGTCCTAGTGGCTGATCCTGGCCAAGGGACCCTGTGATTAAAGCCCCCCCCCCCCCAGCTCCCATAAAGATGACAGCAGATGGATCATTTCAGGTAGCCATTTCAGGAGCAAAGGCAAAAGTAAATGCTGCAGGAGTGTTGGATATGTGTAAACAGGGGGGCCGGAGAACAGACATTTATAGACAATGGCTAATGCACAGCTACTCTCAGTTCTGGGGGAGATCACCTGCCAGACAGCAACTTCCATAAAAGTGCCCAGTGTGAGGCCAGTATGGAGGAATCATCAGCTAGGAGGTTAACTGAGGCTAACCCTGACCTTTGCCCTCTTCCACCCACAAGGCAGAGATCCTGCTGAACCTTTTGCTCTGAGATCTAGACCAGTTTCCCACTGGGAAGAGTCTGCAGGCGGCAAACCCGAATGCAGTGGGTGGACAGCAGACGCCAAACATGTACAGTGCAAACCCTACTTGACACTACAGACAGATATAACTATCTACAAAGTAAATGCCAAGTTCCTCGCAAGAGACATTTCTCAACTAATGTAAGTAATCTGTTCCAAACCCTAACTCACCCAAACCAGACAATACATCTTGCAGCAAAAACACATAAGGCAAAAATGTACTAGTGATACATACTAAGGTACACAAAATAAATAAATGAAAAGATAAATACTGTATTTTCACTGTTAATTTACTCCCATGTGTACTTGCTTTCTTGTTAGTTGTTTCATAAATTCTATGTGTCTGCATAAGGCTGAATTTATGCAAGGCGGTTTTAGGTAAATCGAGAGCTGCCTGTACTTCAAGGTTCAAGGTTCAATGTTACTTCATTGTCATCAGCAGTTTCATACATGTACAAAGAGTGATGAAACAACGTTTCTCTATGGCCTCAGTGCAACATATACTTAATATTACAGTAGCAGGGCGTGCAAGGTGCAAACAGGCAGTAAATAAATAGTGCAGAGATAATAAGTAGTGCAGAGGTCATTTTGTTTTTCAGCAGGGTTGCCAACTTTGGATAGCTGGCTGGTGAAATTTGCAATTCCAAATAAGTCTGCACTCGCATTTATATGTACGTGACAAATTTGTTACCTAGTAAATAGTTTATAGGGTTTGCAAACTATCCCAACGCTTTTGATGTTGCTAATTTTAGGTTTATAATGGAATTATATGGATTTGTCATAAGTTTTCTTGCATGAGCGTGAGGGAATGAAAGAAATGTGAAAAAAATGTGTGTCACACCAGATGCATGAGACTTGGTAACCCTGTTTCTGCCATGAAAGACTGAAATGCAACAGAAATAAGACTAGACTATCCACAAGCTTTTTGTTTTTTTTGCTTGTTTATGTTAAGCGGAATAAAAGCACAAAAACACTGCATGAAAGTAAGATGCGTGTCACAGGTGCAATCATTCAGGATGTGGAAAAATATCTTCCCGTTGAATGCTGAGATTTCAAGAAAGCAGCTTTTGTGGTTCTGGCAGGTTCGTCTAGACTCTACAGGTATGTCTCTGAGCAATAATGTGAAAGTAGAAGGTACCAAGCAACACTGACCTCAGACATTTTTCCAAAATATTTCCAGGGTAAAAGACATATCTATAAAAAAAATGAAGACTTCAGTGTATAAGGTAATTTTAGACCTGAAAATGTTGTGAGGAGAGTTACACAGCCTACCTACAGCGAGCATAAGGTCACCAGCCTGATGTCACATGTGTACCCTGGGGAAGGCATGGTCCCCCCCCCAAACCCTCATAGGCTGTCTGACACCTTAGGCAGGGTGAGTATCAGCAAGGACAAAAGCTACCTACATAAGATCAATCATTTCAAAAGGTGGAGATGTACCAGGGCTCTATAAATCAAACAAACGTCCTGAAGATATATTAATGTAAAAGCACAGCTAGACAATAATGTATTGTGTTAATCTTTGCAGCAAGGACATGCCAAGGTTAATGTTCATAAATGCAAATATGTCTTATACATACTTAGATAAACACCTTTATGTAGGAGTGGACATGATGATATGACTGGGGGGAGGTTATTTGTCTCCCTCTCAGGGTCTCTGGTCGTTCATTTTGATGCCACAGAGTCACCCCATTAGACGAGCATTGGACCTTTGAGTTCTTTAGCCCAACAGGCAATAGCTGGCACCCACTGGATGTTGGCACCCACTGGATGAAGGATGCCGGGAAAAGAAACATGAGAGCAGAAAATGAAACAGAAAATAGTGGGTTGGGCTCCTTGGACAGTGCATCCACAATTCAAGCTGGGTGTTTTTTCAGAGAAGGACATTAGCCTATCTGTATAGTAAACATACTCACCCTCCAAATCCCCCCCCCCCCCCCCCACTCGACAGATCCGAGTTTGGGCATGTCCTCACAACCAGTGAGCTTAACAACCACACACACACACACACACACACACAACCACAGAGAGAGAGAGAGGCCTGGGGCGGTGGTGTTCCCTTCCTGTGCCGGATTCCGGCGTGTTCCATCTTCTACCGAGGATCTTCCTCGATCCCTCTGCAGGCATCTCCGTTCTCAGCATCCTTCAATGCAGTTCTGGCCACATGGTTCCCAGCCCTGTCTCTCCTCAGGACCCCATCAGCGGCAGCGTTGATGCTGTGGCGACTGGCTGCGGGGGAAACGGAGCGGAGGACCTGTCTAATGTAGGCATTGAGAACAGCATATACTGTCCTGTGACGACCAAGCAGAATCTGTTACTGCAGATGATACTGAATAAATATCTCATGTAGATTAAGGCTTATATATAGGCTTGGATATAGTATAAGTGCATAAGCAGATTTGGGGTTAGGTTTAGGATGTGGGTTAGGGTTAGGTATAGGTACACGTCTCCCTGGTCTCCCAGGTGGGGGTTCTTGGGGGGGTGCAGGTCTGCTCGGGGCTGGCGGGGCCCCGCGTGGTACGCGGGTGGCCCGGGCTCCGGGCTCTATCCGTGCCTGTGTGGCCGACCCCAGGGGGGGAACCGGCGCGCTGGCCGCTGTGGGGTGGCTGGGTCCATGATCACTCGGGGTTCGCCTGGGGGCCCCGGGGCGGCGTTGTTGTGGCCTCACACACTCATTGGGAATCATTCCATGTTAACCTGCACACTCATACATACACTCACAACACTATATTTATATATGCACACACACACGTACATATGCACATGCACACACATACACATACATTCACACCCACCCACACACACATAGAACACACACACACACACACACACACACACACGATATCCCAGGGCTTTCTTGCCCAATTTTATCCCTGTGGCCTCCCTGTGGTGTGGCCTCCAACCTTTCTTCTCAGATGCAGATATTGGTGCGGCGATATCCAGACTGTGTTCCTGTTGGTCTGCTTATGTATTTTTTTCTTTGGCATTAATGTATTTAATTCCAGAAGCAGATACTGGCACAAGCTTATTCTCTGTCATAATGGTACCATTGGTCTCTTTGTATGTATACTTTTTGTGCACCTGGATCTTGTTTTTCAGATACAGCAGCTGGTGTGATGATATAATGTTCAGTACTAAGATGCAGAAGCTGTCCTTTTGTTACTCTTTCCTTTTGCTCTACTTTTTCTTAAGTTATGTATTATTTTTCTTTCCCTGTTTTTCTCTCTATCTGACCCCCCTTTTTTCTTTCTCTCTCTTTTCTTTCTCTCCCTCCTCTCTTCTTCCGTTTCTCTCTCTTATTTCAGTTAACTTTTCCTGTCGGCTCCGGCTTAATAACGGTGAATAAAGAGTATATCTCAAGTAACAAGAGGAGCTTAATCCGAAGCCCCACTTGGCAAAATAAAAGCGTTGGCACAATATAGCATCTCAACCTAACATCCTCCTTGCTAAACTGCCGGACACGACAGGGGTAAAAAAAGAAAAAGGTATAGGTACACTAAAGTTAGGTACAAGTACACTAAACCTTCTTTAACAGAGTTAGGGTTGTGGATGGGGTGTTGCTTAGGAACAGGAACCTTAGGGTTAGGGATAGGTATAAAGTTATCCACAGGGCAATGCAGTACCATTCAACAGGAAGTCGCTTGCGCTGGGCTGCCTGATAAAGTCCTTTGCAGCGTACCCTCCCTGCAGACAGCATTTTTAAAACACGATGAGTGACTCTGACAGCCGCTTAATGCTTCCCCCTGCACCATCATTATGGCTGCAGCAGTAATCTCCTCTAAATGGGCTGCTTGCCCGAGAGCTTTTTTCCAAATCTCCCAGTACTCCAAGTCCGAATTGTAACTCAAGGCCATAATTCAAGTGCAGTTATCAATATATACTGTGTATTTTTAGACTTTACTGTGAAAAAATAAACACCTTCACATACTACATTTGCTCAGCATTAAAGCACCAGCTAATCATCAATGGCGAAAATAACAATTTTATGTTGAAACAACTCCCTTTCTGGTTTATAGACTTATTCTAGGTCATTATCGAAATCTGAGATTGATATTTTGAAATCACAATCACTGATTATTTCATTCTGGCTTTTGGGCAATAAAAAGTTTCTTTCCATGCTTGCTTCTAACAGCCAGATAATGATTTCCTTGAAATCTGGGGGACAGGATGCTGATGAGTGTATCTGCTGTCAGTGCTGTCAGCGTCACCTCATATGCTTCCCGTAGATCACGGGTCTCACGCTCACATGACCTGGGGGCCGCTGACTAGGAGATATTTTTTATGAGCCAAAAGTGAAACGAGGGAGAAGAAAAAAAATGTCACATCCACTAATCCGTAAGAAAACAAAGTCTATGCAGATCGCTTATATGAAAAATTAATAAAGTGTAAAACAAAAGCTCATCCTGTGCAGCAAATTTAATAGTTAATTTAAAAGATTCAATGGGTCATATTAAACTGTCTTGGGGGCCGGGTCTTGTCCGTAGGATGGTAGTTTGAGATGTCAGATAAAATAAGATAGAACTGTTGATTCCTATGAAGAGAATTTTCTTTGTATAGTACCACATGAATAAATACAACTAAGGACAATTTAGGTAGAAATAAACATAACAAAGAAGAATAGTAATAATAGACAATAAACATGTAAATGCGCAAACAAGGTACCGCTGCACTAAGTATAGTGCAAATTGGCTGTTGAGCAAATAGCATATGCACATTCAGTGTCTCTTCACAAAGTGACTTTAGAAGAGCCAGAGTTGTATAGCAGTGAGCAAGAACCAGCCTTGTCTAGCTCTATGTTCTGCATTTGTGTTTTCTTAAGAGGACTATCCATCCATCCTTCCATCCATTTTTCATATCCAATTGTCCTATGCAGGGTTGTCAGGGTCCAGAGCCTATGCAAGATGCTATGGGTGCAAGGCAAGGAATAACCCACCACAGGGTACATGCTCTATTCATACCTACAGGCAGTTTGGTACCTCCAATTCACCTTAGCTTGTTTTCAGACGGTGGGGGGAAACCAGAGAATTGAGGAAACTCCATAATAACACGGGGAAAACATGCAAACTCCATACTCTCATAGAGCCAGGGTGGAGACCACACTGCCCACTTAAGAGGGCTATTTATGCAAAGCAGCTAATAAAAAGAACAGGGTGATAACATTGCCTCAGATGCTCGCCAGGTGTGAGGCACCACTGGCCAACTATTGGCACTTTTCCACTGGCATGCAGGAACCAGGCCGTTCCTAAGCCATACCACAAAGAGATACTACTTACAGTGCCGCTCCAGCCTGCTTCGGTATTCCACTGCAGAAGGGTCGGCTCGGTAAAGGCGTTGCCGGGTTTGGAGCAAGGGTTTGGGTTTGGATAGCAAGTGACGTAAAACTGAAGAGACGCTTATTTACTGGTGACACGGTGTACATCGCAATTCGCTGTCTGCTAATTCCCACTAGCAAGTCTGTGAGAATCGCCATATTATGTTAGCATCAAATGCTAATGGAATTGCTTGCCTAAATATGCATTACAAATCCATTCTATTCGGCTGTTCTGTAGTACTTTTTTAAGGAGGTGGTTTGAAATTTTCAAGTTCTGAATTATCGGGAGTGCATCAATACTATGTGCAATAGTACTGTTAATGAATAATATGTAGAACATGCCCTTTTTTCCTTCAGATAATCCATGCATATTGATGCAGAACACTGGTATCTGTGCATTTCAACCAATCAAGTGATTGTGATGCAACCAGCTTGGTCTGGTCACACTTTCAGTGCTGCAAGTAAGCAGGACAGTCAGTTCACAGTACGACTCAGGGCCGATTTGGTTTTCGATGGCAGTGGAGAAGCACTATAAGTGAGAAATCTCACATGGGTGACATGGGCGTTTGAGACGAGAAAAGGACTGTGCAGGCAGAGCCTGTGTAGAGCACGATTCAGAGGATGAAGTCATGTATCAAACAGATTAAATCAAAGATTATGTTCAATAAATGTGGAAGCAGTAATGTACCCGTAAACTGGAAAAAAAGATTGAAATCTTCCAAAAGCACAAAATAATTGGATTGTTTCCATATAGCAATTATATAATAAATTCATTTTGATGCAATTAAATATATAAAAAGTCACGATTTCTTTCAATCAGCATGCAGCTAGTGAACAAAATCTAATAGCTAGAGGAATCTGGCTCTTCCATCTTCTCCTATCTACCAGGACTTTGTGAAGCACTTTTGAAAGACCCTTACCAGACAAAGACAAAAGAGATTTATTTGATCATTTTCAGGTCAGTCATCAGAATATTACAGATAGGTTTTACTGTTTTTGGTTTTTAGAACAGTCAATGAGAATAAGGCTGGCATAGGAAGAGCACTTTTGTGTGTGTGTGTGTGTGTGTGTGTCTGTGTATGTGGATATAGTGATATCCATATATACTACAATAGCAGGGGAATTATGCATATCTGCACATGTATGTGAGCCAGACTTTGCTATTAGTCTATGAGGTGCGGGAGGCAGATTTGCTAACTTTAAGTGGGTTATAAGTGGATCGTAGCTGAAGAGGGTGACAGACATGGAGTCCCTGTGGAGAGCTAGAGGATGATATCACACAGTCTATCACGTGTTTTCAGCACATGTGTGGTCGCTTTTTTCCAGCGCTTTCTGTGTTATCAACAAGTCACCTACTTCCATGGCTCTCCTAATTACTAGGCCTTAATACTTTTGACCTGGCACTGTTTATGACATCAGTATCGCCTCCAGCTAAACGAAGGATGAAATTACCTATAGAGGAATTTAACATCTTCAAAATAGCTTCAGAAAACCTGTTTAGTCTGTGTCACATTATGTATTGATTCCATTCATCTGCATTAATAAATTAGCTTAACAACGGTTCAACATAGTGGGTGGCGCACTGGCTCAATGGGTATTATTGATGTTTCACCCCTCCAGACCTGGGGGGGTCAAATCCCTTTTTGCATGATCTCCCCATGTTGTCTAGGTTTCCTTCCTCAGTCCAAGAAAACGCAGTTGGATTGATTGGCACCCTGTCAATTACCTATAGAGTATGACTGTGTGCCATTTCATAGACTGGCATCCCATCCAGGGTTTACCATGCTGTGCCCTGTGCTGCTTGGCATAGGCTCCACCCCCCACAACCCAATTCCAAGATGATGGATGGATGGATGGATGGACAATTCAGTCTGGCAAAATTTAATCAGATTAAATTTTGGTAACTATGAAAATAATAATATGGAAAATTACCCGGATAGTAAAATATGTAGCTATAGTATAGTGCATGTTTTATGACAGCTTTCTTTCAGACATTTTGCATCATCAGATGCCTGAACATTGTACTGCATGTTATTTACTGTCTGAGGACAGTGATAGTAGGACAGGGGGAGACCCGTGCTGGAAACCTGGCGTGTCTGCCTCTTTCTCTCTCTCTCTCACACACACACACACAGTTCATATATCCCTATCATTATTCCCATACTATTTAAAGTGTGATATATAACATGGTTACTATGTACAAGCAGACATACTAGTTTTGAGTTTCTGCGATGCATAGATCAGACTTGGCTGAGAAAAACCAGTAGGGCTTCATTGTGTTTTCTAAAGCATTTTGTAAGTCGTGACAAATGGACTAGAATAGTGACCCGGTCTGGAGTGACACTGTGGTGCAGTGGGTAGCGCTGCTTGCGGCTTCAGGGTCACGGGTTTGAGTGAGGCAACACTCACAAACCCACATATAGGAGAGCGAAATTAGTGAGTGAGATCACAGCCAAACTGGGCCGTGGGTGAGGAGCAATCGCTTCATCTTGGGAGCCCCTTATTTTAACGCTTCTTTCAGGACTGCAGCTGAGCTGCCAGGGTGGGTTGGGGAGTTTTAGAAGCGCAGAGAGACGTGAAGCAGACATGGATACAGTCTGATCAACGGTAGGGTCCCAAGTTCTAGAAAATCACCATCAGGGTTTAAGTGTAAATGATAAATTAAAGGTAAACATTCTCTGGAAGTGAAGCCCCAGTACTATATCCCACATTTGGTCGAGAACTTCCACACCACCTGGAACATGAACTGCATTCTGGGTACTCTGACGCCCATACAATGGCATCCATCTAATGGTCCTCAGCAACCTAAATGAATAGTTCTTATATGAATAAGATGTTTCCAATATTGGATAAATGGCAAGGCAGCACATTATAATCTTTGGTATGATAATTTCAAAATTCTTGAAACCATAGAAAAATGGCCTGGATAGAGGCCTTAGATTCACACGCAAGCAGGAGTGTCTAGCACCACTCAAAACACACATTTGGGGTCCCTGAGGACCACAAACCATCTCTACACTGCCGGGGGGGCGGAGTGACATTTTGAGTGGGACCCCAGAAATATTAAACCCACCCCTGCATGGAATAGATTAATTCTGGGTCTTTTGGCAGTTTACTTAATTTGCAAGGCATTAAAAACTGCTCTGGGTTTTGGCTGTAACAGCTACAGAAAAACAGATTTTCATGGCAAAATTACTGCTTCACTTCTTCCTCTGACATTGCTTCTATTCTCCATTAAGGCCAGATGGTAAATGATCTGAATATTTAATTGCCATGATAATGTGTTAAAATTACAGTAATTACAGTATTATGAGAGTATTGCGACAATGGCATCTGAAGAAGAAAAAATTATATTCTTGCATATTTTTTCAGTCAGAAATGAAAAACTTTGAAAGGAACTGTGAGCATGCATAACCATTTCAAAGGAATTAAAAGAATGCCAAAATACTATGAAGTATGATATACAAAGTAAATAATTACAGCCTACGTACTGCTAAAATATGAGCCCCATATACAGACAGCTAATTGCTAGCAGTGTTTATACCAGGGCTGCGTGTGTCCAATTCTCACAGATCTGGCCCCCTAACAGAAAAACCTTTGCTGCTTTCCCAAAATTATAATCCACTCATTCAGTCACTTGCATAGGTTGCCTTGCGTTGAAGTTCCCTGAGGAAATTGATTATGACTCTTTAGTTCCACTTCCATAACCTGCCCCATCCTGTTGAGTTGTTGTTTGTGGAATTCCAAGTAGTTTTGCACAGGGAAAATAGGTTTGAATTTTGTTTTTTCATAATTAATAAGGAGATTTTTTGAAATATATTAACTTCATATGGTTATTTCGTGTGGCTGTTTTGCAGACTCTGGCTTCAAAGCACAATAACTGACAGACATACTGTATGGAATGTAAAAAGTCAAATGTCACATGTATAGGGTTATGGAGGGTTAGGTTGATTGAATCTTTCAATAATAACTATAATTGTTTACAACTCCTTGCAGGCAAGTACATACTACAGTTCAGCAGGGATCACATTCACATGAAATGCTTAGCTCATACTAACAGCATTAACGACTCTTGCACTCCCCCTACCAGTCATTTAGTGTCAGGCCAATAACCTAGCTCTGTGTTGCTAAGGATTTGGGAACCCAAACATGCTACAAGAGAATGGGAATATGCCTCCGTCGTCATTGAACCACTTTCTTGTGTTTAAAAAAATTTGTTTATCCATCCGTCCATCCATTCGTCCATCCATATTCTACCCACTTTGCCTGGTCAAAGTCTAAACTGTGGGTGTCGCGTAACTCCGTGTGCATCTTCTTTGGAATGTTCCCATGCCCAGTGCATTCTGGGGTATGCTCCATGGTTACTACAATGGTTACTGAGTATGTGCCTGGAAGATGGATGTATGGTCCTAATTGCCTGAAAGAGGCCTTTTTGGGGTACAAGCTAACATGCATGTACCCATTTTCAGATGTTCTTCAGATGTCATTAAGTAAATTTTGTTCTATTATTTGTATTTTAAACAAAGACAACTTGTATTGTGGATTGCTTTCTGTATTAATAATGCATATGATGCTAGTAAGACATAGATGTACTGTCAAACAAGATTCCAGGCTATTAATCAGTGACATGGGGAAGATACTTATTAGCTGGCATCATTTTTACTGACTGTCAAGAATCCATTTATCTGCAGCATCTTAAGTGGGTTGGGATACTTCACAGCGCCATCATTTGGTTGTTCCAGAACAAGGCATCTTAGCTTTTGTATTGTAAATTAAGAGCTTGGTACGGCAGCTGGCAGTTTTGCTATATTCAGGAACATTATAACTCAATAACATTGACACCAAACGCATTACATGCATTGTGGGGCAGTGCCTGAATTCCCCAAAGGAAAGTGTCTTAGAATCCCGTATATTACCGCTGACACTCATGGGATGTGTGCTGCTCCAGATAGCTCTCCATGGGAACAACTCAGCTGCTGATAGGCTCATTAGCAAAGCAGCACGGCACACAATGATGATGCGTCCAGTTTTATGCCTGCACCTGTTTGTTACCACTGTACCCTGCAGTATAGCTGGAAATATGCAGTATAGTCCTACTTTCTCCTTAAATGGTAATTAATTTGATTTAGTTAATTAGGGAGCACATAGCCTCCAGGATAGATTGTGGACCCCTCGAGACCCTGAATTGGATAACGTTACAGAAAATGGATGGATGGATGGATGGATGGGTGAATGGATGGTTAATTAGGAAATTTAAAGTACCTGCCAGGACCTATTCTGTTCGCCATTGTAATTATGCACAACAATATTTAAGTTAATGCTCACCCGGGTGGCACAGTGGTTAGCACTGCTGCCTCGCAGCAAGAAGGGCCAGGGTTTGCTCCCAGGTCCTCTCTGTGTGGAGTTCTCATGCTCTCCCCGTGTTCGCGTGGGTTTCTGCCAGGGGCTCTGGTTTCCTCCTATGGTCCAAAAGTGTGCAGGGCAGGTCGCTTGTCTAAATCTGCCCTGCAGATGTCTGTGCCCTACTGTGTGTTGGTTCCTGCCTGTGCTCATTGTTCCTGGGATAGGCTCCAGTGGGGTAAAGTGGTTACAGTGATGGATGGATGTTCACCAGTGAATGCTACACTGCAGATTTTAGCTGAAGCAGCTCTTACTGTCAACATGAAACCACAAGAAAACAAAGAGCAGTCAGAGTACTCTATTTGTACTACACAGTACAGCATTACGTATTTAAAATTGTTGTCTTTGTTATTCAAAACAAACAGCCTCCTAGTCTGGAGAGAATAGTCTCTAAGTTTGGCACACTGCTGCCTTACACCTCTAGAACTGGCAGTTTGAATCGTGTGTGTATGTGCGTGCATGTGTGTGTGTTGTTCTCCTGTGCAGTTTGGCTTCCTCTGGGTACTCTGGTATTCCCCTGCAGCAAGTGGCTAAAGATCTTGTTATTTTTAAAGGTGATTAAACAGAATCATGTCATAAAATCACTCACATTAATAGGCAAACTGCAAACACTCCACTAAGCAAATAAATCATGTAAAATAATACAGTGAAAATAATATCCTTGGTTTCAGCTGGGTGGTATTATTTTTTTCCACGTTACATGTTTTTATCAACCGATTTAAGATGAAGAACATTCTTCACACACTGTCTACTAAGAAATGAAAAGTTTTCCTACAAAACGCCTCCCTTGTCAAGTTCAGACTTTTCCTTCACTTCCTGCTACTGTACCTTAATCTCGCAAAGTAGCCTGAGGTGATGAAATTCCAATTACTCAACTGCAGGAGTCATTGTAACAACACCCCCGCCAACCCCCAACCCTGCGGCCCAAACCTTCCACCGCCACCCCTGTCCAAGCACCTGAGACTATGCACACATGGCCGTCATTGTGTCACGTCACGGTAGGACATGGGGACACCAAGTACCACAAAGAAAACACAGAGAAGGGGTGTTGACACCACAGATCTGAACCCGCCCACAGCTCAGGTGACAGGAAGTAGGCGTAGGAGGCGGGTGCTGACAGGACATCCACCCCTGTGCCTCCGCAGTACAATCTCCGTCTGTCATCAGCTTTTTGTTTCTAAACACACTGTGAAGGCAGGATGAATCAGACGGAGGTCTCTGCAACACTGCCGCTGCGTTTGCACCCCTCCTTGACTTTTCCTGACAGGAAAAGATGGGCAGCCAAGAGATTTGACTAACCTGGGCTCTGTGATGCAGAAAGTGGGGTTGATTTTTAACTGCCCTGGTCTGCCAGTGTTAGAAAGCAGGGGGTTAGATGTTGAGTGTGATATGTTCAACTCATATACAATGTGGCCTTTCCTAGGTGAAAGAGCCATTGAATTGTGTCAACATAAGGAAAGAGTGTTGGTTTGTCTTTTTTTTCTGGAGAAGTTGTGCTCAAATTTAAAAATTTTGGAAGAGGAGATATAGGTAGAGACCAAAAGAGACATGAAAACGATGAATTGGTTGATTAATTAAACATTTCATTCCATGCGCTTGAATATCACTTAGAAATAGAAACCAGGACAGTGAGAGTAAAACTAAAGTTTCTCAGAGAGTGCTTCTGTGTTGTTTTTTATTGCTTCTGTGTTGTTTTTTAGTGCTTCTTAAACCCCTCTGGCAATAACACTTCTGTACTTTGCCTGAGTTGTTTCCAAGGCGACAGTTACAAACTGTGAACTTGTTCCACTGAAGCATTTTTCTGGATGAGAAAAATTCTGAAAATAGGTGGGTCAAGAACAAAAGGGAGAGCCGGAGAGAGAGGGAGGAAAGCGATGGCAAGGTGATACAGGCCAAGCAGGGCGATAAAAAGCTGGGAGAGTATGTAAGCATAGGGACTGCTGCAGATTACCCACCACCCATTCCGAGCCAAGAAGGGGGAAAAACAAATAACAGGCAGCGTATCATACACAGAAAAAAAACCCGTCTGCCACCCTCACCAGGCAGCACCAGACTAAATTAGGTTCTGTTGTGTTAATGTCATATTGTCATTCCCCTGCAGGATTAACACCTCTCTCTTTCAGAAAGAGAACAGTTTATGTTTTGAATATAATCTGTAGCTTAGAGACACAAAAGCAAAATGACATTACTTTAGAATTTTAGGCTGACTAACCATTTCCATAAACCCTGTGTTTCAAGGCTGACAATCTGAGCTCCTTTGTGTCTTGTTAAACCACCCACAATTACACACAACACAGACGTTCTAAAATGTCCATTTGTTTAACAGATGAAAAAATAATGATGGACATTCAGCCAGTAATTAGAAAAGCCATGTTAGATTAAATGCATCATTATATTCTACATTAGCGCCAACATCTTTTATGATGGCTGTAATCAAGCTCCTGCTCAAGAACCCTAATACTGACCAGAATGGCCGGCCACACCCGAAAAAAAGAGGTGTTTCCTTGTAACTATCGCTTACAGTACATCATTATCTATAATATGCTTAACTTCTGTAATATGCAGCTTAACTTCTGAAAGTTTAACAATGGTCTCTCCTCTTGTGCTCCTGGACTTCAGCGATGCCTTTGACAAAAGAGGTTAACATTGTTTTGGACAGATTAGCAAATCTTGTTGGACTCAATGAACAGCTGTTATCTTGCTTTACATTTTATCTGGCATAATGTTAACAATTCAAGCCAATAATCAAAATACTCAGAGATCTGGTAAAGAGTTTCAAATGGCTCAGTCCTGTTGCCGCTAGTCTGCACCATACATATGCTTTAATGATATCATGAACATCTAGGGTGTTAACTGGCAATTACCAGTGCTATGTTAATAAGAAATAACTCAATCTATCGGTCACAAACAGTAAAATGTTTTGGCTCTTTGGATTGGAAAATCCATGAAGAGACTTGATAACACGGAACCTCCTTTAAAATTTGTTTTCCTTTCGCACTGAAAACTGTATCGGGCTGCCGCTCCACCTTGTGGTCATATGTAAGATTACAGTCCTTACCGTCGGATTTCAGCGCCTGCACACCCTTCCCATACATAAACACCTTTGATGTGATGCCAGGCAATTAAAGGTTTTGTAGTTTAAATCAACAGGCACTAACACACATTGTGTAATCCATGTTATTGGATACACACTTTTTCTTACATGTTCCAGTAGTATTGGGTGACCAGATAATCCATGTCAGGGAGGACACTTTGAGCTACTTCGGGTTTTACAAACTACTTTCAAACTGAAAGG
>JAODJW010000035.1:6129928-6145754 GCA_026777045.1 Hyperopisus bebe | reverse complement strand
AGGCAGTTCTGAAGGCGAAAGGGGGTCAAACACCATATTAGTATGGTGTTCCTAATAATCCTTTAGGTGAGTGTAGATTTGGCATCAGATTCCTGCATGAGTGTAAGATTAAGGCTGAATGCATCACGCCAGGTTCACTCAGAAAAAAAAATAACAATTTGTACCTTTGCTTGTCACTGGGGCTGCACTCTTAAAGGTCTGCCAATGGTACCCTTATCTGTAGGTAAATGTACCTCTTAGTCTAACTTAAGGCACAGACATGGACTGAGGAACATACTCATGGTACAAACAACATTAATGTACCCACAATGGTACAAAAATGTTCCTCGTAGTCCATTCCTGTATCTTAAAAGGTACAGTTACCCTTGAGAGTTCAGCCCCAGTGACAAGCAAAGGTACAAATATATTTTTCTGAGAGCTTAATCATATGCATGAGCAATGAACTTTACTACATTTTTCTTCCAGCAAACTGGCTAGTTTTTAATTAATTGAACAAATAAATTCATGAATCATGATAAATGACAATGAATCATAATGGGGAAAAAGGATCTGACTGCAGGGTGTTTCAATTGCAAGCGCCCAGTTACACACAAATTAGGCAAATACATAAAGACAGTCAGTGGAATTACTTTATCGATGGTAAAGGAAGATTTTTAATTAATGGGATAAATTAATTCACCGCGCTGGTTTCTAAATATAGCATTAATATATCTGCGACTATTAATCCAGTCTGATAGCGTTGACACCTATTTTTTATTTCAATGGCAGGGTCATAGTGAAGTAATATTATTTGTGCATGGCTTAAGCGTTGTCTGAAAACAAGTATTTAGAGAAGAAAATGTTCGCATTTGTTTTGGCTGAAATACTGCATATGCAAGTCCGTTGCCTGACCCGTGCTGTTCCGCCCACTGTACTCCAGTATATTCAGAGGTTTCTTAAAACATCGCATGTATAAAAACGCATATCATTTTCCCTCGGACCATATGTTTTAGTTTAGAAAAAACATAATGTTTCAGACTAATAATTCGCTTGTGGAATTCTGCACTTTTATGGTTCGCATGTTTCCGAATAAAACCATTCCCGGTGTTTTGATCAGTTCTGTTAAGGGCCATATAATTAAATGCGTGAATGCCAGACTCTGTGCTCGCTGCTGCGGGAGGGAAAGTGGTCGTTTCCAGTCGCCACCCCCCTTTTCTTTTTCTTTTTTTTTTTTTTGTTTTTCGAAGTTCGTCAGTTTTCGCCAACTGTTTCCGACGGCCAATGGAAGTTCCCTTCGGATTTTAAATCGATCACTGAAATATTTTCCCAAGTATTGTTTCTAGATTATGCTAATGCACCGAAAAGGTTTCACGTCCGTAGAATAATCAGCCGCATAATGTGTTTTTCTCTTATAAGGCGGGGTGTATAGTTGTGTATCTCGGGGTTGGGATTCGGGGTTAAATATTCAAAATGGCGGACGGAGGAACGACGAGTCAAGATGGGAGTTCGGGAGCAGGTAATATTACTGAACTTTACATATTCATATTCATATTCAAACACTCTCAACTTGTGTTGCGGTCAGGGTTTATATAACACTAAGCTCTAAAACACTGCATCGCATTATAAACGACCCAAGATGGGTATTCAGGAGAAGATAATATTGGTGAACTTTACATATTCATCCGCTCCTACATCAGGACCAGGAATAAAATTTAGAATCGTGTCATAACATCTTATTAACAATAATGCAGCAGACGAGCTCTTGTGCGTTGTTTCCCCATGTGAGTCGAAATGGAGCGATCGTAAATTTAAAGTTAAGCATGTTGTGATTAACTCATAGCGTTAATCATTTCCAGTGGCTTAAGCACATCTGACGGCTGTGATCTACATTTACTGTAGTCAGCTGTCGGAGTGTTTGCAGGTCGCTGATTAGCCGTGTTGTTTATGCTAACGCTAGGCTGTTTTGCGTTTGAATTGAGTTTGCATATTCACTCCCCGGCTGGCGGCGGCAGCACGCCGCCCTCCCGTCAGCTTAACAGACACGGAGCCCCGCCGTCTATTCATCCACATGCAGAATAACCATAACCCCAATTATTCTCGTACAGAATAACCCTAAAACCAACTAACCGATAACAAGTTTGCATATTCACTCCCCGACTGCCAGCAGCAGCACGCCACCCTCCTGTTAGCCTGACAGATACGGAGCCCCGCCATCATGCATAAGACTAATTATTCACGAACTGAACTCTCATATAATATCTTTCACTTCAGTAATGATTCCTGCACTAATACGGCCGTCAGTTCTAATGTTACTTCTCCCGTCGGCTGATTCCTGCCTGTCCAGCCGAGGCAGACCAGTGTCTGCTTCCAATATTTCGCTGCTAAGCCGGTACTCTTGCAACATTTTTATAGTTTTTTCCCTTCCTTTTCAAACCTACAAAGGGATAAGCGGGTATGTATCTGCTTCTGTTCGCTCTTTTAACTCGGCATGTTCACCACAACTGATGTATAACTGCAAATGAACTTAATAGTATTTTTGTGTGTGTGGTACAAAATGCTTACTGCCTGAACTTGATACGACACTGTCATTTACATTTAATTAGGCGTTTTAGTCCGAAGCGACTTTCGCGCATTTTAAGCCTATAGGCGGACTCCACATACGGACCAAAAGTAATTTTCATAACTTATTATGCAAACCAGTCCCCTAAACCGTGCCCATGTCACTTCGCAGTTTTATTCTTACCAGTTTGAGATATTTTGTTCAGCAGATACTAACTATTCCCGTACCGTGGAGGGTCTGTTTGGGTGAGAAACGAGCTTGACACTTGTCAGAAGTATTTCTTAGTATTAGTTTGTTTGTTAGACATCTTTGCATGTCAGGAGTGAACCAGTCAGGCGGTAAGATTTGCGAAAATAAACACGCCCCGCGTTTCTCAGTATCTACATGTTTAATAAATATGATTAAACCATTGCAAACGCCGTGTGCTCTCCTCCGTGCTGGGGTGTGTTCTGGAGTGGTGAATATATTAGTGTCTCATTACAATGTATCTGCTTGGGAGGTTTCTTTTATTTAAAATGGCTGAATAGATCCCCGCCTCTCATGTTTAGTAATACACATCTTTTTAGACATACACTCGCTCTGTTTTGTATTTTTTATACGAGGCCATGTGCGTTTGTGGTTTCGATGATTCCTTCAACTTCGGCCTGCCGTTATCCAGGCGGCGCCGGCGGTCCACGCAAGGCCCAGGCTTTTTGCGAGAGCAGGCCTCTGGCTTTTTGTTTATTTCGTTTTTCTTAATGTTGTATTTCATCCGACAGTAATCTTAAGTGTATTCTTGATTTCGCCGCTGGCATTTATTTTGTGCGTTTTTCTAGCTCTATTGTTTGTTTATAGGTTAATTTAAGGGTTGAGTTAATATTGACAGTTCGTTAACGAGGAAATCAGTTATTAGGTTGGTTATCTGCTGTGTCTTTTAAAGTTAATAAAAGCCGTTTCATAAAATGTATTACTAAGTATGAAAATGTGTAAAATATCCAATTTTGTGTATATATAATTTTGTAAAGGAAATCGTTACAATTAAAATAGTTGTTTTTCAAGATCACATAAGAATGCTAATTCCTGAGTGATCAAACTGATTAGAATTGTACATGCATGCATAGTCCAGCTGCCCATCTCAGACGTAATTGGGGCGGTGTGTGACTCAGCATGTTAGGACTATGCTTCTGATCAGAAAGTAACAGCTTGGAATTCCAGCACTGA
The DNA here is from genome assembly GCA_026777045.1 of Hyperopisus bebe. NCBI lineage: Eukaryota > Metazoa > Chordata > Actinopteri > Osteoglossiformes > Mormyridae > Hyperopisus > Hyperopisus bebe. The sequence continues at coordinate 6,142,015 of JAODJW010000035.1, read as the reverse complement.
CGGTCTAATAGCAGCACTGGGCCCCTGAGCAAGGCCCTTGATCCTCAGTTGCTCCAGGGGCACTGGACACTGTCTGAACCTGTGCTGTTGGCCAATCTATAGGCAACAAGATTGGGTAGGCAAAGAGAAGAACTCCTGTACTCGTACTTGTGCAAATGGAAAATGTAGGATCTATTTTTATTTATTCAGTTTGCAGTAAAGTGCTGCTGCTTGCTAAACAGTGTTTATTGATTGAGTTGATATTGGTACCGTCTCACACATAAACTAATATATATGTATAGGATAATTTATTTATTTATTATTAAATTATATATAAATAATATAAAACCTTCGTAGCAGTGCTTCACGGGGTGTTCTTGGTATTACATATTCAATGAACTTGAGTAAAATGGGGTTAAGCACACATGATATTCAAATAAGTGGTGGAAAATCTAAATGTTTGAAAAATGTTGTTGTCTTGGGTGCTGATGAGGTATATTATGCTTTAACTGTTTATTTTTAAGTTGAAGGAGTACCAGTTATAAGCTGTTGTGTATTTTTGTTCCATTGAAGGCTGTGTGTGGGTGTGTGTGTTTGTTCAGGTATATATGACAGTGTGATAAAGACTTGTTATATGGACCTTTTGGGGACATCTGTGAGTGCAGTCAAAAAGCTAAAATAGCTGTAAGTCTTGCATTTTGTTTGTCTACTTATGGTTAAGGCTTGGGCTGGGTAGAGGTCAAGGTTGTCATAGTTGGGATTAGGGTTATGCTCAGAGAAATAAATGGAGAATCAGAACTAGAAAGGGTATCTGTACGATAATGCTCTGACCCAGTTGAATGACAATAGATCTTGTGACCACAGCTATGCCATATCTAAGTTTGGGGGGGCTGGGGTGTTGTCAGTGACCCAGTTATTGCAGAAGTGTTGATATTTTTGGCAATTCTTTTATTCAGTTGGTTTCTTTTTAGTAAAGACCTAGTGAAGTTTACTTCAGAGCTGTGAATCCTCTACCGTAATTTTCACATGCCCATCATGCTGTGTGAGGTAGACTTGATGAACCTCAGTTTCAGATTTTAAAACTCAAAGAAAAGTGCAGTCTTGGCACTACTGTTTTACACATACTGATGAGGTCTAATTATAGATTGTTACAATAGTTCGACCAAGAATAGCAATTAACTTAGCTTGAGTTTTAAAAAGTAATAAGCTATATGTCCTTCATATTGCCATACATTGTATTCAAATCTGAAATAATTTTAAACATGGCAGAAATTTGTTCCTACAGTGTATTGCTTTAAATAGGTATTTGAGTTTATGAATATGGATGAGGGCAGACATAGTGGTCATGAATAATTCATTTAACACTCCACTGACTCCACAGCTTTCAGATGCTACAGCACAAATAAGCTGTGTAGGGCACTCTGGCCAGTGGCCACTTGCTGTGAGGACATGGGCCTTATCTGCTTTCACATGTGAGCAAGTTACCCTCCAAGTTGTGCCACGTAATATGTGTGCAGGTGTTCGGTTTTGCCTTTTTTGGGGTATTGAGAGGTGTGTTCCCTGGTTCTGGAGGGCCAGTGTGTATAAACTTATACCCTACTTCACGTGCTGGTCGTTTACTCTGTTTTGACTGTGGAGACAGTGGCTCTTCATGGTGCTGGTCTTCTGTCAACATCCTTGAATTTTCTGCCCCTGGATCCCACTACTAGTAAGAGGGGTCAGTGTTAAATGTGACCACAAGATGGCATAGTTACCCATTATCCTAACTATGAATGTGTGGCTCTCATTAAAATGGAATATAAGAATATTCCTAATCTTCATGGTTCTGGAATTTGCATTTTCTCTTATTAGTATCTGACTCGCTGTCTGCAAGTGCATCCTGAAGGCATTAGTCTTACTGATTTCAGTAGCCTCTATGGGCTATGGACGTTTCATTTTCAATTGTTTGTTTAAAATTGTTAAACTCTTTGCATTGTGTATCATTGGATCTGAACAGCCACAGAATGTAAATTTTATATTTCTCATTTTTCCCCAGCTAAAATGCTGTCATGTCCTCCACTCCTACGAAACCCTGTAGTCGTGGCAACCGTAATGTTAAAAGAAACTGAAAGTGTGTTAGTCACCTCCTATATCATATTTGTTAGTTTGTGCATTTGTATCCTCTTAAGATATCACCGGCCTGCAAACTGTATGTTTATCTGCTTGGGATGATGAAGACACAACTGCCATGTTATCAACCACAGAGGTTTCTGGGTTTTATTTTTTGTTTTATAACTGGAATGTTTTGACTATCAGAAATCATTGAACTCTGCTTCTCAAAGTTCTGTCAGACAACTCTGCAGATGCCTGTCAAATTCTGTGGCCTTTGAGATTTCTGTAGTGTAGGTAGCATTTTACTCAAAAAAAAAAAAACGACTTCCTTTCTGCATATGATTTTCATTTATTGACTTCAAAGCATTATCTTCAGCACTAAATGAACACTAAAGAGTTCCAGGTTATCTGAATATGCTAATAGTTGAGCACGCATGCATATATTTGCATACGGATTGCGCTGCAGCTGTAAATGTGGGCTTCCATGTTAACTGCCTAGGATGCTGCATGTTCTGCTGCGTAGCTGTTTTGCCAGAAGTTGTTAATGCAGGATTTTGCATTTCAGGGACAAAAAGGTCACAAAATGCACCTAAGAACACAGATATATTGATTTGAACAGTAATTAATTTACAATTTTGACTCATGTCAAAAAGGATGTGGAACTTTAAGTGCAATTAATCAGCTTGTTAAATAGGTTTGTTGATTTTGTAATTGTAATTTCTGTTAATGCTAATTTATACATGAGAATAATATTAATTGGCACTATGTGTAAACAGCTACATTTTGAAGCATATAATGAAGTTAGAAAAATCAAATCAAGTAGCTGATTCAATTGGAAAGTACCATTGCTTTTAAAAGTGTAGCTGCTTAGCAGTGGATAACAGCCACAAAACATTTCACCTTTGCTGCAGTTACTCAGTCCCTCTGGGTCCACAGAAATGGGGATGCATGATTTTACTTCTGTACTTGTCCGTTTCCTTTTTATAATGTACACTGAAAACTGCTTTTCTGAATAAACATAACATTAGTGACATTAGGCTTCTACAGACCTGGTCTGCTGCGATGCTATGGTTAGCCAATCACAGAAGGTGGTAGGTGCTGGTGTTTGAAACAGTGCTCTCTGTAACTTAAGGTAAAATCTACCCATTTAGACCATAATATAAATGGTGACCATGGGGGGGAAAACTACAGACTTATTACTGTTCAGTCTTGCATGGTGTGCAGATGGCAAATGCCTGTGTTCTGGCTGGACATGGATTGCTGTGCTATAGAGCTGGACAGGCCTTTGCTGGCCCATGGGTAGGCTCTCGATGTCAGTGTCTGGTGGGTTTACGCTGCCTCCCCCCTGGTCACCCTGGCTACCGGTTCTGCGTGCCATCAGCGTCTCTCTCGCCCCTTCGCGCTCTCTGCTGTTATTTGGACTCACACCCACTTCCTCACCATGAGGCTGGGTTAGAATCAGTCTTGTTATCCAATTAATATGGTAATGAGCTGATAAATATTTATGACAGATTTAAATTATGCAGAAAGCTTTCTGTCCTTTATGCGAAATGAATCGCTCGCAAGACTTCAAAGCACTCGCGCCACACTAACGAGGGCGGAAAATTTGCATAGGACTTTAATCAGCTGCATACTGATTATGCCTCATTACTGAAAGTGGCAGCTGCAGTCTTTGTCTGGCTTATTCCAGCAAAGAGGAACTTTTTTGCACTTGGGCTGCCATAACATCCGAGAGAAGCAGAGGAGGTGCTCGTGCATCCACAGAGCCAAAGGCTGTTTGAGACTCCCCTCTGCTGGGTCTCTCTATACTCCCCTTTAACGATACCCGCATCTTAGAGCTGGCTGGGAGCTGTCCTGTACTCCTCTATGCTTGTGACAGGTGAGAGTGTGAGTGTGTGTATGTGTGTGTGTGTGTGTCGGTGTGATTAATCTGTGCATTTCTGCAGTACTGCTTGCCAGTTAGTAAACGCACGTACTGAGCCCCAGTGCCTCCTGTGTACAGTGGTGGACTGGCATCTGTAGCATTCACCATGCTGAGAATGGTGGTCTGGTGAATAACGTTGTCTCGTGCGTTTCAGAGTCGGGAATGAGCAGTCCGTCTGAATCAAGCAAAGGAGCCATGGGCAATGGCGAAGGAAGCCCGGGGCTACGGACAAACGGAGTGGACTTCGAGAGACGGAGTGTGCAGACAGACTGTGTCAGCAGTACAAACACACAGACCCTGCTGCAACAGGTAACACACATGCCCATCTTTTGTAGTGGACTCCTATTGACTAAATTTTATAAGGTGCTAAACTGTAACGTAATCTCAGGATCTTTTAAAAGATATACATTGTCAAAACATGTTTCTTATCTAAAAAGGTGAACAAAAAATTACCCCAGTTTTAGTTTTGAGTTTCAGGAGTCAACGTGCTTGTAGGGCATTTTTGTGAAAAACTCTCACAGCTGTCTTGTGCTATAAACGCACAGATGTGCACGCTAGCGGCATGCACACTCCTATTGTTACACTTGCATCTTTCACAAAGAAGCTGTATTACTGCTGCTGGCAGATTACCTGCACGTTGTATGCCTCTATAGTGTGGTGTAGGATTTTGATTCCTGCGGTGTTCCTGCTCGTCTGGGGAAGAGCTGTTGAATCAGCCCTCTATTTTAATTGTTGTTGTTCCTTGGGGAAGAAATGAATAAATATGCAAATATATGCAAAGTTCAGCAGCACAGCTTAAGTAGTTTTATATTACCATACTCTGCTGTGTTTCCCCTGAAGATCCTTAAATAGATTTTAAATGTGTATTGATATTATGTGTAAAGCCAGAAACGGTGAAATTGCTTTCCAAACTATCTCTGATTTTTTAGACTTGGGCCTCTTAGCACAAGGAACTGATCCATTGAATCTTCTACTTTGCTTTTCTACTGAGACAACTTTATGGAGGTTCTCTGGGTGCCCCAAGCTATAGAGTGTTGTGGCGACTTTGCGTATTTTCCCTCTGTAGTCTCGTAGACCTTCCTTGGGTGTCCTGGATCCTGTCATGGTGCTTCTGTAGGTGTCTGTCTTTTTCCATCTTCTCCGTTTGTAGGGTGGTGTGTCTAGCCCTTTTTTATGTAGGGATTTTTATTTAGGGTGTGGCCCTCCATGCTGTGAAGAGTGTATGTCTCATACTGAAACTGATATAATTTTATCATCTTTTTAATCAAGTACTGTGTGAGTAATGATGCTGAGTTTTATGTTCTTTTTACAGTAATTAGGTTTATTTTGATTAAAGTGTATTTTAAATGCCAGTAAGTTCTGATGTAACAATTACATAAACTGGGGCTTTTATGACCTGAAGACTAAACTTTAGTGGCCAATTTCCCAGTCAAGGATTAAACCTAAGACTAGACTAGCTTTGAGTTACAATGGTGAATCTCCATTAAAATGACAATTTAGTCCAAGACTAGTCTTAATCCTTGTTTGGGAAACCGGCCCTAGCTGACCATCTTAAGCTTCTGCTTAATCTGTACCATTTGGTTCTTCGCGTTGTTGAGTGCTGCATCAGCAGGATTTTGTGGGTATAAATGTAAGATCATACTCCTTTTTACAGACAGTGTCTACTCTTGACTCTGCTCTGTTTTGGTTTTAGTCCAAGTCTGCAGATGCAGCAGAACCCCCACCCACCAGCCAGTTGGGGGCGCTGCCTCAGGCTCAGCTTATGTTAGCTGGGGGACAGATCACTGGAGTAAGTGGCATGTTGTGGTCTTGTTCAAGGCTCCCTGGTGTTTGTAAATGCCCCCAGCACGCTTTCTTTTGGCTTCTTTGTGGTTGCTGTTTTGTTCTCTGTGCAGTGCAAACATGATTGATGTTCTTTCCTCTGCTGTCACAGCACGGTCGGTCAGCATGGGTTTCAGCATGCATATTACACCTCTCCTTAACAAGGCCTTAGCATGCTTCTATGATTTCTTGTTTGTGTGCTGGCTTTATCTCTCTGGGCTTATGATTATGGGGACCAACTTGGTAGCAGGGTCACATCTGGAGAATAAGGGTTTAGTGATTTTGGTGCATAGTATGTATGAATTGTTAAGACCTCCAGTTGGCTGACCCAGTAGAAGACTTGGGTTCCATAGAACAGTTTCATGAGGATAGCCCCTACATGCAAATCATCAGTTTAACTGAGAAATGCTAAATGCAAGAAAGAAAGCGTGAAATAAATGATATGTAAAATATATATTTAAAAACCTGATTTAGGAATTATTACAGGTAATGAAGTTAATTGATGGTTCTGCTCTCTTAGTTTTGGGTCTGCCTTAAATGTTGTGCAAGGCCAGAGGCTGGAGCTCCAGTGTAGGTAAACGTGTGAATAATGGCCTTTCTGAACAGATCATTAGTGATTTCCCAGAGGGCTCATTATCTCCCAATGTGAGTACTTGCTTTAAATCGCCCTAATGAGTGGAGCAGAGTTGTGTGCCAAGTGGAGGTGCCATTGACCAGGAGAGACGTGTGGGTCTGTACCCTGATTAAACAGGGAGAGATGGGGTGCTATTAGCTACCTCACAGTGCTCTGCTCCACGTCGCGGCATGTCTCTCTGCCCCGTATCATGGGACGCCGATGGCCAGTGTCTCTCCTTCACGTCACGGGACGCGGGCAGTGCCCGTCTCTCTTCTCCGCATTGTGCGATGCTGGCTATACCCATTTCTCTGCTCCATGTGATGGGACGCCACCGCTGCCCTTCTCCCTGCTCTGCGTCACGGCGTGGCAGCTCTGCCCATCTTTATACTCCGCGTCACAGTACACCGCAGTCGCCCATCTCTTTGCACTCCTCTTTTTTTTTTTTTTTTTGACACACATTGTGTTGTTGCTTGTCTCAGGCACATGTTTTGCTCTGTGCTCATTCACAGAGCTCTGACCTTTGCTCCCTCTCTTGCCGCTGCAGTTGACGCTGACCCCAGCACAGCAGCAGCTCCTGATCCAGCAAGCACAAGCGCAGTTTCTGGCTGCAGCGGTGCAGCACTCGGCCAGCCAGCAGAGCAGCACCACAGGAGCTGCCATTTCTGCCTCTGCAGCCACGCCCATCACTCTCTCCCAGCCCATCCAGATCACACCAGTAAGTGGTGCTCCTGCTGAGTTCAGGGCCTGCAGAGCGTGTCAGTGCATCATATCTTGTGTACATTTAAAGTGCCTGCTTACAGCTGTATTAGACTGTTTTTGGGTATGTCTCTCTCCCTGTGTTGTTCTTGATGCACTGCTCCTGTAATGACACACATCCCTTTTGTTCCTTGCTTGAAGGATCTCCAGCAGCTACAGCAGCTGCAGCAGCAGAACTTAAATCTGCAGCAGTTCGTGCTGGTGCAGCCAGGCCACCCTATCGCCACGCAGCTGCAGCCGACGCAGTTCATCATCTCGCAGACGGCGCAGGGGCAACAGAGTACGTGTGCCACCGTGACTGTCTGCTCTGCTTTGCTCACCTTCTCGCTTTGTGTATCACACCTCTTGTGTTCCTGTTTGCCCTACAGATATTCTGCAAGCCCAGAATCTGCTAACACAACTACCTCAAAGCCCAGGCAATCTACTGCCGGCTCAGACAAGCATCGCCATCAGCACTCAGGTCTGAGGCTGCCTGTAGATATCGGAATATTCGTGGAACCAAGTGAAATGTTTCTGAATAGCAATATCACTTCTCTTGCTTTGTTGTACAGCCAGCGACACCTACACGCACAATCGCAGCTGCACCTGTGCAGGCGATCAACCACGTGACACCAAAGCGCATAGACACGCCCACTTTAGAGGAGCCCAGCGACCTGGAGGAGCTTGAGCAGTTTGCCAAGACATTCAAGCAGAGGAGAATCAAGCTGGGATTCACTCAGGTTTGAGGGCACACTTCTCTTTATTTGCAAACTTACTTTGGGATCAGGGTGAGGATTCTGCATTTCCATACTGGCTCCCAGCAAAATATAAGATTAGTTTTAAGATTATTTTATTTACAAATAAAGGCCCTTAACAATCAGTTAGGTGTCCACTTACATCTGTGACCTTTTGAGCCCATACCCGGCAAACCAAACATTCAGGTCTTCCTGTTGTCCCCATATCCAGGTTTAAGACTAAGGGTTATGGAGCTTTTGTGGTTGTGCCCCAAGGCTGAGGAACAGTGTGCCCATGGCCGTTAGACCAGACAGCATGTGGACACTCTAAAATGACATCTGAAAGCTTATTTGTACAGAAGCCTTTTCTTGATGTTTGATGTTATTTCCTGTAAAGCACTTTGTGCTATATAAATGAGCTACTTAACCCTCTGGGGATGATGCAGCGTATTTTTCGCATCTACTTCAGTTTATATCTCGCTTAAATCTTTATGAAGAATCATGGAAAAAAACACTGACTAAATCTGTAATTTGTCTTCTTTTCAAAATGTCCATTGTTGGAAGTATTAAAGTTCTTTAAATTAGATTAATTCGGCAAAAAAGTAAACCACATCACCTTACTTTGTTTTACCTGCATCGGGGGAATGTAGTACCGCCCTCACCTTGAAGATCGCTATTCGCATTCTAAATAGCCGCATTACCGCGTATTCAAGTCGCATTCACATGGTAATTTGATGAACAACGCAATGGGGAAACGTGATCCAGATACAGCCCCATCAGCACCATAAGGGGGGGGGGGGTTGGATGTGGCCAGGTGTGAATGGCTCATATATACACATAAGAGCTCCTACATATTCAATGAAAGGAGGCCAGAAATAGTGACATGAGTTCGGTTTTTCTTATTTATTTATCCAACTGAATGTTGCAACTACACCATTTAGTCATCTTCAGGTACCCAAGACTTTGGTGATCAGATATCTGGGATCAAAACAAACTGGCACCATTGCTTACTATGTACTTTCATAATGTTTCTGCAAGTGTTCCAAACTGCATTTTGAAATGCCTATACTTTGATGTCAGATCTGACATTTATGATATACATTAAAATTAAGATGAGTGTGATGCCAAAACAAACATATAATAATAATAATAGATACTTTATTAATCCCCGTGGGGAAATTCTTTTTTACGCCTCCCTCAACTTGCTCTTAGTAGATCAAGCTGTCCGCGAAGGGCAGCCACCTGTTGGGGCGCCCAGGGAGCTAGGGGTTAAGGGCCTTGCTCAAGGACCCGCAGACGTGCTGAGGCTGGGCTTGAACCGGCGACCTTGTGATTACAGGCACACGGCTTAGCCCACTGAGCCACACGCTGAAATAAACTTAATTAATGGCAAATAAATTATGATATTGACATATAATAATGAAATGTGTGACCATGCCCCAGTCAGTTAAAGTGTGTTCCCTACCCCAAGACCCCAGTGGGTTAAACTACTTACTTGCTCTTCGGTATAAGAAGGCAGGCTGCGTTTTTTTCCCTGCTGATTTCTGGCTTGTCCTGAGTGCTTGTACTCTCTTTCTCTGTCTCCAAAGGGGGATGTTGGCCTTGCCATGGGCAAGCTGTATGGGAATGACTTCAGTCAGACCACAATCTCCCGCTTCGAAGCCCTGAACCTGAGTTTCAAAAACATGTGCAAGCTGAAGCCGCTGCTGGAGAAGTGGCTTAACGATGCAGGTCTGTCACTCAGGGCTCTAAAGCCGTAAAACTGTCTGAACAGACCTCTCTTCATACAGCGTTTCCCAGTCCAATCCTCGGGGACCCAGAGATGGTCCACATTTTTGCTCCCTCCCAGGGAGTTTGGGAGGGAGCAAAAACATGGATTGATTGTGGGTCCTCCAGGACTGGATTGGGAAACACAGGCATAAAATATCGAGGATAGGCAGCCCATATGTCATGGGCCTGGATCACCTGAGGATGCGTGCATGTTCTTCGCTTGTCTTCATCTTGCTGAGTGTTTATGCACATTCTTCGCAGGTGCTAACCATTCTCCCTCCATCTGCTGTCTTTGCAGAGAACCTCAATTCAGACCCCTCCCTGTCCAGCCCCAGTGCCCTTGGCTCACCGAGTCTGGGCATGGAGGGTACCAACCGGCGCCGCAAGAAGCGGACCAGCATTGAGACCAACATTCGAGTGGCCTTAGAAAAGAGTTTTCAGGAGGTAAATGAACCTTCACGCCTCACCTGGTGCTTGGTGACTTCTGTGAAATGTCATAATGAAGCTGGACCGTGTGTGGGTAATGGTCCACTCTGTTCACCTCAGCCTTGCCTGGCTCCCATAATCTGGGCATCATGATGCCTTTTATGCCTCATGCTGACATGGCAATTGGTGTCTTTGCCCCTTTTAAGCAGAACCAAAAACCTACCTCTGAGGAGATCACCATGATCGCCGATCAACTGAATATGGAGAAGGAGGTGATCCGTGTTTGGTTCTGCAACCGCCGGCAGAAGGAGAAGAGGATCAACCCACCTAGCAATGCCAGCACTGGAAACACAGCAGTTAAAGCAGTTTTTGCCCCTTCCAACCCTGTGGTACGCTCCACTCCTCGTACCATGACACATGTAGGCGTCTCCTTCAGCAGCAGTCTCAGTTCAGTCTCCATGTTCTGCTGATGTTTCTCATCTTGGGGAGACTAGATTCTCGGAGCTGCTTGTGTGTGTGAGCTTCCTGAAGCTTGAAACCGCTCGTGTTTGTGTGTGTGCATGTGTGCACGGCCCTCTGACGCTCGGAGCTGCTCGCTTCTGAAGCTTTGCTCTCCCCAGGTCTCAAGCACGGCCAGCCTAGTGACCAGTGCAGCCCCCGTCTCGCTGGCTGGAAACCTGCCCCCAGCACTGACCAGCACAGCCGCCTCCAGCCTCGCCTTCACAGGTGTGAGTGATGCAGGAATGCTGGGAGATACTGGTGGTCATACCTGCCATCCCAGCTGGCCAATCTGTGTGAGTCCTCTGGAAACAGACACTCTTAAAGATTCTCCCTTATTCCAGGCCCGACCCTCGGGACAGCAACTACAAACACAGCGTCTGTCATATCAACGGTTAATATGACGACCTGCACAGCGACACCCTCGTTCGGGGATGGAGGCCGTCCCCAGAAGACGGCGGTGGTGACGCAGGCTCCGGCGGTGGCTGCTTCCAGCTCGACCTCGCAGGTGATGATGGCGACACCTGGACTGCCGGCTGCCCTGCAAAGTGCCGCCGTGGCAGCTGCAGGCCTGGGCCCAGGGCTCGTGGCATCCCCGCAGTTCACGCCAGGGTAAGGGATGCACCGATACCGTGCTCTGGCACACTGACACTTTCGTGCAAGTTCACGGGCGGCGGGGATTTGCATAGCTGTCCCCCTTGAGTAAAGCTGTACTTTTTCGCTCTAGAAATTAAAATACTCTGTCCAAGCGTGTAACGGCAGCTTCCGTCCTGAATCATTTGCATCTGTTTTTACTACCAGTATTCTGCTGTGTTTATTGCCAGGGGAATGTCTGTAATGAAAATATACCTCGTGCACCTTTTTTAACATAACCACATTTTTTTTTATAGTGTTTTTTGGTCACATACCACTTCCTAATATAATGCAGCTCCATGCATATACTTTATATGCTGTTGCGATTCAGCATTCATTTTTGTTCTCTGTACATGCAACTTAATTAAGGGCTGTTCTGTAAAGAGGACAGTTCAGGCTTTAAGATGAAGTTAAATATTTAACTAAACTAAAATTGTATGTGTTTGTTAAAGATGGAGCATAAGAATCAGTTGTTCTTCAGTAACTTCAATAAAAACCAAATTATCAAATAATTTGGAGGAAAACAAACATTGATTGCAATATAGAAATGCAATATTTTACAGTGGTACCTCAGTTCTCAAACTCATTAGAACTCGAATTTCTTAAAAGTCGAACCAACCAGTTTGAAAAAAAATTACGCAGGACTCAATCTGAATCTCAGAAGTCAAACCATGAAAGCCAACCTAAGATAACTTGTACGTGCAGAAACAAAGGGTAATGCTTCAGTCTCAGCCTCATATTTGCTGTGATAGCATTGTGATAGTGTTTACACTAGCTGAATACATATACAGTGGTACCTCAGTTCTCGAACTCACTAGAACTCGAATTTCTTGAAAGTCGAACAAACCAGTTTGACCTAG
>JAODJW010000035.1:6108534-6120514 GCA_026777045.1 Hyperopisus bebe | reverse complement strand
TATTTGTGTGTGTCTATATATATTAGGGCTGTCAATAGTTTATATGTTAATAGGGCTGTCAATAATTTAATCATGATTAATCGCACAGCTCATGATTCACTAATTAAATCATGAATTTATTCAACATTCAACATTTACCATTAAGGGATTTTTTAGGTGTTTTTAAAATTTTCTTATCAATATTAGAGTTGGCAAGGCTTTATGCAAATGTATGCATTTATTGTTGGAAATCAAATACCAAAAATAAACAACAACAAAGATAGTCCAAAGGTCATCAGAAACCCTTCATCACTTAAGAAAAACTCAAGCCCAACAACAGATCAGCACGTTGACCCGCTAAATATTGCATATTACTTAGTCATATCTAAGTATAGATCAGAGGTCGGCAACCGTTTCAAAGCAAAAAGCCATTTTATCCTAAATGTCTGACCCAAGATTTACAATGAGCCGCAATGGGTAGAGAAGGGGGTTTGAGATACGATATCTCAGTTGAGACACGGGTTCTCAGGTTTAAATCACTCGGACGCGTAACAGCGCAAAGGTGACTAATATCACAATATTGTTCAGTTTAGCGATGGTCTTCACCTTCACCCAAGTTCATTTGTCTGCCCATCACTCTCCACTTCACTACTTTTAACTGACCGAGCGATGCAAAATGTCCTCATCACTCCGAACTCAGCTGGCTGTAATATGTAAATCGGAAGAATATAATAATTTTACGAAGATCTGGGAAGGCGTGGTGACGATTTACTCCGAAAAGTATATGAAAGAATTAGGAATCCCAATAAACTTAATAAGCCTACATCCAATCTAGGACACCTTTAGAAAACTCCGGAAAGCATATACAGTGGTACCTCAGAACTCGAATTTAATCCGTTCAGACCTCCGGATCGAATCCTAAAAAGTTCGAGCTGTGACCGAATTTTCCCCATAAGAAATAATGGAAAACCAATTAATTGGTTCCCAGCCCCAAAAAAATACACCTAAATATGTTTTTTTTTAGCATTTAAACAAAAAATGAACCGGATAAAACAAGAAGAGCATATACTATACTAAACACATCTAAGCACATTTATATCAAAACAGTAATTTATAAAGTAAGAAAATAAATGTATCCAAACAATGTGTCCTGCCCCGATCGTCCACTCCTTTCTTGTGCCACGCCCCCTCGTTAACCCCGTGTGGAATCCCCGTGTGATCAGCTGTTTCAGGTTGTTTTCATTAGCTCTGTATGTCGTCCGCGTTTCAATTTGTTTCCCCATTCCGGTTATTGCATTGTCCGTCCGCGTTTTGCCTGCCTTACCTGTAATTAAACTCCGTATTCCCCGATACCCTGACGTCTGCGCCTTTGTCTCCGTTCCGTCCCCGCTCGGCACAACAATATTATTATAATTAAACGTATTAATGTTTTATTATTCCCATGAATTATTATTATTATTATTCTTCATTAGGTATTTTTTTCGAACTGTTTGGTACGACTTTTAAGAAATTCGAGTTCTAATGAGTTCGAGAACTGAGGTTCCACTGTATACCATTTAACCAGACATACACTCCATCGTAGAGAATGACTTTAAGGAAGATGTAAATTATGCAGTTAAGACATCACAAAACCGCGTGATGGACTGCCTCATTCACATATAGCTAAAGAAATACCTAAATGAAAAATAATATTAACCCATAAATAAATTATTTATATTTACGAAAGTATTATCATAATACGTTAAGACATTTGACAGAGTTTTGAAGCTGAACCTGCCATTCAAAATAGATTTCCCTTTGCGCATTATCTTTCCCGAGCTACCATCCGACTATTCCCTTTGACAGCCCTAATATTTATATATATATGATTTTATTTAGTATAAAAAGTCATATATAAAAATTGTGCATGTGAGTAATAACATTGATCTTACCGTGTAGACCTCATCATTTGGTTTGTGGGCCTGAAACAGTGCAGATGGGGATCATATTTGTGTTTATACTCAGACTTCGAGTAATGCTTTACGAATTCAGTTTATATCCAAACAGGCTACATGAGCCACATGGCAAATGAGCTACCTACTGCACCACCACATTTTATGAATGGCTGCCCTCTGCTGGAGCCTGTAGAGTCCCGAGCACTCTGGTCACTCACCCGTGTTCTGCTCCCGCTCTCTATGTCTCTGTTCAGCCAGTCATATTGTTCACCAGATGTCATTAGTTCCTGAGAAAATGTAGGGGGTGCTCACTGAAGGGTGTTATCCTTCTGTTGTGCCCCTAGGTGGCAGCAACTTTAAAAAGTATTACTACAGTTACGACCATCAGCAAGACAAAGACTAGCTTGATGCTACTGAGTATCTGCCTAGCAAAGGAGAAAATGGCATGCTGGTGAAAAGAGGCCGCTGTAAGCTGCAGAGGAGCCCCCAGGGAAAGGCATTTGGGGGAGTTGGAGAGACTTACAGAATAAGTAGAGTTATTCTCCAGCTTGGAGTTGGGTGTGCCGTGCTAAAGATAAAGACAACCATTGATTACAACTATATATATTAATTTCAGACATGCATAAATTACTTCCACATATTAATCATGAGCATTTTATTTACAGCGCAGTCACATGTAGGTGTTGGTTCCAGGATATAAGTATTAATTGCAAATGTGCCGATCAAATTCACTCAAAATTGTTAATTTACAGACAGGCAAAATTACTGGACATATCAATCTCACCTTTGCTTGGAAAAACAATGCAGTAATGATGATGCTATACAAAAACAGAAAACCATCCAAGATGTAACAGACAATGGGGTCCGTCGGCATCAACGCCCCTGCAACTGAAATAAACATGAGATTGAGTATCGAAGGCAAGAAAGATAGATGGGGGCACACGGGCGACAATGCCACAATACTTCAGTACACAATTCATACCATACCCTCTGTGGATGGCCACACCACATGTATATATTCACTTACAAGTCATTAAAAATGATAAGCGCATTTAGAGAACAAAGGCTTTAGTGAATCCAGTAAGATATGTGCTACTATTCAGAATGTATAACTAATGTATAGTGAAAAAAGGGCCTCCCAATGAAATCAGCAGCTAATGTGTATTGGAACATGCTACAAGTGCAAATCAGTGGGAAAAAAATGTTAACGTATAAAAACAAAGGGTTAAGTAATAAAGTGTGTCCACAAAGAATATCATGTCACAAAGCCTAATGTTTGTTTCTGCTTAGAAGTGTGGAGAGATTCTGTAACTGCTGACATGCTGGCTGGAGACCATCCGCTTTAATGCCTGAGATCTGTCAGAGTCTCGCTGGCTGACAGGAAATCAGATGCTCAGGCATGACACTCATGCACCACAGAACCAAACCGCCCCGATCTTCTGCTTCACCCGTCGGAACAGGAGCACAAGCAACAAGCAAAGGATTAGCACAGCCTGAGATCGTAAGCTGGAGTAAGAGAGACAGAGAGAATGCAGTTATATTGCGAGAAAAGCTGTTTAGAGGCCATGAGAAGAGCAGCAGCTGCACACAGTTCCCTCACACCTCAGCATGTCATTGTCACTCGTTGTGTCAAGCTTGGTGGTTTTCCTCTGCCGTTGAGTTATCTAAGCCTGGCTCAGTCAGCGGCTGCTTGACAAAGAAGAGGTGGGGCACAGTGGCTCAGAAGTCAACATCTTCTATCTCAAGCCACCCACCCCGGGCTCCCCAGCACTCGGTAACAAAAACACAAGCCACAGTCTTTCATATTTTCCGCCTTTTTCTATACAGCCGTGTCTCATGAAGTTGTATCACATTAAGCAGTGGGTTTTCATAAGTATTCCTCAAGTATATGTGTGTGTTTGAGGTTTTTGACCTTGTAAGAGATCTTATTAGTCTCAACAGACTCGGAAATTGACAATACAGAAGACAAACATGTTTCTGACCTTTTTTTATTGCTTAAATATTATATAGGACAAGTGGGTATAGAAGATGGATGGATGGATTATAAGATGTTGACTTCAAAGTTTAAAGGGCCAATAGATTTAGTGGATATTCATAAAAGCCATATTCTGTGCATCTACGGCAGGGGTCTCTAACCTTCTTTTCAGTGGGGGTGGAATTATGACTACGTCACCCTGGGGTGACGATGGTAAAATGAATTACCCCTTTACGTACAGTCTGCAGCATGCCAAGACAAAGTCAAACCCTGAGGAAAATGTTACTGATGAAAGTTTGGAAAGACTCATTTTAATTGCTAATATTGTCAGATATGTTTCTTCTATAATTCACTAGGAGAAATAAAATAGACAAAGATGAACAGAAGCACAGGAGTCATTTTTGAAGTGAAAAAAAGATATCTTGCCAAACTCTTGTTAAGGAGCAATACTAGAGCTATAAAGAGCAGTATGTAAGTCTCAAGACAATTTTACATATTCTTTCATCTTCTATTCTGC
Source organism: Hyperopisus bebe (assembly GCA_026777045.1). Classification (NCBI taxonomy): domain Eukaryota; kingdom Metazoa; phylum Chordata; class Actinopteri; order Osteoglossiformes; family Mormyridae; genus Hyperopisus; species Hyperopisus bebe. Next base: position 6,116,109 of record JAODJW010000035.1, on the reverse strand, counting down.
ATGTCCTTTACAGGGATGCTGGGTTCCAGAGCCTATTCTGGAAACAATGGGACACTAGGCAGGGAATAAATCAGGAAAAGACACCACCCCATCACATGACAAACAAACATTCACACCTGTGGGACAATTTGGTAACTCGTGCTTACCATAGCATGTGACAGGAATCCCCACAACAACAGGGGGAAAACACCTGAGCTGTGCACATATAGTACCAGGGGGGACTCAAACCCAACACACCCTTCCCACACCACCATATCCATACATGACATAGCATGGCACATTGGGTCCAAGTACTTCAGCAGCCTTCGATTTGAGGATGAAGCAAAAATAAAACAACTAGAAAAAGATAAACTTTACTACTACTGTATGTAATTGGATTATTTCGTTATTATTGTAATGCGTTATTAATGTTATTGCTGGAGAACATATAGTAGTTGAAACAGTACTTGAAGTAACTGATTCAGTTATTGAAATATTTAAAGCACAAATGTTAATTTTTGCTGCACAAACCAGCAAAAATGAACAGAAGTTTGAACACTGATTATCACTTATCACCAACTCCATGCACTTATTTAAAAGTTGAGTTCATAAGGAGAGCTCTCTACTTTCTCCACTGTAGATGAAAATGAGATGCAAAGAGAACTATTGTAAAGCTTGAGGTCTCTTTTGAAACTTTCGGGAGGGCTGATACTATGGTGGCAGAATGCGTGGAGCTCCATCGTTCCACCCATTTAGTGTTGGAACTCAGGCCCACCGATTCAGCATTCACAGCAAGTGATACAGCACAATAAAACGATAGTGTCTGACAAGTATGCATGTGCGTGGTTCGATGAATCGGAGGAAAATCGCTGTTGAGGAGCAAATAGATTTTTCTTTCTCTCTGTTCAATTGGTCTTACTACTGCCACAGATCATTTAAAAAATGATTTTAAAAGTGATGCTGTTGAGTCTATAGTGTAACTTATCACCAAGTGTTATGGGACAGGCCAGCCTGATTTTCTGCTAGCCCACCCACGCTATGATTTCTGACTCTACCATTGAGCTGATAAGTGATTTTGTGTGTCTTCGCTCTGGAGAAAAAAATGTAAGACAGGAGACAGAAGCCGTAGTTTCATTTTGCACATCTGTTTGAGACAAACAAAGTAAAATACGCCCGATTTCTTATAAGTGCCACGTAGGCTACTCATTGGCTCCTTGTCTCTCTCTGGGGCAGGTGACATGTTCATGACCACTGACCTACAACCTCGTTCCAAAAAAAGTTGGGGCAAATTATATAAACATATTTAATTGAAACTAGAACAAAGACAAGATATCAATTGTAATTTGAAATTGTATTGTTTTATGACAAATAGATGCTCAATTTCAATTTGATGCCAGCAACTTTTTTAAAAAAGTTGGGACGGGGCAACAAAAGATTAAAAGATTCAGAGAATCCAGAGAAATTTCTGTACCCAAGGGACAAGACCTAAAACCAATATTGGACAGCCGTGATCTTTGGGTCCTCAGGCAGCACTGCATTAAAAACAGACACAATTCTATAGCAGACATCACTGCATGAGCTCAGGAACACTTCCAAAAACCATTCTGTGAGTAGAATTCTTTGCTGCATCAACAAATACAGGGTGAAACTCTACCATGCGAAGAAGAAACTGTATCTAAACATGATCCAGAAATACCACCAACTTCTTTGGGCCTGAGCTCAGATCATTATTTCAGATTCTTTTTGGGAATGATGGACGCTGTGTCCTGCAGGCTAAAGAGCAGGAGGACCATCCAGCTTGTTATCAGCGGACTGTTTAAAAGCCAGCATCCGTGATGGTATGGGGGTGCATTAGTGCCCGTGGCTTGGGTAGCTTGCACATCTGGGAAGGCACCATTAAAGCTGAATGATATATATAGGTTTTGGAGCAACACATGCTGCCCACTAGATAATGTCTTTTTCAGAGGAGGCCGTGTATGTCTCAGCAAGACAATGGCAAAGAAAGGGACAATATTGCACTTTCAAATCTCCAGCAACTGGTCTCCTCAGTTCCTAAACATTTACAGAGTGTTGTTAAAAGAAGAGTTGATGCAACACAGCGATAAGCATACCCCTGTCCCAACTTTCTTGAAACGTGTTGCTGGCATCAAATTCAAATTGAGTATATATTTCTCATAAAGCAATAAAATTTCTCAATTTTAACATTTGGGATGTTGACTTTCTTCTATTTTCAATTACATATGGGTTTATAGAATTTTGTAAATCATTGCATTCTGTTTGTATTTACATTTTACACGGTGTCCCAGCTTTTTTGGAAACAGGGTTGTATTGTATTTTATGTTTTATTTAAGGGAAACCCAAAATTGACTGTTTTAGTCTAGAGAGTTACAAGAGTGTGTCATAAATTCTACACTCTGCTTAAAATAACACGGATTGGGCCACTTTATAAGATGCTTTCAAAGCCCAAGCAGGTGTTTGTGCAAAGTATTTCATTAGCAATTTCTGCGCCTCAAGCTCATATAATTTGTTATGAACAAAGTCTTCTGATTTTCCAACTAGATGTTCATGTTTTGTCACTGTCTTTTTAATTTAATTGGTTACAAGCTGTTATTAGAAACTGTAAATGCAGAAACCACACAAAGGGCTGTACCTCTCCATGGAGAATGACTGAAGCAAAATCATATTTGCAATGTCATTTTCTGCTTGTGCTCATTTTAGGCATTACTTCACCATCACATTTTCTTTTACCAGTACTAACAGCTGTACATTTGTCAATGTTTACTCCAAGTATGCAAGCATTTACCTATTGTAAACTTTTGTGATGTCACCAACCATAACAGTCCGGTGTATTCAATATATGGTACCTGTCTATTTTATGCATTTTTATTTGTCAGCGTCTTATAATGTGTACAGGCATATTATGTGTTCACACCGTTTTTGATATTTCTAAATGTTGCAATTTCGAAATAGATATGCCACTACCTCAACACCCCGCACAATATTCTGTTTTTTTCCATTACCTGCACCCCCACTCCAGCATTGTTGTTCTTTTTATTGTTACTGGTGTTGCTGCTGTTTAGTGCAGTGTCAAATATGTTTGCCCTCCAGATTATCGACATTGAAAAAGTGGCTTTCACTGTAAAGTTGGAGATCACTGCCCTCCATTCTACTTGCTTTACTTTTGGATGAATATGTAAAAATGTATATAAAATGTGTGCAGAGACCACATGGATAGATAAAGAACACACCCATATGAATGCAACAGTAAGATGTCCAAAAATATTCAAATAATAAAAGGAGTAAAAATGTTGCATATTATTGTGGCAAACTTATAAATGTGACTACATAATACAGATTACATACCTGCTGTTTCTCAGTCGTGTGCATATATTAAACATAGTTGTGTTTAGGGATTTGGCAGATTTACCTAGATTGATTATTACATATTCAGATTTAATTACTGTATGTAATAATGTATACCACATATAATAAAGAATAACATGTATTTGTGATTTAAAAAATTAATAAGGAGTGCATTCCTGTTTCAAATTGTATAATAAAATAGAGTAAAATACACAGAAATGTGCAAGGATATATTATTTGTATCCGAAATAGAATATCAAATTATATTGGACATATTGTAAACATAATCTGAATTCATTATGAATATATACTGAATCTGTTCTAAACGTACAAACCGAAAAACAACTGTGTTTAGGAAAAACAGAATAAGGCCCATATTTCGTTTCATTCCCTCCCACAGTTATTTTTCTGTTTTTAAAAAAACCTTTGTAATTCATGGAAATGACGATTGTTTACTTGAAGTCATTTATGCCAGCTAAGTCATTCTTTTTCCATCACTGGTTAGACAGGCAACCTCACGAGTATAAGCGAATTAGTGCGTGTGCACGCGTGTAAGTGCATGTGCATGCGTGTTGATATGGAGTGGAGGTTACTGGAGGGTACCAGTGTTGGTCAGAGGTCATAGGGAGTTTCTGTGGTCATGCCACAAAAGACATTTTTAGCCATGACCCCGTCTGTCTTTTACCTTGTATAAAAACAAAAAAAAAAACACCATCCTGCAGTATAGCAGGAAGCTTTCCCCAGCACAGCCGGCGTTCTTGTACGCAAGGGGTTAGAGAAATAATTAAGTAAATAAGCAGCTTCAGTCTGGTTTGCCATCCAATGCCAACTTTGGCCAACGCCCTGATCCCGGTTCAGTGAAGTGAGACAGGGCGGTATGACCTCTTGGTGATCTGATGGCCATTTCCAGGGCACACTCACGGGGAGCGCTACAATTCTCCTATCTAGACGCCATTATTCCATACGTCTATCCGCGCCTCGATGGAGCACACAGTAAGCAAGCAGCCCGCCCAGGGCTGAGGTGGGAGAATCCGACTTACCCGCACATGGACCCAGCACCAGCAGTAGCACAGCGGTCCGCTGGACATCCATAGTCCTCGTTGTCCTGCTCAGGTCGCAGCTCACACTACACGGCTTCAAGTGACTTTGTCTTTGAGTCACGTAACCACACGCATTCAGTGACAGCGACACAGAAAAATGGCTCCTTTGCATGGCTCCACCTGGCGATGGTGATGACGTTTGCCGTTCAATATGGCCACCCGAGGCGGCCCACATCCTGCAAACTGGCCCAGTTTAGGATGCAGCTGGTTCAGTAGGTGTGAGTAGGTGCCGCAGGTGTTTGCGAATGTAGGATGGGTTGCTAAGGCATTGATGACAATGAACAATTCTGCTCTTTTCAATCATGTTAAATTTTATTGGTGTAACTAATGCATAGAACCCATTTTGGCAACTGTATAGGTGTGTATAAAATCAAGTAAAACCTTCAAACTTTTCTTGAAAATAATTTAACTCAGCAAGATAAAATGTGATTTTTCATACATAAGTCTATAGTGAATTGGCATTTGTTGCACACATCCAGTGTGCCTATGGATAAACTAGCCACGACAGCTTGTCCTGTGATAGGTTGCAGTGAACCTGGAGTCTGCAGCAGAAAGCGCAGGCATGCGAGGCGAGACACAGTGGGTAGGAGTTCATTTCATCATGCTGCCCAGGCAGAACTCAAACCCACAGGATTTGTGAGGCTAGTCTGGCCTTCTTCTACCTTCATTTCTGGTTCATATAATGACCTACTTGCTTTGTAACTAACTTCCAGTAAATGAATTGGCATGTTCCTGTAGCTCAACAAGTATGGCAGCGTGCTAATAATGCAAGTGTTGTGGGTTTGAATCCCAAGAAATATGCATAAACTATAATGCATTGTTCCACTGTAAGTTGCTTTGGATAAAAGTGTCAGATAAATTACTTCAAAACTACTGTATTGTATCGTGTCAGTACAGGGAACAGAAACGGCTGACCCAGTTTAACCCAGGTGGCAGAGCCAGCTATTGCCTTTTGCTTTTATATGGGAACAAATGTACCCACAGTGTGTCAGTGGGATGCCAGACTGAAATGTGTCAAAGTCACTGCTGGACTGTGGGAACACACACAGCTGCTGGGTGACAAGCTGCCATGTGTGCTGTTCATTATACCGGGGGGAGTCATTTTTACACAACACTTTTCTTTTGTAGAGGTCCCACAGTATTTATCGAAGGGCTTCGTTTAGCAGCATTTTCATGTTTTGGAAATTTACTCGGTGTTTGCAGATTTGTTATTCAGCTGTCAAAGGAAATGTATCAGAAATCATGTCATGTACAATGGCAACAAATAACTGCATCTTTCACCAATCAAGAGCAAACCAAATTAAATGTTCGTGGTTTAAATAAGACAGGCTCCACCAAAAAGCTTTGTAACGATGTTCTAATCATTTTCACCTGATTTGGTGCATCCAAATCTAATCCTAGGCATTTTAAAACAGTAATGAATGTGAGAGTGTCCTAGCATTTTCCTTCGTGGAAATCAGTATATTAGTTAATTTAGTTTCATAAATAAGTGAATTTGTTTTTTGTTTTTGCATAGATGATGCAATTACATCACCTTTATCTACAGATGTAATTCGAAAGAAGATGTACTACTGATATGTTGATATTTCCTAATAAAGAACTAAATATTTAATGGGGTGTCCTAATTTTTTCACATGACTGTATGTATTTGTACAGTTTTCTGGAGGAATTCTGCTTAAGTAGCTCACTCAATACACCCATATTGTGGTCCATTCACTCCCACGATTATAATTCTGGTCTAAAATAACACATCCAATTCGTGGAAATTACTGCTGTTTAATTGACGTAATTTACGCCAGCTAAGTCATTCTTTTTCCATCACTGGTTAGACAGTCAGCCTCAGCAGCATAAGCTTGTTAGTAGGGTTACAGAAGGTTTTGAGTCTATGACTCATTTAAGGGAGTTCTAAAGCACTATACTGCTATCTGCTGGTTTTATGAATGCAGGTGCTAGAAAACTGATTCACGGAAGAGACTTTAGCTCGCTTGACAATAAGAGCTTTAATACACCATGCCAATACACCCAAGCAAGTTTAACAATTTTATCAATTTGTAATCCATAAATGAAGTGGGTTTTTAAAGTCAAGTTATTTGTATGACCTCTAGGTTTTATTGTAGGGGTGGCCAATCTTATCCGCAAAGGGTCGGTGTGTATGCAGGTTTTTGGGAGAACTTTTAGGTCAGCTGTTCAAACCCAGGTGTGAGGACTCTTCATCCAATCAGTCCTCTAATTAGTGACCTAATTAGGGAGTTGCAGCGAAAACCTGCATACAGGCCGGCCCTTTGCGGATAGGATTGGCTACCCCTGTTTTATTGCTTTTGAATCCCTTGGATCTAACATGAACTAACAATCTTCTACAATAGAGAATTAAAAATTCTAGCATTATTATTTTGTGTTTTATCTTCATTATATTTGAAACGGTAAAATATGATCTGCGATAGGTTGGAGCCCTGTGATGGGTTATTCCCTCCCTTGTTCCCATGGTCTCTGAGATAGACTTCAGACCTCCATAAGACAAGTGGGGACAGAAGATGGAAAATGGGTATAGAAAATGCTGGATGGATGGAAAATATAATCTGATATTTGAAGTGTTTTCTGTTTCAGGCCCATTATACTGACTTGTCAGTGGTAGCCTGTCAAACCCCTAGGGACCATTAGGAGGTGCTGATGTAGCAGGCGGCTACATCAAACCCATGTGCAGCACTGCATTACACATTCCGATCACACTTCTGGAAAATGTGTTTGAATCACCATTTTAGGGGAAACCATCTTACTCTATCAGAAATTACGTTCTGTTCAGACATCTATGGAGCTCCTGAGTAGATGTTGTTTACAAGTGTATGGCTGTAAATGAATCCTCAGAGATGATCTTCTGAACCTTACAAAGTAGTCCAGCACCCACCCCTGTGTGATGTTCATAAACTGTAATTAATCAGCAACTTGCAATTGGCCTTTCTGGAGTGTTACATGAATAGATGGGTAAGAATCATTACCAGCCCTTCATAAAGGTGAGGATTTTTATTTTGAGTGGCTAGATAATATTGGCTTATTATTAATCAGATCATTTCTTTCACTCATCCATCCATCCATAGCTCACCCAGTACAGGGTCACTGGAAGCTCATCCAAGGAGAT
>JAODJW010000035.1:6096952-6108434 GCA_026777045.1 Hyperopisus bebe | reverse complement strand
CATGCTTTTGGACTGTGGGAGGAAACAAAATGGGCAGAACATGCAGCCACCAAGTATTAACACACACACACACACACGCAGTGGGACCCAGGCGGTTCAAAGCAGCAGTGATACCCATAGAGCTTCCGGATCCTCTTTGAGATCATTTCAGACAGTTAAAGGGCCACTCATAGACCTTCAGCAGCAAGACTTCGTTATTTTTCTAGCTCAATTTAAAGAAAAGTGTAGGCCTGATATACTGGCCAGGGAAACTTTTAAAAACTGGACCTCTTTTGTGTGCAAAGATAAAATGCAGCTGAGGACTTAAATGTTTGGCTATTAGTCCTTTCCAGCTGCCAAATTCAGCTGGGGTAAAACCCTGCTTGTGAGCTAAAATGAAGCTGCTACTTTTCTTGAAGCCTTAGTGTTAACAAGACTGTGTTGAAAGTTTTTTCAGTGAAATACCTGAGTATCTCTTATTGTTATTTGTGAAATACCTGAGTATCTCTTAACCTTATTTGCTGACAGAGTGCTGAAGCAATTAAGAAAAATGTAGGGATGCTTGTTAACGTTAATTAAGCAACAAAGTAGACTCAGCTGAAGGTCATCCTGGTAATCATTGGTTAACCTTAACTTCTGGGTAACTGGGTAGTCACAGTTAATCATTCAGGTTGCAGAGACTCTTATAGTGTATATGAGCAGCTCCAGCAGAACTTTGAGCTGCTTGTCTCTGTCTTCTTGGCTTTGGAGTGTAGTCATTGGGATATAGAAGGTGAGCTTGCTGTTATGGCTCCTCTTGCTGATAATTTAATGTGTTTGTTTTTTTTTTCCCACCCATCCTTTGCCTCTCCCCAGGGCCCTGAAGGATGTCTGGTCGTGGTAAGAAGGCTGTTGTCAAAGCAAAGAGCTCCATGAGCCGTTCGGCACGGGCCGGGCTGCAGTTTCCCGTGGGCCGCGTTGCCCGTCTGCTACGAAAGGGAAACTATGCAGCCCGCATTGGCACAGGTGCTGCGGTTTACTTGACCGCCATCTTGGAGTACCTGTGTGCCGAGGTCCTGGAGCTGGCCGGCAATGCCTCACGGGACAACAAGAAGCTGAGAATCACTCCACGACACATCCAACTGGCTGTGCGTAATGATGAGGAGCTCAACGCCTTGCTGGGTGGTGTCACCATCTCGGAGGGAGGTGTCCTGCCCAATATTCAAGCCCAGCTTCTGCCCAAGAAGACTGCCAAAGGCCTGAAGGCCTCCTTCCATGATGAAGGCAAAGACGTGCAGTCACAGGAGTTCTGATATGGATAGATGTCTTGTCGTTTTAAGAAAATATTAAAGTGAATTTTTTTTAATTCCTGCTTTTGTCTACAGCTGTGTGGCTCCTGTGGGATATTTTGGGCCTTATTAATGGGTGTGGCTTGCCTAGACCGGGAGCTCTGCATGTGTAAGGTGATGCTGGTACCTACAATATTGTGAGCTCATGACTCCCTGGGGTGGGGCTCCTCTTCACCAGGAAGTCGAAGGGTCTTTTGAACTCTATTTTCTCTTGTGATCAGAATAAAATATGACCTGAAAAGTCTTCCAGAGGCACAAGCAACACTAATATCTGGTTTGTGCTATTTGAGAGAATGAGGTGCTGCAGTGATCATATCTAGGCCTGTAAAGACCACATATGCATTGGGCTGAGTGGGATATGTATCTTTAAGCTATATATTACATCTATGATATATAAATACCAAAGTAATATTCAAAATGTACGAAGTACTACCTTAGTGTTTCATCTACCACACCAGCATGGGTTCAGGACTGTGGGTGTTGCACAAAGCAGAACTTCCCAGTCAGCTGGATAACAAGCCAAATGTGGAAACTGTCCAGTAGGAGGAGCAGTATGTTAGTTCTATGGGACAATCTTTACATTACACTTATCTGGCTGATCTGCTACATGGAATACCCCTCTCGATAGTAAACCCCTAAGCGAAGTGCTTTCTGGATAAAAGTTCATACTTTTATCAGTAGGGGGCAGACAAATACAGCGTAAGAAAAATGTTTAACAAGATTTCAGCTCCAATTTAGGTACCTTATAGACTTTCTGAATTTACAGCCGTTTTTTATAACTTAACCATGTCAAATGGCCTGAATACCATCTCACATGTTCATGTCATCTCACATCTTTTTATTACTATTGATATCCTTGCTCTCTTTGCTATCATTTTATTTTTGTATTAATCTTTTTATACTGTTTTCATTGCATCACACATTCCCTTAAAAGAACAATTCTGGAAGCAGGTTGGAAAGCATTTCACTAGTACAGTGAACACTGTGCATGTGACAAAATCTCCAACTTCAACAGTATCTTTGTACCTTAGCATTTTATGTACATCACTTCACCATGATAAATGGTGCCTTTTAAGGGCAGGAAAATACACAATACTGTGGTGAAATTGGAGAATTTCAATTTAAGTATAACAGGACAGGACAGTTTTAGAAACAATAAATTAACATGAACTGTAGGATTAATGTTTAAAATATTGGGAAAATATCCAGCAATTAATTTTTTCAAATTACTAAAAATTACACCTACTTTTTAGTGGAAGACAGATGGATGGAATTTGAAAAGTTATTGAAAAGCAATTGAAACCAGTATTAGCTCTGGTACTTGTCTGATGTTTTAAACAATGTTACCCCTGGGGGTAACTTTCCCCACTTGCACAGTTTGAACCTGTGTGCATGTGTATCTGTATGAAAAGAAAAACTGAAAACACACCAGACATATGTGCAAGAGGATCTGTGCAAGGGACGTTATTTTCCTAATATAAACTATATATTTTACATTTTTTATGACGCCTCACCCATGCATATTCTTCTTGCATCTGAAGAACTGTAAAATGTTGAAGTTATAAAATTGCTGATCGATCCACGGGTAAATAAGGACGGCTGGCTGGGGGCTTCACAGAAAAGCCGGGCACCAGCCATTGGGGTAAGGGAAGAAAGATAAGCGGTGATTATCATAGAGTACAGAGGAGTAGACAGTGGCCAGCATGCTTGAGTGTAGACGGAAAGCAAGCGGCTATCATGCTCACTGTGGTTGTGTCCATGCTGAGCAAAGGCAGCTCCGCGTCTGACTCAGCAGAGTGTGTTATCTGTGTGTCCCAAAAGTAGATGCACAGGGAGGGGCCCCTTCTTGACCTCCCCCTCCTGACTGCAGCCTATCATACAAGCATTGAAACAGATATGCTTAAATATAAATAAAGCATGTTCTTATGTGTTCATGTTTGTTCAAGTGCAAAAAATATATATCTTTTGTGTTATTCAAAGTCTAAATGTTCATACTTAATATAGTAAATGTAAAAATGTGTTTTTGTTATAGCTTAATAAAAATAATTTTAAAAAACAGTTTATCTGTGTTTCCTTATAGATAGTCTCTACATCTTGCATTCATCCTCATGGACATTTAAGTCAGAATAAGAACATTCTCACAGAGGTGCATTCAGCCTTATATTCTGCATGCCTCTTACAGGTACAATGGGCTATCATTTAAACATACCAAATTTACCTCTTTCATCCTCCTTACTATCATCACATCTCATATTGTCTTACAATTGTCTTTTTTTCCAGAAAAAAAAATCACTCTTGAAGGATGGGAGTGACTAGGTAGATCAAGAGGTCTACATTTTTTTTATTTATTGGTGTCCCACAAGGATCAGTGGTAGGTTCCCTTCAAAACTGCTGTATATCTTGCTAACATGCCCTCCTGGATGACAGACCTAAAGGCAATTGTGGGACTAAAGAATGTATAAAATGATGTTTAAGTTCATATGCTTTATATGCAAATATGAATAATAGAGACAGAGATCAATGGAGTGGTGAATAGACTGTTCCTATGAATATTGAAAGAAAACTATTCTTTTATTAAGTATCTGTTTCCTTATAATCCATGATTGGTAACATGAAATCTACGCTTTATCTTAACTTGATTTTGTGCAAGGTAAGGGCGGAGCCCCCATCACCCACGTTAGATTGTGGGGCCCCTACAAAGTGTTACCCCCTCTGAATCTGCCAGGGTATCCATGACCTTCCGACGCCCGTGTACACAGATACTAACACTGCACAAGATTTACGGCACAGGACATATTCTACTGGATACTGAGATATTTTTTCTTGTTAACGCCCTTAATATTTACACTCAACTTGCTTTAGAAAAAACGCATGCAAAATAAAGCAAAGAAGAAAACAAAGAATTTCTTCTACATGCAAACATGACCCAAGGGGACCTACTTCAAAATCAAACATGGAGCATTTCTTGATTTAAAAAAAAAAAAAAAAAAGCATCACGTCGCATTCAATCTAAGCTGACACAAATAAACAAAGTGGGTGATAGTATTTACTACGAAGCTCCTAACAAACAATTATTCTGTATGCATACTTGTAACCAGACACATACTATATAAATAGCAGAACAACCATTTTACTTGAGAGAACGTAACGGCTTTTTAATATTAACTATGTCATATATTTAACTACAAGAATAATTTCCAACTGACCCACCTCCACCCAATACGCACCTAACTTCAAGACATAAAGACGGAACTTTCCACATCACGTTAATGACAAGCAACGTTGTCCAATGAAACTAGTCGATGAAAGAAGTTCAACTGTGTGAACTAATCATTTCATTGTAGAGGCGTAGTCAATGCGGCGCTGCGTGATGACGTATTATCGTACGTGACCAATGGACAAGCTTACTGTTAAGACACCGCCAAGATCAGTTTGTGAGCAGAGCAGACGTTGAGTGAGCAGTGTGCAGTCGAGTGTCTTACATACTGCTGGGAATTTACCACAGTTAACTAACGGATTGAAAGGAGGTGTTAGCAGACCCAGCGTATTTGGAACTTTAAATTAGAAGAACGGCTATGCATCGTCTACTTTGAATTAGTAAGTGCAGCGGAGTTTAACTTCCACGATTTCACTGCGCTCTCTACGCTGTGGCTAAATGCAGGCTTTCGTAGCTAACCATATCATATCAGGAACTGCTAGTAGGCTAACTGGCTAACTATAACATATCAGGAACTGCGAGTAGGCTAACTGTATCATCAGGAACTGTTGGTGGGCTAACTATCATACCAGGAACTGTTGGTGGGCTAACTATCATACCAGGAACTGCTAGTGGGCTATCTAGCTAACTATGTATTACAATGGTTAGATCTGTCAACATGTCAGAAACTCGTAGTTAACTGTACTGGAAAATCTGACTGGGACGCGATCGGGTCGCATAGGTTTCTTATAGATGTCCATAACATTTAAAATAAATGATAGGGATACATTTGGAGTGACACTTGTAGTGCGACTTCTTTGAGATTTTCTCCACTTTTCGCTTTATTACGTAGTAATATACGTTGTTAGTTCTGACAGATGAATGCACATTATTTGGCTTTTGAAGGTTAAAATAGCTGACATGACTACGGGTATTCGTCCACCCTGTGTGTTTTCAGAGCTGGTGTGTGACTGTAAATGCATTACTAGTCGTATTGTTGCCGTGTAAAACGACAGATGCATCTAAAGCAGTTTGTTGTTTGACCAACATGCTGTATACAAACAGTAATCGTGTGTTCTACTTTAAACTTGGGTGTTGTCATTTTTACAGTTAAAATACATCAGTTTAACTGGTATAAGATTGACAACATAACTTAGTAGCCAGGTAGTGATCTTGCGTGAATTAACTGCCTTTAACTGTCTGAATCAACGCCTTTAATAACTGGCAATAATAACAAATTATGTGTTTTAGTTTGCATATAATAAATGATTTGAACACAAGATCGCATTATGTTTAGTTTTTGTTTCCTGATTGGTGTAGGGATTTAGACCTCCTCTTCCTCTGTCCACTCTGCCAACAAAAACAGTCTGGGCGCTTCAATTGACCGAAGTATACAGACGTAAGTGCAATGCGGCTTATTGTTTATTTAACTGTGGCTGGATGTTATGCGCGAAATGTGTCTAAACTTGCATAAATACTAATACATCCAAGATAAGAGTAGACTCGACCGATTCTGTTTCTGCAATTTAACGTTTGTTCATTACAGCGCGAGCTTTAGTCATAGTTTGTCTCGCTTTTTACAGTATTATAAATACAGGCACCTAGTAGAACAGTGTCGTGCGGTATAATCACGGGATAAACATACATTTATTTGATCTTTATTGCAGTCGGGGTTACACTCTGCATTCATTTAGCTAGCCAGCTAGGCCCAGGTTTCTTTGCCTTTTAAAAAGTTATTGCAAACATATGATGATCTCTGCAATAATCAATTTTAAAATAATCGACGAATTAAACAAGCGAAAAGCCCATTTGTACAATAAGATACCTATGAGTAGAGCGTGTTCGTGGGAAATCGATGTCGCTTTGTGCAGGGTAATAAAAGATGCTGTGGTAGTCATACGGGCCTCGTTTTGAGCAAAATAACGTTAAGGTTGAGCATGATATTCTCCTCTGGAATCAACGGTCTCGCGCGTTAAATTCGGTTATATGAGAAAAGACTGATTTGTGCACTAAACACAGAGTTTAAGTAATTATTAAATTGAGGAAAATAACCCGCGGCCTAGTGCAGCGCTGCCCCTCGCGCGACTGACAGTGTCACGCAGCGCCGCGCGCCGGTACTGATGAATGGCGTGCGGGAGCACGGGACATCATGGCACGCGCTGTTTTCGCTGCGCGCGGAAGCTGTTTCCTGCTAGTTTTTGCAAAATTTTAGCTGCGATTAATGGGCAGTATCTGCGGAGTATGATTCCGCATTTGCAGCTCGCGAGTGTGAAATCGGAACAGTGCGCTGTGGGAACTCCGAAGAGTTTTCTCATCGACAACCATGCTTTTTAAAGTGACCCTCGTTCCGATTTTTCTTTTGGGGTACAGATACTAAAGAGTTGGGTACTGGCAATTTCATTCACTGATTGAAGTATTTGGGTAGGTATCGCCTTAAATAATCCAACATCATAACTGCGAAGGGTAGTTTCTGGATGTGCTTGCTTATAGCAGTATTTGCATGCAGATATGATTCCTCGTCCACTCTGTGCCGTTTACATATTGTTTCTTTTTTTTTTTTTAGGGGCACCTGCTGTTCAGCCTCCTGAGAAATTACCCGCATAGGAGGGCTTTGGCTCTCTCTTTTTCCCAGAACCTGGTAACATGGCAAAGGATGTGAGTATTCACTCTATGTGGACCATCATTTATCTCTGATGGACTAGCAGTACATGACAATTGCACAATTAGTGCCATTAGATATTATATTGCGTTTTTAGGTAAACAATTCAATTGGGATTGTTTCTTGGCTTTCGTTCTGTTTTGTTCATTATAATTTGTTAGCCCTGTTTACTCTTAACAGTTTTTTGATCTGAAGTGTTGGGTCGCAAAGTCAGTATATGCTTAATATGGAACAGGTCAGTTCAACAGGTTACTCTATTCAGGACAGTCTTCAGGCTCATCCTTTGAGTGGGTGTAGTCAGTTTTTCTGTATGAGCCAATGTGGGCAGGCTGTACCTGTTTATACCTGCAGCTCAAAAGATGGTTAGCATATATGATCCAAAGAAATACTTGCTCTCTAAGTAGACTATAACAGTGTATATTATTTCATATGAAGATGCAATGTGAAATATAATTGTAAAGCTATTTAGTAACTTCAATATTAAAGCTGACAAAAGACAAATTTATCTTGTTCTGCCCTAAATATAATTAACAAAAATTACAAAACTAGTATTAAATGTATGTATATCTAATAGTATTGTGGTATTACTGAAGCTGCTTTACTCAGGAGAGGGTAACTGCACTTGTAATAATGGAGATTAAGTTGCCCAAGTGTTGGTTGGTGTTGGTCACATACTTTATAATTATGCAAATCCAGTGGCAAATGAGGGGAATCTTGATATTGAAAGGATGAAGGTTTGGCAAATAATATCACAGAATGTTTAGGGGTGTGGATGTAATAAGAGAATTTATACTTTACTAATCTGAAGGGGATTTTTTTAAAGAAAGGTTGAAATGTGTATTTGTATATTTTAAAACTCCCCATCCATTTACAGTGTTAGGTCTTTTAAAACGTAATTGTAAGGCTGTTTCTGTTCAATGTCTTAAGGTAATTTCAGTGTATAACTAAGAGAGTAAGATATTCACTGCGAAGTTATGGCTGATGTCAGTGTGTACTATTGTAGAAAAATAAGAAGATGAGCGGCGAGTTTAAGTTCTTTGTCATCTCTGCCATGGGTGCAGGCACTTCAGACAGCCAGGCTGAATGCACACTGTGTGGTGGGGAATCCTTATCTTGTATGCTAGCTGCTTGTTTCATCTGCAACCTTGCTCTTACTCCTTGGTTATTTACTCATCAGGGATATCAACCTCTGCTTTCCATTTCTCAATAGATATATTATCGCCTTTCTTACTTTTTCATTAATTCTGCACCTCCTTCTAATTAGACCATGAGAGACTTCAAGGATACGATAACACGACTTACAAGTTAACGTCTTTTCTCACCTAACAAACTTCTTAAGCTATGCATTTCATAATAAAAGTACTTATACATATGTGATGTATATCTAGGCTTCTGGCCCAGCTCTCCTAAATCTGTTTTCCCTCTCAGAGGGAGTTCCCTCTCTGTGGGTTAACTACTTCTATATTTTGACTTCATTTCTGCACACACCTTATCCCACCAGTCATATAATGATATGTTTGTAGTGCAAGCACTGTATACATCTGACAGCTTTAAGAAGATATGATTTTTCTTCCACATTACTCAGGAATCATAATTGTATATTTAAAGGGTGTGCAAGCAATCTGTTTATTCATAGGGTTTCAGTCTGTCCAGTGCTCTAGACTGACGGTTTCCACTAGTAACGCAGGTGTTCCTTACTGAAAATATTAGGAGTACCAGCATGAAATGTAGGCATACCAATTCAGTTAACATGTACCACAACACATTCATATTTTTCCATCTTCTAAGAAAGAAGATCTCCAAATGCTGTAGTAAAAGTTGCTCTGCCTGTAAATGATTTTGGTTTGTCAACATTTGTTGATGCACATTTACCCTCGCAGACTGAGTGAACTCTAAGCACAAAAATAGGCAGGGAAATTGTGTTATGTGCCAAGAGTTAAACAGAAATATCTATGGAAAATAAGGATAGTGTCTAGCAAAACAACTGCGTAGATTATATATAATTGTATACAGAAATTTATATATAATTTATATAAAGAGATTATATAGAAATTATATAATGAGATTAATTTGGAACATGCGTGAGTATTTTGATTAGATACGGCTATATTTATGATGTACGGTGACCAATCAGACAATGAGGCGGTGTAACTAGTATGATCAAATCAGGGATGGACCACGTGATGAATAGGGAACAATTAGGGTGCTTGTAGAGTCTGCATTTTCACTCCTCCACGCTAAAACTGTAAAACAGTTTTCTAAAGCATACAGCCATGAGAACATGGCTGAAGTCTGTTTTCGGGGGCGCCTGGGTGTAAAATTTAGTTGCACTGTCTTCAAAAATGGTCGCAGTCTGCTGTCGGGCTCCACAGATTGGGATTCCACAGTCTGGTTAATTTCCATGTACAACTTATCACACTTGGAAATATGTGGGTCCAACTCAAGTACTCCAAACAGCATAAGCAATGGAATACTGAATATCTAATATTGGAAGACAAATCATCCTTTGCCTCGTTTGTGACAAAAATACAAGTTTCACATTTGTGGCAGTTTAATAAAGTATACGCCCCAGTGCTTCCATGCAGCTGTTAAAGGCTCAGATGGTGGTGTCAGGTTGTAGGGTTAATTTTCTTGGTATTGTTTGTCTATGCTTCTTCACTTCAATAAATTTAAAAACTTTTAAATTGCTGTTTGGTGGTACTTTTGGCTCATTCCCCACCCTGTCCTCTTTTTTTTTTTTTTTTTAATAAATAAAAACTGCATAAGATCATACATTGGTTTGATGGATGGAGGACTACAGTAATGTTGCCCACAAATCTTTTTAGATATGTAGGTGACACACACACCATTCAGAAGTGCCAGATGAGAACTCAAATGTGCTGGATGTTGTTTAACAGTGAGTGTTCATGTCTGTCAACCTGACTGGACAGTTTGGGGTAGAGTGGCCCACATCCCTGAGTAGAATAAATGGCTTGGGAGGGGGTATGTAATGCTATGGAGTGTTTCCCCTAGATTTACAGCTTTTTTGGGGGGGGGGGAGAGCGAGTGCTGCCATCTTCACCACCCTGGGAGCATTTTAAAAAACGCAGATATTTTTGTCTGCTTTTCAGGTGGTTGATGTGACATATTTTCCGTCACGCGCTCTCTGTCCGCTGGTGGGAGTGCGCTCACCTGTATGTGCGCACATGTGTTTGTGCGCGTGTGTTGGGGCAGAACTCTGCCATGCGTGATACAGAGAAGAATTATAAATGCGCGACCATGTAGAGAGAAGAATGACAAGCTGTTGTGTAAATAAGATAAATAACATAAGGCTATTTAGTTTGTTTAATAAAAGGAGAATGTATAGATCTGTTCTATAGGAAAAGTAACCTTAAATGACTTCTGTTGTGATCTGGCGCTATATAGAAAATAAAATTAAATATAATTATCTTGGCCTTGGGGGGGGGGGATGCCCCCCTAATATAATGGTAGGGGAAACATTGCTATGTAATTATCTGAGGTAGAAACTTATGTCTGCTGGTCACAGGCTGAATGATTTGATGCCTTTTTTCACCTAGCAGGGAATGAAATTGACAGCTTGGGTGGGTGGGGTTGGTCACAAAGCAGTGGGTGGCTTCCCTTTCACACTGCTTTGTCTGTGTTTTAGCGGGTGTGCAGTTCCTGTGCCACACAGTAATACAGCAGGAGCATTTGCTCTCTGCTGCATGTGTGCAAATTGCTTCTGTCATGGGGAGACAGGTTTAGATACCTCAGGCAGTGAAGATACTGCTGTGCTTACTTTATCTGAGAAGATGATGTCACTGATCTGCACTCAAGTATCAGTGAACTTGGTGCTGTTTTAAAATGAAGTACGTTTTGCACTGCCTTGCTTTGTACCCATTCCCGCAAGAGAGACATGTATCAATGTATCATTCGGTACAGATGATTTATGAGAATTTGAATTATGGAAATGAAAAAATGAACCACGAAATGGCTCAAATTATTAGGTTTTGTAATCTTAGTTTTTCCTAGCCGTAATTTTATTATTTAGACAGCAGATGGCGCAGTAACTTCGCCTGCCCTGCTACCAGCAACCAGCTAATGCCACCTGCAGAAGAAACGCTATGGAATGGCAAGTGCAGATAGTGGTTAAATTGTTGTTTTATGTCTAAGGCTGACTGCACCCTTCACAAATGTTGATAAATGGTTAAAGTAAAGGCATATTTTTTTACTTTTTCATTTTTAATAAAAGGAATACTTTAGTTAGGGTGAGGAGCTCGGTCATTCGGGAGGGACTCAGAGTAGAGCCGCTGCTCCTCCGCATTGAGAGGAGCCAGATGA
>JAODJW010000035.1:6049027-6066379 GCA_026777045.1 Hyperopisus bebe | reverse complement strand
GATAGATAGATAGATAGATAGATAGATAGATAGATAGATAGATGATAGATGATAGATAGATAGATAGATAGATAGATGATAGATGATAGATAGATAGATAGATAGATAGATAGATAGATAGATAGATAGATAGATACCTTTATCAATCCCTCGGGAAAGTTCCTCCGGGAAATTCAGTTTCTAGTAGCAACATAGCACCGTACAACATACAAACAACATAGTCACACATAGTACAATTATGAAATCAAAGATAAAAGTGTAGGGAGAAGTAATAAATAGCAGTGCCCAACCAAAGAGGAAAAGATTGATGACTTAGTTTTATAAATCATTAAAAAATAATTTGTAAAAAAAATATGTCCTTCCTCTGTGAATCAGATTCACCATTCTACATAAACATTGTGTTTTAATTAAAGACTAATTCATTTATTTGCCATTTGCACAAGAGTGAATACAGGTACACTGGAATGCTGTCCATGAGACACGCAGACAGGTGAGAGCAAGCTAAGGAGGTCACAGCGCAGAGTTAGCAAGCTAAGGGGGTAACAGCGCAGGGTCAGCTGGGGGCCAAAGGCCCGCTGACATGTGACTATTATGTGTGGCTCAAACTGGCGATCATCTGATCACAGGCACTAGGATCTATTTCACTGAGCCACTCACTGCCCCCATTTAATTTGCAAGCCGCAGATACAAATCATTAACACTCTTTGTAATTAATAGTTAAGTATCATTCTATTCTTCATTTTCCCACTTGGTGACAGTCACGATAGTAAAGGATTCTTTGTAATCATGTACAGATATTTAACAAATGTCTCTCCCAGAATTAAAAATTACTGCTTAAGCTTTATTTATATGCCTTCAAAAGTTACTGTTTTTCAAGTTCTGTAAAAGTACCAGAATTCTTCCTTTTACCTAAATTGCAACAGGCAGTGTGTGATGTGTGCAAAGATCATCCGGCAAAAAAAAAAGTAAAGACAGAAATTATATGTGCATAGGACAATTCTACTGACTTTTGCAACTTCTTAAATCAATGGAAGTCAATGCAATGAGGACCATTTTCTTTTGTAATTACATCTTTAACTTCTATTAATTCTATTATGGAAAGATAAAAACATCCCTGCAGAAATTCTTCAATACACCCTCTCAGTAACGCAGCATATCACTGCTGGAGACTTATGTAAAGCTAATGGCTAGACTACAATGAAACTACAATGTCACAATGAAAACAAGTGGCATTGATTTTAACTAATACTGCAGGAATCCTTTACGTCACTGGAATACTGAGGAACGGAGCATATGAACAAAGCACAGTGTTGTCCTTCCAGGGACAGTACAGGCCATATGGTGCCAGCCAAGGGGAATGCAGTGCTGAGAGTCTGCCGCTTTAAATAGACACGACATTACTGCTTTAATGGATCAGGGGATGCCATGGAACCCCCCCCCCCTTCCTGTCAGACTGAAGCAGCTGAGCTGGAGTCAGACCTGCTTCGCAGCTACTCTCCAACCTGGCCTGAGGTTCCCCTGCACTTATATGGTGTCTATATCAGAATGAAACAGGTGAACAGCATTTAACACCAGATGGTTTACACCAGAAAAGAAACTAAAAATGTTATTAAGAAACTGTGTTTCGGTTTTGGGGATGTTTAAATTCAAATAGTACATATGAAACTTAAAAACGAAATAAAACTAAAAATAAGCAAAATTATGTCTTCAATGGATGTAAAGATTTTATGCTGGATTTTCCGAGCATCCAGGATTTGACACATGAAAACAGGGGCTTTAGGTTAATCTGACTGCAGCACAGCAATGATGCCGTCCACCATACTCAAGGGTATCTTGTTTAGTCTTCTGTAGACCTCTGAGGCTATTTAAAGCTGTTCCACATTCTGCCACACTGATGTAGTTCAGGCAGAGGCTGTAAGCTCCTAGCCTGAATCACTGGGTATTTCATTGCTCTGTACGTTTTCTCTCCCAGGTTTGCTTTTCCTTTCTCATACATTAGACTCCGTGGCTTTTTTCTTCACAGCTCGATACAGCTTGATGCGCAGCGATGGCAGGTCATACAAGAGCTCCACACAAAACCTTTTCTGAAAGCGGTCAACGAAGCTATTCTCCGGGTCAAGCCGAAACCTCATGGCCCAAAGAATTACGGTCTGGTCCTGACACAGGTGCTCGAAGGTTTCCATTAGCTCGTCCAGGTGGGGGTGGGCATAGACCACATCTGCAGCCAGGATATAGTCGAAACAGCAAGAGGCGCATGGAAAGCGCGTCTCCAGTTGCTGTCCCCAGATGAGCTCTGTCACATTTGGTGGGTGCCTACAGCGCCCCCTTGTGTTACACCTCACATTGTACTCCAAGTTTCCAAGAACATCAGGCAGGTCAGTAGACGTCACTTTAGCTCCTGCAATGTCAAACGCACATTTCCAGTTTCCATTCCACCAATGACGTTCCATCACCAAGTAAAATACTGTATCAACAGGTTAATTTGGGTAGAGTTTCCCCTTAGGGTAAAAGATCAGCGTCCCAGTTATTTATAACTGGATAATTCTTACCCAATAAACTGGTCACAATGGAGACCAATCCAGTGCCAGCACCAAGCTCAATGACATTCTTGTCCATCATATTGTATTCTTCACGGTGTGTGTCCAGGAAGTGGCATAGAACCAGGGCCTATAGTACATAATGAGCATTAACTATAACAAAAAAGAAACTAGAACACAACGATGGCCAGCAGAACCGGAGCACCGCATCTGAAGAGGAACCATATAACCCGCAATAGAGAAAACAATCACTTCCCGCAAGAGCAGAGCACAGCAGCTGTCAATAAGGGCAAAGACTGCAAGGACTCTCAAGAAAAGTTAAAGACAACAAATCGCAAAGGGGCTGAAGCAAATCCATTGCCAATGAAAGCTGAACTTGTTAAGTCCAAATGGCACAAAAGTATGTTGACAATGCCAGTGCTGATAGTGATGGAAATTTTATTGTTGTTCGTGACGTATTGGTGAAACTGAATATAAAAATGATGATGGAGATACTTTAAAGATGATAAAAATGACAGACAGTAATGAAAATAAGGTGTTGGTGGTGATGATGTGCAGCTCATAATGGTGATGATAGTAGTGGAAATTACAGTGAGAATAATGATGATGATGACAATGATGGTGACAATAGTGATGGACGTACTGAGGGCCACAGCACAGCTCCGTAAAAATCTGTGGACTCAGTGATGCGGATCTCCAGGCCAGCAAAGCGGTACCCCTCCCATGCCGCTGTGGTGATGAGAGAGGGACAGAAACGTCTCTGCATGATGGCGAATGCCAGCTCCTCGTCCTCAGTGCCTGGTGAAAGGGTAACACTCTCAGAGTGTAATACATTACAGAGTACAGAGTAATTTATTACACAGTACGGATAAGCAAAAGAAGCAAAGATCAATGGATGATGAAATTATCCATTGTTATTGAATCAACATGAAGGAAGCTTACCTAATCAGTCCTCCTGGAAGTAGTAATTTGTTACAATTTGTTCCTCCCCAATGTGTGGTAGAATATATATGATGGAATTCAGCCTTTATCTGGAGCATGCATGCATTTGGTATCTACAGTTAACTGGCATGAAGAGATTTGAGTGCCTGTTACTTGTATGAATGCCTTTTTACTCACCCCCTGTGGTTGTCTTTGATTTATACTTACATTCCCCTGCGGGATTCTGCATTGAGGCATCCATATCCATTGGTTTTACAGTAGTCCTGTCCAGCTCCACTGAACAGATACGGCTTGTTGACTAAACTGTTTCTTCACTATGAATCACACTGACCTCATTCTATCTGCAGTTCGAGACCATGCAGCCTGCGGGAGATTGACTGCAGCAGCTGTGCTGGCCTGATTGGAAGGACCTGGCCCTGTGCTTCCCTTATAAGTTGGTCAGCAGCACATTGAGGGGGATCTTCAACTAAAAACTATCCTTAGAGTGAAGAACATCAACACGCCAAACATGAAACCCCTGCAAAGATAAAAATAAACATACTCTGCACATGTGCGATAAATATGACCCAAAATCAAGAGGAAGTGTCCTGGCTGATATGGTCTAAAAGCAGAAGGAGAAAGGGGAGAAGTCATTGGCAGTGCATGGAAATTTTCATTATGCAAAAC
Source organism: Hyperopisus bebe (assembly GCA_026777045.1). Lineage (NCBI taxonomy): Eukaryota > Metazoa > Chordata > Actinopteri > Osteoglossiformes > Mormyridae > Hyperopisus > Hyperopisus bebe. The sequence continues at coordinate 6,062,234 of JAODJW010000035.1, read as the reverse complement.
TGACTTAATGTACTGCAGAGATCTCCCACCTTGGTTCTGGTGAGACCCAAACTAAGAAACCCATCTGTTGACTATCAATGAAACCAGTTGCTTATTTTAGAGAACCAATGTAATGTTTAAATAGCATACATTCAATTATATGGGTAATTTATTAGCTTATTGTTACCTAGATCATTCACTTTAGTCATTGTCTGCTACTTTGATGAATGACTCCTTGTTCTTCTCTTGGACTATATGAATGAAACTGTATATGAGTTTAGCAGAGTGAAACCAAGTATGATGGTAAAGGGGGATGCGCCTCACCCCTTACACATGCTGTCATCACTACTGTATATGCCATGATAAGTTTGACTCGCTCCTCATTACTGGTTTAGCTTAAATTATTCTGCTGAATTATGTCTGTTTCTGCAGTAACCAGGGCAGGGGAACACTGCTGTCCAGTGTAGCAAGAAAAAGCAAGGAAATAGTGTGTTTCTTTTAACTTGAATTATTTGATTCTTCTGGTTTACATGTTATTTTTTAACTTATTCAATAAAGACCACCTTGGTGCATCATGTATGTACATACATCTGTTCACTGACTGGACTGATGATCCATAAAATCTCAAACATAAGACCCGAAAGCCCATTCCATCAAAGTGAACTGAGTAAAGGGGGTGAATACAAGTGCAACATAACAGCAACTACGTCTTATAAAATTGTTTACTTTTGTGATAGAACATGGAAAAGGAACTTTACAACTGTACACAGCTGCTTCTATTGGGACAAACATTTTATAATTTATTATAGCTAAACGATAAAGTCCTGCCAAAGGAATAAGGAAAAAAAAAAAACATACAGACATACATAAATCATTTTCCGAATGGTATGGGGGGAAGGGTGTATGTAGAGCTCAGAAGCGATAGCTGCAGCGGTCGGTGAAACGTAGATTCCGTGTGTCGCTAACGGAAATGAGCAGATCCTGGGTGCGCCGTGCCCGTCGTGCTTCCATCACCAGCCTGCGGGAGCGCTCACGAGCAGCCTGCTGTTCCGCTCTCTTCTCCAACCGTTTCTTCTTTAGCCACCTGTGCAACACACACAAACACATATGGTGGCACAAAGATATAGAGTGACAGCAGCAAAGTGCATATGTGCACAGCAGACTGTGGCTAATGTAACACTGAAGGGGGAGAGTAAGTGAGATTCAGTATGTTTGACTTACTCTGATATACTGGCCAAGCGAATTTCATATAAGGAAGCTTTGGGAATTGGATTGTTGTGCTGTTCATGCACATCTGAAACACTTTAATATCTGCAATGCTTATGTAATACTTTCCACAACACCCTGAACAGAAAATTAACATTTCCTTAGTCCATTTTTCTGACCGGCCTTGCTGGTGGATCAAGTCCAAGGTACTACCATGACAATTCAGACAGCCTCTGTCACAACACTCTGAGTGTGTGATGCTTACAGTTTGAAGGCCCTCTCACAATCGTCGCGATTATGCACGGAATAAGTGCTCTCCTCCTCCAGCCTCCTCATGTCGTCCAGCTGCCGCTGCTTCTCCTGCTGCTCCTGTTTGCGCTGCAGCCAAAGCTGAAAAGTCTCATGGGGACTGGAGAGCTCCCTCTGGTGGACAGGGATGTATACACACCCAGCTCAGCAATGGCTCAAGAAAGCATGCAGACATACATACAGTGATTTACATGCACTTAGACACAGATGTGCATGTGTGCTCTCTCTCGCTCTCTCACACTCACACACACAACACAAAAACACACACAGCTGGTATTTATTATGCCTTAGACGTAGCTGGTCTTGTTTAAATCTGTATAATGCATTTGCTGGATTTGTGTAAGAGCTTTAATTGGTCTGCATTGCACACATATTGGAAGCAATGCTCAGGGGCTCCCCCTGCAGGCCAAACCTTGCAGGTCATTCTCTCTAACTCCTGGGCCCTCTGAAGCCGTCGTTCCTCCTGCAGCTGCTCCCTCTTTCTGGACAGCCAGGCCCGGAAGGCGCGCTCATTTTCCTGCTGCCTCTGCTCCTCCTCTGCCTGCTTCCGCTGCTGCTCCTGAGGAGGTGCACAGAGCACAGCAGTGGTCTGTGAAATGTTAGCGGCGGCGCCCGTGTGATGCTCCCTTCCTGTTAAAAGGGCAACGCTACTGATAGTAGGAAGGGTAGGTCCCACCTCTCTGTGCAGCCTCTCTCTTTTATGCTGGACTTTCACTTGTAGGTCCTTTTGCTGCGGTGAGAGGGTGAAGGTAGAGCAGGAGGCACTGCTGTTAGCCGACTGCACTCTACGCTTCACTGCTCTCGTCCGTTGAGTGTTGCCTGCTGAACTGGGTCGGTTCCTGGACCGAGATGGGGGTTTAGGGGCATGGTGAGGTCCAGAGCCTATCGTGGCGTAGGGTGCTGAGCCCCTGCTATGGCTGTGGAAATGCTGGCTGCGCCGGGGGGAGTTTGGTTCATTGCCAGGGGGGCTGGACAGCGGCGGCAGCAGCCCCTGACTCTCCACCTCCCTCAGACTGACCAAGTCAAACTTGCCGTCCTTCTCAACCAGAACACGGCCCTCCTTCACTCCGGTGGGCCCGGCCTCCATGCTGGAGATGTGCAGCTCCAACATCCTCTCAGAAACATCCTGCTCCTCTGCCTCCCTCTCGTACTCCAGAGGGGGCACCACCAGGTCCACCAGGGTGTCTTTGAACTGCAGCCGTCTCTGCCGGTCCTGATTGGGGGCGTTCTGCTTCTGCAGCTGCCGGTTAGCCTGCTCGATCTTCTCCAGAACATACTTCTTCTCATCGTCCAGCTTCTCCTCCTCCATGTCAGCTGAAAGAGGGAGCGAGTCGCCATGGGAGCAGTCACCGTGTGGGAAATCGCCTAGGGGCTCCATGGGGGAGGGCCACCTCTCCCCCTCCCCCTCTCCCTCCACCCTTTGGTCTCTCTCACTCTCTCCTCCCTCAGTTGTCGGTTCTTCCTCCTTTTGGCTCCATTCTCTCTTCTCTTCGTCCTCTAGCTCTTTGTCTATTTCAGCCTCAATGTCCTCATATCCTTGCTCCTGGGAGGACAAAAGTATCATTTACCATATGCATGATTTCACACATTAATCTTCATTAACAGAGACATGTAAAATGTTTGAGTTATTTTTTAACTTCTTAAATTAACACTTCAGAATATCAGATGATTCATTTTAAGCAAATCACATATGTCAGCCATCTGAATCTCACAATGCGAGTTTCACACTTAAAAAACCCTCACACTAAAAAAAATGTTACATGAACACTTGACAGTTCCACAACAGAAAATCAAAATTAATATTTTGAATTATCAAAACACACAATAAATTTCAAGTAAACAAAAGTTTTAGGTGGTCTATACGAAAGAAATGGAGAAGTTATCCTAACCGAATCGTGGAAATAACCATTTACAACATCTACCTGTAGTAATTTTGTCACAACTAAGTTTTGGTTTCGAAAACAGGTATAACATACTAACTTTTCATGTTCATTTTCATAATTTAGTAATTTGCCAGGGATCAATGAAGTATCTAATCTAGCATATTTATTTAGATCTTTTTCCAATGTGGCTTTAATGTATTCTGATTAGTGTCATAAGTATTGTTTCCAGAATGCAGGCCTTAACATGGTAGCGCCCTAAGGGCATTCTGGGAAAGCTTATAAACCGTTAGTAAGCATCAGCATTTCCAATCTGCTTACTTGGTCTTCACTCCTTGCTTCCTCCTCTATCAGCCAGTCCAGATCTTTCTCAAAGTCGTCCTCATAGTCCTCCTGCGATTCAGCACCTGTTACACCACGCTGTAGCTCTTGGCTCATCTTCTCCCCTAATTAATTTGTGCGCAGATATGAAAGAACAAATGTTTGTACAGAAAGACTTCACTGCACATAGGATACTGTTATACAGGAGCAATCCCGATAACACAAGCCACATCAAATCTGTTTTTTTCCCACCAGAACACTGTATTTTCAGCAAATTTCAGCAGACGCAGCAACATATTAATGAATATGAAGTACACAATTCATAATAAGTAACAAAATGGATCAGAACGGATCAACCCATCTTATTAATTAAATGACCAGGTATATTAGAAAGATTCTGAATAAAAACCTCGAATAAAAAAGGCATGAGTTATAAGTTTGGTTTTTCGGCTATTGTTGATAACGGTGCAAAAATGGTGCGCCGAGGATGCCGACCTCCGCCGCCAGGGGGCACTGGCGAACGGTCCCGGGAAACCACGTGATGTCGGACTCCCATAGCAGCCCCAGAAACGCAGGTGGCATTTACTGGTTTGCCTGTGGATTTTCCAGTGATCCGATATAAGGATCTTGTGAGCGTATATTTAATGGTCACCGACTGTTCTAGTATTCGAATATGATAATATTACAGCAGACAAATAACTGCAAACAATTTATTTTTCAATTTAAACTAATCTATAATCTTTTAGGTTACGTATTTGTAATGAAGTTAACTATTATTTCCTCTAAGATGTTACTTTGTTACTTTTGTCATTGGTGTCACTCGATCACTTAGACATGGGTATTACATACTTCATTTATTAACTTAGTTATTAACCGGAAATACAAATTATGTAAAAAAAAAAAAAAAAAAGGTCATTACGTTCTGAATATTAGCAACATTTTAAACACTTTAAACTATTTTCTAATCCTCTTTAAAAAACAATATAGGGCTACATAAAATCCTTAATAACGTAAATTACGTCTCGGACAAATTTATCCGCCCAACGTACATGCTAGTAGTTCATACTGTATTTATTTAATCCGTACAGCATAACCTTAGATGTGCCCACGCCCTGGACGTCCCACATTAGCTCACCCGAGTCTGCTTCTCTCTGTAGGCTGGATCTGGGGCTTGCTGCCGTATTTACCATCCGTCTGAGCGGCTCCGCGGCGGCGTCCCTCCGCGACCTCCCTCCGCTTGCCGGGCAGCTTTACGCGGCTTTAAGCGGCTTTACCGTGCGTCGTCATGGAGACAGGAAACAGCGCGGAGGGGGGCGCTGTTGTGCTGCTTCAGCACTGACTCCCAACATTTGGCAACACAACAGTTTCCAATAGTATTAAAACGGCAGCAAATATATATTTAACTAATATGGTCGTATTTATTTTCTGTATTTCTATCGCTATAATTGAATTTGCATTGCATACGTTAACGTATAGGCCTACTTGTACATTTACTTAGTACAAGTCAGTCAGTCTAATTATTGTGGTATTTAAGCAACATGTTATGTGTTAAGCCAAGGTTTCCCAAACATTTGCATTTGACAGCCTACCTTCTAAATTAAAAATGTAGTTTTGGCCACAATAAATGCAACCGCACAAACACTTAAAGTTTCCTTACATATAGACTAATTCGATTGGGCAAACATCAAATCTGAATACAATATCAACTTTCTTTGCATATTCGCAATACTGTGGCGAAAGTACTGTTTTGTTTCTTCATAAATATGCTCACTTATCTAATGAGAGGTCTGGTGTTGCAATCCAAACGGCAGATACTCAGTGCTGTGCAGTAACGTACAATTGGACGTGAATAATTAAACGGGAATGTTTTTCTACAAAGAGCAAGTTGAGGGAGGCGTAAAAAGAATTTCTCCATGAGGGACAATAAATGATTCATTATTATTATTGTTGGAACATACTGAAAAAGCAAACTCGCGACCGACGTGTAAATCAAAAACAATACCTACTGAAAATGATTTGGAACATATAAATTCACATACTATATAAATATTAGTGCTGCATGATATTTCTTAATAACTTAATAACTTAATAACTCATTATGTTCGTAATAGACTATTAAAAGTCTTGGCTTGGTTATGCCGCGTATCTTGCGTATTTGTCTCGGCAATAACTCACTCACGTGTTAGCTGTCTGTCACCGTGGAATGTCGCGTTTCTCGCAGTAACTTTTAAACTTTTCAGTGCATTTGCATTTTTAACAATGGGTACAAAACGTGCTCACTAGGGGGACACGGCCGGCGAGCTCGTTTATAACATTCCATTAATTCAACTTTTAAGAGTAATACAGCATCAACCCAAGCGGGACTTTAACATGCTGGTGTAAGGCGGTAAGTTTTACACAACCTAGAAAAAACACTGGTTAATATCTTTGGTGAGTGCTAAATGTTGCACCAAAAAATTTAACTTACCCGTTCACCCATCCATAAACCCATCCATGCATGAATCAATTTAATCTAAATATTTCTGATTAATAATATCGTGCATCTCATTTTAAAATAAATTATCAAAATATACATGATCAGTGTCAGGTTGAAATATTATTGTATGGATCGTGTCAATAAATAGTATTTGTAAATAAATAAATGTTTGAACACGTAGACCTTGAGATAATAAAATAGTTATTAAACATTCTGGTGGGTGCGCGATTTACTTTTCAAACTCATCTTGTTGTTGTCAGTACTATTATTGCCCAATAAGAGTTCTAATTAATCTTCTTGATAGATATTGTGTTGTTTAGGTTTTGACAACAGCATACATGCAACTTTTATTTCACCCAATAGATCAATTTCTCCAATTTAACCTAATGAATTATTAAATAGTTGAATGCTTTGATAATATGAGTATTTTACTAAAAATAAATGAAAGAGAAATGTATTGTCAATAAAATGAGATAAACTTTACTGCTCCCAGAGGGGAATTCCTGGTATTATTAAAATTAATTATTTTAAGTATTAAAGCGATCCATAGCACAAAACCTTGTTTAACACATGCAGGGTTTAAAATGGGTTTTAAATAGGTTTTAAAAGTTCATATAATTTCAAGCTCAACTGAAGTAACACTGTATCCAACTACACAGACCACGTCCTCAGCAGAAAAAGAAATGTTAATAGGTTAATTATGCTATGAACTGGAACAAAAGGAAGCGTATGCAATAGTTCAACAAGACACAACTTTCATTCACTAACATTAAAATCGTCGACACGGTTTTCTTGAGTCCGCCTCTCGATCCAAATGGCATTCTGGGACTTGTCGTTCAGTTGCGTTTATAGGGTAGCGTCTAGCCACGGGGGAAGGGCATCAAGAACTCAATTTCCCATGTCGACAGGTTTTATAAAATGTAGACACTCGTACAACTAGCTACGAGACGACAGTTGATTCTGGCTAGAGTAGTTATACATATGGTTTTGTGTTCGCATTGACCTAATCAGGCTATATTTACAATGGCTTCTTTAGTTCTGTGCAGTGTGAGTAGATCGGGTCGGACGGCAGCGAGACTATTTATGCCGTACTGCAGATCTGATGTACCGAACGCTATGACTTCTTACTTTAGTTTGAAGAAAGCGCATTTGACAGGCACGTTAGTCTCGCGTACTCGCTGCTTCTCTTATACTACATGCAGGAAATTCATGTCTCATCTGGCAAAAGCAAACACACAAAGTGGACGCTCCAGGAAACGCATGTTTATCGCGGCAGGCGCCGCGATCCTGGCTGGCTACGTGACCGGCGTCATGCACTTTCTGAAAGCAGAAATGGCATCAGTGTCAGTCGGGGACGATGAAGAGGAGGACGATATTCTGCAGAAATGCAAGGGTTTCATGTCTATGCCTATCACTGACGTTAAAGTCCTGCAGCAGAAGAAAAGGGAGACTAGCACCAGGATGGAGATGCTCATCATGGAGACGCAGGCTGCTTTTTGCAGGGCGCTGGAGGAGGTGGACGGTGGAAAGTTCAAAGTGGACCGATGGGAACGAGAAGAAGGCGAGTACGAGCGCGAGCGCGCCCACGTGGGGGGAGGGCCGGGTACTACAGTACGTGCGGCTCCGCGGGTATATTTCTAGTGAACTGACTCCTGCAGTGTCACTGGCTTAAACGCTGCTTATTGCAGCATAAGCTTATTGCACTTCCGAGTACTTAATAAAATGTAAATGTTTTCTAATAAAATAACAAATAAAAGTATTTAATGGGCGAAACAGTTGGGGGTGACCTAATGGAAGATTATTTTAAAGGCAGCATATTTACGCTATTCGGTTTTTGTTATAAATTAACGTTCATTTGTATTCTATGTGTTGATTTTTTTTTAGAATTTAGTGATTGTCATTATTGACACACCACAGCACACAGTGCACAACAATGAAATGTGTTCTCTGCATTTAACCCATATGTGACAATGTGACATAGCAGGGGGCAGCTAATTCAGCAGGATTCGAGGGTTCGAACCAGCAATCTTATGGACTGAGTATGAAACTACAGTGAGGTACATAAATGCTGTCGACCTCCTGCAGGCGGCGGCGGTGTCAGCTGTGTCCTGCAGGACAGCGAGGTGTTTGAGAAGGCGGGGGTGAATGTGTCCGTGGTGTTCGGCCACCTGACAGAAGAGGCGGCCAAGCAGATGCGCAGTCGGGGGAAGACGCTCAAGGGGGTGGACGGTGAGCTGACCCGCCCTGGCTGTTACTGACTGCCCTTGATGGGATGGATAGTAGCGTTTAACAGGTCCATGGTTCAGAGGCGGTGTTTCTGTGCCGTATATGTGGCCTCAGGCACAGGATGCATGTGTTTGTCTCCCACACAAAGGGAAGCTGCCGTTCCGGGCCATGGGGGTCAGCTCAGTTATCCACCCCAAGAATCCGCACATTCCCACTGTGCACTTCAACTACAGATACTTTGAGATTGAGGAAGCGGATGGTAAGTAATCCCCCCCCCCCTTACTGAACATGGTCACTTCTCATTAAATTTTGTAACACACGCACATTAGATTTCTGTTTTCTGTGGAATACACAGCTCTTCCTGCCCCAACAGGCCTGGTCAGTGCTGTGTGTATTTCTGCACACGGTATGCGGTCAATCAAAATGTAAGCTTCGCCTTTTAGGATCCAAACAGTGGTGGTTTGGAGGGGGGACGGACCTGACGCCCGTCTATATCGACCAGGCCGACATCGTGCACTTTCACAGCACCCTGAAGGAAGCCTGTGACAAACATCACCCCAAGTTCTACGCCAAATTCAAAAAGTGGTAATGATCAGTCGCACCCTACGGCTTTCCTCCATCTTTAATTGCCGAGAGCATTTGCGTGTCATTATTGATGTGTGTGATGAAGAGAATAACTGTTCTGGGTGTGTATGTAAGGCAGTGATAAAACCCCAGCAGACCTGATATTGAGAATACTGGGGGAAAAGGCAGTTTGAGATTAAGGCCTTTATCAGTGTTACGCCCAGTAAGGTCATCTGTGTGATTGTGGCGGGGGGGAGAGAAGAGACAGGGAGGTGTGTCTGTGTCAGTTTTCTCTTCTAGTAGACATAGTGGACAGGGCCGTGCAGAGACTTATTGAGGACCAGGTGCACAACCAATAAAATTTGCTGACTGGGGGCACTTGGGGGGGGGGGCTCAGTAAAATCCAAAAAAGTGCTAAGGACCAGTGTCTTGCAGACAGTTTTTGAAAGACAGGAGCTCAGGCACCCTGGGGTGGAACGCATTATGTAAGAAGAGACAAAGTCTATAGTCCATGAGTAGAGTGCCATACTGGCTAATGTGGAAACGTATTATTTGGTCAAGTATGGTACATGTGCTTAGTTGGACTTGCAGCGGTATAACCCTTTAGGTCATTTGAAGGTTGGGCTGAAGGTTTTGGGTTGACAGGCAGTTGGGAGATATTGTGAAGGTTGGCGCTGTTTTGATGGGGATTGTTGTTTAGGGCTGTGTCATTGCCTCTGCACCCTCCATGTGTCTGCAGGTGCGACGAGTACTTTTTCATTCGTCACCGCGGTGAGTCACGCGGAATTGGCGGAATCTTCTTTGACGACCTGGACTCGCCCAGTCAGAAAGAGGTGTTTGCGTTTGTGAAGAGCTGCGCTAAAACTGTGGTGCCCTGCTATCTGCCCATTGTCCGCAAACACCTGAACGACACCTTCACCAGCCAGGAGAAGGACTGGCAGCAAGTGCGACGGGGAAGGTGAGATGGGTGCAAAGAGAGTGTGACAGGCAGTGTGTGTCACAGACGACATGCATGTGATGGGAACAATTCAGCGTGTACAGCAGGTGGGAATGTACACTGGTACATCTGAACTTTACCATGATGATCAGATGTAATCAGTAACCTTCAACATCTTTAGTTTACATTCTTGAGTCACTTCTGGTTCATATGTACTAAATGACATTTGTTATTCGTGTTCCAGGTATGTGGAGTTTAACCTTGTCTACGACAGGGGCGTGAAGTTCGGCTTGGCCACTCCTGGTTCCAGGATTGAGAGCATCCTGATGTCCCTCCCCCTCACAGCCAGGTGGGTGCATGACAGACCCCAGTAAGAGGGCACAGTAGGAGTGGAAGTGATGGACCTGTAGATGTGTGAACGTGTAGGTAAGTGGCTGTTTGGATGATAATTGCTGGTGTGTGTCTCTCTCCATCTGCCCAGGTGGGAGTACATGCACGAACCGCCCAAAGGCTCCCGTGAGGCACAGATCCTGGAGGTGCTGCGGAACCCCAAGCAGTGGGTCTCCTGAGGCCTCCCTGTCCCAAAAACACAGCAGATACTCCTGCCATACTCACTCTCAGTAATTGTTACACTCTGCCTGAGTCCCACGGAGCTATTGTCATTTTCACTAAATGCTGTCGAAGGTCTCTCCCTATTCTACTCAATAGCATGAGAGTGCTTGGGTTTTTTTATTGTCTTTTTATACTAAAGAGTATATTTTCATTTCTTAATTATCTTCTGGAATTGCTAGTGCACTATAGAAGGGGGGAATAATTCAAAAGAAGGACTGAAATAGGTTACGTTTGTATCCTTGTTTATTCAGGTAGTCTGAGAGGCTCATGTGTTAGGTTTCTGTATGGATATAATACTCTTGTGCACTTTTTCTAATAAAGAAACTACATATGTACTGTGTCATTTTCCTTTAGACCTTCAAATTATTTGTGTATTCAACAAAGGCAGTGGTCATGTATTACAACAGGTCAATCGCGATTGACAGGTCCATTTTTAAGCATTTCTAAGTGATCGCGACACATTCCTCTGCCCTCCCAGGTCTGCAAAATGTATTAAGGGACCACCCCTCCCCCCAAGGTAAAATATACTGTCAACTCGGTAGCTTACCAGATTTTCTTTGTGAAAGTATATCTTCTTGTAAAAAAGGTTGGAGTCTACTGTTTTAAGGTGATGTTCGGTCCTGGAAAACACTCTAATTATTGCTGAGACCAAAGGAATATTTGTGGTTGAAATAAAACCAAAGACACCTATATGACCCTCAACGACCCCCCGTTCATTCACTTTTTTTTTCTATTCAATAACAACCTATTTCGACAGAAGGGTGACAAGGAACATTGCTGCTAAAATGATTTGCCGTGTTTCTAATGGTAGTTCCGCAGTGTTTCCGCTAGGTGGGGCTATTCCATTCCATTTCCATTCTTCCAATCACTTCCTCATTTAAAACCCAATGATTTAACCTACATACAGTGCATTCAAAAAATAATCAGACCCATTCACCTTCAAAAATTCAAAAGTTGGAGGCTTATACTAAATTGTTTAGGTTCATTTTTTCAAACATATACTCAATACCTCATAATGATAAAGTTAAAATGATTCTTTTTTTTTTTTTTTTTTTTTTGCAAATTTGTTAAAAGTAAGTTGCTGAAAAGTCACATTGATATAAATATTCAGACCATCCATCCACCCATCCATCGGTTTTCTGTACCTGCTTATCCTTCTCAGGGTCGCGAGCTGTCTGGAACCTATCCCAGAGGCTACAGGCCCAAAGCAGGGAACAACCCATTACAGGGCAGAATTCAGACCATTCACCCAGTACTTAGTTGGAACACCTTTGGCAGTAATTACAGCCTGAAGTCTTGTTGGGTATGATGTGACAAGTTTTGCACACCTGAATTTGGGGGCTTTCTGCCATTCTCTGCAGATTCTCTCAAGCTCCTTTGAATGCGCTCTGTGATTGGCCAGATAGTTTCAGGTCTCTCTGGAGATATTTGATTGGGTTCAAGTTCTGGACTCCAGCTGGGCCACTCAAGGACATTGGCAGTTGTCATTAAGATATTACTGCATTGTCTTTGGTTTGTGCTTAGGGGCATTAACCTGTTGGGAGGCAAACCTTCCTGAGTGCCATATAACAAGTTTTCATTAAGGATATCTCTGTGCTTTCCTCCATTCAGCTTTCTCTGTACCTTAATTTGCCTCCCAGTCTCTGCCACTGAAAAACACCCCCACAGCACAACGCTGTCTCTATCATGCTTCACCGTTGGGATGACAGCTGTCCTTCTGGAAGTTACTCCCATCCTCAAACAGTATCTCTGGAGCTCAGCCTGAGTGACCATCGGGTCCTTGGGGGGTGTTTCATGAAGCAGGATTTCTGTTAGCTGGGTTAACTTAAGCTAGAGGTCATGATTGTCAGATATGAGTGTTCCTTACCTAAACTCCTATTGTACAATCATGACTTCTAGCTTAAGGTAACCCGGCTAACTAAGAAATCCTGCTTCATGAAACTCCCCCTGGTCACAGCCCTTACCAAGGCCCTTCTCCCCAGACTGCTCAGTTTGATCAGCCAGTCAGTCCAAGGAAGGGTCCTCGTTGTTCCAAACTTCATCCAGTTAAGAATAATGGAGGCCACTGGGCTCCAGGGAACCTTCAGTGCTTCCACACAATTCTATCTCTGAGCTCTGCAGGCAGTTTCTTTGACCCCATGGCTTGATTTTTGCCCTTTTATGCATTGTCAGCTAAGGGACCATTATACAGACAGTTCTGTGCCTTTTCACATCATGTCCAATCAATTAAATTAACCATTGGTGGAATCCAAAAAAGGTGTAGAAACATCTCAAAGATAACTACAGTAATAGATTTAGACAACTAAAAAGAAAGAGAACTAATAGAATTTAAAGTATTGTAGAGAAGGATAAGAATACTTACGGCAATGTGGTTTCAATTTACTTTTAATATAGTTGCAAACATTTCTGAAAGTTAGTTCTGTTTTCACTTTGGCCTTCTGTGATATTGAGTGTAGATTGATGAGCAGAAAAAAAATGAATTTGAACAATTTTAGCATAATGGTGCATCGGCAAAATGTAAAAACCGCGAATGGGTTTGCACACTTTCTGGATGCTCTGTATATAATAGGATTGCAAAGGTATGAAAAATTCATAGTATGATAAATGTACACTCACCTAGAGGATTATTAGGAACACCATACTAATACGGTGTTTGACCCCCTTTCGCCTTCAGAACTGCCTTAATTCTACGTGGCA
>JAODJW010000035.1:6032454-6048325 GCA_026777045.1 Hyperopisus bebe | reverse complement strand
CCCCAGATAGGCAGGGGGCTTCCAGGAATTTCAAAGCTTAAATTTTGGAGATAGTGTTTAAAAAATAAGGCTGTCAAACACATTAATGACATGAATATTAAAGTCAAAATGTGTTATTATATCTTTGATTGCATTAACGCATGCAATATTTTGATGCCCAAATAGGAGAATAATGCAAACAAATATTTGTAGTCAAGACCTACAGTATTCCTTTCTGGTTGAAACTATGTGAGAGCCTCAGTCATGATGTTGCACAAAGTCCCAGAATTCACAGCATCTCACATGGATGCTCATAGTGGGAAAAGGTGAGGAAACATTATTTGGTTCAATTTTTAAAAATTGCCTAATCACACATGAAATATTTGTTTTATTTGATTGACCTTAAAATTGAGATCATTCCAGTTACAAAAAATACTGAAACTACATACTAATCTCACTCTAATCTGTCTCCTAAAAATAGCACAGTGTGTAAAGTGTTCAGAGGGACTTGTCACAGAATTTCTCCTTTGTCTTGCAAGGTGAAGTCCAGGAATAACACTGGTCACATTTGCAGGCTTACATTACACCTGTTTATTATCTAGTAAAAAACAAGCAATCCAAACCCAAAGTTTCTGTTTCATTAGTGATTCTCTTGACAAGGTACTTTCCAATAAGCCATAGTGGAGCCATGTAGCTGTAATAATAGTTAGAAAACACAATGAATTAAATTGTTTTTGCTATACACAGTGTAGAAAGGACGCTATATCTCACTGGGAAATACTTTTTAAAAATAAAAAATTTTGAGCCCAGGAAGGCATGTGTAAATCACATGTCAAATTTCATCGAAATCAAAAACAGGGACACAAAACCTCTAGAAATTTGTTGAATTGAAATGGAGTGACCCTACTTTTTTATAATAAACAAAACTCAACTAAGGATCAGCAGTATCAAATTACAGGAAAACCGATACCCATAAGCCCTGAAATACACCAGGCAGGCGTAGTGTCAATGGCTTTCCTATATCACCTTGCCAGAAGCATATTCAGTGTGCTTCAGTATGAATGACAGCTTGGGCTACAGCGCTTACAACTAATCCCAAATCCGAACCTGGATGACGTAGCTTTCACCAATAAACAAATGAAAGACGGTAATTTTAAACGTGGGGCTTAAAGCAGAGTGCATCACAGAGGGGATGCCGTTTAATCACAGGGAACACACCCACACAGGCCCATGTCAAAGACGTTTTTCTTTGAACAGTGGAAGGAAACCCAGACAAAGGAATGGGAAACAGGCCTAGACCATGCTGTCCTTTGCCTGCAATTCTATCATATTAAAATGTAAAGATACTTTGTTATCACACACAGACTCAGCCCTGATAAGCCATCTGTCTTCAGTAGTTAAGTGTTTCCACCGGAAAACTCCCCCAGAAACACGGCATAAACAGGGCGCAAGCTTCCTGAATAGGATGACAGTTTGATAGTTTGATGCCTGGCCTGCACTCTCCACAGCAGTGTGCAGGGAGACCTCCAGTGGGCATTGCTGGTGTTCTGCTGCAGATGGAGGCACCGGCTATGGTAATCATGAGAGACACATCTCAACAAATGCTTTTATTAGAAATAGATTAGAGCACTGCACATTTTCACACAAGTGACACCCCATATTTCCTGTTTGATCACACATTTTAAGTGAAAGGCACTTGTCCACATGCACACATGCACTCCCATGGTGGAACGCAAGGAGAAGTGGGACGCTTCTCAGGTCCTTGTTTAAAAAAAATGTTACCAGCCATCCATGAGCACTTACCAGTGACAGGGCTAACCCCTTTCTCAATTTACTCTTATTTTCAACCACTATCATCTTTTCAAAAGGTAGGGAAAAATGTGACCGGTCGTTCCTGGTATCGAGCAATGTACTAAGGCCAGGCCCTCCATTACGCACATCTGCTATTTACAACACCTTACAATAATCCTCATTACTTTGACGTGACTGCATTATGCTAAAGACTGAAATTACATGCCATTCTTTATACACCCATATCAGTGCCTTTACCAGAAATTTGCATCTTTCCTGCAGGAAGGACAAACAATGTGATTCATACAGACGTGGTAATGTTTCAGGAAACCATTCAGAAGTCGTAGAATAATATACAGATGTTATATATGTGATATATACACAACTTCCATTTAACACTCTTAAGATTGGCATAAACATCATCAGAACAGGTTATATATGATTAATATATAAAGATTTCATAAAATGAAATAGTTATGTATGTTAATGTAATTTATATATAATTCAAATTATTTAAAGGACATCCTTTATCCACAACACAAGCCACAAAAAAACAAGTAAATCCATTCAAACCCTTTCATTCCTATATCACAGCTTTAAAACTGCTTGCTATTCAATTTATATTGATGCTGTTAATACAACATTTTAAACAGTTAAATTTCTTTAAGGCAAATAAGAATCCTATTTCATCTTTCATTCGTTAGCTGCAATTAAAATAAAGTTTAAAATGTTTAAATGTGACAGTTTTAATCATCCTGCATTTAATAACAACACACAGAAGGCAGACCTTGCAGTTCAAAAGCAATTACAGCTTTCAGTGTGGTGGTTATGGCTATTAGCCAACGGCTAATGTGTCAGACATATGCTGCCAAGTTATTAGAAACTGAAAACAAACCAATCTGAAAAGGTATCCTTCTGCTCCTTAAAAATGTCTAATGTATAAAAATTTAACACGATTGAACAAAAATCTGTGATACAGGATGTAGCACCCAAAGTGTATTAGTACTTCCAATAAGGTTTCAGTGCTCCTCTTCACAGAGTGACTATACAATTACAGTTCAGGTATTAGAATGAAAAAAAAACTAGACAGTAAACACATAGTAAAACAGTAAGTAAACAATCAATAAACTATATACTCAGGGATTAGACAATAGTGAGTAAACAGTACATCAATGTTAAGCGCAGAAATTGTTTGTGCACTGTGAATGGACAATGAGTATACAGCAATTACTTAGTAAACAGTTAAGCGGTAACTGAGAACGTACATATGGCCCCTTTAAAACTGCACTCCTCCTGGCGCCAGCAGACCAAATTCCAATTGACCATAAAGTTTAAAACCATACTCCATCATAAGCAGTTTGTACAGGCAACTTCATACAGAACTGACTCGATACTTTGGGATTCACTGACGATAAAACTTCAGACGCCATCCAGCAAAAGCATAATTTGCACTTAATGGGTAGTTACCCAGGCAAAATTGTCTTTTTAATGCTGTGCTGTTGCTGTTATACCTTTCTTAAGCAGTTGACAGTACGTTGCTAGAAGACATTTCTTAAGTAAGTGGACATTAGTTTGCTGGTAAACCTTTCCCTTAGACATTCCCTTGCTTCTTTATCCTATCTTGCTTCTTCAGATGTACTTTTATTTCCCTGCATGTATATTAACATGTTGTGACTCATAATGTAATAATCATCCTCCTTATCAGGTGAGGATTATATTATACTATCAGACATTTATTAGGGTATGAATTTTAATATTTGTTATGAAATATATTGGTATTACATTAGGAGCTGCTACAGCAGCAATAAATTTGTGATTTGTTACATATTTGCATATAGCTGTTGCATAAAGCCCCAAGACTTTCCTGACATTATGGCAGAGCCTGCACTCATTTCTTCACTTGCAATATATCAATAAAAGCATTTAATACACAAATGAAAACATTTAAAAGAAAATGGAATAAAAATGAACCCATGTAAAATACTCTTTCAAATAGGAATAGTAAAGCAGTGTTGTGGGTTAAGGGTTAAAGTGGCCCAAAAGCTGTACACTTTTTGTGCAAATAGAAGCTTTGGACATGAAACTGCTGAGTATTTCATAATTGGTCTTTCCATGCAGAAAGGGCTAGCTATACTATGTGAAGGGAGGCGGTCAGGTAGCCTGGTTTGCAATAACAGTGATGAAAACATCAAATATGACCAAAGGATGGCTCATTGATAGCAACCAAACCGGTATTAATGCAGTCTGATTTTACAGTACAAGCTGTATTAAACTTTTCCTTGCTGTATCTCACACACACACATACACACATTCAGCCAAACCACATGACCCTAAGTGCGATGCGGTGGCAGCCCTGTTTTAATGAGAGCAGTTCACAGATTAGAGTATTAGAGTGATTATTGTGGTTATTGCAGTCTCCATCTACACTGTCACTCCTTGCACTTCGATAAAACTGTACCTGGTACCCACATCTTCCTGCCGATACCTGTGAATGGGACAGGTGTCACTTCACATGGATTTCTGAGCTCCTGGTGACAATGTCTTCATACTGGGGAGGAGGCTCCACATGGACACGTACATCTGATTGCCCCACGGCCTCCTCATAGGATGGGGGTGGGTCCCCAACACTCGACTGCCCAGGCTGTGGTGCCAAGTTTGGCCTAAGCTCCGGCTGGTAACCCCAATTCTGTGGGTCTAAGTTCACATGGGACAAGTTAGGGTCTCTTTGGGAGTTCCCATGGGCTGAGCCTCTCTGGAGGTGCTTGCGTAACTGGCACTTCCACACTGCAACCATCACCACAATAACGAGCAGCAGTCCCCCCACCAAGGGCAGGATCAGGTAGATGGAATGAATCATGGACACTTGCAGGCCCCCTGGGCCGTTGCTCTCACGGACGTACTCTTCCCAGAATCTCCTCTGCAAACAGAAACCAGAACACCTTCTAAGCAGGGGTCTGAGGGAGGAAACCAGATCCACAATGTCATCAACATGCTCTCATCAGTAAGACAGAGGGGAAAAATATAAGTGTACCTCTCACTCATAATGTTACAATAGCAATAATCGCCTGGTCAAACTAAACTATTCACACGTGAATCTCAGACTGAAGCAAAACATTTATACTTCAATATGCTTCTATAAAACTTGTTTGAACACTCCCTATAAGCGTTATAGAGAATTCAAGAGTAAATAGCAGCTCTCTACATCGCCTTACAGCTTGCGAATAGATTCTCTACATAACCTGGACATAAGAGCCTGGTCACACACACACACAGATTACAAAACACACAGACAAGCATGCAGTTGCTACTGAATATAGACCCGTACTTACATTGAGATACCAAACACATAAAAAAAGAAGAGCAAAAAAAAGGATGAAGCTTATTGCCCAGTATGTTTTGAAATCCATGATTAACCAGAAAGTGTGAAAAATCTTGGCAAGGACACCAGTGCACAAACAGACAAAGCTTGTTGATTTTATCCAAGATTCCCCACTGCAAGGCCTGCCTATGAACAGCACCTCCTGCTGACATAACAGAGCTGACAGCATTGCATTCTGCATCTGCATGCAAGCACATTCCATCAGCCAAGGCTCATACAGCAGTGCTGTTACAGAGGAGGGGAATGTACCCGTGACAGGGGCACAAACACCCCTCCAGAGGCTCAAACTCATCACACCCTCCTAAGTGTAGTGTGTGTGTGGCCCAGAAATACCTTATCTTGTGGGGACCAAATGTCCTAAAAATGCAAAAACTCTTGTATTTTGTTTGGTTACTTATAATTATGGATAGGGCTGGCTATGGGTTAAGGTTCTCATAGTTAGCATTAGCATTTTTCCCATAGAAATGAATGAGTGGTCCCCAAAAAGATATGATTACACGACTTTGTATGTGTATGTTTGTGTGTGTGTAATACTGCGTACTTATTCATGTGGTCTACATGCAGCTCTATGTGAACGTAAATATGGAGCAGGACACAGGGGTGGGTTGGCAGATTTCATTTTTTCTGAAGTTTTTTCTGCCTGTGTCCTAAAAATACAAAATTATTAACATACTATTTTAACCAACTAGGTGAAAAAGCAGGGCTGACCAATGAAATAGAAGAAAATCAGAAATTTGTATTATTAAGTAGGTTAAAAATCAGATTTTCATATTTTTTAAAGCCCTGGTTGGTTCATGAATTTCTTAAAGCCCCGCTGCCTCTGTGGTACCCTCCTTCCATAGACCAGCAAACAGGGCAGTGTATGTGTTGGTATCTACCTGTAAGGCCACATCTTGCGTCTGCGTGTGGGTGCATGCACACATGCAGGTTAGGGCACAAAGGCTGCGGATGTGTCATACAGTAAGGTGGAGCATGTGTGCACAGGCATGTGAGGAACACTCACGGTTTTGTCATCGTTCTCAAAGGCCTCCCGCGCCTCCTCATAGGAGCAGATCTCCTCTCGGCATTCCCTCTGGATGTTGCCCTGCTTAATCTCCTCCAGCAGACTGTTAGCCCTGGGAAGCCTCCGGAGCAAGCCATTGGCTGTCTCTGCTGACAGGAACACTGCAAACCAAATCACAGACAGCTTCCACAGTGAGGACCAATCGAAAAGAATGTTTTTAAAGTCAGATTCAATTACTACAACCAATATAAATTCTCGTTTTGATTTAAAAATCTGTTTCATTTCCTGTCCAAAACAGCAGTCTGGTTATTCTATATTAACAGTGACAAGTACCAAATTTTCAGAACAAATTTAAGTGAATGGTTAAACCTAACTCTACTTTTCTATCTTTCCACCCGACTGAATTACAGTATACCTCAGTAAATAAGACACTGCCTTGTACAGATCGCTGACAGGATTTTTACAAGCATGCTTGTTATTCCATGAGCTCTTTAGTTGCCAGAGTTGGAACCATGAATTATGTCAGATTTACATATACAACTACAGGGTCATGTTTTGGTTAAAAAAAGAAAACACAGAAATACATAATCCAATTGACGTTCTAGATTGTATTAAATGATAAACCCTAGCAATTAAATTTTGATCGTCTTAACGATAGGTTTTAGGAATCATAAGAATTATCAATAATGTTTTTTCTGTCATTCCTGAAACCAACTAAATGTTAGGTTTAAACACTATTTGCAGTTAAAAATATTTTCACTTCTGCTTCCCAGAAGCTCTCAGTTCCTTGTGGAGTGAGTAACAATGACCGATTACCCCACCCAAAATTTTCTGTCCTCCAGAGAATTATGTCTGAGTGCACGTAAGTGTGTGTAAAATGAATCCCTTTGTAAACAGATCACTTAAGCTCCACTTATGTGCGTTTGCGCATTTTCTCAAGACAAACTGCTGAACAGCAGTTTTTAAAATGAAAGACTATAGAAATTATTAAATAACCTTCCGCATTCACCTGAAAAAAAAAACAATATCAAGACTGATGGATGGCTGATAAGCTCAAACTCTTGAACGTGCTGTCCTCAGCCAAATCTCTGAATATCTCACAAAACAACTTCCTGAGACATCTTTAGTCTGGTTCCAGACCTGGACAACTGAGCCTGCCCTCTTGCGGACACCCAGAGCCGTAAAAGCTGCATCTTGGTCATCTGTCCTGATCTTGCTAGACTAGTCTGCACCTTTTCACACAGTTAATAACCAAATTCTCCTGGTCACCCTTTCTGAACTTGGCATCACAGGGAATGTGGTCTGGTTTGACACATACCTGTGAGAGAGATCCAACCAAGTGGCATAGGATGCAAAAGTGTCAAAATCTCATCAGATAACAACCAGTGTTCCCCACGGCTCTTTCCTCAGCCCTCTCTTCTCTCTTTACATTACCTTTCTAGGTCAGGATCTCATGGCTTCTCCTACCATTATGCCAATGACATTCCCATCAATTTGACCTTCTCTACTGATGACGCCATGGTCTCTGCTCAGGTATCTGCATGCCTGGTTGACATTACAGCCTGGACAAGAGACCATCACCTCCAGTTTAACCTCTCCAAGCTTCTTGTCTTCCCTCCAGCCCTACCATCCATCACGACATCACTGTTCTGCTTGGGTTGTCCACACTGTCACCATCAAGGTCTGCTAGGAATCTAGAGGTAATGATTGATGACTAGCAGGCCTTTGCTGTGCATGTAACAGTGGTCTCCCAATCTTGCAGATTTAGCTTGTAAACCATCAGGAAGACCAGGCTTTTTTGTCTCAGTATGAAGCCCAGCTTCGAGTCCGGACAATTGTAAAGGCTGATTTATACTTCTGCATTAAAAAATGCCATTGATGCTGAACAATATATACAGGTTTTGGAGCAACATATGCTGTCATCCAGACAGTTTTTTCAGAGAATGACTTATACATTTCAGCAAGACAATGGCAAACTGCATTCTGCAGATATTACAACAGCATGGCTCTGTAGTGGAAGAGTCCAGGTGCCAGACTGGCCTGCCTGCAGTCCAGACCTGTCACCCACTGAAAACATCTGGAGCATCATGAAATGAAAATTATGACAAAGACGACCCTGAACTGTTAAGCAGCTGAAATCCTATAACCAGGCAAGAATTGGACAACATTTCACTTTCAAAACTCCAGAAACTGATCTCCTCAGTTGCCAGCATTTACAGAGTGTTGTTAAAAGGTGATGCCACACAATGGTAAATATACCCCTATCCCAGGTTTTTTTTTATGTGTTGCTGACATCAAATTCAAATTGAGCGTATGATTCTCATAAAACAATAAAATTTCTGTTTCAACATTTGATATGTTGTCCTTGTTCCATTTTCAATTAAATATGGGTTTATGATTTGTAAATCATTTACAATGTACACAGTGTCCTGGGTTTGGGAAAAAGGGGTTGTAAAAAAACTGCGAATTACGATATTTTTTAACAATGTTGTAAAATTAAAAGAACCATGCAACAATAATTCCTTGCCTTTCCCCTCTATCACCTTCCCTATGAGATGCTGCTAACTGAATGGTTTGATTTTAGCTATGAATTCTGGGATTCTGTGCAATATCACAACCGAAACTCTCCTGCTGTTTACAACCATAAAGGAATACTATTGATTTCTATTAAAAAATGTTTAAAGCCGTAACTTTCACACACAATTAAAGTATACTCATAAATGGAATTGTGTCATCTTGCTTTGAAAGAAATATCAATATACCGTAAAAATTCAATGTAGACTATCACCCAGTTCTAGCTTTAGCAATGTCATATTTTTCTCTATACTTTTCAAATAAATTGCGCGGCCCACCTCGATCCTCGCTGAGGCCCCCTAGTGGGCCGTAGCCTCCTGGGTGAGTTCCACCTGCGTAGCTCCTGCCCTAATACTGCTTAAATTTGTACTTGAGCACTAATTGTAAGATTAGTCCAGCAGCACTTACGCCTATTTGACCCCTTGACTATTTGCAGTGTGCTAAATGCCTCGCTTCTACATCGCTTTGGATAGCATCAGCCAGATATGTAAATGTAATGTAATGCAATGCTAAAATACAACACACAGCTTGCTTTGAAAACCAGATATTTAAATTTAATTTGCAGTTACCGATAACTATTGGTCTGACCAAAAATATCAATAACCAATCAAACAGTACACTGCTGTCTAGAAAAATAGCCACAATAACAAAATGTGCCACATATCTGCATACATTAAAGCTGAGGGCCTCGGAACAGCAAACAGAGACGAACTGTCTCTCTGCTCTGTGGGACTGCACACATGAGCACATTGACAAGGGCTGCATTATATGTCCAGCTGAGCAAAAATGCCAAGTAGACGTATGCAAATTACATCCAGAGAATAAAAAGCCCTAGAGCCTTTGAGGTCAACAGCAACATTCATCAGTGCTAGCGATATACAAACACATGGTTATTCTATAGTAATGCTGAAGGACTTTACAGGAAATGAAACCCACAGTTCAATTTTAATTGGAGGTGAACCTTCAAACAACCAAAAAAAGATATGGATCACAAATGGTGATCTGCTGCCTGTGAGTGTTTCAGGGTTAAGGTTTCACAACCAGCTAATCTACTCTGACATGTTGCTGCATGCTAGTCCAGAGTCACACGCATTAAGCAAAGGATGTGTGTGTTTTGGTTGCAGTGAGGGAATGAAGTGATAGATGGAACTGTGCAGAGCAGTCGGATGAAAAAGGTGCTGGATCACTCAAATGGGAGCAGTACATACACACGGGGGAAAGCACACGCAGTCAGCTTTCAGCAGTGAGAAGCTAGACAAGATGAAATGGCTGTCACTGGTTTTAGCCCTGTTCCTGTTAGGGAGACACAGCTGTACACTGCTGAGTCTTCCATGGTCATGAAGAGGTCACTTAGGCAAGACTATAACAACATATATCCAATGTCAAAAGCATTTCAGTAATTCCCTCTGATACAACAGATACATCTGTCTATCACCACCCAAATATTTTCTTAGTATGGGGGTCATACCGTATCAAACTGTTTTTCTGCTAGATCCTAATAAAAACAAGGATCTGGGCGAAATCAAGAAAACAGAATTAAGAATAGAAAAGGAAAAGCATGACTATTTGAAGGACTCGTGGAAATGGCCTGCCTGTGATTGTGATTGGAAGGTCGTTGATTCAAATCTCATGACTTGCAGACTGTTGTCACTATTGGGTCCTTGAGCAAAGCCCTCAACCCCAATTCCTCCAGGGAAGCTGCCTGGTCCTGCTCTCTGATCCTCACTTGTAGCATGAGCTAAATACACGTATGTGTGTTTCCTAAAGGATACGCTGAAATACAGTGTATGAGGCCACATCATGTTCTTCCACAATTCACAGTGTATCACACCTTTTTACAAGTTTTATGAGTCAGTGTCACAGCATCAGACTTTCAGTTTTCCATTTTTATCACACCGGCTGAATCAGCTATCGTTTCCCTTCTTTTACACCCACGTTCCTCCTTCAGCGCAATTCAAACATATACAATTATCTGTCAATGAAATTTACAGCAGGCACACTAATTTTCGAATGACATATGAAATCACACCATATTTGCAATCATCCACAGTATAAAAAATATGTCATCGCATTTTTACAGGAATGTCATGCATTTAATGGCTTAACATATTCTGTCTGGTATCTGCATTTTGCTCTTGGTAAATGACAGCAAAATTAAGACTTCATGAATGGCATGGAGCATTAGTGTGTCATAGGAGACCGATTAAGACATCTCAAAATTATCCACAGTGTGACTGTGTGTGTGATTGTATACTCTGTGATGGATTGGTATACTGTAGGAATGCACCCCAGCGTTGTGCCCAGTGCTGCCTGGAATAGGTTCCAGGCTGGAAGATGAATAGGTAAAGAACTTTAAATGTAACAGTAAGACCACAAGACAACAACTGGTGAATAATGTGAAATATTACTGTACTTACATCCCTAATCATTTATAAATCTACAGAAAATTAAAACATGGATCAACTGAATGTCAATGTCAAATTAAAAAGGTATATAGTGTTTGCTTGTGTATTAGGTATTCTGAATGCGAGTGTAATGTTCTCACAAACTTAACAAAAGTTACAGGATAATATTGCCAAGTCATAAACTTGTGAGCATTGCGGAAAGCAGACTTCTCTGTTCCAAAGCTGGCAAGATAGATTTAGGATGAAATGTAACATGAATTTAGATGAGAAAGGTGGAGACTTCCAATGCTTTAAAGAGGGGAAAGCCAGCAAGTCACAAGCTTTCAAACACAACGAAATAAAATGCCAATGCAAAAAATACACCAGAAACACAATATTAATGTCCCAGTCGCAGCATCCTATGAATTTTGTATGGGCACTGCATGCGTGTGAGAAGAATGTGTGTTTTCTGTACTCACCATTTGCCATAACTGGGAAAAAGCTCTTCTGGAGAGATGGACCCTACAAGCAAAGATCAAGAGACTGTTTAGTACCCGACAAGTCGACAGTGCACATAAAGCCACGCCTGTATTTTAAACGATTCCTATAAAAGTAATTGTGTCTGGGAGAGAACGTTCATGTTACAGGGGAAGGGAAATGGTAAAACTTATAAAATCTCTCCCACTCACTGATACATTGTATCGCCAGTCCCCCCTCCCCCATTCGAATATATTCGTAAATTAATCGTCCGCATTGCTTGTTTATTTTGGAAATGGCAAACCCTAATCCATGTTATATGGTCCGCGAATTTTTGGTACTACGTAAACCGGTCTGCGGACAACAAAAGGCTGGGGACCCCTATTACAGAAGAGGGAGACATTAAAGGACGCATAGGTAACACTGCGACCTGATAGATGAACCACTCCCACCTTTACCACATCTAATGAGAGTTACCGTGTTAAGCAGATAGAAGATCTGAGCTCCGCGAAAAGCTCCTGAAATCCCTTGACCAAAATAGGACACTAGATCAAACGTTAATATATTCCCCCACTAGTCTTTCCACGTACTTCGTCCGATTTTAATCACCGATGGCAATAAATCAATGTATTCAGTTAACAAACCGGTTTGTTTCTGATCAGACGTCTATTTAGTAGCTACAATTAATTTAACATAAATAATTTATCAGTCACCATATTTTCTAATAGGTACTCACCCTGCCCTGACCGAGGTTTATGCTAAAAATGAAGAGTCGATATTGTGATCGAAAGTGTTTCCGGTCGCACTAGAGGAAAAAAAATCAGCTTCACGTATTTTAGCCTTCAGAGACCCAGAAACCAATAACATATTTGACGCGTCCTGGGAATCGCGCCCTGAAACTCACACGACTGCCGTTTGTTTTGTCGCCTGGTAAATATGTGCCGGTCCGTAACCAGTGCCCCTGCGCGCGCTCGTGCGCATGCTCCTGTGGAGCGCGCGGGGGGAGGGGGGTACCTATTTCTATGCCGTTTGGTGAATCTGTAGCGGTCGTGATTTTCCGAAACGTAAGTGGGAATTATGAATGTATTAACATTCATAAAAGAAGCACTACCTGATTGCCAAGTGATGTTCTTTGGGCTACGACGCTTTTGGGAAATGCCCCTATTTTTTCGCACAAAAGTCTTCTTTTTGTTAGCTATGAGGTATCTAACTAGCTAGCTAAATAAATAGTAATATTATTAGCCTCGGTCAAAGCGGCCTACTGGGTAGCGCTTATTTGTGAATATTAATGAGTCTGCGTCAGAGCTTGTACCAGCTTTTCACCAGCCTATCAAATAGCACTGTCTTTATAGCTATTAATGAGCTTCCCCTGCTATACTTTTTAGAATTTAGTTTCTTAATGGCAACAAAGAAACAAATAATAAATTACCTTGCCATACTACGTTTCGTAAATTCGCCCGTGCGCTGGTCCGTAAGCAGCGCATTTGCGCGAGCTGCAGCGGCGCTCGAAGGGCGGACATGCAGGCGGACTCCTACATCTGTTGAACTCAACTTTTACTCTTCGTGGACAATGCCCTGTCCTTGGAGTTATACACATCGTAGTTGTTGTTAACCTCAATGCGTATATGTGGTCTATACTGTATATTCTAGTGTCCATGTAGCAGTAAATGGAATAGGCTGGGATGAGAGGCAGAGAATGGTGAAAAAATTCAAGATTTAAGTAATGTATTATCATATAGCAGACACACAATGAAATTCTTATTTTGTACAGTCCCGATTCTGCAAAAAGTAAAAAAGAAACAATAGCACAGTAGATAGCATATAAAATATACATATCTACCGCAGATAAAAACAATAAAGCGAAGACAAAAACAAATAAAAGTAGTTACTAATGTAAAATATATACACATGCATAAATATACATAAAAATATCAAATATGCATATGGGTATAAGAATAGGATGTGCATTATAAAGTGGCTGCTCCAGTAAATATACATTATATATGAATATATACTTGCGTATAAATATTGTATGGAAAAAATGTGCAGCGTAACGTGGCTTTTGTTTATCAGTCCAGGATAAAAAGGTGCAAGTGCCCATAAGGTGCAGAGTGCAGTGTGCTGGATAATCATTATCATAATCCTGAATGGCAGATGGTGATCTTTCGGATTGGGTCTGGGGGTGTAATCCCCAAATAGAGAGCAGTGCCAAATGACAAATGGTTCAACCTCACTGACGAACGACTTTTTTGCACATGCTGCTAACTTCTTTCATATTAAATCTCGTTTACAGCAACCTGATTGATTAAAAATCAGTTTAATATCGATTCCTTTTCTGTGCCTCTGTTAAATTCTCCCACCACCGTATATTTGTGCTGTTTGACTCATTTTTACATTGCTTTGGGCAGAAGTGTTTGCTACTTAAAATAAAATTAAATACTAACAGGGGTATAGCTAGAAATTCTGGGCCGACTGACAAAATGTGACTTTGGGCCCCTTAAACCCCCCCCAAAAAAAAAAAAAAAAAATCACAATTTGTATGCCCCCTGTGAATTGCTGGACTGCCTGAATTTTAGGGTTAGGGTATTTGTCTAGGGTATTACAGATCCTTTGTCTCAGTTCCCCTGAAAAGTAATTCATATCCATGTAGCAGTGTGTGCAGTATCTTCCCGAGCATCTTGTCCAAATTTTATTGTGGGTATTGTGGGGACATCCCCCCGCGCGTCACGCTAAATTTATCGTCGGGGACCTGGAGCGAGGGGGCTTCTCATATTTCTTCATATTAAGCGGCAACCCTACTGAGAGCTGACCTCCCCTAAGGGTGAAATCCTAGAATCGCCATTTGATATTGGTTTAGTAATTGTATGCAACTCATTAGGCAACATAGGCAACCGTCTATGGTGCCACGAGGAGCACGTAGGGCACCATCTGAGACAAAGGGGCGCCCTTAGACGCTCCGCTAGAGTGCCGGAGGTTTCGATTGGCACTCGTTGTATGATAAATTACGTAGTTTTTTTCTTTTTTTTAACCTACAGCTATTATCACTGCGACCGAAGAGGAACAAAATTCATGCTAAACCGAGGCCACGTCTTCATATTTTAAATTATTTAGTTATAGCGATCAACAATTAATCAATCAATTCACAAATAAATAGTAATACTATTCGGAAGGCTTATTAAATTAGGTTTATTAAAATCATAGACATACACGGCCATATAGTAACCTTAATTTAGTCTGATTTTATGGGTTGAAGATGTTATTAAATATTCACCTTATTTGTATATAGTGCAGGTATGGGCAATTTGTGTCTGTCGAGATCTCAATCTGAGCCTCACATCTCTGCAGGGGCCATTTTTAACATGATAGTTTTATGTCCCATGAAAACCACACAAGAACACTTCTTTTTTGGATACTTTTTTTTTTTTTTTTGCGTGCCACCATGGGCGCCGTTAGGTTCGATCACTCGGGGCTAGTCCCCGAATATTTTAAGCTTAGCCCTGAGTATTTTAGCCCTGATGCCAATCTTCCTTCCTTGAAAAGAAATTTCAAGCCCCAGGTAAACTTGACTTAGCCCCTGATCTTTTCAACAACTAGAAATACCTCTGCGTGCAACTATGAATGTCGCTATTGTATTTGCGATTATTCAAGCAAGAACATAAAACACCCTTTTCATTTTAATGATCGCTTTTGGCCAAGTCTGGTTTCGGCTAGAGAATACCCGACAAGTCAGCTTGCGCTGTTTTTTGTGTGCTCACTGAGGAATAGAGCGCCGTCGCCACCTAGTGTCATGCCTTGGAGTCACTTTTAAATTTTCATTTCACTTTCCAAATGGAAAAAGTCACATTCGACAAAAATGTGGAAGGAAACCGAGTACTCGGTTATGATCGGCATAAGAGCGTCCAGCATAGTAGAGCACACATATAAACAATGACACCCAGTATGGAAAGCAAGAGGCATCGTGTAGGCATGTGCAAAGGGGGAAGGCTGGGGGGTGTCTGGTGTCTGAGCACCTGTCACTTCAGCCCAAACTATATAAGTGCCTCCCTTTAAAGGTACTGAGTGCCCTTTTAATGTATGTGTCAGAGGCTTTGAGCACCTGCCCCTCTAAAAGTCTCTGCATCATGGAGCCCTACTCATAGAGTCCAGCACAGGTGACCTTGGCCTTAGTTCACAGCAGGGGCGTGGGTTCCAAGGGCAGAAGAAGTAAGTGTACCCCCAATATTTAATTCAGCTTCATGTGCCCCCCCCCCTTGCCTTTAAATTACTACTTTGTGCCCCCCCCCC
>JAODJW010000035.1:5991650-6004135 GCA_026777045.1 Hyperopisus bebe | reverse complement strand
CCAGTCACTCATGCCCATGCTCATGTAGTCGGGGTACTCGCCCCTCTTCACAAAGTACTGGTTCCCCATGTAGTTTGAGCGGTCATAGAGCATGAAGCAGCCGCTATGCACTCTGCAGGAGTAACAGTGACTCAAGTAGGAACTGAGGTCACCACAGTCACTGCTGCACTCATAGGAGCGACCCCCAAAGTTCCTGTCCTCGTAGAAGGTGATCTGAAAGGAATCCATGAATATCAGAACTTAAGTTTAAAAATCTAAATATTTAAATGCATTTTCATTTAAAGATATTTCTGGCCATTAAGTAGCTACTACTTTTTTACACCTGCACAACAAAATGCAAACTCAAATGCAAAATATGTTGTGTTCCCAACAAAAGCAAATTTAACTAAATTACAGGTACTGAACATTTTTTTTATATATAAAACATTCCTTACCCTGCTCATGTTGATAGCTAAACTCACGCTGCTCTCCTCATACTTCAGCTTCTGCCACTTTTATACCTGTCCTCATCCAAAGCCTGTCACCTTATAATGGAAAGTCCTGACCCAGCACAATGAAACCAAAGCCCATTTTGCTCCAGTGAATAGCAAAAGGTTACCATGTGACAATGTGTGTAGCTGTCGAGCTGATGTCCACACTGTCTGCTTTACATACATGGTGAAAACACATATTTTCTGTAGTGTAACTACAATGACTATGTGAAAAAGCACATGCTCATTCAATTCACCACAGAGAAATGTATGTTTCAGCTAAAAAAAACAATCAAACCCAAAACTGCACAGAACTGCTGCCACATCAGGAGTTTTCATACTGAAGTCAGTGATTCTTGGAGTTGGACAGATATAAATCTGGCAGGCAAGTGCCAGAAAATGACTTGGTATTCATGATGGTTGTTTGTTTTTGTATAGATTATATTGCTAATTTTCATTGCTAGCTTCATTGTTATTTTGAATATAATGCTAAATTAGTTTGCATTTTGTTGACACTGACATATTTGCCAGTGTTACAAATACTTAGTTGCAAAGTACAAACCCATGAACAAATACAGTAGCTACTTGAGATAAAAGGCACGTCATGGTTCATTAACAATGAACAAACATGAGACCAGTATTTCACTTGTGTTATTCATTACTTGTTCCTTCAGTAGGTCCTTCGGTAGTTTACAAAAAATGTACAGAATTAAAAGCTATAGTAACGAACATAATAACTGCATGGGATAAAAGGCATGTCATGGTTCATTAACGATGAACAAACATGAGATCAGTAATTCGCGTGTGTTATTCATTATTTGTTCCTTCAGTAGTTCCTTCAGTAGTTCAAAAAGGTTTACAGAATTAACAGCCATAGTAACAAATATAGTCATTGCCTGACAAAAAAGATGTGTCACTAATAATGAACAAACAAATAATCAGTATGTAACTTAGACTTAGTTTGTGGTTAATTAATACCTAACTAACAGCATAATACTAAATCATTTGTGCCCCATCAAGTGAAGTGTTATAAAAACATTAAACCATTCACTGATAGCTGTGTAAAGATAGTTTTCTATTTGTGGTGCTAATGGTCTCTCATTGTGCTGTTTTAGGTATATTTTGTAAAGTAGTTTCAGAGAAAATGTGTTTTTATGCCCCTAAAATAATGGATTTTTGGAGATACATGTTTCTCAATGGATAGCGATGATATATTATAGCCAAGTAGAGCAGCTCTCCAGCATACACTTATTGGGCACTTTATAAGGAACACTGTAGTGATACTGAGTATAGCCTCCCTTTGCTCTGAAAATAGCCTCAATTCATAATGGCATAGATTCCACAAGATGCTGGGAACATTTCTGTGAGATTCTGACCCTGGCTGATATTATTCCATCATGTAATTTCTGCACATTTGTTGTGGAGAAATATAATCCAACAGACTACCCAGTGCTACCTAAATATATTTGTAATTTGAATCTGGACTTTATTTATTAATGTCATATACAAAGGCCATTCAAAGTGCTTTACAGAAAAAATAAATAAGGAATAAGGTACAAATAGACATGAAATATGAAATATTAATATTAAAGTATAAAAAACAAAACATTTCAAAACAAATTAAAAGTGAGTGAGTGCTGGTCTCATAAATTAAAAGAAAGCAGTAGAGAAGAAAATTGTTTTCAGCAAGGACTTGCAGAAGCAGAAACATTTGTGGCATTTTAAATGTTCACTGGAAAGAGGATCCAACGTCTGGCAGCATAATGGCTAAATGCCATCTCACCCTGCTCTGGTCTGGACAATACTAGCTGACCCATCCCTACTGATCTAAGAGACCTACCAGGCTTATAGTCTTCAAATATATAAACAATCAGTGAAATAATTTGGTGCTAAACCATTCAGAAATTTGTAGACCATAAGTAATACT
Organism: Hyperopisus bebe; assembly: GCA_026777045.1. NCBI lineage: Eukaryota > Metazoa > Chordata > Actinopteri > Osteoglossiformes > Mormyridae > Hyperopisus > Hyperopisus bebe. Next base: position 6,001,738 of record JAODJW010000035.1, on the reverse strand, counting down.
TGAAATCAGTTCTGTAGTAGCCAGTGTAAGGATCTGAGAACTGGAGCAATGTGCTCTCTCTTCTTGGTGTTAGGAGACAAGGACCCAGTGTAAGGATCTGAGAACTGGAGTAATGCGTGCTCTCTTCTAGATGCTAGTCTTCTAGCACAACTTTACGAATGAGTTGAAGTTGTTTGATGGTCTTTTGTGGAAGACCTGTCAGGAGCCTATTACAATAATCCAATCCACTGGAGATAAATATATGCATAAGTTTTTCAAGGTCTTTTCATAGGAAGACTGCCTCTGTTTTTAGCTATATTTTTAAGATGATAAAATGACACCTTATCTATGGCTTTGATGTGGTTGCTGAAGGTCCTTGTCTATTAAAACATCAAGATTTTGCCCTGATGTCTTTGGAGCCTTAGTGCCCAGAAAAGCATTTAGTTTGAATATTTCAGCTTTGGTAACAAAAATCATTACTTCAGTTTTGTCTTTGTTCAATTGGAGGAAATTCTGTTGCAAACAGTCATTTTTTTGTCTTGAGACATAGACACAGCGAATCTACTGGATTGCAGTTATTTGGAGACAGAGTTGAATAAATCTGGGTATCCATCTGCATAACTGTCATGTACGATAGAGGGACGATCCATGTCCAGTGTGGGAGACACTTTATTATGTACATAAACACATAACATTACAAACAAAAGGACTGTGAGAGGTCAAAACCAAAGACAAGGAGGATCCAAACAAAAATGACTAGGGCTAATCTAAACAAAGGGGAAGAACTAGAGTAAACTGTAACCAGTACCGGTCATAACTGACGTGGCACCCTGAGCGAGCATTACCATCGGGACCCCCCCTGAAGCAAAATAAAATTGGCTGGCAAGTGTGCACCCCCTTAGAAGGTAGTGGCCTAGGTGGTTACCTATGTCGCCACCCAGCCAGTAACAGCAAATAAGCCACATTACATCTTTATAAACACAAAGTAAACAGCCAGAGAAATTACACCCGGGATGCACAAAACACCTCATTCAATCTCAGATGATACATGCTGTTTCCTATACATGTAAGACTAATCTATCATGAAAATTTAAAAGCTTAAAAGTATCACTTAAAAAGGGGGATGGAAACAGAAAAGTATTTCATTTGACTATTACAAGTTGCTCTCTTGAGACAAACCCAGTGGATGATTCTTGCAGGTGCAGCAACACACTTAAAAAAGAGTGTATTTCTGATAATTATTCCCCATTCGCAAACACCTGAAAAGCATTTTCAACTTTCCCTAATGAATTTATGTAGGGAGTAACTGGAATTAATTGTAGCTATGTATTGAATTAATAAATGTCAATTTATTGTAAGTGTAAGCTAGTAACACTCTGCTCCTTGGACCACAGACAGTATCACAGTAATTACTCTAGATCAGATTATTATCGATGCCGACAGTGTGGGATACAGTAGGGAAGGGGTGCCAGGAAGATCAAATAATATCTCTTATTTAATAAGCTTTTAATTATTTAGAAATAATAATGAAAAATCGTATTAATAAATAAATATAGTAAAAGTTCCCCCAACCCATTGCATCCTTTGGGGTGCCTATACTGCCTAGACCACAGGCCAGCCTTGACTGCAACCATAAACGCAAACACTGTTACGGAAAACTTGGAAAACTTCTATAACCACACTAATGACCTAGCTGGGGAATCAGGCAAGGGCAGACACATAGATAATGAGGACTGAAGCAAAGACAGTTTTGGATGGTTAGCACGTTAGGCGGAAAACAATGAGGCGATTACGGAAGAGCTAGCAACCTCAGCTAGCCAAAGGGAAAGTGATAGGCTGACAGGGTAGGTCCTGACAGTAGCTATGATAAGTTACCTTGCTGTCTCTAAGAGTTTGGCTGAGGGGGAGCACATAAATATTAAATAAGAGGGGCCTCAGAATTGATCCTTGAGGAACTCAATAAGTCATGGAGGTCTGTTTAGAGTCATAACTGCCTATAATTACAAAATAATCCCTGCTGTCTAGGTACATTTTGAAACATTTAAGGGCTGTACCTGATAGGACTACCCAGTGTTCTAACCTATCATGCAATTTTTTATGGTTAACCGTGTCAAGGGCCACACTGACATAAATAGCACTGTGAATAAGAACATCAACATAAAGTTAAGATAATTAACTCCCTCTGTAACATCCAAGACATAGCTTGGGAAATGTAATGACAACACAAAAACTCTGCAAAATCATATTGTATCTTTATTATTTTTATCGATATCATTGTCTTCAATCGGTCATTCTCATAACTTCGTTTTAATACCAGGAATCCATGATGCGCCTCATGGACATGAACCTCATGCCATCGAAGCTCCTGTACTCCCCAGGCCAGAAGTACCTCATCCTACCCCTGTAGTGGGGCTGCTCATACATGAGCCAATGGCCGTCCATCACATGGCAGGACATGCAGTTGGACCAGCGGTAACGATCCATGAAGGAGTCGCAGTCATCCGTCATCTCCATCATCTGACCACCAAAGTTCTCCCTGTCATAGATCCTCATCCTGTACGATCCTCTGTACTGTTTGAAAAGCATAGAAACAGAATTCAGTTCACTGCAATTTGCAGAAAATGATTCATTCTCAATCTGTTACGCACAGGCTAATATGTAACAGAAACAGTGGTAAATACTTTGGGGATCATGCGGCAGGATCTGAACCAGTCACTCATGCCCATGCTCATGTAGTCGGGGTACTCGCCCCTCTTCACAAAGTACTGGTTCCCCATGTAGTTTGGGCGGTCATAGAGCATGAAGCAGCCGCTATGCACTCTGCAGGAGTAACAGTGGCTCAAGTAGGAACTGAGGTCACCGCAGTCGCTGCTGCACTCATAGGAGCGACCCCCAAAGTTCCTGTCCTCGTAGAAGGTGATCTGAAAGGAATTCAACAAATACCAGAACCTGTCAAAAACCTAAATCTTGAATTCTTGTTTGAAGAAATTTTATAAAATGGCTACTACATGATTTTTACACCTGCGTAACTCAAACTCAAACTTGCGTAGCAAACTGAAATGCTAAATATATTGTGTTCTCAAAAAAAAAAAAAAGAAATTTAGTCAAATCCATTGGACAGCTTTTATATATAAAACATTCCTTACCCTGCTCATGATGATAGCTAAGCTTACTCTCTCGCTCTACTCATATTTCAGCTTCTGCCACTTTTATACCTGTCCTTATCCAAAAAGCCTGCCGCCCTATAATGGAAAGTCCTGATCCAGCACAATGAAACCAAAGCCCATTTTGCACCACTGAATAGCAAAAGGTTACCATGTGACAATGTGTGTAGCCGTCGAGCTGATGTCCACACTGTCTGCTTTACATACATGGCAGAAACACATGAGCTGTAGTGTGTGAGTACAATGACTGTAAAAAAGCACATGCTCATTGAATTCACCACAGAGAAAGTGAAACAATCAAACCCAAAACTGCACAGAACTGCTGCCACATCAGGAGTTTTCACACTGCAGTCAGTGATTCTTGGAGCCAGACAGGTATAAATCTGGCAGGAGGTGGTGAGTGGCAGCAGGAGACTGAGAGATACCAATCAACAATGAGCAGAGTAAGTGTGTCATCAGATATGAAACCCCTGTTTCAGTGACTGAAGAGCATGTCTTACTCCATATTTGTCACGCCCAGCTCCGTCCAATCCTCCTCTGTGCCACGCCCACCTCATTACCTCGTGTTTATACCCGATTGTTCTCACCTGTTGCTCGTTGAACTCAGCTCGTCTTGTGTATTTAGTCCGTGTCTCAGTCAGTATTCCCCAGATCTGTCATTGTCGTGAGTAGTGTTGTGTTGCCTTGCCTGGCGATGTCCACCCTGTTTAACCATATTAAAACCCCGTATGCCTGTCTGACCGGCTCCTCTCGCCTTTCTGCCTGTCTGTCGACCCCGCTACGTGACAATATTCATGCTGTATTTTTTAAAAATGCTTTACATAATAATGCTGAATGTATTTTGGAGCTTAAACTTTGCTGTACTAAAGTAAAATAAATTTGGTTTATACTCCCACAATCCTGCATAAGAGAAGCAGATCTAGAAAATGGATAGATGGATGGATTTTAAGTTTCATGATTAATTTATTGAATTTTGGATGTTAAAAGAATTCATAAATTCCTTTCAGATCACCTTCTACGAGGACAGGAACTTTGGGGGTCGCTCCTATGAGTGCAGCAGCGACTGCGGTGACCTCAGTTCCTACTTGAGCCACTGTTACTCCTGCAGAGTGCATAGCGGCCGCTTCATGCTCTATGACCGCCCAAACTACATGGGGAACCAGTACTTTGTGAAGAGGGGCGAGTACCCTGACTGCATGAGCATGGGCATGAGTGACTGGTTCAGATCCTGCCGCATGATCCCCATGGTAAAGTATTTAACATTGTTTTGCCTGTGTGTAACAGAGACTGAATCATTTCCAATAAATTACATAATACTCTGAATTAATGTATCATGATATTGCTGAAACAATTTGCAATGAATTCATTCTGTTTTTATGTTCTTCAAACAGTACAGAGGATCGTACAGGATGAGGATCTATGACAGGGAGAACTTTGGTGGTCAGATGATGGAGATGACGGATGACTGCGACTCCTTCATGGATCGTTACCGCTGGTCCAACTGCATGTCCTGCCATGTGATGGACGGCCACTGGCTCATGTATGAGCAGCCCCACTACAGGGGCAGGATGAGGTACTTCTGGCCTGGGGAGTACAGGAGCTTCGGTGGCATGAGGTTCATGTCCATGAGGCGCATCATGGATTCCTGGTATTAAGAAATTGAATAAATCTGTGTTTAAATTTGTTATATGATTCAAAAACTACTTAATAAATAATATATATGACACAGTCCTAATTCTGACTCTGACTGGCCAAGTCTGCTTACATCAGTGTTTTTATTGCCACCAGAGTGATGAAGTTTTAGCTACCTAAGACAGTTGATACAGGAAAGTGTTCTTCATTGATCCCCAGATGGAAATTAGAATTTACTGTTACCAGTACGGGCAGATTAACTTATCTGTGGGCTCTTGGCTGACACCAGCATGGACACTTAGGTATCACCAATAATTAAGCAACAGTTCCATTTTCTCTGAGGCGGGGGGGGGAGGGGGCTGATGTTTGCTGGGGCCTTCAGTTATAACCTAGGACAGCCTGTGCATTAATCCACTCCTGGTTATCAATGTTCATACCAGCATGTTTTAGCTTGTTTTATTGCAGTGCTTCACCAAAAAAGAAAGAAATTCAAAAAAAGGAATGTTCATATTACATAAAATATCTTTCTAATGTCAATATATCATTACGGTGACTTTTTCCATGTTAAACAAAAAATGTGACGGTTCAAATTATATGAGAAAGTATTGTGCAAAACAGCACCCCCCTTAGGCTGATAAAACAAACTTCAGTGAAGCAAAGCATGTTCTGTCTCACTAATGCAATAGACTTTAATGTATTTCTCATCACCTTCTATTTAGTGGTTGAGAGAGTAGTTTTTAACCCCAGCCAGTTAAGTAGTGCCTCTCCCAGTCTTTCCAGTTACGCACACTCTTGCGTATTCTCGACGCACAGATGACTGACAAACGCTTAACCATTCAGAATGCGGATTTAGCCATCACTCCAGATAAACTGACTTGTTTGCTAATATTCCTTGTTGGTTTGTGAACAAGGCATTTCTTTACTATAAGTTAAGAGCCAATAGGTCTATTTAAAAGTTATTAGATTTGTTAATGCTCTTCTCATTGAGTATAGCTTATTACATGCATACACTGTAAATAAGAGCACTAATTATTTGTTTAAATTTTATTATTGCACAAAAAGCACCTGTTATTGCTATTGTATAGTTAAGTCTTTTGGAGAATATGAGACTTGAGTTGTCACCCATCCTGTACAAAATTCTGTGTCCCGTTATGAACCAGTATGACACATTATTCCCACCACATTTTTGGACCATACGATCCATCCATTTAGCCAAACATTACCACGCAGTGAGGATTTTGAAAAGGTTGAGTGATGGTCAGGTCAGTTTGGGGAGTATGCACTGGTACAGTGCGTTGCTGCACCCACCACACAACTAAACAACTCTTGGTTGGTGACCGCCAAGGCCAACACGCAGTCCAATCCTACCTTCCAGAAGGGACTATCTATCTGTCACAACCAGGTGTTATGTGGGTGTCCCCTTGGCCTTGTCCAGCTGGGCCGGTCACCAGCAATGAGGATCCTGGGAGCCGAACTGGATCACCCATATGGATTACGCACCTCATGGCCATTGTGCCATAACTGACCCTCCGCCACAATACAGGTAATGTGCCTAATTCAGGACTCCCAACTGCTTGTTCGACCCAAAGTCAAACCAGTGGTACCCAAGGATTCTCTGAAGAGAGACAGTCTCAAAGGAGTCCAGTCTTCATCTCAGGTCACAGCCATACAGTAAGACGGGAAGCACCAGGACTCTAAACACTTGAATCTTCTTACATACTGTAGATATCAGGAGCACCACACACCACTTTCCAGCGATCCCCCATGCTTTCCCAGTCTGTCTACTGACTTCACAGGAACAGTCACTAGAGACATGAATGTTGCTGCCAATGTAAATGAACATATTGATGAGGTTGACACTCTTCTAGCAGACAGACATACTGCTGATGGATGTGCCTAACGGGTCATTAAAGACCTGGATCTTAGTTTTGATCTATTGATCTGTAAATCTTTCCTCAACAAGAGATGCCTCACAGCCACTGGACCCCACCACTCTGCCCAATACTCAGTCCATACAGGCATTAAACAGGTGCAAGAAACCATACCGGACGGACCCCAGCATTGGCCGTGACATGCAGCAAGCAATCTCAGGATGTCTGAGTGGCTTGATGAATTGAGTTGAGCACCTTATGAAAGCTGATAAAGGTTGGACCCTCCCAATATTCATATTGTTGCTTGATGAGAACCTAGGGTGACCAGATAATCCATGTCAGGGAGGACACTCTGGGCTAGGACAGGAATTGTAACCAGAGGCGGACATTTCAGGTCCAGAAAGTAAAAATCCAAACCAGGATTTTGTTTCAACCAACTAGTTGAGCATAAAGAGTCACAGTCACAGAGTAGTGAATTATTTGGTTGAAACAAAATCCTGGTTTGGATTTTTACTTTCTGGACCTGAATTGTCCACCTCTGATTGTAACTTACCATTTCAATTAAAAAGACCTGGATTTCACTTGAGCACTGAGTTCTTGCTGTTTGCTGATTGGTCAGTCTCCAATAATTATGCATGTGTCACTAATGCTAATGTGAAACAGCTGGATGAGTCTTTCAGTCAAGAAAACAAACCAGTCAAAGCACAAGAAGAGCTGAACTATTTAGCTAAGCAGAGGAGCCTTTCAATTGGAAAGTAGTTTGTAAAACCCGAAGTAGCTCAAAGTGTCCTCCCTGACGTGGATTATCTGGTCACCCTATGAGAACCCTCAGTGCCAGGATGTGGTCCATGGCAGAATTCTTAGCTGTACAGTATGTTATCTCCCTGTAGTTGCCACAATCCAGGCAATCACCCTTCCCTTTGCAGATGAGGGAAAACAAATCCTGTTTTCTAGTTGGTTGGGATGAAGATTGTCTCGCAAATGTAAGCTAAGATTGATATAATACCAGGAGAAAAGCCTTACCACCAGCTTGGAGAAGTTCACTTTGGATACCACAGGTCCCTATAACCTTCCATACTCTGAGCTTGTTCACCATCCATGTAATCTCAGTGAGATTGGGTGGTTCACAGCAAATTGGAGGATCAGCCCCAAGAACCGTGGACCCAGAGATGTCCAATGTCCTAGTTGGAGGACAAGCTTTAAACAGATGCTCAAAGTAGCCAGCCCAGTTAGTCACAACTGGAGTGTCATCTATAAAGATCATTCCACCACCTGACCTAACTGTGGGTCACTCGACCACAGATATAGTATCACTTGCTCATAGATTCCTCCAATAAATGCTTCTTATAAATGCTTCTTATCTGCCCTCAGTGCCTTCACAGTCATCCTTATCAGTTCCTGGAACAGACCAAAGTTGCCATCAAGCCACGCACTGCAGCTCCTCTTGATAATATCCAGAGTGCCCTGCAAGAATAAGTTTTCCTTCTGGAAATGCTAACAACACCAACATAACCCTCAGCAACCTTTCAAAGACTTATCATGGAAGGTCTCCCATATCACATTAGGATTAGCAGTCACACCCAATGTCACGGCGTGGCATGGCACAGGTGAGAAAAAGGTGATGACCCATTGATGGCTCTGAGACAAATGGAGTTTATTAAGGGAACATACAACACTGGGGAAGGCACAAAATAAAGGGACCACAAGTGGCCAGAACAAATAGGGGGACATAAAAACAACAAAGTGAATACACTCGGGAATTGAGCAACACACGGAACAGGACTGAGAAACAGAACAACGGACATGCAGTAACACGATGACTGACTAGGGAACAGAGTAAGAGCAGGCACTTAAGTACATAGGCAACTAGGCTAATGATGAGGAGAGGTATGGAACATAAGACAATTAATAAAACAGCACTGGCAACAAGCAACAGATGCAGTGTTTAACACTAATAAGCACAGAACTAGGGAACTTAGCAGATACAGAAACAAGGAAACAGTCACCACACACTGGGAATTACAATGCTAGGAAAATAAACATGGAATACAGGTACAGAACAGAACCAGAACAGAACACAAGCAGGGAAAACCTTAGAGAAACAAAGACAGAAAATAACAAACACTGGAGACCACTAAAAATAAACAAACTTGAGGCTGGTCTACCCTTCAGTTATGGGTTTGAGGGTGGCCAAACAGCCTCTGAGCCACACACACAACCTGTAGAGCTATGCTGTGGTCAAGGGAGAAGGGAAAACACACTACAGCTAAAAGACAGGGAGGAGAAAAGCAACAGCCCTGACACTCAAGTCTAAAAGTTCCTCACACATACTGCGCGCAAACTCATCAGAAACAGGAGTGACCAAGTTCAGCCTCATTCTCCTAGTAGGTGGTAGCCTACTCAGCCAAAGCTGAATCCTCAGGGTAGCAACAACAAGTCTGTGGTCAGAATTTGGAAACTGCACTTTTGGGGAAAGCAGGGGAAGGTGGTCATTGCACTGAAGAGAAAGGATGTCCCACGCGCCTATCTGGATGGGTCACCTCAATTTAGGACCTGACTGATGCCTCAGCACTGAATGCATAATGGGTGCACTGAATGCATAATGGATGCATTATGAAGGTGCAATTAATGTAAAGCATTACCTTTTTGGTATATCAACATTGATCGTCAGCAGGATTATGTTACACTGAAATTTGTCTATTATCAAAAACTGGTTCTTTTTAAATCGGTGTTTACATTACTGGAAGGCAATAGAGTACTGTACTGTGTTCTTCAACATAATTTTTTATTGTTTTTGTTATGATTTGCAAAAGTGTTTGGGAAACTACTAGGAATGGGGCTGTACACAATGAAATGAATCTATTTGTTAGGTTAACAAACTGATAAAATACAACTGGGCTGCAATTAATGTGTACATTTTGTAAAATAGAAGACCAAGATATTCATTTCAGAATTTTTGTGAACCGTATATATTTTTGAATTTGTACTGTACTATTTAGACTATGTATCTTGCTTTGCACTATATGTTTGTTTGCCCTTTACAAACATTGCTGCTGTATGCACAAAAATGTCCCCCTGGGATCAATAAATTTTCTATTATCTTCAAAAAGTCAAGGCTAAAGTTCATCTTTGATATGTTTTTTGCAGGATATCACCATTTGTTATAATCAATAAACAAAACCAAAATACATATTCTGTTGCAAATAAAAACATGTCATTTATTCAATTTTGTGCAATACTTGGATAATGACAGGTTGATTAATGTCGTATCTACATATATTTCTTAATACCAGGAATCCGAGATGCGCCTCATGGACATGAACCTCATGCCATCGAAGCTCCTGTACTCCCCAGGCCAGAAGTATCTCATCCTGCCCCTGTAGTGGGGCTGCTCATACATGAGCCAGTGGCCGTCCATCACGTGGCAGGACATGCAGTTGGA
>JAODJW010000035.1:5897016-5920321 GCA_026777045.1 Hyperopisus bebe | reverse complement strand
CCTCCCCTGGGACCTTTTTGCCTTGGGAGACCCTACCAGGGGCAATTGCCCCCGACAACATAGCCCCCAGGGTCACTCAGGCACACAAACCCCTCCACCACAATAAGGTCGCAATCCAAGGAGGGGTAAATCTTGTTCCTATATGTCAGATTTCTTTGGTCAGTAATAGTTTTCAGGTGTTCTTGTGGGTTTTGTTGTTGCATTTATAACTAGCCAGGTCATTTGCAAATCCAGAATCCTGCTGAGGTAAGATCAAGGTTACCATTGTTACATCAAGCTTGTTAATTGTCTTCATCTCATGGCATTTGGATGCTGTGGAGTAGATAAGGCTGGTTCGTACCTCTCCAGGCAAGCACAGCACTCACGTATCCACTCTGCGTAAGCGTACATGGAAACGTTCATAGTTTTCTGGTCAAGCCGCATACTTTGCAAATGCACACAACGTGTTGTATTTATATTTTTAATAATAATATAAATTATTATTCTGATATTCCCTGCACACCTACCATAGCAGTGAGGTTTGTGTCCATTTCTCTATGGCCCAATCCCAAACTATACCCTTGGCTCTCCACCTTCATTACCAGTCACACTCATTAGTCGCCCTCACAACACGTTCTATGCACTTAAACTGAAGGAAGATTTGGGTCAGACTCACCCTTGCCCTGCCTTTTTCAGTCTTCTTTACAGGAAAGAGGAAATGTGTTATCTTGTGACGAAATGGCTCCCTCAAGGACCTGTATTGGTGTTTCTTTAAATTAATAATATAGGAGTTACAGTGGAAACCGTTTATTGTAATCACGTCCGTGTAGGTGGAATTGGTCAATATAAGTGAATGATCATTATAACCAGTTTTTTCTTTATGTCTCAGGCAGATTACCATCTTAATGACATTTGTATTTTTATTACATGAGTAATAAAACAGTGTTGCTATTTAGTGAGGTCACTTGCCAGAAGCAGATGGGTTACCACAAGGCGAAGTAAGCAAGTAAAAAATAAAATCGTAGTTTTAATTTTTCTATATGTTGTCATGTATTAAAAGATCCAATATGAACAGACTAAGTGATTACTTTAAGCGCATTTTTAAAGCAGTATCTGTATAAGAATGATTCTCTCCCAGGCTTACATATAAGCAGTTGATCACTATAACTATTGGATGGTTTCCACTATATTAAGAAAACCAAGAAGTTTATTCACTGTGAGAAGATGAGGGTGATGTGGTCATATCACAGTGATTGAACAATCTGAAATATGTATACATTTTGAGTTTTTTTATGTTACACAGGTTTGTAAATATATGTTTATGGGGATTCTCAATTCACTTCTATGGGGAAAACTTTAATCCCAACATGACAACCTTAACGCTTACCCAGCCCTAACCTTACCCATGAGTAACTAACAATATACGAGATTTTGGCATTTTTACTTTTACTTTTTTGATTGCATTCACAGATCATTGTGGGGACCTTAAAAATGATCCCCACAATATCAAAATAGTAGGTTTACATTACATTGTGCAGAACATTTTCTCCCCACAATGTAATATAAACCTAATCCACACAGACCTACCCCATGTAGTCCGCCCCATATCTGCGAGTGACACATTCCAAGACATACCACGGATAATGGCAAACCATCCATGGACACCATATATAACATAATTTTCATGTATATTATAATGAATAGGCATTATTGTCATGCCTGTTCATCTTGTGAAAATGAACTTTCTTCAAAAAAATGTCATATTCATAACATGCTTGTTAATATTAACTTTTATTATAATATGTAATTGTGTTCTTACATTTATGTGACAATACATCATCCTCAGCATTTTTAACTTGCTTTTCTGTTTCCTGTGTGCAAAGCACTGTGGGATATTGAAGTAGTAGGGGAGTTGCGTGAGCCTTCATCACTGCTGACTCACTTCAGGAGGGCATAATGGGTCACCTCCCCTTAGCCATTTGCTTCTTTGAGACTCTCTTCAACATGGCGACGGGTGTTGAGAATGCGCAAACGAAGGCGGAGTGGTGAGGCGGAGAGCCAGCTCACAGGGTTGCCAACTTTGGTCAGCTGACTAGCGTGAGATGTCCAATTGGAGAAAGAACTGCACTCACATACACACGCATTTACAATTATGTAGAAGGTTTATTACCTTGTAAATAGTCTGTAGGACTAGGAATAGATTGCAAACTACCCCAACGCTTGTCAAAAGCATCCATGTTGGTATTTAAATTGGACGCTAGTGAATCGATTATGCGCAGTGTGTCCAGAGCTGAGTGGACACCACTATGCGGACACAAATTTGCAGTGCACTAGGTGCTCGTCCACGGAGGCGCATGGTGTCGTTAAACGCATCACAAATATTCAAGCAGACATGTCCGATAGTACATGTGCGGAGAAGTATGAACCAGCTTTTAGTTCTCCAGCAGTTAGCCTAGCCTTATTTTTTTACACCTTTCAGCCTGGTTTGGCCTTGTTCTTTCTTGGCACAATAGTGGAGAGTCAGCAGTTGCCCGTCTTTTGTTTTACCTTCCTGTTAGAAATTGATTACACTTAGTAGGGTAGCACTAAATCATAACTCTAAGAAATGAAGAGCTGTTCTATAAACAGCAACAATACCCTGCAGCCATCAAGCCCCCCTACAAATGCTCTATATATGTGCAAACTAATTGTACCAAATGCTGTCATAATCAAGTAATTAACAGTGCTGCCAAAGTCAGTCTGGACAACATTAAGGGAGCCAAACACTGACTCTGCCTGTCTGTCCTACTCTTTAGGATGCCTCCATTGCTCACCGGTTCCACCTGATGAGGGAGAAGCACCCGGAGAAGTTTAACAGCAGGTGAGAGGGACAAGCTGGAAGCCTAATGGGCTGGTTGGGCAGGAAGAACATGCAGAAGAGCATGAAATATGGAGAGCTTCCAGAGGATTAAGCATTCCTGCGTGTTCCCTGACATGGTGTCAGATGATCCTCAGCACGAATGATGATGCTCAACACCGAGCAGCATCCCGAGAAAAGGAGCAAACCGTGGCCAACGTCATTGACCTTTCACGTTCTTAGAAATGAGAAATTGGTTTTTACAAAGTGTATCAACTGTCCAGGAACACCAAACAGCAGTTTTTGTCCCAAAAAAGCCACAGAACATATAATCTACAAAGCTAATATACAAATGTAGCCACATTTAATGATTTAAAAATAACATAAACTCAGACAGAAACTCATAATCTATTAGTTTGTGACCAGCCCGTCGTTCTCCTTCTTCCAAGCATGGAGGTGCCTGCAGCCTTTAGTAGTAGCTGTTGAGGCGTGTGCAGTCATGAAGAATCTGTCTTGGGTGATGCCCTGCAATGACCCAGGCATCTGGGGCATGTGAGGAGATCTAGGGAGACAGAAGCTGAGGTGGACGTCTGCGCATTAAAGTGAATGATTTGTTAGGGGTCCATTGACTGCTTAGAGGCACATGGTTAAGGTGGTTTGGGGATGTGTGACGTTTTCAGGTTGCACCACATCAAAGCTTCCCTTTTATTCAGTTTTTATTCAGAATTTTGGGTTAAAGAAAGAGACATAAGGCCAGATACAGGCTCACAAAGCTCTTTAAATCAATGCCAGGGTCTTAAAATGCAGTAATTACCCAAAATTAATTTCCTTGGAAACTCCTCTGAGTAGAGGGTCATTTATTTTTAGTCTTGCTGTAGACACATTTATTCAAAGAGACTATTTTATACCTTTGTTTGACAGCTGGCCTTCCACCCTGCATGAAGCATAATGACTGATGAACTGTACCTTCAGGAAAGATCAACACTTCAGCTTATAAGTTGGTTTGAATAATTTAGTCTCTTATAGAGAGTGGATTGTATAAGTTAAGCATTGCTAAGGCATATCTTTGTCATGGGTGCTAGAGCCTTTGGGATTTCAATTTTGCAGCTTGAACACCCGTCCTTTGTGCCTCAGGCAGGGTGTTGCATGTCCTCGTTCCTTTTGTCCCCCCCCACGCCATCTCACCCCTTCCTCCACCTCAAGGACAATGAGGCATGTGTGAGGCTTGACTCGTCCAGCAGGGGTCTTCGACCACATATGGGAACGGCCAGGTAGCTATTACTAGCTGGGATGTTAATTATGGCTCATCTGGATGACAAAGACGACGGTGTGTAATATGTGCCATCAGGGGCCTCGGAAGGCAGAAGACCCTTTGGGTTAAGGGGAGCTGCATTTATCTCCAGCCATCAACCTGGCTGCCTTCCTGGTTGTACTATAATTGCAACAGCAAGGTCTTAGTCAATGAGAATCCCAGAGCAGAATTACAGTTAGGAGCTGGATTGAAAAGCTCTTCTTATAGAGAGTATAAGGCCCTTTGGTCAAGAAAGATCCCTCTATTCTCTGAACACCTCAACCAATGAATTGCTCTGTCTGTCTCATCTCTGATCGCTCTGCTGGTCTCCTGTATGTCCCTAATGCTCTTTTCCGTGTTTTACTTTGACTTAATAACTCTACTGTCTCATTAGCCTCTTGCCATGTTTGTTCTGAATTGTGTAGCTCAGGCTCTGATGCTAGCTAGCACTTTGTTACTGGTTTCTCACTGGAAGCTTAGCCTAGCTGCACTGACCACCTAGCTGGCTTCTTGACAGCTGTATGCTCGTGAGGTACTGTCTGCCTCATTTGTGTCTGGCTTTGGACAAACACAACTGCAGCATAAATAAATATAATATGTTATGTAAATGATGAATTAATATACCATCCGGTTGGACTTTGTGGGAGCACAGTCTGAGTATCTGTTAATATAGAGAAGCTGGATTTAAAATATGTGCAATTTCTCTGTTTTCCATCTGCCTTATATAACATTTTTCTGTTCCCATAACTGCTTTCTCTACGCAAACTAGCACATTCTGCTCTCTAGATGTTCAGCAGCCAGTGAGTCACCCCATAGTGCCTGTGCAGAGCCTCAGGCTAAGCAGAGAGATCCCTTTGTGTAAAGCACAGCATCTGGCGTGCACAGATATGCCTCAGCACCCGGCCCCTGCGACCGTGGCCCCCGCCTTTCCTGGCTTTTCACCATGCCTTTGGGAATAGCTACTCAGCAAGCTGGACTTAAATATGGGGGGGAGGGCAGTGATATGCCCTCAAGCCAAACACCCTTCATTTTACTGACAAAATTTAAGGTCTGGAGGTTGTAGAAATAAGGAAATATTATAAATGAAATGTATTGGCACTTCTCACTTAACGACCAAGTTCCATTCCTGTGTCATTAAGTGAATTGGTTCATGAGCAAGGAGCCGCCCCTTACCTATATTTCAAGCATAAGAATAGAGGAAATCAGCTCTAATATACATTACTTAGGTTTGCATACTGTAAATACAGGTAATCGTTTTTATTTATTCTGAATGAAGAAAAGGTCTAAAGGAAACATCAATTTGATCACTTTGTTATAATTTGCATAACTCTTACATATTACAGAGCATAAAAATACAATCAGCAAAAATGATAAAAAATATATACCAAAAAAATTTTGGGAACTGAGACTGAGAGTGTGATGCGAGATGAGAAATTGATGCTGAGACACCACGCTGCCATTTCCATAACCAAAGTTCTCGTATACTGTACAATACCAGCTGGTGGGAGAGCTGGTCGTAAGTCCGGGTGGTCATTAAATAGAGAGGTCGTTAAGTGAGGAGGGCCTGAATTTTAAAATGGCGGCATTCTCTCATGGCCTCGCTTCATTCATGCCCCTCTGTACAGAGCTTTCCCTCCTCCGCTCTGCTCTGAGGAGCGGCTCCCTCCTTTGAGCGGGCATGGGCCCCGCACAGCCCTGCAGGTGCGCCACAGGCTCCCTCTCTCTCAGCCCGCGCACGTGGGCTCGTGTTTCGTAACTCCTGCTCTGTCATGGCGCCCAGCCCGGCGTGTGTGTCAGGAAGCCAGCGAGGCCACATTGGGAACCTGCAGCGCCGTGTGAAGCCTGCAGAAAGTGGCTAAATATACACCCCACACCCCCACGCAGGGCTCCATTCCATTAAAGCGCTTTGTTTAGTGGCTTAGCTGCCATTTTACCCGTATATAGTCTTTTTTTCCCTTCTTGCACATACCTGCCCCCACAAGGAGGCGTCAGGAGGATGGCTAGAGCTCTCTGCGGCTTTGGCACTTCCTTACGAGCAGTATCCTGAACCAAATAAGGCTGAATCTCGTAATTAAATGTACAGCGTGTCAGAACTCTTAGGTGGCCCCTCCAACCCTAAAAAGACACATTTGCTCAACAAGCGAAGCGGTGAGGCGGCAGCCTTTCATGAAGAGCCTCATGGATGAAGCGCCGGCCGTGAATGCTGTACTTAGCATGAGGTCATCCTGACGACAGCATCCAGTATGCCAGTCACAGCAGACGAAGTCCCCTGTCATAACGAAGCAGCCAATCAGATTGGATCACTTATACATTCATTACAGAATACACGGTGACATTCTCCTGCAGACACACTCATGGGTATCTGTTACAGGTTTGTTTCCTGTTGGTTTCAACAGTTTCAGTTTTCAGTTTTATTTGTCATTTGCAAGTTAGCACAGAATCAATATTACAATGAAATGTGATTGACGAGAATAAACAAGTCTCTCAGCAATATAGTTTAAAGAAATAACAATATGAAGTTAAAATTGTAAAAAAAACAACTGCTGGCATGTACTGAGGTTGGGGGGAGAGACAACGTTATTGCACATGAAATAAAGTGACAAGAATGAGCAGCAGTACAATTGTCAACGATTTAAGGTGGCAGTCAAGTAACAGTATTACACAGAGTAAGAGTTTTTTATAATAAACGACGAGAACATTAAATGGAATTTTAATAAAAGTTTTTTGAGTTTCTGTATAGTACAAACATTTTGTGGCATTTACTTCAGTAAGACACAAGCCACAGGTTTCCGAAACACTGCTCTTTTTTTGTTGTTTTTTAGATGAGAATGTCTATGATCTAAAGGCAAGCTTCTTCATCATATGTTACCGTATTTGGAACAAGAACTCATTTAATCCTCATTTAATTCAGAGAAGAACACTTGTTAAATTTGCCAAAACTTAAATCTTATTTGCTTGTGAACTGGACTTAGTGAGTATTGGAAATTTGCTATTCAGTTGGCCATTTAATGGAAGTATTATGTAAAAATCTGTTGTTCATATTTGAAACGGAATAATTATTACATATAATTAATTAGTATCAATGTATTAAGATTTTAATGTGCACAGACCCAGTCTGGATTATTGCATTTCTGTGGCTGTTTCTCCAGCCTTGAGTTGCTCATTATAAGTGAGGATATTTTGTTTAACAGTCTTATTTCTCTGCAGAAATGCCTGCATGGGGAGCAGCAGTTGTGTTTTGCAAATATCATTTGCAGTGAGTCTTTACATCATCACCTCTGCCTGGCCACTCGCATCCATCACCCACTCCAAGTAGCATTGTCATACTGTAACTATGGGCAAGCAGACGGCCTGCAACCTTCTGGCAGCAACTCAGACACTAACAAGAAATGGAGGCCTGAACAATATAAACAATAGCAGTAATGGTCCAGTGCTGTTTATTGTATTACTGGAGGAAGCCCATGGTTAATGGAAATGTGAAAGGATATAAGGGCTAGAACTGATCATCAAATAATGCCTCTGGGGACATGTGCTTAGGAGGTAATAATGTACTTAAAGGCTGTGACTCTCTGCACACGCGCACTCACACACCGGAACTCACCAAAAAAATTAAATATACACCAAGAGATGCACAAAACTCTCATGTCAGCCTATGGATTTGTGCCACTGTACTGCAGCAGTGCACTGCTTGACCCTCAGCACCTGTCGCAATGGTGCTGCTGTGCCAAGGATCTTAGCCTATTCCTCTGATCTCACTGTCATCCTGGAGTCCTGTAGAGTGCTACAAGTACAACCCCAGGGTCACTATAAGAATAGCCCTGGGGTTACTGCAAGAACAAGACCAGCCCTGGGGTCACTGCAAGAACAAGAACTGCCCCATGGTCACTGTAAGAACGATAACAGTCCCGAGGCAACTGCAAGAACGATAACAGTCTTGAGGCAACTGCAAGAACGAGAACAGTCTTGGGGTCACTGCAAGATCAAGAACAGCCTCGGGGTTACTGCAAGAACAAGAACAACCCTGGGGTCACTGCAAGAACAAGAACAGTGTTGGGGTCACTGCAAGATCAAGAACAGCCTCAGGGTTCCTGCAAGAACAAGAACAACCCGGGGTCACTGCAAGAACAAGAACTGCCCCAGGGTCACTGCAAGAACGATAACAGTCCCGAGGCAACTGCAAGAACGATAACAGTCTTGAGGCAACTGCAAGAACAAGAACAGTCTTGGGGTCACTGCAAGATCAAGAACAGTCTCAGGGTTACTGCAAGAACAAGAACAGCCCCGCGATCACTGCAGAACAAGAACAGCCCCACGATCACTGCAGAACAAGAACAGCCCTGGGGTCACTGCAAGAACAAAAACATCCTGGGGGTAACTGTCAGAACAAGAACAGCCCCAAAGTCACCAAATTGTCATGCCAGCTGTATAGAACCTGGAATCCCGTTGTGTTATTATGCTAATGAAAGAATTTTGAAAGAATTTCTGCAGTGGGATCGGCTCAACCCCTAAATTATTGTTGTCTCCTTGGCTGACGTATTTCAGTGTTTATGAAGTCCAACCTGTCATTTTAAAAGAGCTGTGGTACTTGCACCAATGGCTGTCTAATCACTTTTCATCAGTCCCTTATGTTGCCAAATTGCTCTTCCATCTTGGCTGCATGTTTTGCAGTTGCAGTTGTTCATTCATCTATGGGGTTGATATCAAAGCCAGTGGGAAGAATGCTTATCAATCCCCACACCTACTGTGATTATTCCCTGTCTCTGCAGGATGAAGAACAAACTCTGGTATTTTGAGTTTGGCACCACAGAAACCATCTCAGCCACATGCAAGAAGCTGAATGAGAGTCTGGAGGTAGAGGTGAGTCTGGCATCCTGGGACTTCCCTCTCCAGAAGGGCTCCATTGTGTGCTCTTCAAAGATCCTGACATTCACAAAGAAAGCCAGAACATGACTTGTTTTTCTAGTTCAAAACTGAGTAAGGTTTGTATCCTCATAGAAACAACAGCCTGTTCTGTTTTACAGGTAAAAATTAATTTTATCATCAAATTCTTTTTTAACAGTGTGAATATTATAATATGCAACTGCTTACCTAATTACATCTTATGTGAGGTATAATTTTAATATTTTTATTTCATCATTCAAACACAATGCTATCTAGTACAGGGTTACAGTCTTAGTCTATTTGCGGTCCCTACAAGTAGAAACTCAATTTTATAAAAATCTGTGATTGCGACTGTGATTGTGTGTGTGTGTGTTCTATTAATAATGATATTAAAATGTGTTTCTTCAGTTAGATATGTGCGAAAGAATGTAAATATGCAGTGTATTGGCACTTTAGGTAATGAATTTAGGGCAGTGGTATCAGTTTCTTTATAAACAATCTCATATCATTTTCATGGATTCATGAACTATAATACATCAGATTCCTCAATCAGTTGTTGTCCTCATATGTCTTGATTGATTCATTTATATTTCACGATTTCAACCATAATGGCCACTCTGAATGTGTAGTGAAGACCAAGCGTAAAAGCCATGCTTCAGCTTCAGGCTGTTAATAAGCATGGGAAATGCTGGGACCTCTCTCTCACACAGAATGTGCTCTTAGGATGGTTTCCTCACTATTTTTGTGGGTTTTAATGAATGTGTCAGTCAGTCTCTGGAAAGCTACTTCTGTCTCGAGTGCCCTGTGACTCCCTCGCTTCTCTTTCTCCACTGTCCCACCTCCCTGCTTTTCTTCCCCCTCAGTGTGATGGCATCCTTCTTGACCTCAGCAGCACATCGCTGGAGGGGATCGCAGTCCTCAACATTCCCAGCATGCACGGCGGCTCCAACCTGTGGGGTGAGACCAAGAGGAGGAGGAACTACAGCCGCATGAGCAAAAAGGTGCCAGAAAGGGCGCCGGTGAATACTGTGACTGACGCCAAAGAGCTCAAGTTCTGCGTCCAAGGTGAGCTGATTTTGGGGGGGGGGGGTGTTATAAAGCTCCTTTTTAGAATCTATGGAAACCTTTCAGATCAGACTCTTCGTCTGTGGTACATTTATTTGCAGAGTGGTCAGGTAATGAGTTTTATAAAATTGCAAATGGAAATGATCTCATTAAATTCACACTGAATGCCTAAAACACACTTCAGCAAACCGCAGTGTGTAGTGTTGGCTGAAACCACTCTGTGTCCAGCTGAATTTATTACTGCACCTGGTTTGGAAGAAAAAGTATCCAGTAAGTATCCAAGCTGTGCACAAAACAGTGAGAATTTTCCAGGCAGACAAAAAGCAAACAAGAATGGAGCTTTTCTTGGCTGTAGGTGGGGTTTGCCTCACGGAACGTGTTCAGCGGCTTCAGCTATAAATGGAGACATGACTCACCTAAATGCTGGAGACGCCAGTGGATCAGTTAGCTAGGATGAATAAGCTAACTGGCCCTCAAGTGCTTATACTTTCATTTTATGGCACATGGCAGGACATCGTAGCCTCATTTGCCTTTTATCAGAGAATGCTACTGGGTGAATATGGAGATGTAATTACCTTCAGTCCAGGTATTAACGTTAGCTGATGGAACTGTAAATTTATAAAGGCCCCTGAATGTCTGAATGTAACATACCTATGTCACAGACTGAGATTACAAATCATCCTAAAATAAATAACTAATTTATGAGCCTGTAATCAAGGAAATGTCACCTCACGGTAAAATCACCCATTGAGGGGTCAAGCCACTTCATTTATTTGTAATGACCATGTTGCTCTGAAGCTTATTGGCGCGTCCTAAATATTTTAGAATGGAGCCTAAAGTCAACAAGGACCAGCTCTCTAAAGGCTCCATTAATAGGCCTCAAGCCCCTAGTGGTGGCAAAAAATGCCATTAGCTTTTACTGGCATTAAAGCGAGGACAGAGGAGCAGGACAAGGAGACTCTACTAAACCCCCATCAAAAAAAACCCCAATTAACTCTCCAACCTTCATCAAATGGCCTCAGAAGAGGACATCAAGATAGAAGCAGAGGCAGCCATCAGTAGGTCTACCAAAAACTGTAATGTTGACTAACTTAATGAACTGTTGCTTCTGAGCAGGCACCTCCAAGATTTGCATCATTGCCGCTATTACGCATTAGCTCTGTATGCAGCCAAAGGTTTTACTGCTGCAGCTGGAGGGGAACTTTTCTCTAGACAACAACAGTAAACAGTCTTGTGGGACCTTAGATGACAACTTTTCTGTTGCAGTTCCTGTTCTTTAACCCTCATATTACTGCCTGTCCGGGAGCCATCCAAGCCACTCTCTCCTGTCACTATTTGTCAGCTGGTGTCCCTTTAAGTGACACTTCTGTCATTCTATCTCCCATCGTTTTCCCCGATGCTCAGCAGCTTGCGCTGACTGTGGTTCCCATGGAGACCTACGGGTAATGCTTAGCTAAAGAGCAACAGTAAGTGATGAAGACGAGGGCTGCTTGTGTGACTCATGTCTGCAGCGGTTTAACCACCATCCAGGCAGAGCTACATTATCAGCATCTTGCCATCTCTTGTGCCCCTATTTTCCCTAACACACGCCTTCACATTTGTACTGCCATCTATATTTCCTAACACGTTCCCTCACGTTCATACTGCCATCTGTCTTCCCTTACACGCTCCCTCACATTCACACTGCCCTCATTCTTCCCTAACACACTCCCTCACATTCACACTGCCATCTATATTTCCTAACACACTCCCTCACGTTCATACTGTCATCTGTCTTCCCTAACACGTTCCCTCATGTTCACACTGCCATCTGTCTTCTTTAACATGCTCCCTCACATTCACACTGTCCTCATTCTTCCCTAACACACTCCCTCACATTCACACTAGCATCTGTCTTCCCTAACACGCTCCCTCATGTTCACACTGCCATCTATATTCCCTAACACGCTCCATCACATTCACACTGCCATCTGTCTTCCCTAACACGCTCCCTCACATTCACACTGCCATCTGTCTTCCCTAACATGCTCCCTCACATTCACACTGCCATCCGTCTTCCCTAACACGCTCCCTCACATTCACACTGCCATCTATATTCCCTAACACGCTCCCTCACGTTCAAACTTCTATCTCTCTTCCCTAACACGCTCCCTCACGTTCACACTGCCATCTGTCTTTTCTATCACGCTCCCTCACGTTCACACTGCCATCTGTCTTTTCTAACACGCTCCCTCACGTTCACACTGCCATCTATATTCCCGAACACGCTCCCTCATGTTTGCACCGTCACTTTGCTCCATCGGCCTGATCATCCTGATCATCCTTTTCCCAGCCAGCCTGTTGGCTGGATGACTGCCTCGTTACCCCTGTCAAACGCAGGGGAGGGTCCAGCCTGAAAAGGACATTCTGTTCATTCGCATTACTATTTATATCTCATGAGCACAGTGGTGGCTTCTCTAGAACACCCCCTCACACCCCCTCAGGATGTCATATATTCCTACTTACCTGCCCCCCATCTTCTACATTTTGCAAATTCACTTTTAAAGTAAATCTCTTTTCGTTGCATACTCCAAAGACTGAGGTTAATTAAGTTATAATTAACAATTAATATGTAACCTTTAGCAATATTATTTTAAAAGAGAGAAAATCTATTCCAACAAGGACAGTTAGAAGCATTAAATGCATTTAATTCTGGGCAGAATTTACTATAAGATGCTTTTTTTGCTTATGATAAAACTGTCTGATTCTTTCTCTTTTTAACCTTCTTTATGACATTCTTTCTGCATTACTTGTGTCTTATGACCATTCAGGATTTTGATAGATAACATGCTTATTTGTAGCTTTTGTGATAAATTTGCAACTAAGTTGTAATTGTCTTTTAGTGCATGGAGATGGAGCAGATCCACAGTCATGTCTGTCTGGCATACTCTGATCTTTATTTAATTAAAATGGAGTGCTAAGCTATTTCATAAAGTTGAGTGCTTATTTTAATACAGTGCCATTTGTGGTTATGAATGTTAAGATGCAGGTGAGTATTCATGTTAAATAATATATTTCCTTTAAATATTCACCCATAGCAGTTGGTGAATGTTAGCACCTTAAGTAAAGAAACACAGCTCAATAGTTACTTTTCCAGTAACCAAAACTACTATGAAACCTTTGGGGAAAAAGAAAAGTATATTATAAAACATAAATGCATATTTATATACTCTGTTTGATGATAACAAATAAGTTATTAGTGAAATCAGCATAATACAATACATGTGTTTAAATATTAATACAGGTTACATATCTCATAAAATATATAAAAATGGTGCTATTTATTGTTGGGAAAGTTATGTCATGAATTTATCCCGTAGGATTTAACCTTTGCAAGTCCAGCTTCTCCCTGTAATTCTGTTCGGAAACAGATCATTAAATCGAGTAGCTCTGGTTTCAGGGGCAGAGATAGTGAGAACATGAGAGGGTGCGACTGCATCAAGCAGCTGCAAGGCCGGCTTTCTTTAGCCCCATGTAAACTGTCAGTCACTGATACTCCTGCTGCAGCAATAAGATCTTAATTCTGTCACTGCTAACGCGTTCCAGAAAGTCCCTGTAACTGTAGCTTAACACATCATGCAACTATTTATTATTTTCTTCCTCTTATAAAAAAAAGTGTTTTGAAACATACCCTGGCCCCATAGTTGCCTCTGAAGGGGCAGCGGATATGAACATGTAACCTGATGTCCCAAGATGAGACCCTTGAGCAAGATCAGTGCATCGCTCTATTACGGTCATCCGGCTGTGTCAGTGGGTGAAACTGTAAGTTGCTTTGGGGAAAAGTATCAGCTGGACGATGAACCACACTGACAAAAGGCGCCTTCTGAAGATGCAAACCGAAATGATTGAACTTTCTGTAAAGAACAATCCTACTCATGCTTGTGAAATAAGTAAACTGCCCTCCAACAGACCTGTATAACCACATGTACATTTGGGCTCTAATCAACAAGTTATCTGTTTCACAAAAGATTGTTACAGGGAAAACATGCATTCAAGGTGAAATGGTTTTCGAACATTTTCTCAGCAAAGTCTGATTTTACCCTTGTTATGAGAATTTAAAAATGTTTCCCACACAATGTCATCTCAAGTATATTGTTCCCATCAGTGGGATCTTGTGCTCAAGTGCTCAAATTTAAATAGATGTTTTTTTTGTGATTGAAATGGGAACTGAAGGCACCCTGAGATTATCTGGGAAAGAGACCAGGACACGCAGCAAACTGATTCAGTCACACTCATCATTTTTATAAGATGATGAAGCTCTTTTTGGGACAGATTTGCTCTTTTAAGTGTCACTAGCTGGCTTATCGGAGGCTCGGCTGAGAGGGACTCGGGTGGTGGCTGTGTCAGTCCCATCGCCTCGTGTTTTGTTCTCCGGCCAACAGGGGCCGCCCACGCGGCTCCACCAGGGAGCTCTGTCCGGTTCCTCTAGACCATCTGCCACTGCTCTGATCACACTGTGACAGCTAGGCACTACCAGAGGAGGTGTGGAGGCAGAATATGTCTCAGTGCACACTGTCCTTACAACAGCACACTCACTGTACACTTATTACTTTAATAGCTCTAACCATAAGCAAAGTACATATGTTACAGCTTTATAGTATTTACAGCTGAATTAACCCTCAAGGGTCATTTGCGCCCCTGTGGTCAATTTTCCCTGCATATCTGCCCCCTACTGGCCTGTATGTCGGTGTGAAACCTGCTCACCTCTTTGCTGAGGTGTGTACGGGTGCTGCAGCAACATCAAGGGCCCAAGTGACCAGAAGAGAGGGATGAATGATGCTTCGTTATGAAGCTGTCGGGAGGAGGGGAGTGTTCAATACGTGGCTGACTCATCGGTAGTGCTGACGTGGAACCTCCCCAGCACGCACGTACACTACAGGGGAAACAGTACTCGGGCAGACAGGTGCAGGATTAATGCTGGCCCTGCTATTTCAGCATGGGAACATTGTGCTTTGAGCCACGTTTCCCACACGCACGCAGCTTCTCTTATCTTTTAGCATCTTTATTTTATCTGCAATCCACTTATTATTCAGACTCCTCCTTACCTGTGTCAGAAGCCAGATTCCCCCTGTTTTGAGGTAGGTGAGGTGCTCCTGCAGCCCAGTTGGCTACCTGCAATATGGCCACAGGGGGCGCTGTTCTCCCGCAGCCTGTGTCCGTGCCAGAGAGCACCCTGGCAGGATTATGTAACGGGCAGTTTGCAGCCTATTTTTAGCGCAGCTTTGTGGAGGCAAACTGTGAGGAGACAAACAGCACGGGGTAGAGACACGGAGGAGCGGACGGCTTCGTCACGGCTCAGCTGCCGCTGGGCCTCGTAAACAATAGAAGGGAGGCCTATTTTTATGCTGCTTGCAGGTGGGGAGAGTGGAGTGACAGCGAAGAAGATGGCAGCGTGTGGACATTTGCGAGTCTGGCCATCAGGCCCCTCCGCTGCAAACACCAGACAGACACCAGAAATCCTCATGATTCGAGTTTTTCTGTACATATTCTCAGGTACAATCACGTGGCAAGCAGAGGTGCAGTCTTGGTGATGAGTTATGAATAAGCTTTTGGGTTTTTGCCAGTGCAGAAGGGTAAGTGCCAGCACTGCTTCTCGCCATGTGGGTCACATGTTCTGTCGTTTATCGTCATTGGCCAGGGACGCTCGGTCACGGCAGGTTGCCATAGCCACAGGCCCCAGGGCTCTCGTTCCAGACTAACTTCACCAGCTCTATGTGTTTCTTCAAGCACAGGTTTGCGAGACCTGGGGGGGGGAGGGGGAGTTAAAATGTAACAGTTGCTGGGAGGAATTTTGCTGGTAAATCTGAGATACCATCCGTGTGTGGACATTCCTGTGGAGGCAGACCAGGGCTGTTAGCTGAAGCGCCTTCATTTGGGATGTCCCCAGAGTGTGTGTCCATCTCCAGCTGGGCTGCCTGACGCTTACCGAATGTCACATGACTCTGTGATTGCATCACATGTTGCGCAAGTTGGGGGTTTTCAAAAACACTGTTTGTCTGGGGCCTTAGCTCTGACTGTAAATGAGGTCACGTGATCTAGTACCCCCTGTTATAAACGATCGAGCCTACATGTTCGCTTGGCCCACTTAAAACCATGAGAAAATGTTCCCGTCCAGCAGGAGGCGGTCTCATGGCAGTCCCCAATTTGTGAGAAGCAGGCAGAGGTGCGGGGGCATGCAAGTTTAGGAGGGGGGTAAAATGTCCTTTCTGCCCCCTGTTGACCAGAAGCATGGCTGTTTTTTAACCCTGGTTAAACCCCTTTGAACAGGGGTGCTGCCCTTTGTATTATGCATCTGTTTGTGGTTTTAATGGATCCTTTTTCTATCTCTCCGCAGATCTGAGTGACCACCTGCTGGAGGTGGTGGGGCTGGAGGGGGCAATCGAGATGGGCCAGATCTACACAGGGCTGAAGAGCGCCGGCCGCAGGCTGGCTCAGTGCGCCAGCGTCGTCATCAGGTCAGGGTGGCTGCTGGGACCGTATCTCCCCCTATTAGCTGGATGACCATGTGAAAATGGTAGCATTTTACACTCAGGATTTTGCGAGAATGGAAAATATGTAAGATAATGTAAATATATCGAGATTGGCCTGGCTGTTGGACATGGAGGTCTGTCAAGTGGGTTGAAATGTGTTTGGTCTGATCATTAGTTTGGATGTTTTTGTAACTTTTGCAGGGTTACACTCCATTAAGCATCATTTAAAGCACATTTTCCTCTCATATTTCTCAGCTACGGGCCAAACCCAAACGCAGGGTGGTTTTCCTGCTGGCTGTCTCCCCACTTTCTCCCTGGTTCCTTAAGCTGACTCTAAGCCAGTGTGATGCTGATTGGGGGGGGGGGGGGTTCCTTTACACTGGTGCCCTATGTGTCTAGCTAAGGAGCCCATCTCTCAGGTACTGTATGCCCTTTCAGGACGTCCCGCCTGATGCCCATGCAGATCGACGGTGAGCCATGGATGCAGCCCCCCTGTACGGTAAGATGCATCCCCCACCCCGCCCCCCAACCCATGTTCGCTACATTATCCTTTCCTCCCAGCCCCCGCTCTAACAGCACAGTTAATTATAACACTGTCAGCACACCGTGCCTAGAGGCTGACTGATTATGTCATTACAAAGAAGAAATATACAGTGGAATACATTTACATGCATCAGAAGCTCAACAATCACTTCTATATATAGTATCCTCCTGCAAATAATGCATAATTAAAATGCATGTCTGTATTCAGCATTCGTCAGTTTTCTCTGCTCTCTTTGTTTGGCAATATGACGAACAGCATCCAGTCCAAAAGGTTTCAGGATGAGGTGTTAATGGATCGGACAGTCACAAGCTCATCCCTTAAAATAAAGCGGTCTTGGATGAAGTCCAATGTTTCTGCATCATTCTAAGCAATAAATACATGGGGGCGGTCAACTCAGCTAGCACATTCTCTTCATTTCAGTATCTGCGAGGTATTTACAAGTCAAAACACATGTAGAAAACAGACAGACAGTTTGAAGCAGTTCTTTCCCATTACTCAGCCTTTGTGATTCTTGACTTTTTGCCTGGCTCCTCATCAGAATTTTGACTAGATTGTTCCATATGAATGAATGAGCAGAATGCCAGAGAAGCACACTTCAGGCTGTCCGCCTTGTTGTCTTTGCTCCTCAGATACAGATCACGCACAGGAACCAAGTGCCGATGCTGTTGGGGCCCCCGCAAAAGACCCCCTTCTTCTTCTTCAGGAGGCGTAACAGAAGTCGAGACTAGCGGAAGGACTGCCAAGGGCGGCCCTGCCTAACAAGCCCAGAGAATGTTCGATGCAGGCCCATACTGCAGGGTACTTGGGGTTTGCCAGGCTCAGTGTCTGGGCAGTCTAGCTGCCCAGGCATGGAAAGACTGAGGATTGTATAAGTGACACAGAGATATACTATAGACAACCCCTCCAGCAATGTTTCCTCTAAACCCCCCTGAGAAGTGTGCCTCTCGCACCCTAACCACCAGTCTCCAAAGCTCCCTGCGTATTTGCAAGCTCAAATCCCTTTGACCACTTCAGATCCACTAATGAAGCTATTGCTCTTCTCAGCTACCCCTGCCTACCACTTCCACAACTCCTAGGCAACATATCATGCCCTTCAGATCCACAATAAATGCTGCCATTGCCATACTTAACCAGATGGGCGAGCCATCTAATGGTGGCAGTATGCATAGTGGTAACAAAGTGATTTCCCCTCTTTGTATTCTTTGTGTTGCTTATGAAAGGAACATACATGTACGTATATCAGTGTTTCTCAAACTAATCCTCAGGGACCCCCAGGCAGGGAGCTGGGGGGGGCTAAAATGAGGACTGTCTGGCAGGGAGCTGGGAGGGAACAAAAGCAGGGACCATCTGGGGCTTCCCAAGTGACCAGGTTGGGAAACACTGACATATATCAACATGTATGTTAAGAGCTAAGATTTGTCTAATGAGACAAGTGAGTGTGGTTTGAAGGGTACCATAAATAATAGATGAAAGGATACAAAACGTCCACTTTAGTCATCCTTTACAGCTTCAGAACCATCCAAAGCTCATCTATAATGGAGGATTTCTTTGCGGGATAGTGGGCAGATGGGAATATGGGCATGGAAACAGTCCACAGGATCGGTATGTGCTGGCAGAAATCATACCCCTTGTTGCCTTGCTTCACCAGATGGGGCGCCGCTGAGAATATTTTTTTTATCTAAAAATGAATGGATGTGATCAAGATGGAGACGGTGGTCACACATATTCCCCAGGTGCAGCTTTTGCATTCGAGCGTAACCCCAGGACACAACACTGGCCCTTTCATGATGTTTCCTTCACCAAGCAGGAGGGAGGCTCCCGCTGCCCATGGAGCAGGCCACCCCTCAATATCTCCTGGACAATGTGGATCCAGCTCTAGGGCAGTGGTGGGGACTCGTCGCTGGTCACCTGAGCCAGCAACGCACAGTGCAAACACTCATCACTGGAGCATGTGGACAAAGAGCTTTAGGGCAGCAGTGAGAATTTGTCACTGACCACCTGAGCCAGCAACGCACAGTGCAAACACTCATTACTGGTGCTCCAATACCACAGAGAGAGGTTCACAGAAGTGTCCCATGGGCCTCACTTCAGAGCAGCCAGTACTGCAAAAGACAGCTCCCCGGAGGTAGCAGAGAGGAATACTCAGTGTACCTCTATGATTGTGGATACACAGTGTACCTCTCTGATTGGGGGATACTCAGTATAACCTCTCTGATTGGGGGATACTCAGTGTAACCTCTCTGATTGGGGGATACTCAGTGTAACCTCTCTGATAGGGGGATACTCAGTGTAACCTCTCTGATTGGGGTATACTCGGTGAAACCTCTCTGATTGGGGATACTCAGTGTACCTCTCTGATTGGGGATACTCAGTGTACCTCTCTGATTGGGGGTTATTCAGTGAAACCTGACTGATTGGGGGTTATTCAGTGTACCCTCTCTGATTGGGGATACTCAGTGTACCTCTCTGATTGGGGGTTATTCAGTGTACCCTCTCTGATTGGGGATACTCAGTGTACCTCTGATTGGGGGTTATTCAGTGAAACCTGTCTGATTGGGGGTTATTCAGTGTACCCTCTCTGATTGGGGATACTCAGTGTACCTCTCTGATTTGAACTGTCACACACAGCATTGTAAAAAGGTCTGGGAAACAATCCAATCAAACAATGCAAACTATTACCCTGTGCCTCTGTGGTCCTGTCTACACCAACAGTGTAGCCAGGATCTACTTTGAATGTGGTGTTTTGATATGTAACTGTATCTTATTGTCTGTATTTACCATGTCAAACATCGGCTTGCAAAGTCTGGTCTACATTTAACAGTGCAAAATGGCATTCTGTAGACGGGAATGATCAGTGGAGTACTGTAAATATTACAGCTGATTTTGGTTTTATCTAAAATTTCAGTAAATGGTCCAGTCTAGAATTAGGCTAGCTGAAGTATCCCAAAGCTTGCAGTGAAGTTGTAAATGTTACAAATCTATAAACTTGACAGGGCATACTTTAAAAATAGTTTAACTTTACTGTATGTGAGTAGAATTCCAGAAATGGTTATGAAATATATATATTTCTCTATTTATTTAACTGCTCAATAGTAGCAGTAAGGATTTTCAGTGTCCTGATGTAGCTTCAGATCAGGTACATGTACACAGTGTTTTTATAGGTGCAGTGTATGTGATTGTATTTCTTGATGCATCTTTACTGTAATTTACTACATTCCAGATCGATGCATTTGCTGACCAATCAGTGCCAGCTGATATTCTGTCTCCCAAAGTCCCTCTTTATGCTACATTGATGTATCAAGAGAAGTCACTCTCTGAGGGCTCCTGAATCCCTTTAAGCTACGTTTACCTGAGAGTGTCAGACAAGCACTCTTATGGGGGACCTGTTTTGTAACTATGGCCATAAAAACACACTTAGAACAAAGGTAATAAGTCAAGGAAAAAGTGTTGATAACTATGTAGATACATGTAAATTTTCATGAGGTTAGATCACTGCATGTCTTCTGATAATTAGCCAAAAACAGAAGCAAAGTATAAGCTTTCCATCCCATTCATCTTGCAAAGACCTTGGGCTGCATCAGTGTTTGCTGGGAAATTCTCAAAGTGATAATATTGGCCTCAATTTTTTCTATGTATGCACTGAATTTCCTAATATTTGGCATTATTGTCAAAAGCATTCACTTATTGTGGATAACCACTAAGAAACATGCCCGTGGACACAGGGGAGAGGCCACATGACACCCGCAGAGTGCTCTGTGACACTCCAATAGGGGTGCCACATGACAGCCACAGAGTGTGCTGGTCCTGTAATTGCCTTAACTAATCAATACAAGAGCTGTAGCTCAGTCAGGTGAAGCCACATTACATGCAATACAATCTGCTGGAAAATTACCAAAAATAAGAAAGAAAGAAAAACCTACCACTGTGTTTCCAGAAATGACTGACACAACATGATGGGTGGGGACTCCTTTGATTTGTGGTACAGGTTGGAACCATGGAGTCCCGATGCTGTCATTGGTCATCCTCCGTCAGATGACCTCAGCAGCCACTGAGTAAACAGCCATTAGAAGTGAATACCTACCACATTGTCTTTTTTATATGCTTGTATCTATGCTAAACCTGGCTGTATTTATGTCCACATACTAAGTAAACCAAGATAACCCGGCTTGCTTCTGAAATACGGAGCTGAAGGATTGTTAAATGGCAGACAGACCTACCCTGGGCCCTGTCAAATGTTCAGTCCTCCCAAAAGCCTACAGAAGCTCCACTTTTGCTCTGCTGTACTTTACTGGGCCATGGGACAGAGAGCTCTGTAGATGTGTATTTCATTTGAATGAGCATTTCTTCCCCTTATCATTATGACCTTGGTAAGGGCTGCTTCCCAGGAGCAGTGTTGCTTATCGTATTGTGGTGCCATTGGCCTATTTTTAGCAAGAGTGGATTAAAAGTATTGAATGACATCAAAGCCACAGATGCAGTATACACTGTAGATGCAGAGTACATTTCATTCTAGATGGTGAACATCTATGTGTGTCTACAGACTCAGTCCCATATGATAGAGTACATTTCAATCTAGATGGTTAACATCTATGTGTGTTCACAGACTCAGTCCCATATGATAGAGTACATTTCAATCTAGATGGTTAACATCTATGTGTGTCTACAGATCCAGTCCATATGATAGTTTGGTGTGCAGCAGTCCAAGGACACAGGGAAGATGAGACCCTTGGCTCGGCTCACTTTTCCTCACCAATCTTAGCTGTTGGATACAGCATGATGGAGTGAATAAAAAGATTAATATTTATTGTGGAGTATTGCTTTTCATTGGGGGAGGGAGACGAGGATTATGGGAAGTCTGCAGAAAAGATTTCCATCCGGCATTAGCACATATGCACTGCTCTCCCAAGCTATTTTATTAGCCTGACTTTCAATACATAACCCGTAGTCCTAAACTATACTCAAAATCACAATTTAGAAAAGAAAATTTCATTTAGGCAACAAAAAGAGTTCCTTCATCCTATAGATGCACCCTGTGCATATAGTTCTGTCTCTACTGCTGTACAGAATTTCTACATGAGTCAATTACCTGACTTTTCACTAATTTACACACCTGATTATTTTAATGGAGTAATTCAAATTTAACACAATGTTCATGGTGCCTCTGCATCATATAGGACCACAATCAAGCAAAGTGCAGGGTACAAATCTTTGGTCTTAGCATTAGGCTACCTGCTGACATCTGCTGTAAATAGTTTTAAAAAACAGCTGCAGTATGCCAGCACATTAACCTAATGACTCTATGGACTGTGTGAAATGTTGGGTCCCGCAGCATCCGGACTCTGTCACGATGTGTGTCTCTGGTCACCGTGTGTGTGCGTGGGGGGGGGGGGTGGGTGTCAGACCTGGACCAAAATCAGCTTCCAATGCCTCATTAGTGGCAGGTGAACAGGATCACACTGACCGTCAGGAGCATGTCAAACAGATTGTGTGCTCTGGCCCAATCAATGCCCACCGGTGGGGGATGCTATTTCAGGGGTGCTGTTTCCATAGGCCTGTGGCACCCTGCTTCCCTGTTGGATTGCGGCCTATAGCAGGATTTTGGGGAAGGTGGTGACAGCTTATCAGCCTCCGGGGTGACCCCATAGTGCGTGTCCAGCTTAGCAGGACAGGCAGAGTGCCCCCCACTCTTCACTCCCAGGCTCAAGATTCTCCCATGAGGCCGAGCGATATTCATATGTTAGCACAGTATTATTACTCATAATGTATTTTTAACCACCTGTCCCCATGGGGAACAATAGGGCCAGAACTGCTGAAAGACGTGTCACATTGACCGAGTCTCATCGAGCTTGACAACAAACACAATGTTATTCTAGGTGGCTCATATGTTACCGCTGGCCCGTTCTCCCTTTCGTATTGCAGAAGGGACCGCAACCATCTCAAAGTATCCCAGCATTTTAATAGGAAAAATTCCATGGATATGTCCCCTCCACCTTGGGATAAGGAAGATGAGCTCTATAAGATTTCAGATGGATTCAGAATCTTTTTTTCTTTTGTTTGGTTGATTTACTAATTATATCAGAATGAGAAGTCTGAGAACCCACCTTTACAATGCTCAGTAGATAGATACACTCACCTAAAGGATTATTAGGAACACCATACTAATACGGTGTTTGACCCCCTTTCGCCTTCAGAACTGCCTT
>JAODJW010000035.1:5878463-5896916 GCA_026777045.1 Hyperopisus bebe | reverse complement strand
TGGTTGATTAGATAATTGCATTAATGAGAAATTGAACAGGTGTTCCTAATAATCCTTTAGGTGAGTGTATATATATACACAGTTATTGTCAGCCTGCAACAGTAGCGAGAATAACACAAGTTTATTCACATCCTCCTTTGACCTCTGGACACTAATCTCCAGCATGTCACAGGGGATGTAAGATTCGTCCTTCATGAAC
Source organism: Hyperopisus bebe (assembly GCA_026777045.1). Classification (NCBI taxonomy): domain Eukaryota; kingdom Metazoa; phylum Chordata; class Actinopteri; order Osteoglossiformes; family Mormyridae; genus Hyperopisus; species Hyperopisus bebe. The sequence continues at coordinate 5,896,717 of JAODJW010000035.1, read as the reverse complement.
TCATATGATCCACCAAAGATAGTGACCCTTTATCACAAACAGTGACAAGATGGAATTTGTAGACCACCATCAGAGGACATTAAACAATAAAATCTACATAGACTAACTGCAGATTAGGAATTTGATTAGGATTAGCTAGATGTGGAGGATTTGAGTTTTAAGTGCGTTAGCCATTTCAAAGAAGATGACAGAATGAAAGTTAAACATTGATACTTGAAAAAGTTTGTCGAAATTATAAATTTGACATATAATACCTTACAGTCTATTATTTCTATTACTATATGGTGCTGGCATAAAAAATGATCATTTGAAACCCGTGATATGTGGTCCATATGCTTCTACAGCATTCTGCTTATTTAATCAACTTTACATTGGGATAAACCACAAAGGGATTCACTTAGTAAACAATTAAGTTACAGCAGCTGTGGTTTCAAAGACCCATTTCTCTTTTCACTTATATAAAATCACCACATCTTCATTTATTATGTAAATAATTTATTCTGGCCAACCCATTTTTGAAATAATAGCTCAGCACATAGTACGTACAGAACTAAATAAAGGAACAACAGAAATTGAAAAAACAATTTAAATTTAAATTCGTAATAAATATCCTGATTTTACTGTTGCTCCTTTAACCTCCATAAAGTAGTTTCCAGGACTCAAAATTCAAGACACGGCTGCAGTTGGAATTTCTGAAACAAACGAGGTATTTTCGTGACCCACGTAAAGGCAACGACGCGGAACTTTAGATTTTGTTGTACCGCATGTCCCTTTAAGAGCCACTGTGGCTATGGTTAAAAAAAACATCTTTTAGTGAATGAAACCCAGTCATTCATAAAGTAGGCCAGGCTCATGCTGCGATTGGTCCTCCGGCACCTAATGCATAATTTAGTTATTCAGAAATCCCATTGGAAGCTAACTCGAAAGGCATCGCCCGGCAGCCAATGAGCGTTCAGATTGGTGCCCCACGCGAACCCCAGGGAAAAAGCAGGCAGGTCCATTGAAGAAAAGCTCATTCAAGTTTAGTGAGTCACAGGGAGCATGTCGTGTTGACCAGTGTGCACGGTCGTGTTGTTTTTGTGTGGGGATCAAAGTCACCGATTTCTTTCGGTATATCACGGGAAACACTCCAACGAAGAAGGGGTGAGTCCCGAAACACGCGTTGCGTAAATAAAACGCACAGATGCGTAGTAATGCTTTTGTCGTCTATTTCGTGAGCTGTCCGCACAGTTAGCCATGTACTTAAATGCTTTGTGAAAAAGACGAACGCCATTTTCTCCAAGTGAAATATAACTTTGGCAACCATTTTCTTATGCTTGGTATTAAGTTGCGTCAGTGTTTGGATACGGAACGGAAAAGCGTGATTGTTGAGGGCTTTCTAGCCGCTGTGCCTCGTCCGTGCTCCCCTGCATATCGCGCTCGGGGTCAGTGAAGCTTCGCCTGTTTGCGGTTTATGAATGAAGAGCCGCGTTTCTCTGCGCTGCTGCGCACGGATCCGATTTCACTTCATTGAGAAAAACAAGGGGCCGCGGAAGGGGGGGGGGAGAGGGCCAGCTATTGATTTCTGTAACTTTTCTTTAATTTGATATTTTACCAAGCTTTTCCTTACTGCTAACTGTAGACACTTACAAAAAGTGCGTTGTTCTTGTCATTGCATTGTTATATTTTAGTTTCTGCATGTTGTATAGAACCATTTAATAGCGTATGTAAACTTTTTCTTGAGCCAATTGTTCAACCGCATGATACATTTAAACATTTTATCAAATTTCTCCTCCATTAACAAAAGGGAACATTCGAGTGTAAATCGGCTATTGGTTATACTCTTTTAATCATTACAGCATTGTAGCGCGTTAGAGCAGTCCACGGAGGGACTGCTATCTCCAATCCAAGTCACTTTAAACGGGTTCTGCCAAATGACCCACAAAATCAGATTAAGGTAAAATGTTTCTCCAGAGTCGCCTGCAAAGGTCGACAACGACCATATCTCAGCAAATCCCGCCTAATCGATCGGAGAGATATTAAAGTCCAGTTTTAAAGATCTGGGGTAGTAAACGGGGGAATGAAGGGTTTTGCAGTACCTTGTATACTGGGTAATTTAGATTACGTGGTCCGGGCTTTAATATCTGTTTTTACTATTGTATATGTCGCATTCGAGATAAAGTGCACATACTGGGATTTGTGGGAAGGCGCATTTGCCTGGTAATTGCGTTACCATATGGACTGGCATGCTTCCCACAGATAGTGCCCTTTAATGGCGAAGTTCCTCTGAAGCGAATAAACTTGCTGCCTAATGAGGGTGCCGTCGCCCGCTACACCAACTGTCGTATGTTCCTGTGCCATTTTGCCTCCCTTTCTTCCTTTTGTATCGGTCCATATCTTTCGATAACTGCGCCTTCAGATGACTGTGACTTTGAAAGTCCACCCTCTAAAGAAAGCCTGTTTGTATTGGCTTCTATTCGGGTTTTGAGTTACACATGCTATATTTATTTGTGTTGGCTGCAGAACTGTCTAAGGCTTTGTGGTGAGTAAGTTGACCTGATTAACTGGAGGAAAGTATGGTGTTTTAGGCTGAACGGAGTGCACATTCGCGTGATGCTAACGGCTGCTGGACATCTCTGCTTTTTCAGGGAGATACTGTGGCGTAAGAGCTCCTTCACGCCAAGCCAAGGCCCCTTGTTGGGATATTTTGGACACACAGGCAGTATGGATGGATTTTATGACCAGCAGGTTCCCTATATGATTCCCCCTAATGTAAGTGACTGGTGCTATTAGTTTTGGGTTCAAAATTTCTATGTGCTAATTGTTTATACCTATTTTAAACTAATACATATTTGTGGGGTTGGGCAGACAACCGCAGTCACTGGATATGTGGCAAGTCTTAAAACTATAGATTACTAATAAATATTTATGATCCATGACAGAAATCTCATGTGGAAGAGTCATGTATGAGAACATTCAGTGACAGGAAGCGAAAGTTTGTGGATGCCGAACTTGCCCAAGACACAGAAGGTAATTAGACTTTGCTCTCACTGCATATAGGTATAGCTGGACATCCAGCAATGAACTCTTCTGACTGCTTTGCCCTGCTGTTTTATGAAGCAGCTGACCTCATCAAATTTGGTTATCTTTTATAACCTTTTGTTTTTCCGGCTAATGGTCTAGGTTACTGCTAGTCCCTGAAGACATCCGGGTACTTTTTTTGTAGGGGGGAGGATGTGGAATAATTCTTATTTGACAGCCTGCACTAGCAAAACAAGTGTCGAGCAATTTGCTCTTGTTAATATTTTTTTATTTTTTTGGGTGCAGAACTCTTTCAGGACCTGAGTCGACTGCAGGAAATCTGGATTGCAGAAGGTGAGCTGTTGCCCTTATTCTCTAAAAGCTATGAAATCACAGGGGATAAACAGTGTCTCAAAACTGCCAAATGCTCATTTAAATCAGCTTGGCAATATCAGGTTTTATAAATTTTAATGTAATAAAGCAGCTCAAATATGAGTTGTACCTCCTGAGAAAGTACAGGATACTTTTATTGTGTCACATCTCTGAAGTTTTTGACGTTTGCCATAGTTTTGCAGTTTTAAAGGGGGGGTCTTTCTGTCTATGAAATGGGGAATGGACTATGAGGAACACCTGTGCTTTTCTGGCATACTGTCCCACCCTGCCCTCCTGCTTTATATTTTGACATAAACAGCCCCCATCTCCCGTCTCTGAGTGAATCGCTGTGACACACAAAAGTCACTTGGCAGGAGTTCTGTTTTCAGCTTAAGTGCCCTGAAAGGAACATTAGGAATGTGTCACGTGGGCCTAGCCTGCCGCTTTGGGCCAGGAAGTGAGCAGAAAAAAAAGACATAATTAATGTTTAGCAGAGGTTTGGCTTGAGAGCAGAGGTTGTGCCGTTTTACTTTTTAAAAATGAGAATGTGTAAAACATTGTTTTATCACTATCAATAAACAGCTACGCTACCAGCTGCGCCATTGGTCCGATCCAGTTCATCCAAGCGTTCAAACGCCACAAAGCTCTGTAAACATGTTTGTGGGCCTTCCCACCAATCCTGAAAAGCGTTCCTCAAGCTCTGCAGGGTCCCATAAAAATTTGCAACATAATTGGATTAGTCTGGGTCGGGGGCCCAATGTGATATGCTTTCATAGGGCCCAAATTCTCTAGAAGCACCCCTGTGCAGGGCTTCTCTTATTTAAGGAAAAGCGCCATTGGTTGTGTTGACATGAGGCGCGGGAGCTTTTCCCACTGGCAGCTGCTCTTCAGGCCGGGCTGTCGCTGCATGGGGATGACGCTCATGCTGATCGCTCTCCTTCCTTCCCACAGCTCAGGTGCCAGATGATGAGCAGTTCGTCCCCGACTTCCCCTCTGATAACCGTGAGTGTCTGTCGTTGCATTGCTGCGCTTGTGGCTGCTGCTTGTATGTCCCATGATTGCAGACCCGACCCGCAAGCTCGCCTGAACCCATTGGCGCCGTATAGGGTTCACAGGGAAGGCGTTGAAGGTTGATGGGCCCAGTCCTTCTCTATAATACAGCTGAAATGTACATCGGCTAGAAATGCCTGTGTTGCATCAAAACCGATGACGTCTTACGAAATACAGTGGAGTAATAAAAACGCTGTTGGGTATTGCTGGAACTTCCTTGGTCATGATTGGTTGGGGGGGTGGCATGGTGGTGCTGTGGTTAGCACTGTCGCCTCACACCTATGGAACCAGGGTTTGAGTCTCCACTAGGGTTCCATGTATGGAGTTAGCATGTTCTCTCCCTGTTGTGGGGCTTCTTCTGGATGCTCTGGGCCCCCCCAGTTCAGAACATGTTGAGGCTAATTACCAAATTACCCATAGGTATGCATGTGTGAGTGTGCCCTGCGTTGCGTCAACACCCCAACTTGGTTGTTCCCTGCCTTGCACCCATAGTCTCTGGTATAGGCTCTGGACCCCCACAACCCTGAATAGGGCAAGCAGTTTGAGGGTGGATGGATGATTGGTTGGGGGGGTGCCACTGTGATGGGGCCCTTATGTTTGGGGGCTGCTTTTGTAACCATGTCCCATCACTCTGCAGTGATGCTCCATGGCCCCCCGGCGACTAAGATCAAGCGGGAGCTCAGTCCCTCCAAAGAGCCGCCGGCCTGCAGTCGGACGCAGCACCTCAGCCGCTACGGGGAGACGTGCCTTTACAGCTACAGGTGCGCCATCCGCTGATGCCGCCTCCCACCACCAGAGTGGCGCCAGAGTCCTAGTCCTATAACTTGCTGATCTTTATCCAATCTTTGCCCCCGCAGTGCCTACGACAGAAAACCCACAGTCGGGTTCAAGCCATTAACTCCCCCCACCACACCCATCTCGCCATGTGGCTCCAGTCACACCCAGGCTTCGCAGCCCCAGCACCCGGACCAAGCGGTCAGGCCTCTGCAGACGCCTGCCACAGCTCCCCCTGGCACCACCCACACCCCGAGGACACTGCCCCTCCATGGACAGAGCCCCCCTTTTGTGGTGCCCTGCCCACCCGTCAGTCACTCTGATGCCCCCTACAGCACTGAGCACAGGTGAGTTTAGGGGGGAGGGATATTTAGGGAAATGCAGGGAGGGTCCTTTTTGTGAATGAGGGGAGAGATCAGGTTCCTGGCATCTGAGTGCTGCTCCTGTGTTCATCCCTTCATTTATTTAATAACGTGAAGATTGAGATGTGGTGAGATGCAGCACAGTCTCACCAGTGAGGGTGTGGCCTTCCTGACCAGCTCGCTCGGAACATGCGCGAGAGGCATAGCTTGGGGGTGCAGATTTTACAGCCTGCCGGGGAGGGGTGGGTTGCAAGCACTGGAACGTGACCCCCGTGGGATTGGCAGCTTGGCACTGGGCCCACCCCTCTGCGGCCGCGTTCCCGCGCGGGTGTCGGCGGCTGCTTGGCATGTTGGCAGCGCTCCGCGGCGGAGCTCACAATCGGCGCTCACTCAGAGAAGTTCCTCTGGAGCAGGGAGGCATCTGGCTAGTCTGTGTATGTGGCATTCTCCCTAGGTTTGGTTGTGCTATGTGCAGTGATTTGGGAACTGCACTCGGCTCGAACTCTTCCTGCCTGACGTCGTTCACTAGGTTTCACTTGTTGGACCTGGTCGGTCTCAATAGGAGAATAATTACATTTCTGAGAATATCCTGTTCCTTGTCTGAGAGCTATTGCCCCTTTTATAATCTGTTTCTAACAGGGCAAAACTCTCCTCCTCCGTGCACTTTGCAGGTTTCACCGACAGCTCTCAGAACCGTGCCTGCCCTTCTCGCCCTCTGGGGGGCAGAGCCACCCCCGTTTTCTGCCCCATGCACACAATGGCCTGCCACACGATGGACGGCCCCCATACCACCGGCAGATGTCGGAGCCCATCGTACCCATGGCCCCGCAGGGATTCAAGCATGCCAAGCAGGGTGCCCAGGACCTGCCAGCTGCTTTCCCCTCGCCTGCCATTAAGCAGGAGCCTCGGGATTTCTGCTTTGACTCTGGTGAGTGTTGGTGTACCAGTGTTATTATTTTTTTCTTTTTCCCCCTTTATCATTCCCAGCTTTATTAAATATTTCAGAATTCCTGCTTACTTTGAAATAGTGCTCAGTCTAGCTTTTTTGGCTAGAGAGATGCTGTAAGTCGTGTGTGTGTGTGTGTGAGAGCAATCAGACTTCCCGCAGCCCTTGAAAGTGCCCGTCCTTATTTGCTTGCCACCCTGACATTTGTCTGTGAGTCTCGCCACCACTCTGTGAAGTCCAGGCCCAAAGACACTGGCACGCAGGTGGGGGCCACACCCATAGTGTCTGGGACCAGGTGCCCCATGCCCGTGGATAGCAAAATCTGAAATGTATTCAATTTTTTTGTGTGTGTGTGTTTGTCAGTTGACAAATGTCAAATATAGATATAACCAAGTTGTCAATCTCCCTTGAAAATAATCAACACCCTGCACATTCCTTCCATTCCTTGTAAAAGAAGGGCTTTAGTGAGATGTTACTATAGAAGCTTCTCTGTTGGACTGATAGTCGGTGTTGCGGGACAGACTGCAGCATTGTGTGACTGTCCTCTCTTATCCTACAGAAGTGCCTAACTGTCAGTCCCAGTTTGGGAGAGCCGCAAACTTCTACCAAAGCACCCCTGACGGTGGGTAGTCTTTGTTGAATAGGTTGCCAGTTTAATTCTGTTTTCAGTGTTATTTGCTAAAAAAAAAAAAAGAAATGTATGTATGTATCCAGACTAAAATTTATACTGTTCATATTCTTTACGTTTTAAGTTGCTTGCTTTTGTTCTGTGCTGCTTAATTTCTGCCTTTTTTGAATGTCAGAGCCTGTCTGTGATTCCTTGGCTTACTCCTGTGTCTGTGTGCAGGTTTTGCGTTTGACAGAGACTCACAGCTGTACTATGATGACGCCTGTGTGGTTCCTGAGAGATTGGACGGTAAGTGCAGCTTTCCAGACCAGCTGATACTTTGCAGAGCTGCAGCTCACACAAAAGGGGCAGATATGGAAACTGGAAATGGTTCAGGGAGACCTGTGGAGAGGTACCATGTGTCTCTTCTGCTGTACTTGTTCACTAGAAGCCTTGCAGTGCAATGGTTTCCTATTTAAAGCCTTTGGAAGGGGGGCCAGAGGAGGATGAGTGTTTCTGATGTCATGGGAGTGGAGTTGTGTGAGGCAGGTTTGAGATGAGTGGTCACACCAGTCCAGTCACCTGCTGTTCCCTAGAGCTGCCATTCCAGTCATCAGGGACCCTAGACAGTCCACATTTTTACTCCCTACCAGACAGTCCACATTTTTGCTCTGGGTGCTAGTAGGGAGCAAAAACGTAGACTGTCTGGGCGTCCCCGGGGAATGAATTGGGGAAACATTGCTGTAGAATGTTCCGCCCCAGGGTGTTTCTGCACCACTGACCGCCATTTCTTGGCACACAGGGAAGGTGAAGCAGGAGCCGACAGTATATCGCGAGGGGCCCCCCTACCATCGGCGAGGCTCCCTGCAGCTCTGGCAGTTCCTGGTCACCCTGCTGGATGACCCCGCCAACGGCCACTTCATCGCCTGGACGGGCCGCGGCATGGAGTTCAAGCTGATTGAGCCTGAAGAGGTAGGCCGCACTCCTGGGTTCTGGATTGGGGTTTGCTGTGAATTGTTAGTGTGCTGTAAGTGAAGCAAATGTGATAAATGCACAACGTCCTGTGTTTTAGGTTGCCAGACGCTGGGGCATTCAGAAGAACAGGCCGGCCATGAACTATGACAAGCTGAGCCGCTCGCTGCGTTACTACTACGAGAAGGGCATAATGCAGAAGGTGGGGTGGCTGCTTGTGTGTTTCTATATTTGTTAGTCGCCAGCACTGATTAGCTGCAGGGTCTGATTGCCCTCCTTGCCCTTCTCGCAGGTTGCTGGTGAGAGGTACGTCTACAAGTTCGTGTGCGACCCCGAGGCCCTCTTCTCCATGGCCTTCCCTGACAACCAGAAGCCGAGCTTGAAGGCTGATCCGGACGGCCTGCCTGGAGCAGAGGAGGACACCCTGCCCCTGACACACTATGATGAGAGCGCCTCCTACCAGTCTGATGGAGGAGAGCAGTGTGTTGCAAGAGTTCCGTTCCCCGACAGCTATGTGTACTGACAGTCATCCGACTCCGGCGCCCAGCCCCAGCAACCAACCAGAGTGTCTATACTGCTGACTGAATGGGACATTAACTCCCCCCGCCCCCCCACCTCCCCATCTCTTAGTAATGTTTGGATCCACAAACATGCCATGTGAGGAAGAAGAATCTGGAAAGATGAGGAAGGGGACACACTGTTTGGGGGGGGGGGGGGGACACACGCTCCAGGGGAACAGGCCATCAGACCCTCAAGACTGTCGGGAGTTTTGTTGCTGGCAGCCAAAATTGTAGCATTTCTGTACTGACAATCTTTTCTAAAAGTAAATGCGCATTCTATAATTAAAAGATCAAAACACAGCACTCTTCTATAGTTGCCTTTTTGGTCCCCCAAGTAATTTTACATTTTTAAAGTCTTCATAATGAAAGCTACACAGTATGTAAGGGCTTTATATCAACGAGAGAAAATATTGACTTTGTACTTGGTCAAACACTAAATTTATGTAAGTTTTATATTACTTCTCGGCTAGGACATTCATGAGATTACCCTGTGGTTCAGGGCTAAGGGCTGCGTCTGACAGGAAACAGTTTTCCTGAGCTGTCGTTTGGCCCGGGCGCACCTTCCGGTAAGAAATACTCAGATGGACTCTACTTGGCTCCACGGGACTGTTAGACAATTCATCAAAACAGATCCACACCAGGACACTCCAAGAAGGACAGCTTTTCTGTCTCGAAGTGTTTTTTTTTTTTAAAGCAATTTAAACTCCAAAGGGATGCATATAGCAGGATTCTCCCTTTGCCCCTCCTGAATGCTTGCAATTTACCCTTTTTAATTGTAGAAGTAACGCTACTTTGGCACTGTGCTCCAGTGATTTTCTAAAATGTAATGGGGGTGACGTGGACTCGCATGTCTGGAGTGAAATTTCTGCTCTTGCTCCACCCCTCCATGGGGATCCTTGATGGAGCCCATCGCTTCCCCTGCATGATGTGCTGATGGGCAACTAACATATCGCTTTCTTTTCCAAGAAGAAACCGTGACGTTTTCTGCATTCATTTCCTGGGGTTATTTTTGAAGGTAGAAGACACTATATATACACATATATAAATATATGCATATATTTTTGCAAAGCCTGCAATTGATTTGTTCTACAAGCTGTATAAATCTGCTGTTATATATCATATAATCTGCAATGGGGTGATTTACTGCAAAGGGATGTCCTTAGAGAGACTCTGAGTTTGTCTAATGTCTTTGTCCTTTTTCACAACTGGGACACCTAAACGTCACCTCTGTCATCACAATGTGTACTTTACACTGCTGCGTTTATAATCTGTTCTGAGTACAATAAACAGTCCTTTATGCTTCTCTTTCTTGCTCTCAGTTGACGAGATCAGTTGCTTAATTTGTCCTTGACATCTTCAGCTTTATAATAACACGCCAGAAACTGCCATGGCCGCATCCAACCTGATTTCAGAGGCAGGCTGCTAAGATGGGAATGTTATCACTTTGTATGAGGCTCAGTCGGTATCTCATTTGCCAAATGTTATACAGTGCTTCATGGGCATCATTAACTACTTTGTGAACTATTTCAAGAAAAGTATGTTTACCTTCTGGTGGAATTGGTCTAAAATGTCTAGTGTTTATCAAAAGTATTTTCCACTGTTTGGTTGTGGTGACAGGAAGCACTTAGAAAGGTTATTTGTTATAAGGTTTGTATTGATGTTTGCAAGCTCAGTCATTGCTCTGAGCTGCAGAAGTGGTGGGAATTGACCTAAAATTATATACAAATTGAAGTCTGTGTCAAGCATAGAGTGTAATATATTGCACATAGAGATTCAGTGTGAATGCATGGCATCCAAAACTATTATCACAGGGCAGAACTTAGGGAAATTCCCGTCTTCCCATTTTAGTAGCCTGCCTTTAAGTCATTCCACAAATTTGCTAGCTAGAAACTTGTGATTTACATATATATTACATGGTGTTCTATGGAGTAAATCCAGATTTCTGAATTACATATTTAGGTGTAATATATATGATGCTAGATAATACAAAGTGATGTTTTAAGAAAAAGCTGTTGTTGAACAGAACGATCTGCTTGTATGTAGCCTTGTGTATTTTCTCCAACATGAAGCTTTTATGGTATGCCAGCGTGCCATGGCCGTCATGAAAGATCCTGGTGCCACAGCAAAGAATCACGGGGGACGATGGATATGGCTTTGAATTTGATTGCCAAAGCATTAACCATCTGAAGGTGTGAAGAATAGTGTGTGGATTGTGCACGTCTACAAAGTCTCACACTGCCATCTAACACACTATTCACCATCAGCACTACCCACAACCTCCAGAACACCTACTCAGAATGACCTTACACCTAACACCGCGCCCCACACTGATACATCCCATGCCAAAATAAATGTACGAACGATGGGAGTAAGGTAATAAAGATGGCTCGTTGTATAATATAATATAATATAATAATGCAATAAATGATTTGAAAACAAACAAATAAATAAAGCAACGATAAAACAAAGAAAATTTAGTACGTCTCTCCTCCTTACTTTAATTACACGGTGTTGAGCCCCTGATAGATTTTGTTTATTCATTTTGAAATATTCATCTTCTGGTCCTTCACAATGTTTTCTTATTTTCCCCACACCTCGCTAACCTAACAACGTCCTTGACACCGTTCCCCTCCCTCTACATGTTGTGCCTGTTCTGTGCGGCACTGCAGGTAGAGACCGCAAAGAAGGTGACCGCTGCACGCAGGTGAAGGTTGTTCAAAAGGATTCATTATGTGTATTTACATTCTAATGACAAAATCCCTAGTTTCTTCCATCATTACAAACGCACAGGTAATTAATGTGGTTTTTAAATGTAAATGATTATGCTGCCTAATGACAGGCCGCGGCTGCAGCAATAGAGAAAACCGACAGGGGGAGCTGCACAGCACGGGCCACGACTGTAGGGACCACGATCCCCGACAGGGGGAGCTGCGCGGCAAGTCTCCAGGCGACTGTCTGCTGTTAAGGAGACCGAGAAAACCGACAGGGGGAGCTGCGCCGAGCGTCACAGGGAGACGGGCCAAGACTGTAGGGACCACGCTCCCCGACAGGGGGAGCTGCGCGGCAAGTCTCCAGGCGACTGTCTGCGGTTGAAGAGACCGAGAAAACCGACACGGGGAGCTGCGCTGAGCGTCACAGGGAGACGGGCCAAGACTGTAGGGACCACGATCCCCGACAGGGGGAGCTACGCTGGGCATCGCTGGGCGACCGGCCGCGACTGTAGAGACCGCGAAGACCGATAGAGGGAGCTGCGGTGCGCCTTGCCGAGCGAAAAGCTACAGCTCCGACACCCACATGACCGTTTTTAACCGCGCATCTTCATCTTACCTTGAAGCGGAAATCCGCCATTAACGAATTAAAATTAGAATCGATTTAGACAGGTACAGTCGTAATGGTTAGGTTTTTATGGTTAAGCTTTATCGGTAATCGGATTGCCCGCTGCTTTATGTTTCGCTAAAATTAAGTACGTTCATTTATATGTACTAATTGAAGCATTAGGTCAGGTTGTAGTAAAAAGCCTTTGCTGCCGTCTGATCTTGCAGGCCTTGAGGCTGTAGCCATAATCTTGGAAAAATAATAAATAAATGCATACATACATTTGGTTTTATTTTGCGGAAAATATTCTTTAAGTGCTCTTAAGTACCGTTCTTGTTTTACAGCGCAAAAGAGATACTGGGAAGCCTAGGGAACGATGACCTCAAGGAGTAACAAGTACATCATATATAATCTAATCATAATTTTATGTTTTGATTGAATTTTTTATGAAATGTGCATTTTTATGCCTCATTTATGTTTCCTCCTTCCTCTGTAAGGTCAAAAACCACTTTTTACCATATGTTTTACTGCCAAAAATGTGGGACCAGCTGTCCCATTAATACAGAGAGGTGCCAGCACTGTAATATAACTATTTTAAAGCCTCAAGAAACAATGTGGCAGTCAGGTATGTTATTTTTATAATTTATTTATTTATATTAGTTAATTACTCTGAAATAACATAAACATAAGTAAAACACAAAGACTAGATGCAAAATCAATATCAAACTGTACAGTAACGTTGCATTGCAATCATTATAATGTATAATATACCTTCTAAAACACTCTTTGTGATTTTTTTAAAATAATGTAGCCTGTACGGAGAAGCTGGATCTCTTTAATGCCAACAGGCACACATTGGGTGTCCCTGGTGACTTCAGAAGAGGACAGGTCTATGAGGAGCAGTTGGAGGACCATGTGAGTGACCTGCAGGATGGTTTCGAGTCAGCCTGCAGCAGCATTCATGTTGCAGAAGCTTCCACTTTGCAGCAAGGAGCACTAGGATCTCACCAGATACATCAGCAGAAAAATGAGAAGTTTCACATTAAGAGTACCTCAGTTTACAAAGATTTTGCTGTCCAGACAAACTTGTCCTTTGATTTGGAGCTGGAGGTGTGTGCTAAGAAACACCACAGTGTGTCTCGTGAGAAAACTGCAGAGGTAATTGGGCTGGAGTTGGACGGCCTTCCAGAATCTTGCAGTTCCAACAGCACAGGATTTGACTGCATATCCAAAGAGTGCACGAAAGGGAGCCAGTTAGTAATTCATGATTCCAAGTCTGAACAGGTAATGGCACTAGGTAGTGAGATGTTGGATGTTGCATTGGCAGAAAATAGTTATTTTTGTACTCCTGTGGGTGTGTCAGATGAAAGTGATTCTGCGTTGTGTACAAAGAGTAATCTTTTGGATAGAGAAGATGATTGGAGTTGTCACCAAAGCAGCTTTGAGTATCACAGTCTACGTGAAGAGGATCCCACTCTTCAGGGATCGAGTGCTACAATGTTTCATCCATTTGGACTTGCCAGAAAGGGTGATCGTAAAGACAACATTCATACACTAATGCAAGATCAAGACAAGTTACAGCAGTCAAGCTGCTCACATGAAGAGGAGAGTGATCTACGTAAGAAATGTATAGAAAAAGCCAACCCATCTATATGTGAAGATTCTTTTGTATCTGCACTGGAAGAGGAGGGCAGCAGTGAACTCATTTCATGTGAGCGATGTCTGGCTTTGTGTGCCAGGGTCACAGAGAGGCAGTCAGGGGATGCTGGTCAGGATTTCACTGTCAGCTTCATGGTGAGCAGGTCCACCAGCATGGAACCCAAAGGTACACAGTGTGATATTGCTCTCAATACAGACCCCTTCTTACTTGGCTCCAAACGAGACCAGGACATCCAGAAGCTGCCAGTCCCCACAGCTGAGAAGTTTGTAAACACTGATGTCTACATGAAAGATCTAGATTACATCACAGAGGTAATTTAATTCATTTGGAAAAACTGAGGAAATTACTTGTACTCATTATGTAGAAACCACAAAGGTGGTTTATTTGCTTATTAATGTGAATAGAGAGCACTAGACCTCACTGGAAGGAAACTCTCTTAAAGGACCTGCAGGGTCCTAACAGGTGTGCTGGAGAGACCAGTTGGCAGATCCCAGCTATTTTATATAGCCTTGGCAGTGCATAATCAGCCATTCAAAAAGGATTGTGCTTTAACAGGAGCTCAGTCGGGGGCTATGTATATCTGATTTTTGCTGCAGAATGTCATGTGTGCGGGGAGGGCTCCTCTGTGGGAGTAGGATACAACTTTGTGTTTGATTTAAATAATTTTTAAATAATACAAAGAGCAATTGTCTTTTTTGCAGGAATTTAACAAATTAAGACTGGCACAATCAGAACTGAAGCAACTGAAAGAGAATTTAGCAAGGTAATCAGGATTTATTCAACATTTGTAAATTGGCAGTCATTTGGCAGCTTTGTTGTTCAGATCATCGAGTGACTTGGTGATGTACAGGCTCAGTGAGTCACCAGCCATGTCTAGGGTTATGGGTTAAAGCTCAGTTTTTATGAACATGTTTTTTTTGTATTCCTATGGAATTTCCCTGGGTAGTCCTATTTTCTTCCTCGGTCTAGATCATGTTTAGATGTGAATGGCTGTGAGTATGTGAGTGTCCTGTGAGTGTTTGACCCCGACTGAAGGGCATAGGCTAAATGACTGAAAGTTTCTCATTATGGAATCGTTTTATTTTTGTGTGGAACACAGCTGCCTCCAGCATGTAGCTGTGGAACCATTTAATATGGCTTCTGAATATTCTCTTCTCTTAAAGCCCTGCTTGGGATGAGTATAATCTGTGCTGTGACGCTGCCCAGAGAGCACTGCATGCTGAGCTGCACCTCTTGGCTCTACAGCATGCAATGTGTCAGCAACACTGCTGGAGGCGCCATTGCACTTCGCCTGAAGGCAGCCTCCTCTTGCTGGGGTGAGGTTCAGCTTGCAGGTACAATGGGAATGTGCTGGTTTGCTTTCGTTTAACTAAATCTGACTTGAAATGGATGTGAAATGTGTTACCATTTTAGGAAAAGAGAAATCCCAGAGAGCTTGATGCAAGTTCTCCAGAACCTAGAAAATGACTACCAAGAAATGAGGAGGAAGGTCCTTTCTGGCGTGCCTCTGGACCAGCTCCGCCCGCTGTCTGTGGACTGCCGGAGGATCGCCTCTAAGAGGCGCTACATCCCAGCAGAGGTGAGCGGTAGCTCCAGGCTCAGAAATCTGTTGCTACTGAATCTTCCTCTAATATCATATCACAACAAGTATAGAACAGCATTAAAAACCCTTAAGTGGAATATTAAAATATTTCCTATCCATCCATCCATACATCCATCCATTTTCTAACTGCTTGTCCTGTAGGTATCCCAGGCAGCAGGGGGAACAAGGGGAACAGCTTGGATAGACTGGTCACAGACACACACAGACACAAACACAGAATCACTGGGTATGTTTAGAAATACCAGTTCACCTAATTGCATGTTTTTGGACTGAGGGTGGAAACCATGGTAGTCAGAGGAATGGGGAGAGCATGAACAGTGCAGCATAACCGGGGAGCAAAACGGGGAGAACATGAACAGATCACGTGTTCCTTAATAGCCATTAAGGAACGCTTCAGAACAAAATGAATGCTTCTCGACCGGTCAACCCTGTCTCTTCACCAAGAGAGACATTTCCTGAGTTTTTGTAGATATTTCATGTATGTTTGTTAACTTGTGAACAAAATGTCATTCTAAGTAAACCCATATCCTGGGTCTTACACCTCATTTATGGGGAGTGTATTGTGATTCTCCACTCTGCTTATGTCTTATTTTTCTAGATAGCCAAGATTGTGTTAGAAGACAGCCAGGGGTATGGACACCTTGCACTCTTTGCTCTCTGTGATGTGAAGGTCACTTCCGCCTCAGTTTGACAGACTTGTGCTATTTCCTTGCCAGCTTTCTGCACTGCACAATACCTACTCAGGAATCCAGCCCCATCTGACCTACCTAATGCAGTCCTTTGCTCTCTGCAGCAGCGTTCAGCCGCAGAATTCCCAGCTGACTGTACACAGTGACTCCTGCACAGGCAGAAGGGACACTCCAGCCCTCCAGGTATGACACATTATTCTCCTGCAGAAGAACACTTTGATAGTCTGATTGTTTCTGCTTGTTTTGCATCTAGCAGCAAGATCCAAAGGAAAGGCCAGTGGAGATAAATACAGAGCCAGGTAATAACCAGTGTGAAAGAACGACTGCATGCATTGTGCAGGGTGGGGTCACACATGGACCCCCTCTAAGTTTGCAACTGGATATTGCTCATATTTAACGTAAAAAGGAAGTCTTTTTCTAAGTAGCATATTATTATGGCAATACTGAGTTGCAGTAGAATATATTTGTTCTCAAATGGGACTGTAAGTTGGCTGGTTTTGTGCAGAATGCAACACAAGTGAGACTTGGTACGATGCAGAAGAAGACCTTGAAAGCATCAGGATGGAGGCTCACCAAAAAGTGGATGATGGTGATCATAAGATCCCCAAAGAAGATACGATGGGTAAAATGCCACAGTGGCATCTCTGACCACACTGTAAATGTGATTAAAGAGCTTTTAATTTGCTCCCGTATTCACTTCCAGGATGTTATGAAAAGATGGAAACTAATGAAGATGTCCTCCTGTATGTCTCAGAACTCCCTAGTAATGTGACTGAGGTAATGTAGGGATGATACATGTCCTTTTAGGTGCATGTAGGAGCCAGGAGTAACCCATCTAAGCTTGACATAGCAGCATCACAGTGAATATTTCATATTCTCTGCAGGAGGACGTGACAGACTGGTTTAGAAAGTATCAGGTATCTAATGTCCAGATGGCACCGTTCAGGAGCAAACTGAGGTACAGTCGTTCTATAGGCTAACTATTCTACAACTAAGGTTTGCAACCTCTCATACATCAGAGGCCACTAAAACAGACCCTCTAAAGTGTGAAAACACTGGGACATTAATTGAATTTTAATTTCAGTTACGATTTTGGCTTCCAGTGATTATCAAAACAAAATAATCGAGATAAAACGATTATTATGCCGCATTTCATTTTGCAATGATGCTCCCATTCTGCAATAATGCTCCAGCCTGGTGTTATAAATCCACTGCACCCCTTTCCAGCCCCTTTTTATTTGTTTCTTAGTTGAATTATATTTAGATTTCAAGGAAATCCACGGTTAAAAAAGTAAGTTTTTAAAGAATTCAATACATGAATGATATTTAGACTTGTGTTAACTAATCATATTTTCAGTATTGACCAAAATAATTTAAAATTTGCCATAATCAAGCAGCCCTACTTTCCATGTTCACCGACACCCATTTGTTTTCAAAGTGAAAATTGACCTTCAGATAAAGCCATAGGGCAGAACATATATGGCTTGTTCCTCAGAGCTCTGCAGACATAGGAAATCTCAAAGTTGCCATGCATCTGTCTGCATTTTTTGGTCACTTTCTTTTTGAGTTCATGGAAGCACTTCTCCTGATAAGCAGTAAAATGTCGCCAGAGAAGTGGTGGATGGCACGGTGCATGAGTATTAATCTGTTCTGGGCCTTGCCTAGGGCGGCCGTTGTGACAGTTGGTTGTCTCAGGAGTGCCAACAGAGCGATCAAGGACCTGAATGGTCACATCATCCAGGGGTGCACAATCAAGGTGGAGCACCTAGGCACAATGCTCTCAGCTGCATCAGTCCACAAGGGGCAGTTCTCCAAGTCACATTCCTGCCAGAATATCAAAGTGAGGTCTGTGTGTAACACACAAGCCTCAAAGGATAGAGTACCTATCACCAAGGTGGGTAAACCCCGTCTGTAACTGATCTTCAGTCTTTCCTGGATCATATCCATATGTTTAATGAAAACAGAGCAAGCTCCTTCCTTCTGATTGTATTCCATCGGTGCTTTGGATGGGACATTTGCATAACCTTTCAGGATTGCAGACTTTCAGTAGACCTTTGGTATATGGTTGGTGTAAAGTCTGGTACAAATTGGTGTAAAGCTGGAGCAATGGGTGACAAAGGCTGACAAAGTCTGTAACATCTGCCCAAAAGGCTGCTGCATGAGTTGGTGTAAGGCTGGTGTAAAGGGTGCTGTACAGATGCTGTGTAGACTGGTGTTAACACTGGTGTAAATGCTGCTGTATGGCTGCTGGATAGGCTGGTGTAATGCTGGTGTAAAGGCTGCTGGATAGGCTGGTGTAATACTGGTGTAAAGGCTGCTGGATAGACTGGTGTAATGCTGGTGT
>JAODJW010000035.1:5861927-5873029 GCA_026777045.1 Hyperopisus bebe | reverse complement strand
AATATGACTCCTCTAACTTGATATTTAAATGGGTACCTAGTTCACAATAAATGAACTTTTAAACACTGAAGTGAATGTATGAGCTACGCTCGATAATTATCAAGCTTCTTCCTGCCCGTGAACATTTCATAAGTAACAAAGTTCAGTCCCCGATACATGGTGTGCTGTAATGCTAAATTTCAACAATGGCTGCTCACAAGCTTGGTATAAAGATGTATTGTCATTTCCTACAGTGGAAGAAAAGAAGCTGATCCTACTTCCGAACGCCTTTGAAAAGGAGCTAAATCTCTGCAGCTCGGATGAGAGCATGATGGATGGAGCAGGAAAGCCTGCCAGTCAGCAGGTCAGTACTCCCCTGTCCGTGGACTGCCTTGTAGCTCTGCGGGATAGCTGTCAGTACGCTTGTAAGAGCTGTCACGTTATAAAAACTCATCCAGAGCGACAAAAGTTTCCTAGGTCTCAGACTCTGATTCCAGCACATGGGAGACACTTACCTGATCAGATGGCTCCAAAGGGGAAATATTAGTAGAGGAGATTTCAATAGCGATGACTTTTGCTGCAGATTCATGTGGTATAGTGATATTGAGTTAACTATCCTTAAGCCAGTCGGTTCTGGTTGCTTTACTGCATCTCTTCTGATAAGTGTCTTTCTGGTGAATTGTAGTGTGATTACAGTTCTACGAAGTGGATGGATATTGAGCATCGAGGAACTGTCCGAAGTGAAAATGACCCAATAAAGCAGTATCACAGTGTTATTAAAGAGCAATCTTTTGCTCATGGTGCTGCGGAGGTGTTCCAGTGGATCCCGGAGCAGAAAGGTCATGCTGAGAACATGGAAGACCTGATGCATCTGCAAGATCCTGATTTTGGTGCGGTGGAAGAGGCTGGTTTTGGTCAAAAATTTACAGAAGGAGCCAGTCAGTCTGCATGTTGTTTTCCATGGACTGTCCAGGACAAGGCAAGAAGCAGCGGGTCTGTAACATCCCAGAGATTTCTGGCTGTGGATGGCAAGGTGTCAATGAACCAGTCAGAAGAAATTAATGGTGACCTCAGGGGCAATGTCATGTCATCAAGTGACAGGCAGAGTACAAGAGTGAAGAAAATCTGCAGCCTGGAACGCCAGATTGTACAGTGCGATGCCGTTGTCAGCACAGACCTCTCCACAATGGACCAGGATGTCCAGACGCTGTCAGTGTCTACAGCTGAGAAATCCACAATCACTGATGTCTATATGGCTGACCTGGACTACTTCAAACAGGTTACTCTTTTAATTCAGTATTCAGAGCATCACTAGTTTGTTTATTATTACACGGGTACTTGTCATGCATGGAAGTTTATGTCCTGCTGCCCAACCATATTATTCCTCTGCAAAGTTTTGGACAGATTCTACTTGGTGAGGCTATCTTTTCACATCTTAGATCACACTGATGATTTCAGTCAGCTGGCTTGTGATGGTTTGTCTTACCCTGATCTCAGGCCAACATAAGGGCGTCATGGTCAAAGCATTGATGGATTTTCCTCGGAGTTCCATGCCGGCGCCTACCATTGTCACAATGATGTTTTTTATGTCTATAGCAGTGTTTCCCAGTCCAGTCCTTGGGGACCCACAGACAGACAACATGCAAAAATGTGGACCGTCTGGCAGGGAGCACAGAGTGAGCAAAAACGTGGACTGGCTGTGGGTTTCCAAGGACTGGATTTGGCAACACTGCTCTATAGTTCCTGTCAAGCATGTTCCAGGTGATGGTTCCCTTCTCTGAGTTACTGATACTACTTCTAGCTGTGGCCAGATCTTCAGAATGGTGAGACAGTTTTGCTTAAGCCCTGCAGCTGAGTGGTAGCACCTGCCTTATTATACAGTGTATTTATCTATTCACTTGCTAATTTGTTGGTTCCTTGTCTGCTTTTGTTGTCTCCTAATTTGTTTAATTAGGAATTCATCAGATTAAAGCTTGTTGAAGCAGAAGTGGGGACACTGAAAGATAAATTGAAAAGGTAAGGTGCTTTCTCACACAATATTCTAGTCCAGTTTCTCAGTCCGGTCCTTAGGTGGGTGCCCGAGAACTGAATTGGGAAATACTGTTCTAGACATTTTTAAGTCTTTTCTTGAAAATGTTAGTCACTTTTGTCTCTTCTTGTGTTTGAACCCACATTCAGTGGCTTGATGCGTACGTGTTCTCTTCTGTCAGTTTTGAAGGGAAGGAGTGTAGTAGCCGCCGGAGGGCAGTACAGGCCGAACTGAGCCTCTTGGCCCTGCAGCATGCGATGTGTCAGCAGTACTGCTGGGGGCGCTATTGCACTTCACTGGAAGGCAGCCGCTTTCTTCTGGGGTGAGGTTTGGCTTTCAAGTTTAATAGGAACGTGTTGATGTTTTTTTCTTCTCGCGCTTTGTCTTTCTGGATCTCCATATCAGTGTAAATTTCCTCACCTTTTTAGAAAAAATATTGTGCCAGAGAGCATGATTGAAGTTCTTCAGATCCTAGAGGACAACTACCAAGAGATGAGGAAGAATATCCTGTCTGGAGTGCCCCTGGATCAACTCCGCCCTTTGTCCGTGGACTGCCAGAAAATCGCCTCTGAGGGGTGCTATATCCCAGCAGAGGTGTGCTGTAGCTGCAGTCTCTTGTCAGTAGAAACCAGCTGTGTCTATCTGACCACCACAGACACAATGCCCATCTGTTAAATGTTCGCATAAATGAGGAACAGATAGGGGCCACAACAGCTTAAGAGAAAATAAGAAACTAAACAGGATCTGCTGGAGAATAGTGATGGATGTCATTTTAACAATGAAATTATTATCCACGTTCTGGAGCAAGTGTGAGTTGTTGAGTATGTGATGCTTATACCTGCTTGTATATTTGTCCCAGGAAATCAAGTCTGTTCCTGAAAACGAGTTATGGTATGGATTTTTGTTCAGCGCTGCTTATGGGAGAATGGCTATACTAGCAAATCCCTACCTCCTATTCCTGACCAAGTGCTTTGTTCTTAGCAACTTCTGTGAAGAGTCCATGTTGACTGAAAGCTCTAGGGAAGAAGGACAGGGACTTGAGTGCAGGATCAACACCTCCCTGAAGGTAAGGCATCCTCGCGTAGAGACAGTACACCTCCAATGTGAGTGTCTTCTGTGCTCTCACTCTCTTTCTGGCAGGAAGGACTAAATAAGAAAATGGAGACATTCACCCATCAAGATAGTAGCCTATTTGGGAAGAATGGTGCTTTGCCGATTAGGACCACAGGTGCACCAGAACCAGGTAAGGTTTCCAAAATGATGATGTGGGTGGATGCTGCAGTCATTCTTTAGATTATATATTCTATTCTGATAGACTTTATGTGGTATTTCTGTATGATAGTCCTATTATTTGGTCATCTCTGACTAGAATCTTTTGTGTAAAGAATCTAGCACAAATCAGTCCAGACAGGAGGGAGTGAAGAGCCACAGCACAGCAGCTGAGAAGGATAGTGAGATCCAGGGGGAAGGTAACATGAGCAGAACATCACGCAGCCCTCAGCTGACGCACTATGCATGTCAACAGACATATAATTTGGTCCCTTATTCACTTCTAGGATTTTTTCATGAGGAGAAAATGGATCAGTACTTCCTAGGTGTCAAAGACCTCCCTAATGACTCAACTGAGGTGACGTGGAACCAATACATTTCTAATAAAATCATCTGCATTTCAGTATTTTAAAACATGTAACCTGCAGGTGGCAGCATTACCATGTGAATTTAATTTTTTCTAGAATAATGTTGACCAGTTTGGAAAATATCAGCCATCCGGTGTTAAAACAGAAATTTTCTTCAAGAATGTCAGGTACAGTTTAATAATGATAATTAATAATGTTTCATTTATATAGCACCTTTCCAGATCTCATGGTCACTTTACACTATTTAACAAAACAAACCAGTTGTGCAAAATGAGTTTAGATCAGAGTGTGTGAGAACTGTGGCCTGCAGGGAAGCACTAAATAAAAACCAAACTGCAGCAGTGGATCACACAGGTTCTAAGGTGTTGTGTTACCACAGTTCAGAATTATTTTTAGACCGTATGCTCAGCTTACAGGGGGCATAGGAAGCCAATACGACCATAATCTGCATGTGAAACTCACAATTCTGTGAATTTCAGAACCCAAGGCAGGGCTCCAGACTCTTTCCCAGAGGTAGCACTGGTGCTACCAGCTTTCCCAGTTGGGTACACCAGCAGTTTATTCGGTCGTCAATCAATGACCTTGCATGCTCATGAATAGTTGTCCTAATTTGCATATCCTGGTTTCTGTATTTATGAAAGACTGACAGTGACTCAAGACTTGATATTCCCCCTTCAGTTAGTGAGGGTTAGGGAACACGGATCCATGCAAATGTGACCATTTGTCAATAATACTCTTATTATAAATAAAGGCACCCTTAACCACTACTATAACAGTCTGCTAGCCTGAATGAGAACACAAGTTGATTTATTACCAATTTCTAAACGGTACTGTACACTCTGCATGTCGAATTATTTTGTCATTTTCTATCATGACGTTTGTATGTGATATGCAAAACATCTGAATTATGCCCCTGCGTATACAAAGCTACTACTGCATGCATTGGGAGCACTTTGTTTTGGACTCTTTTTATTAAAAATGTAAAATTAACAGCAATGAAAAGTTTAAAAGTTAGTGAGAGAAACGTGACATTCCACGGTCAGTTGGACAGCTACGCGAGTGAGGCAGGTTACCGAGACAGATGCACGTCGTACCCAAGCCGAGATTTTTGGTGTGCACTCACACAAACAAATATTACTTATTAGTAATATCTATGTATTATTTGATTATATGAGACCCAAATCATTTTCAGTATTGTTTTTGGCTCACGTCTGTGAGTTTCTGCGATATTTCGGAAAGCTCCCAAAATATTCCTGTTTAATTGTTCACGGCCAACTCGCAAATGACTGAAACCTTGAATGTCAAAAGCATGACTGTGAAGGCGTTACTATCTGAACATTAGCTTTAATAACCTCTCATGGTTACGTGTGTCTCGGGGCCTCTCTGGCTCTCCCTCCCCACCAGCCGCCGCCTCTTTCTTTTCATTCTGTTTTTTAAAATAATCAGCTGTAGACTGCATCCTTTTTGCGAGATGTTAACACCACAACTTCCGCATTTTATCAGCACACGTATATGTGTGTACTCCCGGGTGCAAGTAAGATGAGAAACAACCAGAGAAGAAGAAAAAGAAACTTTCAATCACATTTCGTTAACACGGTGCCTGTGCAGTAGCAAGACAACCTAACGATTTTCATACACTGGCACAGATGCGGCCAAGTTTAATTTTAAATCCCACACTTTCAAAAAAAGGTTGCGTATGCGACCATTTTGGTTACAATCTGGAGCCCTGTAAGGAAGACCACAGATTTAAAGTGAACAGTGCCTGTTATATTCTTGGTAATTGCTTAACGAAATTTGTGCATGTACCTTCTGTAAGGACGGCCACTGTATCAGTCCTGGCTCCCAGTGCTTCTGAAACAGCAGTCGAAGACCTGAACAGTCATGTGGTTAAGGGACAACCCATCGAGGGCAAGCAGATCCCCGATGGTACAGGACTAGGCCTGCAGAAACAAGCATGCAGTTCAAATTCCTGCAGATCTGTATGCAACACACCTGCTGTTATGGCTAAGGTGAGTACTGTGTGTGTTTGTGTGTATACAAGTGCCATTCATTTTGACCACATTGAGAGTCCTTGGTCTACAGAGTGTCTTCAGCCATTGCTAGTTGCCTTGACAAGCCTGCTGTGCTTCAGGGTCTTTCACAGCCCCTGGAGAAGCTTGTGAATGTCCTGGAATCACCCACATCATCCGGGGTCTTTGTGCCCAGACGCACCATCGCGGACAGCTTCGGCGCCCTCATGGCGCAGCTATCGCTGCGACACCCAGGAGTGGCCCAGAGGAGTATCATGGATGCTCTCCTGAAGCTGCTGGCAGGACGCAGCGGCTTCCTCGGCGACCTTCCGCGGGAGACCATCGTGGAGATGACATCCAGCCTGCTGAAAGCTGCACCCTCAGAAGAGGTCAGTTTGCAGGTGTGATTGCATCTGTAAAGGTAGGGAAGTCGAATGTATATCTGGCAGTAACTAATAATTTTAGTTCCTCCTTACCTGACTTGCACAGAGGCTCAGTCAAACATTATTGATAATCTGACATTGCCTGTATACCATCATGCTGTAAGTGGGAAGTGCGCTGATTCATACCATAGGGCATGAGCACAGGAGTCATTTCTGTTTTCAACTTGCTTAATCTTTTTTTGTGTAGAAATGAAGATCCTGAATGGAATGAACCAGCTCAAATGCTCTAAATGTTGTTTAAAGAAAATGGTCATTTAATTTGAACAGTCTGTTAACCAGTTCTGCATATTTTTCTTATTTTCTTTTAGTAAATGGGAATTTGACTTTCTTTTTCCTCCCTGGAATTTGGGGGGCTCAGTGTTCATATCAGTGGTTCTTTATTTGACATTGTTCTTAAAATCCCCAAAACTTTTGTTACATTTGGGATTACTTAAATAAACCACTAAGAACGTTTTTCTGCATGTACAAATTTATTTTATCCCTGTCATGCTGTATTGTATTGATGCCGTTTGAAAAGCATCTGAAGATCTTCCGGGATCAGTCTGATCATGTCAGCAGAAAAGAAGCATTTTAACTTGATTGACTTGAATAACTTTTTGAGATTCATCATTCATGGGCATGGAATTTATTATTATTATTAGGTTATCTATTACAAAAAGGTTATGTAGCTTTTGCCTTACCAGTTATGTAAACCTAAAAAAGGAAGTGAAAGTGACTGTCGCAGCAATAAGGCTCTTTAGCTGGAGATGCAGGAAAACCTTCTTCCTATCATGAACTTGAAGTCTTGCGGAAGTCGTCTGCTGCTCCCCTGGTTTGGGGAATTTACGGGTCACTATCCCTGCCCTGTTCTTGAACCTTATGACCAACGGCGAAGACACCATGGTCATAGTTAGCGTGCGGGGTGCTGATCGCCCCCTGGTGGTGAAGCTGGCCATCGCATCACAACAGCCATTCTCTCGCTTACTGCCCATTTAACTTCATTTCAAAGCAATGTCAGCATTATTGATAAACAATACCGGTCTTAGACGATGTAGCACCCCCCCGTCCAAGGCAAAGTGAAATAGGCAGGTAAGTCAGTGCTCTCGCAGAAGTTGGCGCCTTGGGCAGCTGCCTGTGTCGCCTACAGAACTGTTATACATCTAGATCTACACAAATGCACCCTGAAGTACAATATGCAATATATCACTATTAATCTTTTTTATTTAGGATACAGTATCGAAATACCAATTTGTTTCCAGCAGCTTAAGTCTTATGTAATTAGCTTTTGTTTTGTTTTTTTTTGTATCAAAAACGTGGCCTCCATCGATCCACTCCACTTCCCTGGTTCAAAAACGTCCCGAGATTTCATGAAAATCTTGTACTTTTTTCATACCGTTTTTTTTCTCAATATCATCAAGCGCCCAGTACTGGAATAGGTAACAGTGGTAAGTCCGTGACGCTCTTTCACGGCCTTTAGGAAAGCGGTGACGGTAAGAGTTAAACAGCGCCCTGTCTGGGCCGATGGGCGGGGAGAGAGGAGCGGCAGGGCGCTGAAAGTTTGCTTGGGATGGCGGAGGGAGCAACTCCGGGTCGAGGATAAGCGGCGACAAACGGCTCGCGTAGCGTGAAAAGTCATAAATGAGGATAAAGCAACATGGGATTCAGTGCATTCGGAAAGCGCGCTGCCGCGGGGGAGCAAAACGGAGTATAAAGCAGAATATGTCTTAGGATACTTCACGATCGCCTGAGTATGCTTTAGCTGTATTGGATTATTTCACGATCGTCAAAGTATGCTTTAGCCGCTCTGGCCGCGCGTTGTTCGGTTGTTTTTCCGTGTTTGTTTGCGAAGTGCCTTTAAATGTTTGGCTGCCAAATCAGTCCGAGCCCGGCTCTTCTGATCTCCCTAAACTTTGGCAGACTTGACGACAAAAGGTGTTTTTAACAGAAATCATGTGGGAAATAGTTCGCTTTGCACAGTGCAAGGCGCTATACTGCCTGCTCTTACAAGTGTTTATTTGCAACGTCAAAGGTAAGAATATAGTTACAGCCACTATATCCAGCTGAAATATTCATTGTGTCCTAAGTGTGCCGATCGTTTAGTTACCCTACCGGCACAATCACGGCTCTGCTGATGTGTTTATCCTGTTTTAGAGCATAAACATCCTTTTAATCGGCGTCGGGAATTACATGGGAATTATACTTAGCTCTATTTTGAGTTCATATGGAAAAAAATACCTTTAGGCTACTTGTATCAAACCTTGCAAACGTGGCGCACTGTTTACTATCTGTATCGGTATAAATGCAGTATTCTGTCTGCGGTAGTAGATATAGCCGCAACGATATATTTAAAGGAATTAAAAACAATGAGGAGTGGTATGAAGTAGATAACATTAGTGTTTATTATTAGGACTTAATGTTTGTATGGGCGGAAGGGCCACTTCCTGTGAAGAGTGTCTTCTCATCCATCCCAGCTGCGCCTGGTGCACTCAGGAGGTGGGTTCACGTCCCCGCAAATCTGCCCCTGGTTAACATAAATGTTGCAGCGGAGGTGTTTTGTGCGTGTTGGTTAACAGATTTCTTGGCCTGAAATAGCATGTGGACCTTATGAAAAAGAACTTCCCCTCCCCCCTGCTCATACATGGGTCCAGCTGTAGCCCACGGTTCTAGTAGATGGTGTTTCTCAACCTAGGAATTTGGGAAGGTGAAGACCATCACATCAAGATGTGACCTGAGACAAAATCTGGAGAGGAGGGGTTGTGGAGCCCGTTACATTGAGAATCCCAGCAGCAGTACATCCATACTGAGTAACAAGCCTCTGAGTCCTAAAAGCTCTGGATCCGCAGAGTACGATGTCATTCAGATAATGCCTCAGAAGATCTCTCTGAACCTCAGGCCTGGTAAGCAGTCTGTCGTTCAAATAACTAATTTGTATTGCAAGAATAATCTGACTGTTGCCCACATGGATGGCTGGTGAAATAACATGTTATAAAAATGACTTTGCAGCACTACTCTATTGTCTGTGTTGGGTTTGAAATGACAAAATGATTTCAGCAGAAACTATCTGGTCCTTCTTGATGAACAGGTCAGGAAGTATCATTCGAGGTACAGGTGCGGCAGGTGGAGGATTACCCTGTGGATCTCTACTACCTGATGGACCTCTCGCTGTCCATGAAGGATGACCTGGATACTATCCGCAACCTGGGAACAAAGCTGGCCGAAGAAATGAAAAAGATCACCAGCAACTTCCGTCTTGGCTTTGGTTCCTTTGTGGACAAGAACATCTCGCCCTTCTCTTACACGGCGCCAAAGTATCAGGACAACCCCTGCAATGGGTTAGTACCATGCAGCTGTGGAAACGGACTCATTAACAAAAAGCCTTTGTCTTTACTAGCACATCAGTGATTCTGTGTAACCTTCTAGGGCTACTGCTTATGCTCAGTCGCATATCTGGAATGAACATTTTTCACCTTGACCATGCATTTCAATGTATGTAAGGTTGGCACCTGTTTGGCGTCTGCCCTGACGTATTGTTACCGTGTTTCCTACGCATAATAACTCGGGTACGGAGTTGATTCTGTCTTCTCTTTCTTTGCCCAGCTATAAGCGATTCCCCAACTGTGTCCCTTCCTTTGGTTTCCGGCACCTTCTCTCATTGACGGACAAGGTGGACAGATTTAATGAGGAAGTGCAGAAGCAGATGGTGTCCCGCAATCGCGATGCGCCCGAGGGTGGCTTTGACGCAATCCTGCAAGCCTCGGTCTGCAAGGTCAATCCTCATTCTTCATGGCTTCTGAATGTCATTTCCTCTGTTCCACTGACAATAGCAATGTTGGTAGAACACATTTTCCTCATAATATTTCTGTGCAAATATGAGACCGACACTAGAGCCTATATTTTTGCCCATGATTGAGCATCAGCATGCCATTCACTGATAAATGATTTCTTTGAAGCTATTCAGTAGGATCTATACACGCATCGATTTGTGTGAGCTAGTTAGTATCAATAGCGGCTCTGGGGGCAGCTGCCAGCTATGACCCTGACCTGGAAAAATGGTTGGATGATGGATGTATAGTGAGTGTCCCACAAAAACACAAGGGCATGAATTGTCTCTCCTTGTGATCTTGGATACAGATAGACGTTTGAGACTCAACCTGGAGTCCCATCTCTTACAGGAAAGGATCGGCTGGCGGAAGGAGGCCTACCACCTGCTGGTCTTTACCACAGATGACATCCCTCACCTGGCACTGGACGGGAAACTGGGCGGCCTGGTGCAGCCCCATGACGGCCAATGTCACCTGAACGAGGCCAACGAGTACAGCGCCTCCACCAAGATGGTAAGACACTCTGCATGTGCTGTGGCACAGAGTAAAATTTAGGAGCAATTCAAGACTGTTCCCAGGAATAAATGGTGGTAGAAATATGAGTCTCCTCAATTAGAGAGCATCACACCGCCTCAGTACTCTACTTGGGCACCCCTAGAATCTGGAAGAAGTTTCTAGACCAGGTGACAAACATCTGACTTTTAAACCGTCACACACTTGTGGCTTGTTTTTGGAGTGTCGGAGGACTCGCGTCATTTGTGTGCTGTTTTGTATCCTTGAGATGAACTTGGAAACGGTCAAAACAAGACAAACCACACAGTATAAGCAGTAAACATCTTTATGAGTGCATATTGCTACTCAGAAGTAGTTTTAGATTTTACTTTACATTGTTGATGGATGTTATCCAGCCTTGCACGTTAGACTGTCACCCTAACAGATGCTTTTGTCACCATATTATAATCCCGAGTAGGCAGTATAATTTTTTTCTGTAGTCACACTTTCTGCCACCATGTTGAACTGGCTGCTGTGATTGCTTTGCTGTTCCTTGTTTTGGAGAAGACATCTGAAATGGAAAAGCACCCGTCCCGGCTTCTTGCGGCTTGTTTCAACTTGGCAAACCTTGAACATTCTGTCACATAATACTTTCGGGGTTGTTACAAAAAAGAGCTTGACTTGGCACTGCAGTCCTGAATGATAATTAGCTG
>JAODJW010000035.1:5816223-5830543 GCA_026777045.1 Hyperopisus bebe | reverse complement strand
CAGTGGGTAGCGCTGTCATCACACACTGCACTTTTGTGTGTTTTTACCCTGCGTGCATATGACTTTTTAGCAAATTCTTTTCTATTTTCCTTCCATTTGCATGTTTAAAACATGCAAAATGAATGAACTGGAATGCCTAAATTGACTGTATGTGTTAGTGAGTGTGCACCCTGCAATTGTTGGATGGTTCCTGCCTTGCACTAATTGTAATTTATTTATTATATATAAATGATTTTTCGATAAATCGTTAGAATAATTGGTAGACTACTCGATTATTAATTTAATCAATAGTGACAGCCATGAAGCACAATGCACTCATGGGTTTCTGGCTTGATGCTTAGAATGATCCTCATCTCACTTCATTGTTTAAAGCCAGGTTGGCGCTGTTGATTCACAATTTTGCATGTAACCAGATTTTGAAATTTGGTTTTGCTCTGGGTGCCTCCTGGTGTATACAGTGAAAACTTTCAAAGTTGGGAATTGATTCTTTCTTTTTTATCCTTTCAGTTTGTCCCTTTCCCTTGTGGTTTTGAAGAGCTGCCAGTACACACAGTTGTAACATGTGAAGAGATTACATATTCTTAAATGTCAAAAGTGCAGTCCGGATGTCTCTTCCTTCACTTTAGTCTAGAAGTGGTAATAAGTGTATAAGTCCTTCTCATATAGCAAGCTGAGAAACACGACTTACAATTCATGTAGTGCAGCACTGGAGACACATCACTCGCATTTCACTGGCATGGTGGAGTAGCTCAGTCTGCGTGTAACTACTCATGACTTTAGCATCATTCACTTGGTTAAATCAGGTGCCTCCATTCCTTTGATTAGCTTTATAGTTACATAGTTGTACTCACCATTTCCACTGAAAAATAAAAGCTTCATATCTCTAACTGTGTAATCTCAGTTGACTGCCTTAGTCACTAGCTGAACTGCAGAGAATGACTTCTTCAAAAAGTAAACACACTCTTTTTTCCTGTGGTTAATCCCTGGTGGGTGAATTTTGTGGGCATGATTTGGCTATGACGTTCGAACTTGCGTTGTTAGAAACCAGATCAGGTTATTTTTTTATTTTTGCAAAATGAGCAACGTGGGTGTGCAGCAGGGAGTCTGAATAAAAGTCCCTTTATCCACTTTTAGTAAAACTGTATTCATCTTGTACTGTTCTCACTTTTTATCTTGTAGCTTGTTTGGATTAATTTGCTGTGTGCTTCCCGTAATCCTCTCTTTTCTCTTTCGACACAGTTCCTGCGTTTCAGGCTGTAGCGCATACTGATTTCTGACTATTGAGCTTTTGTTCGCAGAGTTGTTTGATCACCTTTCTCATTCCTGTAGCCATTTCCTAATCTAGCTGGCAATTCATGTTATCACCTGTGTGATAACTTACTTTTTTGCATGTACCTTTTTCAAAACTAAATTGCCATGCTCTCAATTGTGGCAAAATGAATATGTGAATCTAGGTTAGAGCATAACATAAGTGTCTCACAACTGTGGAGAATTCATTATGAATCATTTCTGTTGAAATTGAAAATGAGCCAAGAACATACATGCATCACAGGGGATTGTGTGTAACCTGCTCTAGTCAACTGATCCATCCCTGTGGAATCGATCCTGCCAAAAGGGAGCCTCCTGCACTGCAAATGTGCCACATGTGGTCAGCATTACACCCTGGTGCAGGAAGTCCAAAGCTGTTTTGTTTATGCATGTTTTAATAATGCTTACAGCTTTGTCTGAATGTGTATGCTTCCTCTAGC
Source organism: Hyperopisus bebe (assembly GCA_026777045.1). Classification (NCBI taxonomy): domain Eukaryota; kingdom Metazoa; phylum Chordata; class Actinopteri; order Osteoglossiformes; family Mormyridae; genus Hyperopisus; species Hyperopisus bebe. Next base: position 5,828,795 of record JAODJW010000035.1, on the reverse strand, counting down.
CGCTCTTATATATGCACTCAATGGACCACCACGAGTGACTGGTTTTTTTACCTTAAATTTCAGTTAATATCCAAAGGTGCAAGTGCAATAAGATGGGAAAGTACATCTATTTCTCAAATGTAACTGGTAGCTTTGTTTTCCTGCATGTAACGTATTGGTTTCCACACTAAGCCAAACTGTCCCCAATACACAACACAACACTGCAGTATTGCAGAAACTAAATGCGTTTTATTAGCTATTGTAGGCATACATCTGCCCCCAGGAAACAACATGTCATGCATGAACTAATGGTCAGACTTTACCACAGAAGGGGAGGGGCTTGCCTTTTCTTTTAAAGTTTCTTGTTTTTGAGTTTTACTTAACATTTATTAGTTTCCATAAAAGGTAGCAAGGACAGATTTAGCCAGTCTTCTTGAATTTCCAATAACTTAGGTGTCAACTTTTCATTTATTAAATTATCAGTGTTCCTTGGATTCACCTCCGTTATGGAATAAAATAAATATTTTTAAAGGTGTTTTACAGCAGAATGGTATTGAAGATTACAAAATACTAATTATACAGCATGCTTTTGAAATCTGCCTGGCACGGCATGTGCCGTGGTACCATACATGCGTGAGCGTATGAGCGACACACATGCCGGAGGCTGCTGGCTTTTAGATTGCTTCCACGTAATTGGCAGGCAGCATGCCGGTCTTGCCGGTGCGCTGCACGGTTCCATACATCCAGCCCTCGTCGATGGACTGCACATTCATGATGACATCTCCATCTTTGAACGACACCTCGTCTTCGTCTGCGGCTGCATAGTCATACATGGCACGGACGGTTTTCTGCAACAGGCAGCCACAGAAGGCAAAAGCATTGTAATACCTAGCTTAAGCGAGGACAGTACAGCACATTTATATCAGCTCGACAGATGTGTGGTCACTTCATTACGTGGGTGGTTAGTTTGCAATTTAATTACCAGTTTAACTGCATAAAAATAAGCCATTGGGTAAATACTTCTGGGGGGGTCCCAACTGTGACTTTTGCTGACCAGGGGGGTACAACATCTTTAAACAAATACGGGAAAAAAAGATATTTTTATGTATCACGGCTATTAAACAAACAGTATAGGATAGGGGGCAACTCTGCCCCCAGTGTTCTGCAGTCCAGTGGTTGGGATCCCCTACTGTGGAGGAAAGAGGGACATTTTACTAAAAACAGAAGAAATGAAACATAGAAGTGTTCAAAAATAAAGCAGGGACTCTTCTATAGAAAGGTCTCTTGTCAGGTGATAGAAGAGGCTGTAGCCAGCCTGTAGGGGGCACCATACAGCGACAGCCAGCCATGCCCCTGAACTCCTGCTGTTACAGTATATACAGTACAGACTTGGAGCTGGTTTGGCAAGTTTATTTCCTTGCTCTCACTACTTACCCCTGTGGTAGAAGGGTGAGAGGGGACAGAGGATACTGCTGTCAGCTGTGTGGCCACAGAAGATGACCTTTGCTGTATCTCCACAGTTTTGGTCTGCCGATACCCTGGGCAACAAAAACAACTGACTGTCTGACAGGTCTGTAGTGCTTAAGGGCTGGACTGTTGTGATAACCGCAATAATCACAATACTGCAACACTGACAATCCAACCACAGGGGATAGCAAGCAACTGCCACAACTGCTCAAAAAAGCTTTTAGTGAAAGCTGTGAAACATGTCTAAGAAGTTTGTGTGTTGAAGTGCATGGGTTAAACACAGATGACGTCACTGACACCGAGCTAGCAGGTACCTTTTTGTTTTTTGAATAAAGGACTATGACAGATAGAATCTTTGGACCCTTATGGAGGTGCTTTATTATTCATTTAAATAAGAAGTGTATCCATGTTTAAATGTAAATACAGTGGAAACTGCTTATAGTGATCATGGTTATAGTGATCAACCGCTTATATGGGTCAAAAAGCTTGGGACAGAATCATTCCTGTACAAATACTGTTTAAATAATTCAGATATAGTAATCAAGTAGTCCACTTATAGTGTTCATTTTGTTTTTTTTTTTAGACATGACAACATATGGAAAAACTAAAGTATTTTTTTTACTTTACTTTGATCACGCTACTTTGCCTTGCAATAACACGTCTGCTTCTGGCTAGCTGCCTGAGGCTATTGCTGTGTGCACAGAAAACATGATGAGATTGACAAATATGACAAATATAAACTCAGCAAAGCTCATAGTAAACTACCAAAAATGAGCCAACGAGATGCAGCAGCAAAACTACAATAAGCTATATTTTATATACAGTACTGTATTATAGAGTATTTGAAGTATACACAGTTCAGTGATTTAATTTGTGCAGTACTGTAATTTGAAAAGGATTTGAAACAGCTGTACTGCATTTTGAAATCAATAAAATTTAGTAAACAGCGATGCTGTCCATTTTATTATCTTATATTCATGTAATAAATATACATCAATCAGATGGTAATCTGCCTGAGACAAAGAAAAACAATCAGTTACAGTATAATGATCATCTGCTTATAGTGATCAATTTCACATAGACAAACGTGATCGCTATAAGTAGTGCTGGGCGGTATACCGATTCATACTGAAATGAATGATTTTTTTATTATTGTTATGATATGAACTTATACTGCAATACCAGTTTAAATAGCATACACAACGTTTGGAAAGTGGCGCAGCTGGAAACTGTTTAAGGGGGGACCTTTTTCACTGGTGCACCACTAAAAATGTACCACGAAGGATCAGAAACGGAAGATATAGCTGACACTGGAGTTGAAAATAATGAGACACTGGGGTTGTCAAAAATTGATTCTCAGATACTAATCGATATTAAAAATTAGTATCTGATTAGATACTCATTTTCACCATTACATGGCATATGCTGCAGTTGAAGGCACTTCACAAGCTGTTTTAGTAAAAAAAATGCAAAAGTGCCCTTTGGAAGTACTTTGCAGACGAGCATGGAAAGGATAAAGATGTGGATAAGCCTCTATGCAGACAGTGCTACAAAGTTGTGGCAACGAAGTCAAGTAGCACGTAAAACCTGGTGAAGCATCTTAAAGACCGACATCCTAGCTGATCCTTATGAGAAATTTCACGAGGTCAGTAAAGCTTGCGTTCCAGCAACACTGAACTATTAAACACTTATCAAAAATGTTAACTTGGCTGGCACACACCTTAACATTAGCCGTTCATCTATAAGCAGTTAGCCAACAAACACGTTAGCCGAAAGTTACCATTAAGATAGTGGATAGGCACAATGGCTAATAATATAATAATATAGTTAATGTGGGAACAATGCAAGAAATGCAAAACAAAAATGTGTCCTGTAAAATTTGGTGAATGCCCAGTCATAGTTTAAAAAAAATACCGTTGCATACCGTGAAACCGATATAAATACCATGATATAAATTTTTGGTCACCCCACCCAGCTCTAGCTATAAGCGGTTTCCACTGTATATTTCTGGCATTATGACTGGAAAATTACTTAAAAGGGATGGAATCTTTTATGTTTTTAAAATTTAATCATTGCAAATTCCCAGATGTTTTTCCTAATCCTGTTTCCAATTTATGTTTTTATATTATTATTATTATTATTATTATTATTATTATTATTATTATTATTATTATTATTATTTTACATTTAAATCCAACTTCCGGGACCACAGACAGGGCCGTGAATACTCATATTTAAAAAGCAACAATGTGCTTGATTATAGACTAACAATAAGGTTTATCAGTATGTCAGTAAATTGGTATAATAAGTCAATTGCAAAAAAGAAAAAAAAAAATTAAAAAGGCAGTACTGCATATCGTGCTGTTGAACCACAGTGGAAATTTATTTACCACAGCAGCCCAGCTTAAGGGTTCTATGGAATATGTGATCATGCCAAGGATCAGGATTCTCCGAGCTCACCTAAAGATGAGCTGCCAAAGCCGTTGCTGTACTGGGACAGCTGGTGATCTGCATTCTCGGAAACTTCTGACTTCTCATCCCCTGGGATTAGCATGCTGGTGGATCGGGAAAGGTCCTTATTGCGCCGCTGGGCTTGGACTGCATAATGTAAGGGTTGGGATGGGGGGCATATTTTGGGTCATGGTCCTATACCATGTGCCTGCTTGATGTATTTCTGAGGGGCTCCGACTCCTACCTGACATCTTGTGTAGACTCCTGGACTGGATGTTGTCCTCTGCAGGGTCATAGTCAAAGACTGATCCAGGGTTGGTGCGCCACACACGCAAGTCTGTTGAGACAGTGATAAGGTTCAAGATGTCTGCCACTCTGAAATGAGGAAATAAGCTGCTGAATTTATTGGTTTAATTTAAATGGTTTGTGACTCCCCTTGATAAAGACTGAGTTACATTCATTAGGTACTTCAGGGGCCATTTGCATTCATTTTTTGCAGTGGAGCTCAATATAAACAAATGTCCTAACCTGTGATGGTATCCTGGTCATGGTCCTCTGCCCTTTTTCTCTCCATCTCCACCACTTTCCTCTGGATTCCACGGTAGTTGATGTCACTGAAATCTTGTGTGTTCTTCTTCACACGCTCAGTAATGGGGTCGGTCACAACGGGCGTGAAGCTGCCCTTATTCTTCTCAAACTCTTGGTGGTACACCACCTAATGGACACAGTGAGTACTGCACTCAGAAATTTCACTACCAAACCCTGTGAGACCTCTGAAACATCTGGTATTAGTGTCAATGTCAGAATGACCACATGATATGAGGCAGCAGCTTACAAATTATTCAGAATGAGAATATAAACAAATATACCGGAAAGATAAGACATGTCCAGGCGTATTTCCGGATGATCATTACATTTACTTTTTACAACACTTTATTGTACAAGTGAGGTAAATACTACTTGTCGCTTTGACAGCACATATGTTTGTAAATTAGGTATAAGTGTAGCTAGGCTGAGCTTCCGGTGAATGCCCAGGTATAAGTGTAAGCCGTATCAGAGCAGGAGCTAGAAAACAACATTTGACAAAGCAACATAAGATAAGACTATTCAATGACCAGAAATGCAACATAAGAACATTCAGGAAACAAAAAAATGCATTAGGCTAGTAGAGGAATGAGCAGAGGTCAGATACTCACTCCAGAGATGTTGCGTTGGGTCTCCTTGACTCGTCTCATCTCAGGGGTGTCTAAGACAAAAGCAGCTCGGCCCTGGATATGCTTGCGGAAACTGTCGGAGTACAGTACCTGTGGATGGAAACCATGGGGTAAAGCACTATATTCCAGAACATTCTGTTGCATCTCATATTTTAAAGAAAGAGGGGTTATTTCAGTAACATGAAGCGGTTAAAGGAGCTACTTTCCCAGTTCAGCTGAAGGAGAACAGAAGAGAATAACATAAATGGCATGCTTAAACTCATGTTCCAGGTTGAACATGCTGTTGCAGGAGAATACCGAGCTAATGTGCTCTTGGTTGCGTTTGACTCGCTCCATTTCGGGTGTGAAGATGACTGGGGTTCCCTTCGCTGCGTTGTCCTTATACATCACCTGCAGGACAGAAGCACATAATGGAGGCAGTGAAAGACCAGACTTCAACCAGCTATTGAAGCAGTTTCTTCCAGGATAATAAAAGTATTTTGATTTTCATTCTGAAACTAGTCAGTTATCGTGCCGTAATTGGAGTGAAATTTATACTTAAAATACCTCAATCGTACTGCGAACAAAAGTTATAATGAGGGGTATCAAAAATTAGATAAGTAGGACGAGCAAATAGAAAAAATGAAAAGCAGCCATAAACCAAGCAATGTCATCTTGAAGTAGTATGATGAGGGTCTCCTATTGCTGGAAGGGATGGCAGCATGCATTTGGCGTGAGCATCAGTGGAAAAACATGGCTGGAGCACATTGAGTAGTTTGTCACCATTTAAACATAATGGACATGACAGGATCTGCTGAGCTTGAGAGATATCAGATGTTTCTGTTATTCAAGAAATAGGGCACAGGAGGGTGTACTACCGAGCTGATGTTCTTCTGGGTTTCCCGGACCCGTTTCACCTCAGGGAGGTCTGAGATGGTTGTACCTTGGCCCACTGACTCCTTATACTTTATCTAACCATGGGTGGTTCCATGTGGAAAGAGGAAACAGATAATGAGAACACAAATGATGATGTCACAGGGAATGTGACTGTAGCGTTCAGCGGGTTAACTCATATTTAAGGGCTCTTGTTCTTCTAAAAGTGAATGTGCACAGTACTTCCAAATAAACTCTGTTTCTTAATGTTACTACCTTACCAGAACACCACTAAAACAAACTGGATAGTCTATGATCAGTTAGAGTCTAGTTACACATTACAAGAACTGTGTATACCAGGGGTACTCAACTGGTGGACCATGGTCTGCATCCAGATTGAAACACAATTTAGTCTGGACATCGTAACTTACCCCCTTACCCCCCCCCCCAGTTGAACCACTCCTAGGTTGGCAAAATGAGGGGGAACCCCCCACTGGAAAATTACTGTCACCGATGGCTTTGTGCCATTGCTGGAATTTGTACCTCCAAGAAATTTACTGAGTACTCCTGGTGTATGCAGTGTATGTGGTTATGGTGATGATTTCATTGTTGTCAGTTTGTTCTGCAAAATTCTGTATGACTTGTGTTGACAAGTCCCATGTGACACCCTTATTTGTGTTTAAAGGCCAGGGGGACTCTAGAAGAGAGGAATATATTCACATTTTCACACACATATACTCAACACTTCCAATTATCCATGAACATTCTCATGAAATCCCTTGTATAAGTGATACTGTAGCGTACCCTGTTAATGCTCGAATCATGTACAAAACCTTTAAAGATACTAAATAGAGATGGCAGCCTGGATTAGCAGAGGTTACTAGAAATGTTTCACAGCAAACAGCAAATAAATAAAACACTGGTGCTTTGAATGGGGGAAAACCTGCTAGAAATGACAGCTGCTTTAATACTCATCAAGTGGATCGGTTGCAATAGATATTTCACTAACTGAGTGCTGAATATAGTGAGACCAGTTATACCACAAAACTATGAAAAATGTGCCTGTTGTGTGACTGAAAGGCGTGGCCATGCCAGACTATGCCTCGATCGCTACAGTTAGGGCCAGAGTGACAATGCAGTGCTTTGAGACGCTGCTCCATACATTTGATCTTGTATTCATTGACATTTCCTTTAGGTAAAGTGTGTCATTGCATGTAATACTTATTAGTGAGGTCCAGGAAAGGGAATCCCAAAAGATTTTCATTTGTTTGCTGGGGCATTTGCAAACAAATGGCAGAGTAAGTAAATTGCACTCAAAATACAAAAACAAGGAAAGATCAAGGGGATGGGAGGTCTACAGATGGAAACTTTTGGGAGGAGTTTATCAGGTCTGTTTCTGGGAGTTGTTGAAGCAAAGGAAAGGACAGTGTGGGAAGTCACTATCAGGAGCACTAGGTGAACACAAGGGGGTGCTACCGAGCTGATGTTCTTCTGGGTCTCCCGAACCCGTTTCACCTCGGGGAGGTCTGGGATGGCTGTACCTTGACCCAATGCATCCTTGTACTTTATCTACTCAGGATGAGTCCCACAATGGAGGAATAAGATCACACAGGACAGCACATAAAACAGTGACAGTACAACATTAAACAGGACATGGAGCACAGCTACATGGAAGAATCATTCTTGATGCTTAAATAGTGAAACCTAAGCCAAAAAAAATATATGAGCATGCTTTATTCATAAACTAACTATATAAAGCTTTAAATTGGTAGGTGCTTAATTTCAATATGTTTTATTTTAAATGAAGAACAACATATGTGTTAATGCTAAATGCAAGGAGGGTGATCATTATGGGTCGTTTAATTGGGAATCAGAAGGACTTATCCAAACACTTGCTAACAGTTTTAAAATTACTGGGTATGGGGATGGGTTAACCACACTAGTGTACCGTGCTAATTGCTTGCTGATTGCGTTTAACTCTCTCCATCTCTGGGGTCTCCGCTACAGCTGTTCCACCGCCCAGTTCCTCTTTGTACAATATCTTTAATAGAACAGCACCACGAGCATGAGTACAGATACTCTCTGTTGCTAAAAGTACAAAGACAAGCTGGAACGTGTGACAGGTTTCAGTTGGACATTAAATCACGGTTTTGTGCAAGACAGCCGCGTAATTGTATGTGAATGCCAAAAAACACAGGTCCTATGCTGAGAATGAAAAGGAAAAAGAAAACAGAAAAAAACAAAAGAAGATAAGAAAGACAAAAAAGAAGAATTAAAAGAAGTGGAACAAGTACCGAGCTGAAATTCCTTTGATTTTCTTTAACACGCTGCATTTCCGGGGTGTCCTTTATGACAGACATTTTTCCCCGACTGTTTTTAAGGTCAGTCTGGTACTGAAGCTACAGGGAAGAAGAGCAAGAAAAAGTTATAAAGGTCCAAAAGTCACCAAGAAAGAACAAGTTTTAAAAATCACTCTCCATTCCTAAACTGCTGAAAACAGAAAACACAATTATCCATTTTAAAAAGTTAAATTCTTTATGAGAGCAATATGACAAAATTTTTTGGTAGGTGATGTGTTATTCACTAACTTGTTTTTTAATACTCCTAAATCCAAAAAGCACACTGCTCCACAACACAGGACACATCACCACCACAGGGCGGGCAGAGGGGCCATGGCACGATACACAAACACAATCCATTTGCCTGTTCACTGCTCACCGTGCTGAAGTTCTTCTGGTTCTCACGGAATCGCTGCATCTCGGGGGTGTCCAGAACCGGCACATAGTGAGACATGCTCTTCTCAGCGTCCTCCTTGTACTTTTTCTGTCAATAATGCAATGAACAAAAGTGTCCTCATAAACCCCAATACTAGTGTAGACTTTGGTATCCAGAAACAGAGTATATCTATGTAGGGCAGTGAGGTTGCTTCATATACTTCATATATATAATATACACATTTATAAGTGTCTTTTTTATGGTGTTAAAATACTCTTCTTCTCTGGGCTGTAAGGGTGTCGTCAGTGTGAGAACAGCGTCCTCACCTGGCTGACGAGGTTTCGGACCTGCTGAGCGTGGATGATGTCAGGCGTGTCGGTCACCGTTGTGTAGCTGGCTCGGTCCTGCTCAGCTGTCTGCTTGTACTTTGTCTGAGGGGCAGAGGTGTTGCTTTGGTATCCATAGGCAGTTGGGTTAGTTCCCAAGCGTGATCTCACAGCAGGGGTTGGCATAATAATAAACGGGTTAACGCAGACCTTTACAACGTGAACTTTAAGTCACTGACCTGGCTGAGGATGTCTGTGGCATTCTTTGCCCTCATGAAGTCTGGGGTGTCTGTTGCTATGGCGATCCCTTTGCCTTTAATCTCATTCTCCAGGGCCTTTTTGTATTCTCTCTGAAAATAATCCATTAGCAGTAGTTCTGTGTTATGTGACTTGGTTAGTTTGTTTCCGTTACAAAAGACAACCTGCTATCAAAAATATTTTACATTATTGTATACTAAATATAAGGTGAAATTTTTGACATAAATGTGGAGGAAAATGTATAAATACTGCACGTCAGAATAGTGGCAAGAATGGTGAAGCACAGTGGGGGACAATAATATAATATCACAAGTTATGTGACTTTAGAAGGACTTCAGCAGAACTGCTAGCAGTTATCTGTTAGTAAAGTGACTTTGCTAGTGGGAAAACTTACAAACTTATTTACAACCAGAGAGAAAAGGAGACATAGCGAAACCTACCAAAATAAATATGCCAATTACAATGTTTTGTTAATGTGGGGTTGGAGGGTTTAGTTGATGTCATTGGGGGAGGAGCAGGCCTGTTAACTGGGGAATAACCAAAAGACACCATCTTTAGCCGGGCTGGTAGCCATGATGATGACGATCAAACCTATGGCAGCCATACCTCATTCAGAATTTGGGTTGCATTCTTTGCTCTCAACAGTTCAGGAGTTTCGTCCAAGACCGTTAAGCCTTTTCCCTTGACCCCCTCCTCTAGATCCCTCCTGTACTCTTTCTTTATGGTAAAAATGGAGAGAGAGACATTGAGCAAACAGTACACAGGTACATTTACACAGAGAACTGAACTCCCAGCCATCATAGGTCTGTTGAAGAAACACCTCTCAATTCTCAATTCATCAACACCAGTTGATGGAGTTTACCTCACTGACGATTTTGGTGGCATGTCTGACGTGCATCATGGCAGGGGTGACCTCCAGGCCAGAGAGATTCCTCCCTTTGATGGACTCCTCATATTCCTTCTTATAATCTTTCTGTCAACCAAGAGGAAAAAATTAAGGTGAAGGAGTGGGGGGGCAGCACTGGTAACTTGATGGGATGGGTGATACCACTGATTTTCTTTTAGTCCAGTTGAATACCAAGGTTGTTATCACTGATACCAATCCCGATTCCTATATTTTGTGCCAGCCCAACTGGCATGGTTGCTGGCAGATTGATAATTACATTTCCCTTGACACTAGTGTCTGTGCCCCTGAAAGTCTGCCCCTTTCTTCCCCACCTTATGGGTGCCCTGCATGGTAAAAGTTCATGTCCTGCTCCTTATAATAATATAAACATTTAAATTACCAGGTCCTCTCCTGGACCCAACACCTTATCGTGGTGGAGGGGTTTGTGTGCTCCAGTGATCCCAGGAGCTAAGTTGCCCGGGGCTTTATGCCCCTGGTAGGGTCACCCAAGGCAAACAGGTCCTGGGTGAGGAACCAGACGAAGTGCGGCTCATCAGACCCCTTCTGATGAGTAAAAACAGAGATTCACTTTTCCCTCGCCCGGATGCAGGTCACTGGGGCCCCCCCTGGAGCTAGGCCTGGAGGTGGGGCTTGATGGTGAGCACCTGGTGGCCAGGCCTGCACCCATGGGGCCTGGTCGGGCACAGCTCGAAGGAGGCATGTGGCTCCCCCCTCCAATGGGCTCACCACCTGAGGGGGGGGCCAAAGGGGTTGGGTGCAGTGTGAGTTGGGCTGTGGCTGAAGGCGGGGACCTTGGCGGTCCGATCTTCAGCTGCAGAAGCTAGCTCTAGGGACATGGAATGTCACCTCTCTGGTGGGGAAGGAGCCTGAGCAGGTGCGCGAGGTTGTGAGGTTCCTACTAGATATAGTCGGGCTCACCTCGATGCATGGCTTGGGCTCTGGAACCAGTCTCCTTGAGGGGGGTTTGACCCTCTTCCACTCTAGAGTTGCTCACGGGGAGAGGCGCCGAGCAGGGGTAGGCATACTTATTGCCCCCTGGCTGGGCGCCTGCACATTTACCGCGGTGGACGAGAGGGTAGCCTCCCTTCGTCTTCGGGTGGGAGGACGGGTCTTGACTGTTGTTTACGCTTATGCGTAACCGGGGGAGGCAGGGGACATTGAGTCCAAATGGGCCATCTTCCGCGCCTCCATTGTGGAGACGGCTGACTGGAGCCGTGGCTGTAAGGTGGTCGGTGCCTGTCGCGGCGGCAATCCCTGAACACGCTGGTGGATACCAGTGGTAAGGGATGCCATCAAGCTGAAGAAGGAGTCCTATCAGGCCATTTAGGCCTGTGGGACTCCGAAGGCAGCTGATGAGTACCAGCGGGCCAAGTGGAATGCAGCTTTGGTGGTCGCTGAGGCAAAAACTCGGGTATGGGAGGAGTTTGGTGAGGCCATGGAGAACAACTTCTGGATGGCTTTGAGGAGATTCTGGTCCACCATCCAGTGGCTCAAGGCAGGAAAGCAGTGTAGCATTAGACTGCTGCCCCCGTGACCCGACCCGGAAAAGCGGTGGATGGTGGTAATTACCAGGTAAAAAAATTGAGATATCATTGGTAGAATTGGTTCTCAAAATGATACATTATGATCTAAAGAATCAATGTTTCAGTATCGATTTGGTTTGTGCAGTATGTGTCTTTTCATACTGTCATATCTTCTAGACATTTTACACCATTATATAGTATATAACGATTTATTTATTTATTTTATTACCATGTAGGCTACTGTGAACTTCAGAATCAGAGAGAGCCTAAAGTGACTCATCAGCGTGGAGTTGAGTGGTAGGGAAACGAGGAAACAGCTCCTTGCTGAAGAGTTTAAAAAAATCACCTTTTGTCTGTTCAACCACTGTCACTGCCTGATCTGCAGCTGTGTGCTCACTAAGTTTCACGTATCCTGCACATGTTCCAACAGTTTACAGCACATTCACGGAACATTTTGTTTTTGTGGCATGAATTGAAGCATGTGTGTTATTCTTTGGCTTGTTTTTTTTTGTTTGTTTTACTTAAATCAGGCTCCAGTCACCACCAACGCTGTGTACTACAATATATTGCCTTAATAATCTCCATATCAGTTTAATAGAAAGAACAGCAGTGGTGGTTCAAGACCATTTCCCTGGGGGGGGCAGACCAAGGCCAGTTGTTCTGTTGGGGGGGGCAAATGCATTTGACCTTAATGTCCTCCAGGTATTACTTACACTCTTACACTAGTATTACGTTATTTATGAAATGCTTTGCAGTCACATTTTACAACTAACCACCCCTAGAACTGCCCCTGAAGAGAAGTGTCTATTTTTGAGGGAATTAAAAATAATGCCTTCGGGATTTTTAAATACCAGGGTACACCGTAAAACCATCATACCAT
>JAODJW010000035.1:5787629-5801361 GCA_026777045.1 Hyperopisus bebe | reverse complement strand
GTGATATGGAACTGTAATGCGGTCAAGAGAGCTGCCTGGAACTACGTTCGCCGTGCGTTTCCCTGAAAATAATTGCATACCTCAGAACGTTCGTCAGCCAATCAGATTCAAGCATTCAACGGTCCCGTAGTATAAAACATTTTAATGACCGGTAAATTGAGGGTGGATCAGTTAAGTAAAATTTAGCCATACAAAGCGAGTCATTCATCATTTTGTCTTCATTAATATTTGTGTACTAGTCAGGTTGAATTATAAATACACTTTCTATATTTAGAAGTATGATGACGTTTTAGGGCATTGATAAAAATTTTAGGCAATGGATTTCAAGAAAAAAGTTGTAATATTTTGGTTATTGCCTAATGAAGAAAAATTCTGAGATTTAAACTTGAAATAATTGGAGAATAAGGCCAAAAGGGAACCACAGACACCAAGACAACACTGCATGCAGTCACCACCGATATTCTGTAAACCACCATTGCCTGCAATTTGAGCTTCAATAAAAGTATCTATTCCTACCAGCCCTGTATGATTCTTCATACTACATACATGGAGTTCCTTAAACCTTTCAATGTCTTAATACTAATGATTATTTGGTGCTGATGTACTAACAGATTCAGTATTTATCACAATTAGTGCCCCAGCATGCATTGTGGGTTTATTTTTATGCGGACAAGTGTTCTTTACTAATGTTGTTGATCATTTTGGATATCTGACACGTGGAATTTTGTTGTGTGCCATGTTCTGCTCTGTTTTATACTTGTATTTTTCATGCGTGTGAATTTCCTCATTATGGTTTTCATGTAGTGCAGGATACCCCCTGACCCAGTTTGCCATTGTCCTGCAGCTTTTTTACAGAAAAACAAGACCAAAGTTGTTTATAACAAGAGGACTTGTGCCCATCTTGTGTTAATGCTGAGGGTGTAGTGCAGAAGGGTGTGTTTAACATCAGAGACACAATTCAGAGGTTACAGTTGTCTATATTATCTATTCAAATATACAAAAGCTATATATTTCAGCATTTTACCTGAAAGAACAATAATAAGTGTGTCAACGCCTGCTTCAGGAGTGATTGAAACCCATTTGTTTGCAGAACAGAACCAAGCTGATATTTCACAGTAACTGCAGGTATACATCTGGGTTTCCAGTAAGGACTTACCAAGCTCTTCATCTTCTCAATCCCAGCAGCATGAACCACCTGTGGGAAGTCTACAGTGGTCCCTGCTAAATAGTGTCCCTTTGCATTCTCATGGGCCTCCTTGTATTTTGCCTAAAAGATTAGTCAGAAAACATGAAACAAGAAATTCCAGACAAATAATATACATTTATATATATTAAAATTGTATGTGGGTGTATATATACATATATAAAACACTATATTTATTTATATATACAGTATAATCCCGTTAAACTGGACTCATTTATAACGGAATATCGTCTATAACGGACGAGGTTCGCTGGTCCGGGTCATGCGCCTTTACGAACATACAGAAAAAGCATTGGATATAGCGGACTCGCATTTAACGGAATTTCGCTTATAACAGACAAACAATTTGGTCCCCAGGGTTATCAGTAGTTTTTACTACATAATCTGTAGTTTTGTTCGGCTATAACAGACATGCAGGGTCCGCCTACAAGGCGTGTGGCCTGCCGGTGATATACAGCGCAGATAAGTAGTCTGGATTATTAAAAGTCACGCTCTGTAAATAGGCATGACGTAACAGCAGGCAACACTGATTGGTCTGTGTGGCTGTCCATCACCAGGCACGCTGTGTGCCGGCAGACGACGCTCGCAGCTGGAGGAATGCAGTAAGCAATGAGGTCAAGGTTACTACTGTACCCTACATGTATAACCACTTATAGGCCATATATACTTCCAACAGTCAGTTAAAATTAGATTAGTACATGTACAATATAATAATCAATAGCAGAAGTGTGTCTGTTGGGGTGTGGCATGAGTAAATGGTGTCCTGTAGTTATGTTCTGGGCAAACAGCAACTCTGGATATAACAGACTTTGGATATAATGGACTTTGGATATAACGGATTGTTTTGCCAGATCCCTTAAAGTCCGTTATAACTGGATTTATTGTATTAACATTGATATTTATGGCTTCTTATTGCAGAAGAATTACTTGATTGTGTATACAAAGACACAAATTCTCATAACTGACAACCCTTTGAAAATTATTGTTATTGATCACTTGTACTGTTGAACTTAACAGCATCATACTGTGAAGCGATAGTTACGGTACCTCACTAATGACATCTCGACTCTGCTTTGCCGCTACTAAAGGAATGTACAAATGGTCCAGTTGGTATCCGATGGCTTTGCTGTTGTCCCAGTTCAACTTGTAGAGTTTCTGAAATGCAACCATTCAAATAAGTAAGCCATCCAAAATGAAAGCCAAAGGCAGGTCCATGACGTCCCAATTTGGTACATTACCTCACTGTTGAGCTTGGACACCTCTCTGCAGTGGGCCAACTGTGGGGTGTCCATTGAGCCAACGTACTTGCCTTTCTCCAAGTTGAAACTCTCTTTATATTTAACCTAAACATATATATATAAAAAAGCCTCACTAAATATTTGACTGAAAAAATGATATATATTAGACATGTTAATTTCAAGCCACATAGTGTTTTTGTTGCTATTAGACTACACTTGTACAGTTCTGTGGGCACACTTACATCGCTGAGATGGAAGGCATTGACTTTGGCCAAAATAATCTCTGGGCGATCCACAACATGTGTGTATCTGCCAAAGTTCTCTTTGGCGTCCTTCTTGTAAAACCTCTGTTGGAAGAGTACAGATATCAATGAGTATGCTTGCCAGGGTTTCGCAACTATTACAATCATAAGGCTCGGCTATTTTCCTGGAGGCGATCTGGTTCACATCCATACAATGGCCTACTACAGACTGACTGAACCACCTTTGCCTGCCACAGTTCTAAGGCCCACCGGCTCTATACAACAAGAACAGTGGCACTGAGATGGTGCCTTGAAGGCTGAGTGCAGAACTTACGTCGTTCAGTGTATTCTGTGCCTTCCTGACTTTCACATGATCCACCGAATCCAATGCTACCCAACCGCAACCACGGAGCCACTCCAAGTCGGCCTTGTAGACATACTATAGGTAGAAGAAATCAACAGAACTGATGATGGTCTGCTACTGAAAAAAACATTGTTCAATACTTCACAGGTTGTGTGAATCAGAGCTTAAGTGAGGGTAACTGCCTTAATATCCCTATTTATTTCTTACATCACTCTGTAGGTTATATGCTTTCCGAGCCTGGATGACATCATTTGAATCTGGCAGGCAGGTCCAGTTGTGCAAGTGAGTTCTGTAGATTTTATCATTGACTTGCATCTGGTTCTTCTTAGCCAACTCAACTGCAATCATATCTGCAGGAAGGGTGTATTTGGTCTTGGTCTCATGGAAGCCCTTCTTGTATAGAACATCACTGGCAATTCTGACTGCATTCAAAGCCATTTTAAGTAGGGGGTCATCATGAACGCTGAGGGCTCCGGCGTGATGCCCAATTTGCTTGCGGTAATCTTCTTTGTAGTTATGCTGCAAAGCACACAGCAAAATTTATTCTACACTGTAAACATAAACTCAAAACAGCCCATTTATCAGTCATGGCAGTTTATCCAGATCCTCTTGGTGCTTACGTCACTCTGCATGTTCCCGATCTGAATGCTATGCCTGAGCATCACAGCGTCGCTCGACATGTTGTAACTCGTTGCTTTTGTCTTCTCCCAATCCTGGATGTACAGTTGCTATCAAGCATAAAGGGAAAGAGCAGTTAAGCCCTGAGCAACATGAGAGGGGACTGAGTGCTGCTCTCCCTCCACCTCACTACCTGGTTAATGTTCCTGGCAGCCTCCCTAGCCGCTGCAAACTGTGGGGTATCCAGCATCGTGTACTTAGTCTTGTCATTGTGCCAAGCCTCACGATATTTTGCCTAGAAAGAATATAACATGTTACACAAATCTAAAGTGGACAGAATATTCTGAACAGGTAGGTAATTTTCTAATCATATAATTCTGAAGTGGTGTTATAGCTACACAGTTTATCCACTGTTAAAATCGTCTTTGTCCTTTCAAAGGGCCACTTAAAGCTGAAGGCCTAATGCAGTTTTTTTGGCTCGATTTCCTTACCTCATTCAGGATTTCTGCTGCATTCCTGGCTGCAACAAAATCTACTCTGTCTAAAGCAGTTGTGTACTTCAGTTCATCCACTTTGTGGCGGTACCCTCTCTACATGGACAAAAGAAACAGCCGAAGAATTAAAACACAGTATTTTAAAAACATATATAGTGGACATACGTATACATTCATACTTACATCTGTCAGGATCTTCTGGGCATTCTTTGCTTTCTTCACTTCAAACGATTCATTTGGCATCCAGCCAACGCCCTTCAACCACTCCAGGTCAGACTTGTAAACTGCCTAATTACAGTAAACACACTACGTCAGTGCTTCATCACTGCATACTGCCACGGGTATGCAGAAATTCAACAAACTCTACTTCAGCCATGGGAGGTAATCTTTATGATTATTATTTTGCATTTATATTCAGAAAATGTAACAAGGAACTGAGTATCTTCAGCATGTATACTCACATCACTCTGCAGGTCATAGGCCTTCCTGGCTTGAACGACATCATTGGAGTCTGGCAGGCAGGTCCAGTTGTGCAGGCGAGTTCTGTAGTTGAAGTCATTGACTTGGATCTGGCACTTCTTAGCCAGTTCGATGTTCAGCATGTCAGCGGGGATGTGGAATTTGGTTTTGGACTTATTGAAGTTCTTCTTGTACAGAACATCACTGGCAATTTTGACAGCATTCAGAGCCATCATAAGCAGGGGGTCTTCTTGGACACTGTGGATTCCAATGTGGTGACCCAATTGCTTCCGGTAACCTGCCTTGTATTTATACTGAAAAAGAAAAATGCAGTGGAGTTTAGTATGAGCAGTACATTGCAGTCTAGGACTTAGCATGTATATAGTATTTTTAATATGTAAAAACAATCTGAAAAATGAAAACAAATCACCAATGTTGTTTTAGGTAGATGCAGCCATT
The DNA here is from genome assembly GCA_026777045.1 of Hyperopisus bebe. Taxonomy (NCBI): domain Eukaryota; kingdom Metazoa; phylum Chordata; class Actinopteri; order Osteoglossiformes; family Mormyridae; genus Hyperopisus; species Hyperopisus bebe. The sequence continues at coordinate 5,796,283 of JAODJW010000035.1, read as the reverse complement.
AACACAGGGGTGCTTACTTACATCACTAATGATATCCCGAGATGATTTGGCATTCAAAAAGGAGATAGCATCTGCTTTTATTTGGTATGCCTTGGCCTTCTCATCATCCCAAGCTTTTGTGTACAATTTCTGCAACAAAAAAAGAAGTGGCATACATACAGTGAAAAACATGTTTGTTAATGAAGCAGAATGGAGGAAAAAATAAATGATTTAGCAGTAAGTGATTCTTTGCACTTACATTACTAATATTGAAGGAGTTGACCTTGGACAGCTCCATGGAGGGTATGTCAGGTGTCATGTGTATGTTGGTTTTGTCATTTTCCCAGGCTTTTTTGTATTTCATCTAGGCAGAAGAAAGGTATAAGAGAATGTAAGTCATTCTTGCAGGTGTTTTTAAAACAGTCTTGAGCATTTTTCATCTATTGAGCCTATGCTGTAAGTATTTGTAAAATGATTATTATAATAAAAGCACATTGACTATAATGTCTGATTTTGCTTAGTCCTGCTTGACAATCTGGTTGTGAATATTCACCTCTAGCACTGTCAGCCAGAGATCTTCCTTAACACTTTATCATCTACATCTCTGCAGTGATAAACCAACTAGGTGTCAATTTCCTATTTCCTAGACTGCTCCCCAGTTTACCCTCTAATTATTGTGCATTAGGTGTTAAAACATATGCCTTACTCTGACTTCCCACAGTGGAGGCTTAAGTACATATTAAGTACATAGTACATAGATAAACAGACTTATCACGTAGCATTTGAAATGCAGAACATTTCTACAATGACTTGAGATGAATATGAGAAAATAGGCCTTTACATCGCTGAGGATGTCAGCATTTTGCTTAGCCAGGATGATATCAGGCAAGTCAACGATGCTGGTAAACTTGATGGTGCTTGGATGTTGGCGGTACAGCCTGTCGTTGAGGATGTTCTGAGCACGTTTGACCTTGTTCACATCCAGAGAATCCTGTGGTATCCAGCCACAGCCTCGAAGCCACTCAAGATCTGACTTGTACACCGCCTAACAGAAAAGAAAGTTGCATTTTGGGTAATATATATTGTAAAAAATAGGTGCAAGTGAATTTACATTACATCTAAGTAATTATTACACTGAATAAGAATCAAAACTTACATCACTGTACATATCATAGACCTTCCTGGCTTGGACGACATCATTGGAGTCTGGCAAGCAGGTCCAGTTGTGCAGGCGAGTTCTGTAGTTGAAGTCATTGACTTGGATCTGGCACTTCTTAGCCAGCTCAATGTTCAGCATGTCAGCGGGGAGGTGGAATTTGGTCTTGGACTTATTGAAGTCCTTCTTGTACAGAACATCACTGGCGATCTTGACCGCATTCATGGCCAGTATGATCAAGGGGTCATCGTGAATGGTAAGGGCCCCGATGTGGTGCCCCTTTTGCTTGCGGTAGCCTGCCTTGTACTTGTACTGCAAATATGCAATTACACAATAGCGAGTAAAGAATAGTATCCTTCACATCACATTCACCCTGTCTTACAGAGGCACCACTGAAGAACTTACATCACTGATGATGTCTCTGGAGGCTTTCGCTGACATCACAGGGATAGCATCCTTGGGAAGGTAATAGCCCTTCTGAAGACTGTCTTCATAGTCTTTTCTATAATATTTCTGAAAAATAATGTTCAGTTTTTAGTTTTCGTTTTGAATATGTCACGCCCAACAGGGCGGGGCAACAGGTGATTACCACCTAATCGCTCCACTACTTAAACAGAGACAATCTGATGCACTTTGCAAAGTATTGTTGCCATGTTCATGTGCACTACTGAGCGTTCTCTTGTCTGTTGTCTCTCCCGCTTGCCCTGCCGTCTTCCTTACCCTGCCTGCCTCTGCGTCCCTGCCTGCGCTGTTTGCCCTCCTCGTTCTACCTCCCCGATCTACCCTCCTCGTCCTTCCCATCCTCTCGTCGCCTCGTCTCGTCCCTTCACATAGGACTGACCTGTCAGGATAACGACCCACGGACCTGGACTCGATCTTTCTTTTGGATTTCCCTATTGGCATTTGGTGTACCCGATTCTGTCAATAAACAGTGCTTGCTCTGCATTCAGGGGTCTGGCTCTTCCCTGGTTTCTGGGCTCGACAGAATATATGCATAAAGAGACAAAACAATGCACGCATGTAGAAGACAAACCAATGAATATTGTTTCTCCTAAAAACAACACAGTTGACATAAAATGAAAATAAGCTATGTTTTATCTCCTTAATGTTGTTTGAATACAATTACACTTAATTAAAGGTAAGGTTGAAGTTGAATTAAACATCTTTCTCCAGGACCAGAGGAGAATGTAAGCGAAGTGGAGATGATACTTTGAAGTTTTAATATTGTGTCAGGGTCCATCCCTGTTGCATCTGATTCCCTGTTTGGCCAGCTGGTGTCGCTGGCTATCCTATTTTGTGTTCCCCTGGTCTTGCACGCTTCACAGCTCCTAGTGTATTCCTCTGCTCCCCAGGCCACCATATGGCTCACTGGGCTGGGCGTGCGGCTGGAAACTGGGCTCCTCTGCCATCGTGTTCAGCTTTGTTGGATGTTTTAAGTTTTTTGTTGCCTTGGCTGGTTTGTCTTTTGTTTCAGTTTGCGTCTTTGTTTTTGTGTCTTTAGTTCTGGTTTGCCCTGCCTGTGTCTTGTTGTTTTGTTTTCTTGTGTTTCCAGTGTTTCCTGGTTTTGAGTCTGGGGTGTGGTTGATTGCCCTTGCCTGTGTCTTGTTTCTCTGGTCTTCAGTGTTTAGTTGATATGGTTGTGGTCTGCCCCTGTTTCTTGTCTGGCTCTTGTCTTGTGTGTGTTTCAGTGCCTGCCCTTGTTTTGTTCCTCAGTCAGTCATTGTGCTTATTCATGTGCTGCTGTTTGTTCCATTGTTGCTCCCTGCTTTAGTTCTTGTTTTCTACCTGGCTGTGATTGGAACCCTTGTGGTTCCTTTTGAATTCAATTTCAGTAAAGTCCCTTCTTTTTGTAAGCCAGCCTCTATTACTTCCTCTGTTAATGGCCTCTGTTACTTCCCATACCTGGCTGGTGTTGAGTTTGTTCTGCTGTGCAAGAAGAATGGCTGGCGTATCAGGCATGATGTGGATGTTGACTTTGTCTCTGTCCCAGGCCTCTGTGTAAGCCCTCTGCAACAAAGAGTGTGGGCGAGCATAAGGAAAGGCACGCAATGTAACAAAGAGTATGAGCAAGCATAAGTAAAAGCATGTAGTTCAATGAAGAGTATAAGCAAGCGTAAAGAAAGGCATGCAGTGCAACGAATAGTATGGGCAATTATAAGGAAAGGCAAGCAGCGCAACGAAGAATATGAGCAAGCGTAAGGAAAGGCACACAGTGCAATGAATAGTATGGGCAATTATAAGGAAAGGCAAGCAGCGCAACGAAGAGTATGTGCAAGTGTAAGGAAACTGCACACAGTAAGGAAATTGCACACAGTGAAATGAAGAGTATGAGCAAGCATTACTTAAAGGCACAGTGCTACTGTCATGTTTGAAGAAGGATGAAGGGCAGCATATTAAATAAAAAACATCCATACTCATTACCTCCATAGAACTTGTTCACGTAATAAGAGATACAAATGAGTCCAAATGCATTTTATTATACAGTGAACCCATCTGTGGTCAATAGCAGCAGCAGTAAGCTCTGCTTTTAGGGGTTTCTAGCTTCATCTGACAGCCTTTTGTATTACTCTGTTATTGTGTGTGTCATCATTCTAGTTTTGTGAGTTTGTACCTGGTCCATTAGTTTTGCATTAGCCTGAACCAGAGCAAGGTGCATGGAATCCATCTTGCTGGAAAACTTGAAGTCGCTTGGATGCTGGCGGTACTTCTTCTCACTTAAGATCTCGGCCGCCTTCTTAGCTTTCTCAACATCTGGCGAACCAATGGGGACCCAGCCAGTACCTCTGAGCCATTCCAGGTCTGACTTGTAAACTGCCTAATGACAGAGTATAAATTTGCACTCATAATCTTATGCGTTTGTGAAAATTAATTTTCCTCAAAAAGTCAATAAAACTGTAAAACTTACATCACTCTGCATATCATAGACCTTCCTGGCTTGAACGACGTCATTGGAGTCTGGCAGGCAGGTCCAGTTGTGCAGGCGAGTTCTGTAGTTGAAGTCATTGACTTGGATCTGGCACTTCTTAGCCAGCTCGATGTTCAGCATGTCAACGGGGAGGTGGAATTTAGTCTTGGACTTGTTGAAGTCCTTCTTGTATAGAACATCGCTGGCGATCTTGCCCGAGTTCAGAGCCAGCACGAGCAGCGGATCATCCTGAACACTACGGGCTCCAATGTGGTGTCCCACTTGCTTGCGATATCCTTCTTTATATTTATACTGATAAAGTAAATGCAATGGAGTTTAGTATGAGCAGCACACTGCGATCTATTGCAATACTAAAAGGTTCTTCATTAAGTGTTGAAAGACACCAAGTTCATTCATGAAATACAAAACCACTACTTTCTGGGGAATAGTTTCTGTCTGTATTGTGTGAGTGAATGTTACTACCTTAAGTCATACAGAGTTAATTAATATTCATTCCTGAGCGAAGTTATGGCATTACGTACACTTGTCATTACATCACAGAATCGTTTTTTGTGAGCAAACTTTCAAATTACTCAAGTACAGAATGTGTTAACTGTTTTATTTCTATATGGCCATCTGTAGTTGGAAGTTTAAGATTTTATGTGTGCAAAAAGTACTTTTGATATCTATTTAACATTTGGCTCCTTTTTATCCTTTTTCTCTTTAATCTGTGCAGATTGCAGGCTATAAAAAATAAAGAATAAGTAATAATGTTACAATTGACACATCAATACAAATAAAAATGTGATACTTACCCCGGTAAAATATAATTCTAAACATAATATCGATTATACATGAAGGGGGACACAATCAGTAGTGAACTTAGTGAAAATATCTTGCATTTGACACGTCAAACAGTGGGAGCATGGTCGCACTCACATCACTGGCGATGTCCCGTGAAGCCCGGGCAGCTCTCACTGATATGGCATCTGGTTTCATGTCATAGCCCTTCATGATAAAATCCTCAAAGCTCTTCCGGTAAAGTTTCTGCAAAAGCAAGGTTTTACCGTGAGATGCGGTATTACGCATGGACTTGTGTGTTTGGCTGTAGCACGGAGAAAGACAGGTTAGGAGGAAAATGCCGCAATAGTATAAAAAAGCTGTATGTTTTGGAGTTGCTATTAATTTATGTTCAGGTAACTCTCTGGGGGACATAAATCTATATTTTAAGCATATTTTTACTATTCAGAGATAAGGGAGGAGTAAGATACTACTAAAAAATAGCAAGGAAAATAACCAAATGTAATCAGAAGAGCTGGAGAAATGGACGCAGACACTGACCTGACTGATGTTGGCAGCATTGACCTTAGCTAGAGCAATCTCAGGTAGATCAGCATTCACATGGATCTTAGTCTTCTCGTTTTCCCAGGCTTCAGTGTACAGGCGCTGTAATCAAGCCACATAAATAGTTACAGAATGCCATCTTATGCCTGCTGTGTATTTAGTTATATCAGCTATGTCTTTGGTGGACAATGCTCCCTAAAATGTACTGACCTTGTTTATTGTCTGAGCATTTGCTTTGGCTAATACCATAGGAATGGACTCCATATCAGTTGTATACTTAAAAGTGTCCGGCTTTTGACGGTACAGCCGTTCATTTAGGATCTCTGCAGCCTTCTTTGCCTTCACAACATCAAATGAGCCAATGGGAATCCATCCAAGTCCCCTCATGTACTCCATGTCTGCCTTGTACACAGCCTAAGGAGGAGATACTTTCCATTAATCAGAACCTGCTGAAGTATCCTTTCAAATTCACAGTCAAATTTCAGTTGAACACATTTCATATGGTGCATTTCACCATTAGTGGCTTTGTTAATCTCCACTACAGTCAAATCACATACGTCACTGTTTAGATCATAGGCCTTCCTGGCTTGAACGACATCATTGGAGTCTGGCAGGCAGGTCCAGTTGTGCAGGCGAGTTCTGTAATTGAAGTCATTGACTTGGATCTGGCACTTCTTAGCCAGCTCGATGTTCAGCATGTCAGCGGGGAGGTGGAATTTGGTTTTGGACTTGTTGAAGTCCTTTTTGTATAGAGCATCGCTGGCAATCTTGGCTGAGTTCAGAGCCAGCATGAGCAATGGGTCATCCTGGATACTACGGGCTCCAATGTGGTGTCCCACTTGCTTGCGGTAATTAGCCTTGTACTTGTACTGTAGGGTAAATAGCAGAGTACCTAAGTAAAGGCAGCAGTGCTACAGGCCTCAGAGTCCTTGCAACCCTTCCAACAGCAAAATAGTGAATGTTATTCCTAAATTCATTGTATTCAGCATGGAGTGATTCAAATGAATATAAAGTATAAATTAGAAGATAAATATTTTCCCAATAAAATTCTCACATTGCTGGCAATGTCCCTGGAGGCTTTTGCAGCTATGACAGAAATTGCATCTTGAGGTAGGTGATAGCCCATCTTGAGGGATTCTTCAAAAGCGTGTCTGTAATATTGCTGCAAAGGAAAAAGAAAGTCTGTATGGGGCTCCATTCTCTGAACTTTACCGTAATTAATGGGCGAGTCACAAATGGATAATCTAGTTGCTCTTAAGGTCATTAAAGTTAAGCATATTTTTACTATTCAGAGATAATCGTTTATCGTTTGTAAATTTCTTATGTTCTTATGTTTTTATGTAAGTTAAAACAACTGAATTGGATTATTTTCTTTTAACAGACATATTACACAGATATTATTTTTCTGACTTTGCTGTTGTTGAGGTAGCTAAAAATAAAAACATACTTAAATACATCTGTTTTGAGTCACATAATGCAGATGGTGTTTTGTTATGTAGAACAGCACATAACAAATATAATTTAGCTCGCTTTGGACAGCATTAGACTTTGATTTTCACCAATCTGTCTTAATCTCCTAAAAGGACATCAGATTTTATATCCCATGGACACGATGATAATGATGATGATGATGATAATGATGAGGAGGATGATGATAATTATGATTGTATGCAAATGTATATTCTGATTATGTCTTTGTTTTGTAATATTTTGTAAGACTCCGCACTGTCAAAGTGTTGCTGCTACCTTGGCCAGGTCTCCCTTGCAAAAGAGATCTGTGATCTCAATGGGACAAACCTGGTTAATTAAAGGTTAAATAAAAAATTTAAAAATGATAATTTGTTATTATTGCCGTTGTCATTGTTATAGTATTTTTCATGCATGAAATGCAGCTCAAAGTACTTTACATATGGGAGTAAAATAAGGAATAAAGATGAAGAAGCAGTAAAAAATACGCAGCTATGGTAAAGGTCAAAGAAAGAGTAAAAAGAAAAAATGAGGATAGAATCTAAAAGCAAGCAAACAAATATAGCAAAATGACAAAAACCAAAATAAACTGGAATATAAAATGGGAAATAAAAATATAACAGAATAAAAAGGTCAAAAGGCATAGAATTATAACATAAAAATTATTTCATTGGATATTTAAAGGCTTAAGTTAGGAATCCTCACCCGACTGTTGTGTAGTTTGTTCTGTCGAGCCAAAAGAATCTCGGGGGTGTCAGGCATGACGTGGATTTTGACTTTGTCCTTTTCCCAGGCTTCAGTGTACAGACGCTATAAAAACAAGAGCCTGCTTTTAAAGTCCATATAATACACATAATGACTGTGGAAACATACACGGAAAAACACAAAAAACATTGCTCTCTCTGGGCTCTGTGGAGGACAGCACTGAAGGTTGCTTTGCCTCACAGAGAAGACGGCTTTACCTTGTTCATGATAATAGCATTAGCCTGTGCTTGCATGAGCTCCAAGGAGTCAGTCACACTGGAGAATGGATATGAGCTAGGATGTTGGCGGTACTTCCTCTCACTCAGGATATCTGCAGCTTTCTTGGCCTTCTCAACATCAAGTGAGCCAATCGGGACCCACCCAAGACCCTGAAGCCACTTAAGGTCTGCCTTGTATACAGCCTAATAGATTCAAAAGTTACCAACATATTGCACAGTTACAGAAACGTAAACTCTGGTTACTCTGCAATACTAAGTGTCTCAAAGATTAAAATTCATTTCAGACTTACATCACTCTGTAGGTCATAGGCCTGTCTGGCTTGAACGACGTCATTGGAGTCTGGCAGGCAGGTCCAGTTGTGCAGGTGAGTTCTGTAGTTGAAGTCATTGACTTGGATCTGGCACTTCTTAGCCAGCTCAATGTTCAGCATGTCAACAGGGAGGTGGAATTTGGTCTTGGACTTGTTGAAGTCCTTCTTGTATAGAACATCGCTGGCGATCTTGCCTGAGTTCAGAGCCAGCATGAGCAGCGGGTCATCCTGAACACTACGGGCTCCAATGTGGTGTCCCACTTGCTTGCGATATCCTGTCTTGTATTTATACTGAAAAACATTGCCGTGACAATTTATTAAAAAATTTTATACATTAATGACAGAAAAATGAACATCATAGATATTACTTTATTCTATCAGTCATATTCTGTGTATCATGAAATGTATGGTGCATGATTATCCTGACAGATAAAGAACTTACATCACTGGCAATGTCCTTGGAGGCCTTGGCAGCCTTGATAGCCATGCAGTCAAGAGGGAGGTCATAA
>JAODJW010000035.1:5754851-5767297 GCA_026777045.1 Hyperopisus bebe | reverse complement strand
TATAAGAATTAATTGGAAATGACGTTGCCTTCATACCACTGCGAAAGGACATGACATGAAACTGCTTGTGCAGTTTATTACTCACGTTACTGGCGATGTGTCTTCCCATCTTAGCAGACACAAAGGGAATTGCATCCGTCTTCATGTCATATCCTTTAGCGATGTCCTCAATCCATTTCTGCTTGTAGTGAACCTGCAGGTACCAGAGAGAGTGTTTTCCAGTGGACTCACTATGGAACTCTGGTCCTCTTTAAGCAGCCAAGGAACCATTCACAATGTTCTTCAGTAACTTACTGACCTCACTCAGGTTCACTGCATTGTACTTGGCCTGAATGAACTCTGGGCTGTTGACAGGAAGGTTGTATGTGTGTTTAAACTTCTCCCCGGATGCTCTGTATGCCACCTGCCGTGAGAAGAGCAAAAAAATAAATAAAAAACAATAAAAAGCAAGTGCAATTTAACTATGTCATATACTACTGATATGCTTAAATTATTTTACTCTTGTTGGCATTTGCTTTGCAATGTGCTTCGTCTAAACAAACAGTATGACAGAACAGTCTACATGTGTGTATTCTAGTAATTTGAAGTGTTTTTGTTGTTATTTCAATCCAAACCAATAATTAAAGTCAATTCACTTTCATGTGTTTTATAAGCTTGAGACAAATATTCAAAGCCTTCAAATTGTAAGTAATGTAGAGCTCATTCCATAAAGCTATTGCTATGAAATTATGTAATAATGTACAAACAATAAAAAACATAATTAAATGGAAAATACTGTAAAATACTGACAATTCAGAAAATGATTTGTGCCAAGATAATGTTACTGAAACATATATATATATATTAGGCATGAAACTTCCAGTCTAAACTAAGTAGAAATATGAATGTGTAACTGTCACGGCCCCACGGGATCACCAGCGATTACCCCTGCCTGAATACTGAATGGACCATTCCAGTTAGCTGATGGTCTTCAAGTGATCTATAATGCTAGCTATGCTAGCTGTTGTATCTGTAGCCTTGTGATCATAACAACAGGTCAGTCAGAAAGTCTCCTGAGACGAGCATGTTTTCTAAGTTACACATATGCTGCTCTATTGTCGCGTTGTCCTGAGCAAAATATGTCCTCACGTCGTTAAGTTGCTTGGTGTTGCTCGTGGCCAGCGCCATGTTCACAGAGTCTACGAGGCTGGTGAAGCTGAACATGCTGGGGTGCTGGCGGTACGACTTCTCGTCCAGGGCACGGGCAGCTGCCTTGGCTTTCTCCACATCTAATGAGCCGATAGGGACCCAGCCAGCACCCTTCAACATGCCGTTGTAGTCAGCCTTGTAGGCGTTCTGGTTCAGGACAACAACCATGTTTTAGATAAGTAAATTATATCCACAGAGGTACATAAACAGGAATGAAGTACAAAGGCCTTACGTCACTCTGTATGCCCATCATGCTGCGGGCCAGTTCCAGGTCCATGGCATCTGGCAGTAAGGTGTAGCGGTGCTGCAGTTTTTTGTAGCCGATGTTGGTGGTGGCGGCTGAGGCCTGCTTGGCCTGCACAACACTTAGCATGTCCACTGGACTGCTGTACTTCAGCTTGGTCTTGTGGTAGTCCTTCTTGTAGTTCCTGTCGCTCTGCATCTTAGCCACCTCCATATAGTGCACCAGCAGAGGGTTGTCCTGCAGACTGCGGTAGCCCAAATGATGGCCTCTGCTTTTCTCATAAGCTTGCTTGTATTTATACTGTTAAAAGAAAATCATGGTAATACGTTAACCATCTATGTATTTTCTATTTCTCGCTTGTCGGGAATGCATGTTAATTATAAATCTTGAGTGGCGCAAAAAAACAAAATTAGTGTAGTCCAACACGTACATCACTGGCTATATTTCTTGAAGCTTTGGCAGTAGTAATTGGAATGGCATCTTCATTCATGTGGTGTCCTTTTAACAGATCTTGTTTATAAGCATACTTGTAAAAGTTCTAGAAAACAAAAAGATATGTAAGTTTTCTGCAAAGTTAAAATGAATCATATAACATCATGTATAATTTCATTGAACATTAAATGCATGAACATTGATTTAACTAGATGAAACAGTAATATGGTAAACTGTTTACTCACCGGGCTAAAGTTCACTGCATTGTATTTCGCCTGCAAAAGTTCTGGAGAATCAACAGGAAGGTGGTATGTATGCAGGAACTTCTCACCACTAGCCTTGTACACTCTCTGGAAGAACAAATACCTAATGATTCTCAGAAAACACCGAATGTCTGCTTCTCACATCTGCTTCTTAAAACCAAACATGAAATGGTCCATGGTGATCATTTTCAGGCTTGTTAATGTTTGTTATTCTTCTCTGGTATAAAGAAGACAGGAGGCCCATTCTAGGCAGAGGAAGCTAAGATGGAACGGAGGCATCGTCCGGGGACTCACATCGCTTAGTTGCTGGGCATTGAGCTTGGCCTGAACCATCACGGGAGAGTCACAGATGCTGGTGAACTTGATGGTGTCAGGGTGCTGCCGATACTTCTTTTCATCCAAAGCTTTTCCCGCCATCTTTGCTTTTTCCACATCTAGAGAACCTATAGGTACCCAGCCGGCTCCTTTCACGGAATTCTCATAGTCTGACTTGTAGTTATTCTATCGGGAACAGCAGAAACAGAGGTGTGAGAATGACTTTACACCACGCGTGTGGACCTGGTTTCAAGCCCTGGTGTCGACTTATTGTGACTTACGTCGCTGACAGTGGCATTCAGAGCTCGAGCCAGCTCCAGGTTCATGGCATCAGGAAGAAGGGTGTAACGGTGCTGTAGCCGCTTGTAGCCAATGTTGGTGGTTACGGCCGAGGCCTGCTTAGCCTGCATAATGCTTAACATGTCCACTGGAGTGTGATACTTCAGCTTCACCTTGTGGTAGTCCTTAGTATATTCCCTGGGACTCTGCATTTTGGCAACATTCATGTAGTGCACCAACAGGGGGTCATCATCAAGACTACGGAAGCCGACATGGTGACCTTTAGCCTTCTCATGTTCTTTCTTGTACTGATACTACAGGGAAATACAAAAGCATAGTTGAGAATGCGGAACTTGCCTGCTTCAGTTGATATACATTATAGAAATGACTGGAAACCATCTAAAATGGTTTGGGTGTCAGACTGTAATTGTGAATGATTAAAGTTTAGACATAAGGGAGAAGCAAGAGGAGTGCAGGCAGCAGGCCAAGCGGGGTCTGCCTTACCCCTGGAGCAATGTGTGCTTCTGGAGGTGGTCAGGGCAGCGGCTGAGACTCGACTGAATACTTACATTACTGGCTGCGTTTCGTGCTGCCTTAGCGGCAAGGATGGGAATCGCATCAGTCTTGAGATCATATCCCTTTGCAATGAGGTCTTCAAAGCTCATCTTGTAATATTTCTAAATTAAAAAAGATTTAAATGTAAAGATACATAATCCCATGTGTTCACACCAGAAAACTACATGCAAGTCTCCATGGTTACCTACATTGCTTAGATTGAATGCGTTGCATTTGGCCTGAATGAATGCTGGTATATCTGAGGGCAGGCAGTACTTCCTCATGACATCATTTAGGCCTTTCTTATAGTTCAGCTAAAATGAAAAAATACCCGTCAATTTAAACCGATTATCCAAAATCCTACAATAGTTCCACACGATACTTCACATTAAGCTTTTCCACTGTGTTCATGTCAATGCAAAGGGGTGAGACATCACAGCTACTTAGCAGCTACTTAACATCTACTCAAAAAGTGATAAAAAATAATTTATGTACTGTCCCTCAGAATGTTCATGTCACTTACGTCGCTTCTCTGGATTTGGCTGAGTTTGGCCTGCACCATGGTGGGGTGGTCATCGATGGCAGTAAACGGAATGCTGTCAGGAGGCTGTCTGTATTTTTTCTAAAAAATCATAGACATCAGAGACATGTCATCCAATATCTGCCATGTTCACGTCACAAACAGCAAATCAGAGGAATAGTCTTACGCACCTCATTTAAAATCTGCCCGGCCTTCATGGCTTTCTCCACGTCCATCGAGCCAAACGGGACCCAGGGAGTGCCTTTGGTGTAGCAGTTGTACTCAGACTTGTAGTCATTCTGTACCAAGAAAGGCAACACACTATGAAATATGTCCAGCTCAAGCTGAAGGCAAAATCAAACAGTAAAGTGACAATTTTGCTTTCGAGGACTTTTAAAAGCACTGAATCCACTTATCGCTACACTTGGCTTCTGAATGAAAATGGAAGCAATGCTTATCGTATGGGTTCTTGTGCTTTGGGCCAGCCTGGGGGTTGCCTACCTTAAATATGTGATTTCACTGATAAATAAGACTGCCTGTTTTTCGTGGCAAGCCCATGGGGGGCGGGGGGCGTAAATATGGACAGCCGATTTTATTTACAGATTTATGGACAGGGTGAGTATAATGTGGACTGTCCATAAAGTTATAAATGGTTGGAAAACCTGGCCCATCCATACGGCTCAAAACAACTTTATGCAGTGGTATCAAAAGCCACACCGATACTGAAAGGTCAACTCTGTGCTATAGCCATGTGACTGGGTGCCCATCAAGAACGTTAAAAGCACAGTAACATGGTCAGAGGCCCCTGGACGGTTTTAGTTGTTAGAGGGCCCCTTATCTGGGAGGGTGGATGGTAAAGCTCCCCTGCTAACAGTAAGATGTGTCTGATAGTCAATCCGAGCGCCTGCAGTCCCATACATCACTCTGAATGGTGTTTGCCCTCTTCGCCAGGTCCAGGGCCATGCTGTCACTGGGAAGGAAGTACTTGTGAATCAGGTTCTTGTAGCCAGTATTGCTAGCGACAGCCTGGGACTTCTTCGCCTGGGAGATGGCCATCATGTCCAGAGGAGTGTGGTATTTGGTCTTTGTCTTCTCATAGTTCTTTTTGTACTCACGCTGCAAAAAATGGGTTAGGTGAAAAACTTTGGATTCGGTGGAAGAAACCACTCCAGCAGGCAATTGATTTATCAGTAATCTTCCTGTTATGTTGATATTATTATTACTTTTATTTTCACACTAAACACTCACATCACTCTGGATTTTAGCAACATGAACAGAATGCAAAATCTTGGGATCATCTTCAATGGTTAGGGCTCCAATCATCTGGCCTTTGTTCTTCTCGTGCTGTTTCTTGTATTTAACCTGTAATTATAGCACAACAATGGCATTATTCATTATGTTTCTGAGAAGCAAAGCGTAAAGCACACATTGTAAAACACGAGAGTAAAATGAAACATGTATGAATTCCTCACGTCGCTGATGATGTTGGTATGCGCTCGAGCCGCCAGGATAGGAAGAGCATCGCTCTTCATCTCAAACTTCTTCGCTTTGGTTTTCTCCCAGTCATACTTGTAACAGTTCTAGAAAAAAAATCAAAATGATAAACAGATGCACATAAGCAGGCCTTCTTTGTGTAGAAACAGGATGTAAGGGTAGCTAGTAGGTACTCACATCGCTAAGGTTGTAGGCATTGACTCTCGACTGGATGAAGAAGGGATAATCAGGGGGCACATAACATTTGAACTTCTCCTTTTCATACTTTGCCTTGTAATGGAGCTGAAACAGGGATAAGCACAAAACTCAAGTACATTGTATTTGATTCGATTGTACTTCAAAAATTGCAGACACACACCACTAGATGGCGCCAACGACTGTGTTTACATATCATTTAAGAGGTCCACTTAACGTGTTCTCTTCCCATGAGATTATTTTTAGCAAATAGACCTCATGCCTCTAATAATATCCCAGTGATTTCAATTTTAGCTATGGTTTCCATGGTGACCACAAGAGCACATTGAGGAGCGTGTGACTCTAAAAAGCGCTTTTTCAGAGAATTGCGGTGCGACCCTCCTGGACACGTACATCACTGAGCTGCTTGGCATTTATGGTGGCCTGTACTTGCACAGGGGAATCCGTCACTTGAGTAAACTTCACCCTATCAGGATGCTGCTTGTATACTTTCTACAAAAAGAAGAAAAAGAGGCCAGCATATTTCATCCGACTCGTTACCCAGCGCATAAAAACGAAAAGGAATTTAATTAAATCAAATAAAGATAAATAAACGAAACCATCCATGTAAAATTGTGTTAAACCTTGCTAAAGTAAACCCTTTATTGATCGCTACTCAGACGTTCACACAAGGTGACAGCTGTATGTAGACCCCAGGGGGGGACTGCCGTGAGATTTATAGGAAGGCAGGCCTCACATCACTGCACTGCTGTAGCTTCTTCGCAGCTTCATATTCAGGTGTCATCGTCTGCAGGTAGAAGCACCTGTTCTTGGTATCTTCATAGTCAGCTTTGTAATTTTTCTGAAGGAACAAGAGAGCACAACATGGAACAATGGAACACCATCATCATCGTCATCATGATAAGATGAGTGTAAAGCCATGTCTGTGCACATCACTGTCACTCTGCTCACATCTCCCTTCATCTCCTCCACCCTCTGGCAGTGCAGCATATTCATGTCCTCGTAGCTGCCGACATAATGTCCCTTGACTTCGTTTTCATATTTGTCTTTATAATGTGCCTGCAAAAGTGAAAGGTTGCTTACGTGCCACGTTAGTGCAACAGCTAAGCATGGACTCCCTATTACATGCTGAATTCGGCTCTATACACATAAGCTTACATCGCTGAACTTCTTCATGATGTTGTCCATCTTGAACTTGGGAGTGTCGCAGTAGTTGATGCTAAAGCCCCTTGCTTTCTCATAGTCAGCCTTGTACACTTTCTATATAGAGAGAAACATGCACAGTCATCGATTACTTGCACTACCGGAGAGCCCAGTGCCATTGCTGACGTGCAGTGATACAGGAGTGTGACGGAGACAGCACTCAGAAACTGGCACACACGTCGCTCAGGATGGTGCCGGCGTATCTCTGCTGCGTCAGCACGGGGTTGTTTGTTGCTGGGAGGGTGTTGTAACTGGATGTTGACTTTGTCTTCTCATATTCCTTCTTGTACTTGACCTGGAAGGAGGGAATGGAGGGAGGAAGATCGTGCCTACAATGTAACCATCTGTAAGCATCACAGAGCCCATGAGGGGGAGAGTAAATATTCAGTATTAATAGGCAATGACTTGTGGGAAGGTCCCGCTACATGCTAACTGTATAATTATTTTTTACTTCTAATTCAGTACTTCATGCTCTATTAGGTTTACCATTGATGTGTGGCAGAATTTATAATATTCACATAATTTACTGAACTAGCATGTATGTCGCAATTTATTAAGTGGAAACATCCCCATCAATACCATCTTCACTAATTGTAGTTACTGAATGAAGGTGGAAATGTGCCAAGTTAACTATCCCACATCTCCAGCCTGTCAATCAGACATCCAAACAATTGGCATTAGAAGGCCAGTAGCAAATCTCCTCCAAATTATGGGAGTCACATCTCCGCAAGAGAAAGTCTCGCCAAAGAGCCAAATAAGCCAAAGAAGCGGAGGACCCACCGCACTGGCCGTCTGGCCCGCCTTCTTCTGGAACTCATACTCAGGGGTCTGGGTTTGCATGAAATAAATCTGGTCTTTGGCGTCTTCATAGTCAGCTGTGTACTTTCTCTGATGAGAGCCAAGGGAGAAATGATTTTAAAAATCTGAATGTGCTTGAAATAAGTAGACAGGCTTGCTATCTGGCAGTCTGTTGCATGTAGATTTTGACGTCTGGTTACGGTAACTCAGGAAGACAAACAGCAGAATGCTAGCGAGAGTTCACCTGAATCACATTTAAGGTTCACAGGATCAGGATTGGCTAGAATAAGACAATGCAGGCTTAATAAAAGAAGTGTGCAGGGTGCCCTATATTATTATTAATTATTATTATTATTATTATTATTTATTGGGCTTACCCAAAGCCGTTTCTTTCTTACAGTTTTACTGCTCATCACCAAAGTCTATTTTGATATGTCAGAAGGTGATTGGACCATGAACAGAGCAGGGATGCTTTGTGAGGGGTCCAGCCTGAAACCCCACATACCATGTGGCTTTGAATTCAAAACCCCAGCCCTATTGTATTTCCCCACTGGAGCGGCGTATCACTTACAGCACTGATGTTGTCCATGGCCATCTTGGCGATGGCGACGTCAATGTATGGCGTTTCGCACCAGTGGCCCTTAACCTTCTTGTTGTAGTCCTCATGATATTTAAGCTGTGAGAGACAACGGCGGTGTGACAAAAAGCTAGTGACGGCTGCACACCACAGAATATGGTGAGACGTGTGGAGGTGACCAAGTCATCTCTACCATCTTGAGGCTACAGTTAATGTCATGGTGATATAGAAATGCAAGGAATGTCTCAGCGTAGACTGCCCAACACCAATGCTGTGACTCACAGCTGCTCTGGATTCTTATTATAATCTGGAAGCAGCTGGTCCAGGCATCCCAGACAGCTCACAACACAGTGACTGTGGACCTTGGGCAGATCCCACTGTCACTTAACCACAAGTGACAATTTGCATGTGACTGACAGCTTGAGCCACCCCCACATGATTCGCTGCAGCATCCACCTACGCCTAACTGCCCCTGGGACTTGCCCACTCATGACTGACAGAAGGATCAACCCACATTCCACTGACAGCAGGATCCACACCACCCTTTTGTTCCTGCTCTAGTAGGGCTCAGCTTTCACTGCAGCACCCAGCCGAGCCGAGCCGCCAAGTGCTGACCTCATTTTCCCACCTGATGCACCACAGTCTCTCCCCAAAATCCCCCAGAATCATTGGTGATGACATCTGTCTTTGAAAATGTTTGCTTCAGGGTTGGTCTGTCACTGCTTTTCTCGGATCATATTTTACTGCAACGAAAATCTAAACGGACATAAATCTGGCACCTGCTGGAATGCTTGCAGGAACTCATGAAAACAAAAGAAATCTGTATTGCTGTTAGTAGTTCTGTTTTGACCAGTATTTCAACCCCTCTTTTGCTGGTCAAATTTCCCAATTCAAGCTCTATCAGAAAACTAAGAGATATTTTCCTCCCCCTCCCCCACCAGCAGCCTGCATGAATAAGCAGTTTGAACATGAGTAGACGGCTAGTATATTTCTGGGTCATTCTTGACCCAGTAGTGTGGAGTATGAGTGTTGTGCTATGTGTTTTGGTGCAAGTGGTTGTCACATGCTGAAAGACAGGAAAATGGTGGAACACTCACATCACTGCGCTGTGCAAACACCTTCTTGGCCAGATCCACCTCGGGGGGGTTCGCCAGGGAGGTGAACTTGGCCAGCTGTTCATCATGGCTCTTCTTGTACTGGACCTGCATAGTACAACACAGAGGTGAGAAATCTGGGCACCGCTCAGGCTGCCAGGCGAAGGACAGGTGTCATTGCTACAGATGGACGTCAGTGCCTCAGGTTTCTGTCAGCAGGCTTTGAAATCTGGGATCTCAGCCCAACTGTCTCAGTTAAACGAGCTAAATGGCTGATAATCACCTTTGCCTACGTCGCACGCTTGATTTTAATTGTCTCATGAAATGGAAAGCTGTAAAGTCTGAAAGTGGATTCAGGTGACTAATTTCACTGGAAATACACTCCAGATGGTACGTGACTCAACACAAGTGTAAACAAGTGCAGGCTGAGTGGAGAGACTCTACGTGTGCAGCTTCGGTCCTCCACACTGAGCACTGATGTAACCGTGACGTCCATGCGACTTTCCATCAGGCTTTCCTTCTTAGAAGCAGAGGGAGGCGGAACTCACATCACTGAGAACTTCTTGGGCTTTGGCCACCCTGCGTAGCTCGGGGCTGTCGCTGTAGGGGAAGTACATGGTCTTGTCCTCATCCCAGGCCTCTGTGTACAATTTCTGATAGCATGAGAAGAACAATAAATGAGAGGCAGGTACAGATTCCTCAAGGACTTACCTGACCTTCTATGTGCTGTTCATACACAGTGTTAATGACCTATAATCACTCTTCTGCTTCTTCTTTCACATACTTTATTACATGGGGATTCATTGGCCATTAGCTGCCCTCCCAGTCCTCTGGTAGATCGTACCTTGCTGTAATTTTGCGCATTCTTCACTGCTTGCACCAGCTCTGGAGCATCTGGGGGCAACAGGTACTTGTCCTTGGTCTCATCCCATTTCTGCCTGTAGAGAGCCTAGAATGGAGAGAGCAGCCTGTCAGTGAACCAACCCATCCTGGACGATTTATGTCATACTTATCTTCCAACAAAAATTATTGCTAATTTTGTGCAAGGTCTGTAAGGATAAATATAAGGATTCCTCCTATTACAGGGTGCAAGGACAGGTTTTCAGCCACAAATGTCTTCTTGAGCAGGTGGTGACTAAATCTTAAGGGGAATTGGAAGGTCAACCCTAATGACTGAAAGCCTGGATACTGGGCTTAGATTAAGCTAAGAGTAAAGTACAGACATAGTCTTAAGCTTCTTTTAGGTAGGTTTTTAACAATTGCAGATTAAACATCAAAACCAACCAGAGAGGTTGAACAGCCAGCTCTCATTTTTAATCTCCCTTTGGTTCTTACCACCACTATTAACCTACAAGCTTGTGAACAGATTGTGGTACCTGAATGGAACTCGAATCCATTCAGAACTCTGGATCAAATCCTAAAAGGTTCGAGTTGTGATCGAATTTTACCCCTAAGAAATAGTGGAAAACCAATTAATTGGTTCCCGGCCCCAAAAAATTTGTTTTGTTTTTTTTTTGTTTGTTTTTTTTTAGCATTTAAAGACAGAATGAACTGGATAAAACAAGAAGAGCATATAATGTACTAAACACATCTAAGCACATTTATCAAAACAGTAATTCGTAAAGTAAGAAAATAAATGTATCCAATGTGTCCTGCCCCAATCGTCCGCTCCTTCCGTGTGCCACGCCCCCTCGTTAGCCCCGTGTGGAATCCCCGTGTGATCAGCTGTTTCTGGTTGTTGTCATCAGTCCTCTGTATTTAGTTCGCGTTTCAATTTGTTTCCCCAGTCCGGTCATTGTATTGTCCGTCTGCATTTTGCCTGCCTTACCTGTAATTAAACCCCGTATTCCCCGATACCCAGACGTCTGCGCCTTTATCTCCGTTCTGTCCCCGCTCGGCACAACAATATTATTATAATAAAACGTATTAATGGTTTATTATTAATATTAAAATAATGAATAAGCAATCTTTATTTATAAATGTATTTATGTAAACATGCACGATGCTATCACAGAGAATGCTAGGCTGAGACTGAAGCTTTACCCTTTGTTTCGGCTGAGAGATGTGCCCCGTCACTGAGCAATGTTACCCCTTGCACCCTGAGTAAACCCGCCTATGAAGATGCAGCTTCGCTCATCACTGGGATTGGGCCTTACTTTGTTCAACAGCTCAGAGACATGCTTAACGTGGGTGATCTCCCGGGCTGTCCCGTCGTAATGGCTCATGGTCTGCGACTTCACACCCTCCATGCGGTACTTAACCTGCGGTAAAATAACAGCAGCTAAAGATGCTGATGAAAGAAAGTTCCAGAAATCTGGTAGGTAGAATATGTACATTTGAAAAGCAGCGTATAACTTGGCAGGATAAATAAAACCTATGTGTAAAACTTGGGATAATGCAGCTACGGCTAAGCCTCTGTGGCTGTGATCGGAAGGTCACTGAGCCTAGTTCCAGCAGAACAGCCACGGCTGTGGGCTCTTGGGCGAGGCCTTTCATTGCTGCCAAGTTTGCTATATATGTTAGTGCCTCATGGAAAGAAAGATGGGTTAGGTGAAAAGACAGTTTTCCACAGGGATTTAAGTGTCATCATTATCATGAAGACATTAATAACTTCTACAAGCAGCCATCATCCATGAACTTATTTTCAGTTTTTTATGTTTTTCTCATTTGATGTGAATTTTGTCATTTTGTGACGTACGTGTCATTTTGTTGACATTATATGTCTCGTGTCATAATACATTTTTTGATTGACTTGTTCATTATCCAGTGAGGTGCAAGGAGCACGTGTTCCGCATACATCGCTGAGCTGCTGCTGGGCCTTCTTTATCCTCATCATCTCCAGGTTTTCGCCCGTCACGGCATATGGCTGCCCTTTGCTCTGGTCATATGCCTGCCGATATTTGTTCTGTGGGCAAAGAGAAATGAAATGATGATTATTTGCACAAGCACATTGGAAACCTTCCACGTATCCCATCCTGCTCTACTTTGAGACACACACTCAGATATATACAGGTGAGAATGAAGCTTGGGGTCCAAGCACAGGGTCGGCTACCATTTATCCAGTAACCCTGAAGCATTCCCTGAGGCTAAGGGACCTGCTCAAGGGCTCAATAGACATATGACTATTCTGTAGAGGCTAAGGCTCAAACCGGCCATCATCTGATCATAGGCTCAGAGGCTAAGGCTCAAACCGGCCACCATCTGATCACAGGCTCAGAGGCTAAGGCTCAAACTGGCCACCATCTGATCATAGGCTCAGAGGCTAAGGCTCAAACCGGCCACTATCTAA
>JAODJW010000035.1:5735136-5754043 GCA_026777045.1 Hyperopisus bebe | reverse complement strand
AGAGGCTAAGGCTCAAACCGGCCACCATCTGATCACAGGCTCAGAGGCTAAGGCTCAAACCGGCCACCATCTGATCACAGGCTCAGAGGCTAAGGCTCAAACCGGCCACCATCTGATCACAGGCTCAGAGGCTAAGGCTCAAACCGGCCACCATCTGATCATAGGCTCAGAGGCTAAGGCTCAAACCGGCCACCATCTGATCATAGGCTCAGAGGCTTAACTCGCTGAGCTACACACTCTGCCCCAGGCCAGGCGAAGGATGCGGTCGGCAGCAAACGCTCCCACAACAGAGGCTCACATGGCTGAAAAGGTCCAGCATCTTCTGGCTGTGGGCCAGATAGGGGGTCATGAACTTGGAGGTGTCCACCTTCACCTTCTTCTTCACCCTTCGCATGGGAAGAGCCCCAGACTGTTGGAGAGAGATACACTATTACTCACACGTCCTAGGAGACAGACGACCACACAGCTTCAGTCATGAGAACATTGCTGAAATATGAGCCTATTAATAAATCTTGTATTACAGGAAATAAAAATAAAAATAGCCATTCTCATGAACTACTATACATAAGAAATGCAGAATGCCCTGAACTTAAACAGAGAAAATAGACATTAACTCTACAAAAATGTCTGACTCAAGTCAGCAGAATTCAAATATAAAAAAGAAATGAAAAAGGAATTAATACATGCAGCTACAACCATGGTTACATACTTGCTGTACTGCGAAAATTCAGGACAAGGAGGATGTCACTATCTTACGTACCTGCTAAAGTGCTCATTGCATTTCTGAATTGCTCATAAACATTTTGGTATAAGTAAATAAAAGCTCTAGCTGGAACTGTCAGTGATGAGGAAGACTAGAGTGTTTAGCAATGGCTGCTAACAGCTATAGCATCATGTTAGGATTAGAGTCTGTCCAGGTTAAGACTGCAAGCACGTCCATGACCGGCATAGGGAGTGCGCAAGAAGCTCTACAGGAGGAACAGAGCTGCTTCTGGGTAACGTGGGGCCTATTTCACCTACTGCTCCCAGCAATATAAAGCCAGGATCAGTGAAATAACCCCCTGGCATGCAGGCCTATTCTGGCGGGGGGGGGGGGGGGGGCAGCCTTGCATTAGTCTCACTGCACCCCCCAACAGGAGTGCTCTTTGTTTACCTCCATGGCTGCTGTTTTCTGGGTGATCCCCTTCGTTTTCTCCACAACTTCCTATAAATATAGGAGAAACCGTTCAACATGCACATGGAGGCCAGAGATACAAACGAATAGCAGAAATGTGGCTTTTTCCATTGTGGTACAGAACAATGAAGTGCTCCTCCCAGCAGGGATGATCTAACTGAGAACATGATCATAACACTGCACAAACAGATCCTAGCACAGAGAGGGACCATCAACCTGTGGAGATCAGCCTAACCCTAACCATGTCCCTAACCCTAACCTTAACCTTGGCTGCCTCTGTCTATCCTCATTCGCACTGTAATCTGTGCCCCAGACGGGAAATCAAATGGGTCCTAAAAAAGCATTATCTAAAATACAATGATTCCCTAACATCAGTGTATCTTTGGACATTTGTTGTTCAGCCACACTTTTTCAGAATTCTTCACAAAAACCAGTTGGGTAATGGACTGTTTCATGCTACCTATACCCTGCGTCTGTTTTGACCGTGAGAATCAGTACTCTAACTCGACGAGTTTTATTATCCTTTTGGTGACACTAATCCAGGCAAAAACCTCCTGCACCACAAGGGAACGTGGGAAGAACAATGGAAACTGGGCAAAACCTATTGCCGCCCCACAGAGAGTGAGAAAGGTCAAGGAGAGTTACAGCGCAAAGGCTGTGATACAGCAACCAATCAGGGTGGAACGAAGACTGTCACTATGAGGTATCGCTCAGATGGGTGCCATCTTTACCCCAGGGCACTGAACAGGTGCAATTTTTACCCAGAGACTGTCTGGAAGATTCTGCAGCCACTTTGTTCATTCACCCCTCTTGCTACTTGCTAAAGTAGGAGCTCTGCTACTGTGTTTGACCTTTGTGAAAACAACCAGTTTCAGAAAATTCTTTTCAAAACTTAGAAGAGTCTGTAGATGGGATGAAAATATTAACATCCTTTTCTGGACACGGAGAACTATGAATGTAGGCAAACTTCATCAAAACATAACACTCCATGACCATGTCATACCAACAGGTCTTGGTTTCCATGACAACAGTCACCTGTGGGCCCCGGCCCCAAGGCAGCAGGGGCTGTTCTCCTCCCCACTGCATTTTAGGAGGGTGACACTTGCCTTGTAACAATAGAGTGTGATTTATAGCACTCACTTGCCTCCCCATGTCACCATGGTGGTGGGGTCCATAGTTAAACGGCGTTTAAATATAGAACTTCCACATATAAACACCAGGTCAGGCTGCCCAGAGAACAGACACTGAAGTTTTGCATATTTTTCTACCTCACTGGAAAATTCCAGCACATCCATCATTACCTGCATTATTTCAGCAGTATCACTAATGAGGACAGAACTTCATCTCAATATCCAGAGAATTATCTTCTATAGTCATTGTCTTACTTGGCGGGGAGAGAATATAACTCTGGTTATGCTGACCTGCATTGAATACCCATGCTAACTGAAATAAGCCTCTTTGTAAAAAAAAGATGTTAAATTTGCTTTATCGCGATGTTACTCTGACAGTAAACCCAAAATTATATGTACTGACAATATGAATCTTAAATGATTATGAGAATTTGTAGAAACCCGGAACATGAAACCAGGTAACTCTAAAATTACAAAACAATTAGTGATACTGGAACAGAAGCCAGCCGTACATGCAGAGCGGTATGTATACAGAAAGTATTCAAAACAGATGTAACCAAAATGGCTGCCGTCCCTCGGGGCACTGATGGCCTGTGCACTTGTACAAACTACTTATTTCTGGAAGTCTGACTGTCTAGAGCAAAAACACACAGGCTATCAGTGTAGCTTGTGCTGAAGTGGTTGTCCTGCAGGAGGTCTTGTTCTGAATTGCATATAAGCATATAATTCTGTTACAGGAAGGGAGTTTATGTCATAATTCATAATGAATGCTATTATACTGAATATTTTATAGCATAAACATATGAAGACAGCATAAAATATAGTTTAGCATTAACCGTGGATTACATCTCATTCTTCATACTTCACTTATTGGTATTTTGGCATCAATTCACCAAATGCCCACGAAGCAATTACATATTATTATGTGTATATCCCAGGATTCCAGTTAAACTGCTGGCATCCAAGAATATCACCATTTATCGATCTTTGATTAAGTTCAGAGAAGCACCCAGAAACAAGTAATCAACAAGTGATTGATTACAAGTGCTCTGCCCAAGTGCTCTACTGTTACGGGATGTAGATGAGGGCTGCCAGCAGGGCTGGTCACTTTATGGCTACAACAGTAACATGAGCCTTACCTTCTCTACAACCTCCTCCTCAGTCTCGTCCTCATATTCTTCCTCATACTCTTCTTCATACTCCTCTGTCTCCATCATGATTCTGATCTAAACGCAGATAGAATACAAGATCCCTTGCTACTTCCCGGCCTACTGAAGGTGCTCAGTCATTAAGTTATAAAGGTGAAGGTAATAGTGTGGACAACTGAATATCCATATGAATAAATGATCAAAAATACCTTTACTCACAAAATCAAAGGGAAAATGCTAATTAAACACACCAGTCACTGCATAGATCAAAGTCAGAATTTTCTTCATTACTTACTCTTTAATTACTTTGGCCCAAAACAGATAATCCACTTACGGTTTTTTCTGCCAAACAGACAAAGACAATCGGCAATCAGACGCAATTTTGAAGCGAGTGCAATGCTTGTGTGCTGATTGGCTTTTTTTTGTGAACTTCTGTCAGTCAGCCTGCAGATTTAACGCCAAAGACAGCGAGGGCCCTGGCTGAAGGCTCTCAGCAGCTGCCCCATCGTCCTCCAGCTATTTGAGACTTAATGTCAGCGCTCAGCTGGCCAGCATTGTTCAACTAATCATGGTCCAACAATGCCTTCTGAGGAAGCAGGTTAAATATAGTACCATTGGCTGCAACTCTTCTCAAAGTTACTGTCATTTTACTGAAAGACAATTGTCAGGAGGGGGCTGATAAACCCCTACCCAGTAAACAGACTTTTATAGACTTTTGACTAGACAAGGGTCCCCAACTCTCCCATCATCTAATGCTATTGAGGAGAAGCTGTTTCGAAATGGATGTCTTTCTAACAATGACAAGACATCCGCCAAGTGGTATTCATACTGATGTTACTGGACAGAGTAAACACCATACCAGACACAACACATAAATTTCATCTTTGCTTACCTGTAATTCTTTTAAGCTGAAAGTGTACCAAGCTACCAATCTCCCCAGCTCATCCCTCCTGTGAAACGCTGGGAAAGACCACTCGGTCCCATCAGGGCCGATTATCATGTGGTCCAGCCAGCCAATCTGTGAGCAGCTTCCTCAGATTTCAAAGGCTAATTATACAGAATGATCGCGAAAAGACCACCTGTTCAGCAAATCCACAGAGAAACAAATGTTCATCAAAGAAGATGACGAGGGCTCAGTGGTCTACAGTGAGCTATCCATCCTGAAGGGCCATCTAGGCAAAAGATGGGATTGGACATTTTGAAAGTGCTGCATCTGTGCCTGAAGGCAAGAGGTTGTGAAGGAGCCACGACCCTGTCCAAGCTGTTGGAAGATAGAAGATCTGGGAAAAAATGCAATGCATGTGTGACCAGGACAACAAAGAAAAATGAACTGCAAGAAAGATTGCAGGAAAGTTAAAAAAATGGCAAAAAACACTGGTGCCTGCCGTGTTGCCTTATTTTGACAGTCCAGGTGACTCACACAAATGTGTTTTACTTGTTTACACTTGACACATGGTCGGAGAATAACTTCAAACACAATAATTACAGGACAAAGTATCCCAGCAGACAGCTGAATAATCTCTGCAAGTCCTTGACCCCTGTATCTGGCCAGAAGAAGAAAGCATCCTCAAGGTAAAAACAAAATAGCACAGGATACTCCTGGCCACAGCCAGCGTGTTAACACAGCATTATAGATTGGGATCTCCTTGCTTATATTATGATTTAATGGCTTTACTTCCTCTGTAATGTTTGCTTTATGGCACAACGATTTCTTGAGTTGTATTTAAGCCTTTCTTCCCTTTACCGCTGGATATGTGTATAATTGGTGGAATGACGGCACCTTAACCAACAAGTGGCATCTAAACAAGTTCCATCAGATGACAGTCTACAAAGATTATCATGCCTCACACTGGAATGAACTGATAGGCGTAAACACTGAGGTAAGTCCTAAACATGTTCTGCTAGCAGCACAGCGTGATTGGCTGGAAGATGAGCAAAACTGGTTTGTGTTGCCAAGAGGCTAACACAGCTGTTTACAAAATAAATAAGTTGCAACATTAAACACTTCAAATATTAGATATTGCACCTATGTGATGATGGCCTGTTGCTGTCACAGCATAGAGCACCAGCAATATAACGTCACTCTGTGTTGTTTTAAGGACAGTTATCCTGTCATTACTTATGTGATATCAAAATGCCTTTCTTATTTTTTTGTTTCCCAGAACTGCAGGTGACAAGTGAGCATAGTGAGTTTGGACTTCATTCGGATAAAATGAATCATGTGGTAATGGAGGAGGGGGGGGGGGTGGCGTTGAACAATAATATCCTGAACAGCACATACTTAGAGGCATGTCAGCTTTTTGTCATCAAATATATATTTGACACAACTGCCTCATCTTACGTTACTCGCCATAGCAACAAAAGTAATAAAAACACCCTACTGTGCCTCATGAGAAGACCAGAGCAACCACACAAATCTGCTTTTCTCATAGACATGTTCTGCAGAAAATTCACTATCAACCAGGCTGTTTAATCCTACAGGTGACATAGGAGGTTGCCTAATGTACCAGCTACTGAGAGGCAAATAGCTGATCTCAGTTGTGCATGGTGCTTCTGAGATAAAAGTGAAATTGACTGGTTCGTGCCCTCTGCACAGCGGCACACACAGCTGCACAATGTAGGGTGGCAACTTCTGAGGGGGCATGAAATGTCAGACGATTTTACTTTGTCTTGGACAGGGTCACTGCCATGTCATGATGTAGAGGGATGCAAGGATGCAACTAGGTTCGCATCGTGTGACCAAAGGAAAAAGAATTGAGATTGGAAAGGCAAGAAAACCAACAATTTAAAATGAGCAAGGGTTGCTGATTGGTCCGTCAAAGTGTTATTTTTAGCATGATTAATTGCTTAAACAGGAATATTGCAATACCATCAAGAGAGATAGATATTCTGTATTAATGTACATTACATTTAATGTACAAATAGCACTTTTCAAAACACCTACAGCGCTTTACAGAACTAATGAGGAGTCACTTGGACCACCACCACTGCGTAGCACCCACCTGGATGATGCGATGGCAGCCATTCTGTACCAGTACACTCACCATACAGTAGCTATGGTGCGCATGAGACAATTTACCAGTCAGATACAGGGGATAGTTAGGGGGGCAGATTTGAAAGAAGGGGTGACATTGTGGACATTGTGGTACTTCCCCTACTCTTTTGAAAGATGCCCAGGGGTCTTTCATGATCTCAGATAGTTAGGACCTCGGTTTTACATCTTATTTGAAGGACAGTACCAGTTTGGCAGCACCATGTCACCCGCACTGCACTGGGACCCACACAAACCACAGGATGGGCTAACTTGTTGTCCACATCAACACCAGCAGCAACCAGCAGCCAGTCCAAACCTGTTTAACTTCAGATGAATTACCTGGTCAGCACTACAGGTGGTATGGCTGCTCACATTTAATCTTATTTCGTTTTATTACTTCAAAGCACCTGAGTTTCAGTGGTGGATCCTGGCAAGGGCAACACGGGCAATTTCCCAAGGGTGGCATCATCTTAGGGGTCACCCCGCCACACACAGGGTGAAATTAGAGGGTGGGGGACTATTGGTGATGCTCACCTAGGGCACCACATCGGCTAGGATCGGTACTGGGCACAGCAAGAGGACAGACAAAGCAAAGCATGTACATTGCAACAACAAATCTGCTTTGCTTGTGAATTCTGTTTTTTACAGTTAACGTTTAATGCCCCGTCCTGCATGGGTTAGTCCCTGTCTTGCACCTGTTACAACCAGGATAGGCTTCAGACCCTCACAACACTGCATAGGACAAGCGGGTACAGAAAATGGATGGATGGATGGTTGGATGGATGTTTTTCACAACAGTGAAAATAATGGATTTGTGTTTATTAAATTGTCTTGTTGATTTAATTCATCAACGTTATTAAAGATGCCACTTCATGCTAAAATAGTTGTAATAAATTTTACCATGTCGGGGGAGAATTAAATGCTCCCAGTCCCTAGAATCACCTCAGCGATTGTAAAGCTGTGGACTGGGGGGTGCTTTGTTAAGGTTTGCTAAGTCAGCGAAATTGCCCTTCACCACTGCAGTTGCAGTAATTTTAAAAAGGGAGAGAGAGAGATGAAGTAAGCTTACTATTGTGATGATCGTCCATGTAAAAGGTGACACGGTGACAGGCTGAGACATCATGACCCAAGACCGAGGGCACCATTGATAGGCCGCTCACACACAGTGCATTATCACGCCCTACTTCGTTTTTATTGTTCCTAGGGCCAACAATAAAGGATGCCTGACACCTGCTGAACAACTTGTCACATTAAAAAGAGGTCACCACAACAGGCAGCGTCAGGTCCCTGCCCAGGGAGACACTGGCACCGATAGGCTTATAACATGGTAAAGCACAGTGAAACACAATGCAGTGATTCAGTGCAGCAGCAGTGTCACAATTGTTTTTAATGTGGGTAATTTTAGGTTTATAACTGAATAATATAAATTTGCCCTAAGATTTCTTGCATGAGAGTGAGAGTCAGAAAGTGTGAGTGTTACGGCAAATGCCTGAGCAGCCCTGCAGTAGCTGTTGTAATGATGTGGGGTGGGGAAAACACTAAATGTAGATCTAGGTATTTAGCAGACAGAATCTTACATTCCATATTTTCAACATTGTGATCCTTTTTTTCTCAAAGAGAGTTTCCCCATATGTTGAGGTAAACAATGAGTCATTTTCATTATAATGTTTATGTCTCAGTACGGTAATAGACACACCCGGAAATGAGTAAATACATATATGTTCCTAAGTATAATGCAAAAGCAGTAATAGTGCATGACCTAACCTCAGGGCGCCAGAAAGTCAATTGTCTAAGGAAGGAAATAAAAGTGATTGGTAGAGCAAACGGCCATCCATTTAGGCGCCGTTTCAGCTGTAATTCACATATACTGACCGTTAGCTGATTAGTATCACAAATATCCCAGAAGTCCCACATTCCAGCACTATCATACGTTACTCTCCCTGAAATTAACACCATGTTCTTATATTCATTCAAATATAGTAATGAAATAATTTCCACCATACAAATCAGCAAATAAAACATGGATCTCCCCATTTTTGTTAGGAACTTCATTAAACTAAACTTAGGACAGGGCAACAATAGTCTTTCACAGAGGAACCTTTCCCCTTCTTCATGGCAGATACACTGCCTCTCTGAGGCTCTTTTTAAACCCAATAATCTTACTGCCCTGTTGCCAATTAACCTAATTAGTTGTGAGATATTCAACCAGGTGTTTTGTCCTAGCATTATACAGCTTTTCCAGTCCTTTGTTCTTTTATCTTTTAATGAAACATGTTGCTGGCATCAAATTCAAATTGAGCTTGTATTTGTCATAAAACAATAAAATTTGTTTCAACACTTGAAATGTTTCTGGCATATTTTCAATTAAATAGGGGTTTACAGGACTTATTAATTACTACATTCTGTTGTTTACGTTTTACGTAATGTCCCAATTTTTTTGGAAACAGGGTTGTATATAGCGAGAGAAAAAGAAATGCAAATAAAAAGTCACAATAAACAGTAGAACTCTAGAAAGGCTTATTTGGTATTATTTCTCGTTACGTAGTTGCCCAGTTAAGGCCCTGTGTATTCCCATCTCATACTGATGCTACTCTAAAATCTTTTTTCAAGCAATCAGGGTGAACAGGACTGGCTCAGTTGTGCAGACTGCTGATGAATGATTGGTAGTTTTGTTGTAGTTGCCGTCTGTTTTTCATTTTTGAAGTCTTAAGAATCCCAGAAAAATATATGAGGAACACATAGGACTGCTGGTCATTTACCTCACATTTGTCCCTCAAATCTCTCTGCATCAGGCTTAGTTTAGCTTATACTGTATGTAACAACAATTATCCACAGGGGTGGTTTTCAATTACAGTTTAATTATCTTAATTGTTATGTCCAGACGTGGGCGCGGTAACCAATCATAGCATAGTATGCAATCATTACCTCTTGCTTAAAAAACCCTGTGTAAAGGTTATTCCCACTTGTATTAAATTTCAGGTCCGCGTCATCACCCAGAATGATTAGGA
This sequence comes from Hyperopisus bebe, assembly GCA_026777045.1. NCBI lineage: Eukaryota > Metazoa > Chordata > Actinopteri > Osteoglossiformes > Mormyridae > Hyperopisus > Hyperopisus bebe. Next base: position 5,744,549 of record JAODJW010000035.1, on the reverse strand, counting down.
CAGCAGAAAAAGAAGCCGGGGGGGGGGGGAGAAACCTTTGCACTGTTTGCAAATATTTTGGGGTAAGACAGGCCATTCTCTATATGAATCTTAACCCAATTCATTTCTGAGAAGAGTTCGGACAGCCATTTTGAGTTGTCTGCCATGGGAACAAATGATAATTCAACACATTAACTTACCTGCAATAACAAACATCCCATAAAAATAAGCTGCGCCTATAACAAATAAAGACTTTATTTTGCTGTACTTCACACAACTGACGGGGGTTTGTTTAGCCCTCACTCTCCACAGGACCCATACATTAAAGGAGCCTGAGGCAGACACACTGAAACCAGAGGCCACTACAAAGCCAGAGTTCAGCTCCTCATCACAGTCCTGGAGCACAACCATGGAGAAAATGAAATTCCCTCTGTTCACCTCCTGCTGGAGTCCTGCTGGAGTAGTGTTTGTTTAGTTTATTTTGTTCGCAGTTCCCAGTCAGAATATTGTTTGTAATAAATAACCGTGAGGGTCCCGTGTGAGTTTCCTCAGAGGCGATGGGGGGTAGGGGGCGGGTCTGAGATCATCTGACGCGCAGCCGTGACATCATCCACTCCAGACCCTGGCACAGCCTGCAGTTGTGAAAAAGAGAGGTTAGCTTTCTGTGAGGACAGATGTGTAGGCAACAATCGTATGACTAGAGGGTGGGTTTCCAGCAGCACTAGCTCAAGGAACCAGGCTTTTCACTAGAGATGTAACCTTTTGGTAAGAGTCAGTTGGAACGAGCCTTTGACCCTCATCCAAAGAACGGCACATGCACAGTCTAAGTGTCAGCTAACTCCTATGGGGGGCGGCATACCCTTCGCCAGTCAGGGCACAGCAGGCCTGGATGTGCCACTGGTGTTCCTTGATGGATGTGAGCTGTAGGCTCTGAGAGATCTCAGCCACTGACATGCAACCTTTCACATCCTGCTTGTTGGCAAATACCAGCAGGCCAGCCTTTTTTAAGTCCTGCGGGACAGAGAGAGGGAGTAATTTATGGATGTGTTAACGGATAACAAAAGGCACAGCAGTGTTAGTTACAGAAAAATTCTTTACAATCTAATTTGACATTGATCAGTGAATTCAAAAATCACAAACAAGCCAAAGCGGACACTACATCTAGGTCACTGCACAACCCTAAAGGCATTTTTCCACCACACCAGGTACCATATTTTTGGTATGGTACTGGTTCCAGTACCAAAAATGCCAAATCAAGCTGGGGTACTTTTTTGGTACTTCGGTACTTTGGGTTGGGGCTTAAAGGCTTTCTTTGTTGACTGGTCTTGCAAATAGTCTGCCTCTGAAACAGAATTTAACTAATGTCTTTAAAAAAGTTACAAACTCAGAAAACAACGATAAACAAAGTAAAAAATAAATAAAAGTAATAATAATGTATGTGTGGATAAATGAAGAGATCCAAGCTTTAACTGCGATCTGGTCGGAAGAATAGATACAACTGAACTGTACAAAAATGAACTGTCGCATTGTGATTTTGTTGTAATTAATACCGGGATATTCATAAAGCAAAAAAAGAGTTCAACATAACTCTCTCACAAACCTGTCTAGAAGTGATTTAGCGAGGATGAAAATGATGATTGTGTTGGAGAACACATGTAGTGCTCATGCAAAGCTGATTTTTAAAAACATACTAGATAATCTTAATCACTAAAATCACAAAACATCCTAAATGATGGAATAAAATGTTTTAACAAAGCTGTATAGAACTGAAGGTATGAAAAAGCCTGATCTAGCTAACTAGCGGTATGAGAACTGCATGTGCATAACATGGGATATTGTTATTAACATAACACATCCAGCACTATAATATATTATAGCTATTTTTTAAATTCAGTACAAAATACCCTGCCTTGCACTGATGTCAATCAGTGCCAGGACCAGTTTTTACACCAGTAGAAAACCAGCACCTTAGGGTACCAAAAGTACGGTACCCGGTGCAGTGGAAAAGTGTCCTAATACACCAGCTTGCACACAGTTACAGGTTGAGTTTTTTTTGGGAAGAGCACTATAACCTGACACACACCTCATGTGCAAGCATCTTGTAGAGCTCCTCCCTGGTGACAGAGATCCTCTCTCTGTCTGTACTGTCCACCACCACGATGACAAACTGAGGAAAGGGTTCATGTAGGGAGCTGAGAATGATGTTGCCCATGTCCACTCACTCATTAAGCATGACTGGTCATAGCTCACTACCCTCTGCTGCACTGCAAACTGATCTGTGCTCCACTTATAACTAACTGGAAGTAGGAAGCAACTTTCAGAAGAATCCTTATATTACAGACTAGAACAACCACCAGCCTTTTCTTATTGCTAATTTCTATCAGTATTTGCTTTCATAATCTGTACTGTGCCCTTGATAATCACAATATATTCTAATAATCAGATAGATAATTCATTATTTACACATACTTGAAGTACAGTGGGAATCAAACAATATAAAACAGATATTAAACAAATACAAGGCAGAAGTACACACACACACCTCTGTGTTGGTGTAGTAGGTGTTCCAGGAGGAGCGTAGCGACTCCTGCCCGCCTATGTCCCACATGAGGAAGTGCGTGCTGTTGACCATGATCTCCTCCACGTTGCTGCCTATTGTGGGTGAGGTGTGGACCACTTCATTCATAGAACTGCACTCCATGAAAAAAAGCAAAAGTTAACACATTAGCACCATTTCTTTACAGCAAAATCAGTTAAAAATACAGCATTCATTTGTGACTTTTGGAAACAGTAGCCACAGTGCTCCCCTAGTGTTCAAGCATGGTACTGGAGACACATAGGAATTCCACATTCTCTTACTCATTACAAATTTTTGGCACTGCGGTCACCTTGGTGCTAACAAAACAAGTTGCGATGCTACCAATTATAATTACAGCATTCATCGAGATGCAATGGAAACACTGTCAAGCAAAAGCAGTACTTCCCAGAGGCTGGAGGTTAAACGTGTGTTTGAATTTCACAGAGCTTTATAATTAGCACGCGGTTCACGATGCTGCTGCATGAGCAGGGCAAGTGCTTGACTTCACCTTCCCACTGAGCAAACTGCCATCAGTGATCTGTCAACTACAGCTTTTTACTTTGTTGGTACATTATATTTCAAACGTAGTTTTGATTTAACATATAAAGCATCACTCCATGAAAAGTGATCATGCTAGGCTTATGGCTTGGATATGCTTTCTGGCATTGGTTAAGGCGTCATGCAATAGAGGGAAAGTGGATGCAGCCGAGCCCACCCAGGTGCACTGGGTCCTCGGGACACATTCGCCCCCACCCCTTTTCAGTACACCAGAGGCTTCAAAATACTCACAACTGGTACAATATAGTGGTCTTCCCAGCATTGTCCAGACCCACAATGATGACTTTGTGCTCTGAAAAGACATAAAATGGTTAGAATGAATGTGAGCATTCATTTTAAAAATTAAAACCATATACAAGGCATCATGTACACTGTAAGCGTAATGCGTTTTGGCATGTTTGCACAAACGGCCAAGCATCACTCACACAAAAAATAAACACAACAACAATATAAGTAGTTCAGTTTAATTTTATATGGATGATGAATGGTGAAATATGTGTCTTTTTAGGAAGCACTTATCCAAACAGGCTTGGAGAAGTCCACAGAAAACATGGAAACACATAGCCTAAGGCCAGGGACAAACTGAACAGGATTGAGGTCCCTTCCAGGACACTCACACATTTAGTTATGCACCAGTTCACGCAAAGCAGAAGACCTAGAGAAAAGCCCCAACGCAAATGTGCTGCTATGAAAACGCTACTTTTTGGCTTCACTTACACTGAGAGCCAAATGAAGGCTGCATTCCACAGAACCTACCCAACAACCCTCCCTCCAGCACCAAGGCGAGTCTGCAGGCAACATCTGCCGAGAAGTAACGGTGCGGGTAAAGGAATAGAGACACCTGCTTTATGGTGCATGACTGAGCCGCGTGCATTCACACTCGCACACACTGGCACACCAGATCATGTGACTGCACTGCAGGTGCGAACGCAGCCATCAACAAAAGCTGAATGAACTAATGGCCATAGAAACATAGGCAACCAAAAACAAGTTCTCTGCTTTTATTCATTATTGAAAAGGTCATAGCACACCTACTAAGAATTTCCTTATAGAAGTAATGTAACCCTGAGCCAATGTGACTTCTGCAGGGGCCTGTCACTGTACCTGATGGGACACCTTATGCAGAAGAGAATGGCTATGAAACAGATTTAAAAATAGCAAGTGCCCCAGTGTGGATGCAAGTACTCATCCCTGCCAAGACATTCAGGGAAGGGGGACTTGATTTGAATACAATGAAGTAATGAGTTAATGATAAACAAGTAAACATCAATTTCACATAACCACTTATCCAATCTGCCTGAAGCCTGTTTCAGAAAACACAAGGGAAAAGGGGTGGTTATACCCTAGTACACAGAGATAGCGGCAAGCTCCATTCACACTGGGAGCAAGATTCAAAGCCTCAACTATGCTGCATCTAGGGATGGGCCGATCCACATTTTTTCAGTTCTGATCCAATTCTGATACACAATTGCTGATACCAATACAGACTCCGATACAAGAGCACTATTTACTTTGTTATACTTTATATATTAATTTTTTAAGCTAGTGAATACAGATGGAAAAAATGTATGGCAAAAAATATTAGGCTACTACAAACATACCTAACGTACTGTTCCACCTTGTTTGTATGTCTTGTTTTAAGCATTTTTGAGGCATTTGCAGTTCAATATGAATATCTTCAAAACAAGTATATACAAACGGCGAATGCTTAAAATTTTAACACAATTTTTCTCACAATGGCGGCAGCTGTTACACTTTGTTGCGATGGCAGCCCCTCTTGTATCACATGCTGCAGCAAGTTCGCAAGACAGTCCAGGTTAGCGACTCCCAAATCATCTATTGCTTCTTTTGTCTCGCAGTTGCGTGCGCTTTTGTTAAGTGGGATTGTCCATTAAACGCTATTCCTGCCTCTCAAAACTTTATTGTACAAAGATTGCAAATCGCTGTGCTACTGGTTTCTGTTAAAAGCGTAAAATACTCCCACATTGTCATGTTTTATCTTATGCTCCTCGTACTGTGAAGGGTATGCGCATGACGTCACAGCAGGCGAAAGTCACTGTACTCACACCTACTGAGTAGCAAAAAAGACTGAGGGGCAGCGTTAGCGTTCGATTTGAATGACGCAAAAAAAAAAAAAACATGTAAAATGGGAAAGCTATCGTGCGACTCATTGTACAAATAGATTTAACACGAAATAGGAGCTATCTGTTTAGAGATTGCCAAAAACTAAATAAGTATAGAACGTGGATCGGTCCACATGGCCGATACCCGATCCGTCAAACATACCGATACCGATCCGAATATCAGATCGCTGCATCTCTAGCTGCATCAATAGCCACTGTGAGCTTAGCCTCACAACATAGCTGAAGACCATCAGAGGGCTCACAGGGATTGTAAGGAAAGTACAAGAAAACCCCCTTTCACCCTTGTTTCACAAAGCTTCTCCTGTAAACGCTTTACAGGGCAGCCAAAACAACTAAGAGAAACACAGGGAGAAAAGGCAAGATGCACACACTAGGGGGCGAAGCCGCTAAATGCCAGACCAATGGGCACTTTCATTGTCTATCCCCATTTCCACTGAGTCAGTAAGCTGAAACAAGAGCTGGCTGGGCCCCAGCTGCCTGCACTCTGATAATACCACATGGGAGAGAGGGGGTCAGAAGCTAACAGCACACACAACTTGCTGCCCATTTCTGCTTTCAATATCTCTGCTACATACAAACTTGAAAGACTACAACCAGATGGCGCAACCCAAAATGTGTCACAAAGTGCAAAGGTAGGGGAGGGGCTGTGCTGCAGCTTGCACTGGTGCCTGAGATCTGAATTTCAATCTGCAACTTTGCTATCAGCATACTTTTGTGGGTCAAGGGGCACACAGAGCTGCTGAGTTGTGCAGTTCCACATCTGCATTCACACATGACACTAGTTCCTGTCTATACTGTCTGGAAGAAAAATGAACAGGGTGCTGATCACATGACCTAGAAGAAAAGAATAATTAGAAAGAGATACAAAAGCACACACGCATGCACGTGCACGTGCACAGAGACACAAGGTATTAAACACACAAACTCCTAATGCAGGACAGAAAACAAACAGGGATATCAGTCCAATTTTATTCTAGAGGGCAGTATGTGTGTTCATATTTAAGTAAATAAAATATTCAACAAATGGTGCCGTGTTTTGACTCAGCTAGGCTGGACTGATAACTAGGATGGCACTCTCAAAGACTACTAGGTTGTCAATGAATTGCTAGCTTCAGGCCACAGATTGAGATGTACTATGGAAAGCACACCATGAGTAGTGCCAATTCTGTGACCAATGAATACTCACAAGATCCAATCAGTGCAGAATCAGAGGAATGTTCCTACCATTTCCAGGAGGTTTGTGGGGGATTAAACATTACAAAACCTGCTTTAAAATGATATATGGTACTAAGTGTCACTTAGGCAAGGCTCAGTATGAGTGATTCCAAAAGAGCAGGCATTAGGAACCTCACAAGTGCTCTTCCACCTCACCAGGTCTGCTATCCATGTACCACGACTGATAATAGACTACCTTCAGTAATATGAGCATGTTACAAATAATGTAAAATGCAGTGAGCAGCAAAACATCCATCTGTCAGTCCAACTCCCAACCACGTATGCTGGTCAGGGTTACAGGAGTGCCTGTGGTCTATCCCAGGGAAAAGATAGCACAAGGTAGGGGTTCACCCTGGGTGAGATGCCCCTCCATGAAAGACGACACACACACTCACTCGTGCTTCATTGATGGAAAAAAACATCGACGAAATATAGGAATAACACAAATGCATTGAGCACTAACAACATTTACATCTATTGGGCATCCCACTCCCAGATAACTATATGACAGAAAGGTGTCACAGTGTACTGATCGGGGTTAGAGGCACAGAGGGAACATGCCAAATCCAACCTTATTCAGGCCTGATAACTTTACACGGAAACATGAGTCAGGGCAAGAGCAGCAGCCATCAGGGCCAGAAAACGGCTGGGACCGGCGGCATTTCGGTCATGGAAACAGCATCATTCATAATGGATAGGAGCGGATCAGGTACCTGCATCCAGCCCAGAATAACACTTTGAATCGCGCAACATCCCCGAAGCAAGCCTGAAGAGCGGTGCTGCTTGGTTATTTTTCAGAAGTCATTAATAAAAACCCCCAAATATTTAAAAAGTCAGACAGGAATGAGATATTCTCTTACAGTTTAATGTTATGCATGTTTGGCACCTTTCCTATGTACATCCGAAATCATTTTTCAGGGACACACAAAATACTTTCTATGATCTACTATATACAAGGTACGGTGTAAATTATGCACATGCTAAATGACATATAAAAGACTTCCTGCAACATGTATCACACACGAAGCCATTTAAAACACGCCAAACATAGGCGCATAAACTGTTACTTCATGGCCTCGTATGACGCGCTAATTCACCTGCACTTTAGACTGAATATTAATCTGGAATAAACTATAATGAGCCAACTGCTAGTGTAACCGTAACGGCCGCTCCGCGCGCCACCTCGCAGCACCTACAGTCCGCCGCATCCGGCAGGTCCCCTCCTAGCAAACCGATCACCCGGTGGCCGTTCTGGCCCCCTAGTCGGTATGATCGCGTGAGTAAAGCATGAATAATGCGACTAACCAGCTAGCTAGACATACTAAACTCACCCAGTTCGCGTTAAACATTCACGGTGATAGTTTTCGAATACTGACAGCTAAGGTGGGACTAAGACCAGTCACACCGACAGCAGGTCGGTTACGACGCTGACCGAAAGGCGCAGCACCCGCTCCAGCGGCACCGCAGCCGCGACCGCCGGGGGAAGCCAAGCCAGTCCGCGGCGCTCTTCGTCATCCGCGTCTCGAAACCTGTAACCAAGCCGTATAAAAGTCGAAATGAAACACACGACGGTACCCACCTTGGTGGTTAAAAAGCCTCCACAGCTTGGTGAAGAGGATACCCATCGCCGCGACGGGCCCGCGAGGCGGCCGGAGCGCCTCTCCACCACCGCGAAACAAAGCAGGCTAAGCGTCAGCTAGACAGTGCCCACCAGCTCCAGCTCTGTCACAGGAAACACGCCGCTAACTAGCATGGCGCTGGCCGAATAAACCCTCATCCACACACAGGCTCCGGTGTTACGTCCGCTATCCGGGCCGTGCTATGAAAACTGGGACAAGGCACGTATACACTTCTCGGGCCGAAGAGCAGGGTGCTCGACACAGTGTGGAGACCGTAGCTCAGATCGACCCGACTCGGCACAGCTCGGCTACCAGTTCGTCATCGCTGTGCGCATGCGCGCACCGCGGCGTTATGAAACGATGCGACCAGGTGGGTATCGCGGAGCTGTGTACTCAAGGAATGTGGACGCTTCTCTGTCTATGAAGTTAATTAACAGAAGAAAAAATAATAATAAGACATTTGTATACAAGACCTATGTATTCTCAAATTGATAAGGCAAAAATACCTTATTTATCTTTGCTCAGAAATATATATGTGAGATGTTGAATAATATAATCATATGTAACATCGTATGCTGTAATATATATTTGAATATACGTATTTATCATACGTCATTAAACAGATTTTACAATTAGCGGGAGGGTGCACAACATTTTGCAATTTCACAAGCACTCCACACTGTCCTCTTCTTGTTGCAGGAATTCATGCTGTCACTGTGCTCCTCGGTCTGTCAGTTAAGCTATAGCTGCTGTGTAAAAGCTGTCTGATGTTTTCATTCGTTATTTACAGGCCACCCATATTTGTTACAGTTACAGTGAAAACACTGACTTTGCCCTGACGCGTTGCAACGCTGAAAAACTTATGGACAAGATGGCTGGTTTGCATCTAGATCTCTTTTCTTTTGTCTTTGACAAACCATCTTGAGCATGTTTTTATATTGTGAATGCAGCTTTGGTTTATAATAAACGTTCACCAGAGTTGACCATCAAAAATCACAGGAAGTCACAACTACTTAAGAGCTGCTGACGGGCAAAGAATTAAGTAATAATTCATTACAAAGTGAAGTGTTGATTTACTAGTACTACAGTGAACTTACAGGAGAACAAATAAAGAAAAATGAAATAATACATTTATATAATTTATGTTTATCTATTTAATTTAAGGAGCCTTTCCCAGGCAACACTTGGCAAAAAAAGAGTACACTCTGAACAGGACGGCCATCCATCGCAGGGCACACACTCACATTCACACACAATGGGCAATTTAGGCTAAAGATGGGAGGAAACTCACACAACTTCACAACTACATGACCCCCCCCA
>JAODJW010000035.1:5721956-5734425 GCA_026777045.1 Hyperopisus bebe | reverse complement strand
GGGGGGGGGGGGGGGGGGGGGGGGGGTGGGTGGTGGGGGGGGAGGCTCAGCATGCACCACTGTACACATTTGCATAGTAAATGATTTTCTCTTTTTTCTTTTTTAGTCCAGCATGCCTTTTTAGCTATGGCACAGAACCAAAATTTTATTCTTGGGAGCAAAAAAAGAGCAGAAAAGAAAAGATGTTTCTTTATGTAGAAATGCATGTAGAGATGGCCTTTTGGCAGAGAAGTAGTCTTCTTAATTTCCTTTTACATTTATGCACATATAAAAACTCAATAGTGGTGTTGCAAGATACAGACAGAAAGGCTGTTGAAACTGAAGCATGCATTAGTCTGTTCATAGTACCCTACTGTTAAGGCTTTACTGTAAAACCAACAAAACATGACAAATTAATATGAATATTTCAAAATACATTATAGTCATTCTTTCCTTTCACAGGGATAATTTTCATAGAGGTAAATCAACTGTAGCTATGATGGTTGATGGTGTAGCAGTAAAGAAACGTAAAGAACCTCAGTACTGTAATATAAACTGATTGTATTGAAACATACCTCACGCTTTGAAGACGGAGGTCTCATTTGTTCATATAAAAAGCGTAGAGGTGTAAATAATGCTGCAGCTGCTGCACTGCAAAGAGCATCTCGATCTATTATTGTTGCAAAGTGTCTTAATGGAGGGCATGTCATAGATCACTTTTCGTTTTGGAAATTATATAATCCCTACAAATCTGGGTAAGTTTAGTGGGTAAGTAAGTGTTGATTTTTCAAGGGAAGGGTTTCTCAATAAACTTTGCCATTCTAACCAGGAGGAACTCGTTTGGCATTGTGAAAGGTCTTTCACACATACACATTTGTGACCTCTAAATAAGTGACTTTCAATGTAGGGAACAACAGAACCTTCTTGACCTAACTGGATTTCTGATATGGACTCTCGACCAATAAATCTAGCATTCAGTACATGACGTATAGAAGCTGCTTCTCAAAAAACACATTAAATAGCATTAAAACATTTTCCATGAAATAGCTTCTGATTGCGATTCACATTTCTGTCCATCTCCATGTCCAGTGATCAGCAAATCAGCCGGAGAGTAGATAATGGCACAAATGACAGTGAGTATCAAAACAGTACAGGCAGCTGGGGCACCTCAGCCAGCATGTGGCGCCAGTCTTTGACAAACTCTCATTCAGGGATAAGAAGCTGGCGATGGAGTAGCTGTGATGAGCTACACATTTATAATGTGTTATGCACTTGAAACACCACACAAACATCCAGTTCCATTCATTACTCAGCCGTTTATCCTGTCAGCGTTATTGTGATACAGAGCCTGTCCCAGAAGGCATTGGGCTTAAGGCAAGGTAAACTGTGGGCAGGACACCAGTACATCGCCAGTTCACATGCACACAGGACAGCGTATTTTCACTGACTTAGTGGAAAGCATGAGTGGACATCGCCGCCCACTGTGGTGGTCTGTACTAATAGACCATCCATTCTTACAGTAGATGGTTGCTGTCTTATAGCTGCCCGTTGTGCTCTTAGGAGAAGAAATGCAGAAGGTTTCTCTATGTAATTCACAGCTGTTATGTTCTTATGATGATGTTATATGTAACATTAGTCCTGTCTCATTCATTACCAGAACAGCAGCTGGAGGATTCATGTCAGTCAGCACTCAGCACTTTGTATATTGAGTCTTGTATACATTTGTCGTGAGTTAACCTATTTGTCCCTGACTTTGAACAAAGGATGGATCTATTTGAGAATCACCTAAATGGAAAAACACAAGAAATCAAAGCTATGTTTCTGGTAGATTGCTTGCTTTCCAAGACCTATTTTGCTGGGAAACCATATTCTATAGATAGAGTTAGGTAATTCAGGTACAGAGAGTAAAAGTCCAGACTGGGATTTTGTTTCAACCAACCAGTTGAATACTCTATGACTGTGACTCAACTGGTTGGTTGAAATAAAATCCCAGTTTGGACTTTCACTCTCTGGACCTGAATTACCCAACTGTCTATAGATTGGTTACTAGTTTCTGCTTGTATTCTTCTGTGGAGACCATGAGATGTAACAGAGCAATTAAAAATTAGGAGTTAATTGTATTCACAATGTTCAGGTAAAAATATAAACAAATATAATAAAAATAGTCAACGTCGCAGCTTCTCTTTCTAATTTGGGCATGTTATGAAGCAGGCAAACTTTCCTAAGACTAAGAACACCCATCCGGGGAATCTTTATCTAATCTAACCAAACTGCTTGAATTACTGAGATGCAGAGCTCTGTGTATTTACAGCATGCACATAGAATCTTCTGTACATGAAGTCATTCTGGACATGAAGTAATTATGGATAAGAAACTATTCCAACCTTCTACAATACTCATCAAATTTTCATTTATTTGGATCACAAAATTGACCAAATAAGAGCGATGTCAGTGTAAGGCCACTTCGATCCCTGCTTGTAGACTGAACCAAGTGATCCTTCATCACCTCCCTAATCTACAGCTAACTTAACCAGGACGCTGGACTTAGATAGCACCTGAACGGATCAAAGATTTAACTGACACAAGCTGACCCTCTCAATCAGGTATGATAACAGCACATACTCAAATAAAACAAATAATGGCATGAATGTGGGGAGAGCTTCACTACTGAGCACAACTGAAGAACTCTGAAAGACTCTGAATTAGACATTACTAAATTGTGAAGTACATACATGGTCCAACAGCTAATGACATTATCCTTGAAATCAGAAAATCAGTCATTCTTTCATACCTTTCTTAAAGCAGCATCACATTGGGGAGTGACACCTTATATAAATTCACACACAGAGCGAACTCCTGCTCTTCTCCAGATTTGTGCTATCATAAATGTTCAAGCCCTATGTCAGAATGTGCTCTACATGCATGCGATTGTAAAATATACCTGCTTAACTTAAAGAAAACCATAATGTCAAGGGTGAACCTTAATTGCTGAGTAAGTAAATCAAATAGGGGAACATAATGACAGATTTGCCACATCTTGTAGGAAAACAACAAGAATGTGCAACAGGGAAAATATTAACAGAGGACCTGGAGTCAATTCAACGTGTTTTGGATGTTCTGCACAGAAAGGACCCCATAGTAGCCGGATAATGATATGCAGTCTATGTTAACAGTCTGGCTATGGCACAGATCAAACATTCCATTGTGACAGCCAATAGTAAAGGTCATTCTCCGTACTTTGGCTGTGGGGCTTCTCCTTGGCCACACCGGTCACCCCTAAATGCAATGCCTGTGTCAGAACTTTCATATTGTTATCGTTGTATTGGCAGCAGGACAGTTTGCGCCTGTGAATCATGCTTTCACATGGTCTTGTGATGTGCACCCCCCCCCCCCCCCCCCCCCCCCCCCCCCCCCCCCATACAGTCCATCAGGTTCGTCAAAGGTGACGTAAGAGATCGGCATTTCAGAGTACTGCAGACTAAAAGCTCAAGGGTGTAAATTTGAGGTGAGTAACTACTGATGTTCCCTTCAGAAAAGCCCTCTAATCTTAATGACTGTGGTAGATGCCCTGCAGAGATCATGTCCCCCATTTTTCTTTAGAATGAAAACGCAGCTTCTTGACGAACATACATACACTTCCCATTTAGCTTTGAGCAATGATTTGAAAAAGGGAAACAAAAGAAGTCTGATGACTAAGCAGTGTCGCCACCTGTGTTCTCAGCTACATGAGTGAATTAAGGCAGTGCCCTGCAGTGGTGTTTACTGATGGAGTCCTCATAACTCCTAAGGGGAAAATGTTCATTCATTGTTTGAAGAAAGTAAAGGCAGCCTTCAGTATGAGTCTGGAGATGTCAGCTGTGTTTCTAAATAACCAGGTTTGTCATATGCTCCAGGGTGCAGTATACAGAACACACAGTATCCTGCCATCAAGCATTTGTGGATAGATGGATTGGGAGTTTGATGGAGCACACTGCATGGCCAGATTCTTCAGTAACTGCTCAACAACAAATTATTAACTAGCAAGTATTACTATATAAGGGGTTAATCAAAAAAGCAAACCCATCTAATCTAGGTAGATGTATGGTAATCTATAAAATGTACGTGAGACATGGCCCACTAGATCTAGGGTGAAAAATGTGCCCCACTTTTTCTATAAGCACTAATAATATTGGTTGTATTTTAACCAGAAGATAATGACACTTAAATTGAGAAGAAGATTCCTGTAGCTACAAAAGCTTTTGACAAATTTTTACTAAGTTACAAGCAGGACATGGAAGACTTCAACGAGGCTTTCAAATATAGTCACAAAAAAGCAAAGTACAAACAAAGTTTGGGGATATTACAACAAAAATGCAACCCAGGCAAAATGGTGCTAAGTACCAACTTTTCCATCTTAGAAAGTAAACTTTTTGTTTCCCGTTATGTTTTTGAATTTACAAAAGGTGATGGAGAGCTGTGAGATGCTGTAAATCTCTGTATATTCAACAGCAAAAGCAGATCCAAAACCGATGCCCAGTGTTTTAAGCACCTTCCACGTTTGATACAGCCATGAGTGCTATCTGTCAAAGGAACTTATTCAAAAACCTGTTTATTACCACCGAGAAGATGCTTCACATAGACAGGACGAGCAGGCAAACATCATATTACTCCTGTGTTACTCATTGATCATGGTAGCATTGTGACGTTTCACTGAAATAGGTTGGATCTGGGGGCTGTATGCTGTGCTAGGCTTGAGAAAGCAGCGCCGTGTAAAACAACATCGTATAAACAGGTACAAAGTGACACTGCTTCAGAAAAGGTACATTCTGATTGGCCTTCTACCTTGGGGAAGAAACTCACTGCTTCCTCTGACAGTGTGTCCAGCTCTAACCCTTTTACTTTTTAATAATGGTAATGCCATGTTTTGTATGTTGGGGAAATGCCAGGCATATAATGAGCACAGTATGATGCAAACAGCACACAACACCGACAGGTAGCAGTTATGAATTACAGGTCAGCAAGAGTATCTGTCTGGCTTTAACTCACTCCATGGGAAAGAGCAGCAGATGTCCCCTAGGCAGATTCTGAGCACATCGAGCCCAGAAAGGCATGTGATGTGATGCCTAACCTCCGTTACAATGAGCTACCTTTTATTTATCCCTTCTGTGAGCAGTTTATGAGTCCTGATGTCGGTGTGATGCAATGCAGAGGAAGGGTCTGCCCTGTCCTCAGTGGGAACATGGAGATGGAGCCAGTCGGCAAAACCCGCATGTTGCTGGGTATCCCGTTTGGAAAGAGCTGCCCCGTGGTGAGGAAAGGCAGGAAAAAGGGGTCTCTCAAGACCTGGGTGCATCCCCATTAGCACTAGGTGTCATTGGGAAGAGAATACGGAAACTAAGGGTGTTAGAAGGGTCACAACCATTAATATTACAGTGGGAAACGCAAACTGTGCCGCACCTCTGGGTTTCGGGATGCGCCAGCCAGCGAGACAGACCAATTCAATGAAGGACATCACCAATGTGTCATGCTCCGTCCCCACCGACCCCGTAAACGTGCAAAAGGTCGGGTGCCCGCTGTGTTTTGTGTGCGCTTTTCGCATGCTGGCACTGGTTCGGGTTTGGCGGGACACGGCGGCGGCTGGCTCTGCGGATGCAGGGGAGCCCCATACCGCTTGCACAAGCCTAGCGGCCACCAAATCTCTCATGTCGCCTGAAGCCGCAACAAGATCAACACAGCCTTGCCTTTTCTCTCGCCGCCGTCAAAGGCACCTTCCCTTCGCTTTCAATCAGATTGGTGTCACCGTGTCAATACAGACGCGTCCAGATTGGGCTTGCAGATTTGTTAGTTGTGTGGACAGGAACCAGTGCCAGAGGGAAAGGCTGCATCACGCATACGGATAGACTGACACGACTGGACGGGGGCCATCTCGGCTCCGTGGTACTGGGTTGGCGAGGCGGGAGGCCCAGGGCGGTCCAGAGGGCCCGCTCAGAGCCTGTGCCTGGAGTCGTGGCTGTAGCCCCCGGGGGAGCTGCGGTTGCGGTGTGGCTTGTATGTGTCCTGGTACGGGTCGTGGTACTCCTCTTCCACCAGGGGGTAATGGTCCCGGCTGTGCTGCGAGCCGGAGGACAGGCGGTTGCGGCTCTTGCGCGCGCGCTCATTGTGGTAGTTCTCATCGGCAGTCACCAGGCTGCGCCGTTCGATGGGCGAATGGTCGCCCGTGTGGTTGGCATGTCTCAGTCTCTGGCCCTGTAGGACACACAAGCTCAACTCACTGGAAGCCGGCAATGAGAAGGTGAAACAGCCGAAAAACGCAAATGTTAGCATGATGAGCGGCCGCTTCGGCATGCGCTAACCATTAATGCGATTAAAATGGCCAATCGTTAGGCTTGGCCCACATACACAGGGGCTTTTTATTTTATACATTTTTATAGTCTTCACTTTGGTGACGTTCTTCTCAAGAATAACAGGCTGCCATTAATGCCATCAGTGAAAAATGCTGATGAAATGCAGGCATAGTAAAGTGGGAGAAATCCACAATGCCCCGCATTGAGGTGCACAAGGCATGTACCTGCAGCCCAGAGATGGCGCTGGGGTACGGGGAAAGTGCTGTGGAGCCCAGGTTTCGGCCCAGCAAGGGGTTCAGAGGGGTGCTACTTGAAGTGTGGGTGGCACGCCAATAGGCTTCTAGGTATTCAGCCAGATGTTCACAGGCATCCTCCAGCTGGTTCTCATCCAGAATGATGTCGAACATCTCCTGGAGAACCCAGAGAGTAATAGAGGTGAGGGGACACCGAGGTGCATGAGCCCGGGGAAGGGCAGCAGAGCGGAAACCCACCGGGGGGCACTGGGCCAGCTTGTCCGCCGCCACCAGCTGCACGTTCAGATGTTTACTCTGGGACTTCCCCCGGGACTTAATGAGTCGCTGGAGGACCTGTGGGCAAACACCAGAGGCACTGCATTAACCAGTGCGGTCCCTAAGCTCCAGCAGAAGAGAAATCACAGTACCAGCTATCTGTGGGGGATATTAGGGATATCTGCTCAAGATATTAGGGATATTAGCTTGAGTAAAGAAACTAGCAATACTCAGACAGGGAAACATTATATAGAAAATATCCATAACAATGAGATCTAGAAGTGACATTATGGGTAGCAAACTGCTTTTACCTTGGGAGAGGAGACTTTGACATGCACAATAATTGGGGCCAGGGACGTCTTCAGTAGCTGTGCTGGGTGGTTAATGGTGTCAGCGTCCAGCACCACTAACTGTAAGGATCTTGCAAGCTCAAAAATTCTCTCAATCTCACTCTGGACCTCCGCTGTGGAAAACCAAAACAGATTTCCTCAAAAGCATGTCAAATGTGTTAAATGTATGGTAAATATGAACCATATAATATTACAGGTAATTTACAGTATTATAATAGAGAAAGCTATTGCATTTCTAATGATCTTCCACTAGAGGTCAGAAAGGAGACAAAAACAGAAATACTATGTAACATTCATAATTACTGAAGTAAAATGGAATCCTGTTAATCATACCTAGACTGGACCTGGTGTTGGACCTTTCGATGATGGCCCTCTTGCTGGGGTTGTTCAGGACAGACCTCTTTGCAAGTGAAATGTCTGCTGTGACTCTTGTAATTGATATCCTATGTCAAATATATAGACCAAAAAACAGACCAGGTTTGAGGACCTGAAATAGGCAAATGATCAAGGATATTTTCATCTGTACCCACAAAAGGCCAACATATGAAAAGGCTGCCCGGCTTCCCCGCAGAATGGCTGTGGGCCACAGCGCCACTCCGTGGACTGACGGCACCTCACCTGCCATCAAACCTGTGCTTCAGGAAGTCAAAGAGCGCTTTCTGCATCATGTCTGTCACCTGCCCCAGGGGCCAAGGACAAGAGGAAATGAGAGAAGGAGAGAAAGACAGAGAGAAACAGAGGGAAGGGTTAAGGAAACCAGAAGGAAAGCAAAGAGCGGAACAGATCTGACCCTTATAAAGCTTTTAGGAAATGTCTCACAGCTAAAGAGAGCCAATGTGGAGAGATTTTGTTCTGTCATGACCGTTAATGAGAATATTATGATTCTGCTCTGTTTACTTCAGGCTCCCCTTTCCAAAGCAGCCATTGGCTACTGAAGCAAGGAAACTGCTCTCCATTCTACTCATTTCCCACATGCATGCTTACTGGCTGCCACTCGCATCTCTTATGTTAGTTTAGTCTGACAGAGGCAGTTGAACTGAAGAACTGAGGTCTGTAGCACATCAAAGGAAGGAAGAAGTCTGAAAAAAGGTTATTAGCTGCTACTTCAGACACGTATTTTAAATGCTGGTGTGTCGGTAGGTCCCATTCAGGCAGCAGATAGAGGGGCTAGGAGACAGGAGATGACCACTGTGGGGGCGTATTAAGCCCCACTCAGGGCTGTGAGCCAATGGGCAGATACTTTGTTTTATTATTTTTTGTACATTTTTTGCCTTAAAAATCATAAAAATCCTTGTTGTCATCATATAGTGACAACTCTAGTCATTTTTTGACCCATGGAGTTTTTTAAGCATCATGGCCTTTCTGATGGACATATTTGCAACCCAAGGTTCTCGTGATGCAGCAAAAGCTGCAGAACACTCTGGCACCTTTGGTTCCCTGGGGTAGGAGGCTGCCCCCTTTACCCACTGCCTGTTCGGTCAGCGCGCCTAACGTCAGTGCCTAAATGTGGGCACTCGCATGGGATGTTGCTCTGACACCTCACATCCACAGAGGGTGCTGGGGAGCTACCTTCTGGGGAACGAACACGCTCTTCAGTGGCAGAGGAACTCTCCAGGCTCTCAATCTATCATTGATATAGCTGTGCTGCTGTAACCAAGGCAACTTTGAGAAATTTCAAATTTATCCATTAATAAATGAACATTTAAGAGAGCATTTTATTAATAAGGCACAGTAAGGGCCAATTAAGGGGCAGTTCACCCCAAAACTGAAAAAGATATGTATTAGAGAGGCTTTAGTGCTGTCTATCTGTATAGGTTGTTCTGCAAGGAGTTGCCTAGCTTTGGAGATATCAGCCATAGAAATGTCAGGCTTTATTTGAATGTAATGGGAGTGAATGGCATTCTTTTTGGGGTGATTAAAGCACCAAAAAAATACATTTTAAAAATTCAACAACAATGTGTCTGACCAGAAATCATGACTCAGTCACTGAGGACAATCCACAAACTTTGTAAAGAGCAGTTTAATGTAGGAACTTCTTTCTTCTACCGGACTCCACACACCAATCATATCACTGTGCAGAAGATATCGCTGGGGTGCTTGTACTCGTATCTTCTATGCAGCGATACATTGTTGTCGAATTTTTTTCAAATATGTTTTTTCTGGCACTTTATTCACCACAGTAAGAATAATGCCATTCAGTCCTATTATATTTGAGAGAAGCCCAACATTTCTATGCCTGATATCTCCAAATCTAGGCAACTCCCAGCAGAACAACCTAGATGGTTAGAGAGCACTAAAGCCCCTCTAAAACATCTTTTCACTTTTGGGGTGAACTGCCCCTTTATATGGCCTCGTTTTGATTTAAAATATCCTCATTACTATCCTCAGTACGTACTGTAAGCATTCCAGATTCAGATATAAAGCTCTGCAAAGGCTGGGAGAGCCACTGGTCAAATGTGTAGAATATGGGCAGGAATGGAGGAGAGAAGGTGGTGATCAAGTCAATGGAGATACAAACAGCCATGGACGAAGTCACCTGCCTCATATCCCTTCAGGGAGGGTCCGACCAGAACCACGGGCCTCATGGAGGGCACCACGTCATAGGGAGGAACATGCTCAGTCTGAAGCAGAAGCCAACAGATGGAGGCACTATCAGCACACTACTCACCATTAATAATCGAGTACAGTTACTGCTATCTCCAACAATTCTGCTGCTCTTTTGCCCCGAGACCCTGAACTGTATAAGTGGTTGGAAGAATGATTTGTAAGAAATGGGAAGTGGAAGTGTGAGCGGATGACCTTTGTAAGTGGGGTCCCGATGTCCAGCAAGGTCTGGACATCGGTCTGGAGTGATATTGGTCTGGAGTTGGCAATCATTACCTAATCCATGGCAGGCTTTCATTTCAAACCTGCCACTCTCCAGACCTTAATCCCACAGAACATGTATGGCATAAACTTAACAGAAGAGTCAAAGCAAAGCCGCCCACAAACCCCCTACATCTCTGGAGCTGCTGCAGATGTGTTGGCATGACCTGTCAGGTGAAATCAAACTTTTGACAGGTTCCCCCTCCATCCATCAATTCATTCATCCATCCAACCATCCATCCTCTAACCGCTTATTCTGCTCAGGGTCTCAGGTGTGACTGCTACTCAACATTTTTATCAAGTATACATACAGCTGTTGACCCAGTGGATCACCGTCTTGCCACAGTTGCCACAGTCTATTACCTGAGACTTGTGTTATATACTAGGAAAAGCTATGGAGGCATTTATGAGCTTTGGTGTGATCTGCTCCTGGTGTATGGAGAGGGTAATGTACAAAAGAGTGTATGGATCCATTCTCTAGTTGCACCATCTAATTAAGTTAATGCAGCATTTTGTCTGCTTGGCCCAATCAGTATGACTGTGCCATGAATCTGTTGATCCTTGTCTTGCCAGAAAATAGAACAGGAAGAACTCGATGAAATTATCTGAATATGTGATGCCACCTGTGACGTTATTTCCTTATTAATGGTGAAGAAGAAGCCAATTCCATGAAGCCAATACCACACAATTCAAATCAGAGCTCAGCACCAGAACACTATTTTAAATGTCTTTGACTTCATTTTAGTCTTTTTTATATCTACATCGTGCCATGAAATGCTTGCTGCCTTAGCCAGTACTGGCCGATTTGTTTATATGTGTCAGTATATATGACCTTATAAGTAAAATATGCACTCACCACCTTCTGTTTCTGCTTTCCTGTGAAGAAAAGCAGAGGACAGTGAGTACAGCACATTCCCACCTGGCACACGCAACACTGATGCAGGAACGGCGCTGGGAGAGTGACCCACACTCCGTCACTCTGCCAGGCCGTACCGTGGCAGCCTGTATAACTTTACAAGATGTTTCAAACCACAAACGAAACAGGGATATACAAAGTCATACCAAGCAAGAATTCACCCATTAAACACAAATGTAACTACATTTAATTTAACAAATATGTGTAACACCATGTTTCTGTAAGACCCCTGCAGTGAACCCACGTGGGGTACTGTACCCAGACTGCCTGCTATGGGGGTCATTGGAAAGCCAGCTGGAGCAGCTGTGTTAGTCTTTGTGTGGGAGTGAAAGGATGGTGCTCATGTGGTTGGTCAGAGGTTCTGAGGTCAGCCGTCGCCTTAAGAGCATGTACAGGCCACGTGCCATCTCGAGACATGCCCTGAGCACGGAGCAGAGGATTCGGGGGGGGATAGGTTAGTGAGTGCCATCCCGTGCTTAATTAGGCTCTGTCCCCTCTTTGTCACTGTGGCAGCGGCTGGAGAGGGAGTAGAAAATAGTGGACAGAGTATATACACAGCTGCCATTACACTCACCCCTCCTACTAAGCATGCGCGGCCCAATTTGAAAAGCAAAGAGAATTTATCAGTCTTCTAGTACTTTGTTAAATGTTAAGCAACAGTACATTATAGGTATGGGGCCGTTATACATCTCATGTCTGACAACTGTACCACTTTAAGGGAGGGGTGGCCAGCACCCAGAAGGCCATGCCGAGCCAGCCCCAGGGGGTGTGGCTCCAGCTCAGGCCTTAGCTACTCAAAGCAACGTGGCACCTTAAACCTCATCAGTATCCCCAGGGCTGCTTTGGGAAGGCTCACCTGCAGAGGGAGGGGTGGGTCTGAAAGTACCTGAAACCATCTCTCCTAGACTGGAGGAGGAATTCCCACTGGACTTACTGTGAGGGAGCAGGGAGCAGAGCAGAGCATTAGCGGCTGAGAGAGAACAAGCGGCGCTGTGCTCTGGGTTTCAGGGGAAAGGCTCTTTCATTTTCATAGGTCACCTAGTGTGGATTTAAGCATGTAGTAAGAGAATGCTTGATAAGGCATCGTGGGATCGATAAACTCCCATCCTTAGCAGCAATACTATTTAGAACTTGTGCACTGCGTGCATTCTGGGAAAGTCAGCGGCAACTACACATTTCTACATTTCGGCAGCTACATTTTGCATTAGAGTTTATTTGTTTGAGAGACTACCTACGTCTCTTATAAGATCCTATTGGACAAATACACTTATTTTGCGATGTACATATTTCTTTGTGAAATAGTCCGACGTACTTTAGCATGAAATCTGTATGTACACATTGACTACAGCTGACGTACTTTGGCATAAAATCTGTATGTACACATTGGCTAAAGCTGACATACTTTGGCATGAACATCTGTATGTACACACTGACTACAGCTGACTAGCTGACATACCTTTGTATGAACATCTGTATGTACACACTGACTACAGCTGACTAGCTGACATACCTTTGCATGAACATCTG
>JAODJW010000035.1:5696049-5714265 GCA_026777045.1 Hyperopisus bebe | reverse complement strand
GTTAAAAATTTTAATCAGATTAATCATGATGATGGATTAATCCGCGTTAACCCGTTAATTTTGACAGCCCTAATATAGATATAAAAATGACTCTGGGAGATACGCACAGGGATTCCAATGTACTTGTACTGACCTGTACCTGTGCAAATGGCAATAAAAATATCTATCTATCTATCTCAAGATAAACAAGCAGAGATCAGTGGGCTGCTTATGCACCTAGATATGTAATAACATCAATCCAGTTTTACTGCTGACTACTACAGGTATCATTTTACAATGTCCTTTTACGATATGAATCTAAAATAATTTCCTTATCAGCTGTTTTATCCCGTAAGGTCACAAATCTCCCAGCTTTCCAGTTTGGGAAGCAGAAGCAGTGTAATGGCATGATGTCCACTGACCAAATCTCAAGTAGCGCTAGGTCCCTACCCCAGTTCTCGCAGACGGCCACTCTCTGCTCTGCACTGAAGGGTGCGGGGTGTTACAAGCCCCCATCCCATTAGCCACACATCACCCTGCAATCATGCTCTCTCACCAAGGAGAGAGAAAGACGGGCGAGTGGAGGGCCAACTCTGAAGGGAGCAGACTGCAGCACCACAACACACAGGGGCTTATGGGAGTGTATTCTGAGTGACCCCTGTGAAAGATCACTAATGGATGACAGAGCGGCACCGCAGCTGAAGCATTCACTCATTTCTGTGACATTTCTGCCGTCACGCCCATGCTGCATCAGCAGCTTCCCGTACTACACACGCTAACTGAATTATTTTTTAAACTCACTACTCCCCACACAGACCTCTCACATCAGTGAAGTAGTTTTCCTGTTTTTATGTGCCGTATCATGGCTTCACTCTGCTCTCTTGATGTCCCCCAGTTTGCCAATACATTTTATAGATAGTATTGTAGATGGATATCCATAGTGTGTGAGCACAGCCTGTGATGACCTGGCATCCCTTTCTGGGGTATATCCCTGCCTGATACAGCCTGGCATTCTGGGATAGAATCATGATAAATGGTTGGAAGATGGATGGACAGAAGAGGTATAATGATAATTATAACAACTATTATTATTATTGTTTTCATGTAGTTCCCTTGTCAACACATAATATGTGCACACCAATTACTGCTGCCTATAAAAAAAAAAACGTAACCCTCAGTGTCGGAGCTCAGAGCATAAAACCTGTCAACGTGACTAAATTGTACGAAATGTAGGATTTATACTGGGAAGCGTCATCTGGTGCGAGTATTTACACTGTAATCAGCATGCCTGTTAAATATGCATATGGTTATTTTGATGTTTGTTTTGACAGCCTAGCAGAGCCCGGCTGTGCCCATATCAGGCTGCGTCTGTCAGCAGCCCCCCCGTCACTGGGCACCCCATCAGTGTCACATGAGAGCCGTTACATAAAGAAGGGAACCGGTGAGAGCGGCCTCTGCTAACACTGCTCCCCATGACATCATCACCCTGCGTGATTCATCATCGCCCTCTCTCTCTCTCGCTCTCTCTGTCCACGCAGATATTCATTTAAGGCTAGATCTGCTCTTCTCCCTGGGCCATTAGCTCCTATTTATGTCACTGGTTTTTACTGTTATTCCATTATAATTGTCACTGATTGAAATGATCTAAACCACTGGTGAGCATTATGGCCATTTCCTTAATCACCACAAGCATTACAGTCATTGTTACTGTGATTACTAATTTCGGACTTCTCAAAATTATATATTGTTTTTATTAACATCTCATCCAGGTTGTACCCCACTCTTGTGCCATCTTCTCCCTGGGATAGGCAACAGGCATGCCCGCGACACTGAGTGGGTTAACCGGTCAGAAGATGGACAGATAGATGGATGGACAGAGTGATTGATGGATAGATGTTTTCATTGAACAATTGTTAAAGTCTGTGTGGTGTGATTTTAACCTTAGTTGTTTCACATGTTTGAACGCGTATTTTCAGGAACATGGCAGATACAAATAACCATCCTCTTATGAGCTATGGTTCCTCATTCAGCCTGTGTTGTACTGTGGCTCCCTGCTTACCTAGCGGAAGGAGTCTCTCAGTGCTGTCTGGCTGCCAGGCTTTCATTTTAGCCATGCTGCAGCTTCGCTCATGACCCTAACTGTAACCCAGCTTCCAGGATCGCCACACTTCAAAATTCCCTGCTGGTCTCATATTGGTCCCCTAACTGCTGCCAGAAGGAAAGGCATGTGGGCTGGTAGCAGTCTGTAACAAAACCGGGACTCCAGCAACAATTCAGACCACATCACAGTGGAAACAAAACCTCCTTTGTTACAAAAACTAGCAGGGGTGTAGGGCAGTGTCTCTTGGACCCTTGATCAAGGCTCTTAACTTCCTGAAATATTCCAGGGGTGCCAGATGAGGTACCTGGCCTGACCCTGCACTTTGCTCTTACCGGTATATATTGGTGCTTTTCCACTGCCAGCAAGAACTGAGCCAGACCCGAGCCATACTGCAAACTGACGGTTTTCCATTGTAGATTATCCAAACCGTACCCGTATTGTGTGGCTAAACTGAGCTGGTTGCCACACCACCATCTGATTGATCTACATGCATGGATATGGCGGTGTTCTGCATCAATATGCATGGATTATCTGAAGGAAAAAAGGGGATATTCTATATATTATTCATTATTGGTAGCATTGCACATCAAAATGTATTGATGCATTCTCGATAACTGGGAACTTTCCAACCACCTAATTAAAATAGCATTATAGAACAGCAAAATGGAATGGAATCGGAATGCAAATTTATGCAACCAAATGCTAATTCCGCAAGCATTTGATGTTAACCTAATATGGTGATTCTCACAGACTTGCTAGCTGAAATTGGCATGTAGTAAATCATGATGTACCTTGTATGAACAGTAAATAAGCATCTCTTCAGTTTTACATCACTGTAAACCTCCAAACCCAGCAACGAATTAACCAAGCTGATTCTTGTGCAGTGGAAAACCGAAAGGACCTAGAACCATACCACAATTAGTCTCTCTTTATGGTACGCCTTGGTTCCTGTATGGAAAAGCTCCATATGTGCCAGGGCTCCAGACTGACTAAAATGGTTGCATATGCAACCATTTGCTGAGAGTATGCAAGTTAAAATTTCATGCTTTTGCATCTGTACAAGTGTATGAAAATCATTAGAATGTTTTGCTCCAGCACAGACAGTGCGTTAACGAATTGTGGTTGAAAGTTTTTTCTCTTCTTCACTGGCTCAGTATTTTATTTTCCTCTCTTTTTTACTGAGTTAGTCTCTCCCTACTTGCCACACAGGAGTATGGACGTATATGCACACTGATGATAAAACATGCAAAACAATCCCTTCTGCTGTGGTGTTAATGTAATCCAAAAAGCAGTCTATAGTTGATTATTTAAAAAAACAATTTGAGAAGAAAGAGGAGGAGACTGGTGGAGAGGGAGAGCCAGAGAAAAAGTACCATTTTCAATTACAATGGTTAGTGCCTCTTTGAGCTGAATTGTCGGGGCTGAATGAATACTGTTGTAAAATTATTAAGTTAATGTTGAGATTAAAATATTTAGCAAATATCAAGTCTTGAGTCACTGTCAATCTTTCGTCAATGCAAAAACTAGGATATGCAAATTAGGACAACTATTCATCAGCATACAAGATCATTGACTGATACCATGCTGCACCAAAAAAGAGTGAGACCAAATCATGTGCTGGTGTGACCAACTAAGAAAACTGGTAGCACCAGTTTTACCACTGGAAAAGTTAGTCTGGAGCTCTGTGTGTGTATGTCTCAACAGAGAACAAGATGGGATATGTGAAGAGAAGCATTCCAATGTACCTAGACTTTTGTAAATGGCAAACAAAGCATCATTGCATTTTTCAAAATCAGTAATGCCCACTCAAACTGTACAACACAGTATAGTTCTAAAAGATTTCATTTAATGTTCAGGATTAATAATACTTGATCTTATTCCATTATATTACTGTGAGCCATGAAAGACTAGTTAATGAAGTTAATGAAGCCTAATTAAGTCAATCAGAATACTAAGTGTACTATCATGCCACCAAAACATAGCTCTGTACAGACAGTATCTCACAAATGTGAATGTTGAATCTTTCTGTAATCAGTGGACAGCTTTCCCTAGATCTGCTCTAACGGATTTCCAGTGGTGGGTCACAACCACAACCTGGACAAGACTGGCAGGTAACGAGGAGGAGTACGGCACCCAGACTCCCAGGAATCTACTTCAATCAATATTTTCAAATTTGACACATCATACACACTGGTGTATATTCAGACACAAAACACGTTCATACGGACAGAGGACATAATGCCTGCCAGCGACCTGTGAGTGGCTGCTGTTACAACATGACCACCTGCAGAGGGCGTTCTATAATGACACATAGGGGAACCTCCTCTACTGCTCTGGACGCCATGTCTCTTGGCATCTCCCCCAGACAACATTGTGTCCTGCCAACTACTGCAAGTCCCTTGTGAGTTTATGGGTTTCTTGATCTCTGTTTACTACAACAGGGCCACCTCCTGTCCTCCAGATAGGTTCTTCCACAACAAGGGGAATGTGGTGAAAAGCAAAGCCTGAGCAGCTCTGTAACAAGAACTGGTGTTCTGTCTAGCCATTCTGCCCATGCTCTTTTCACCAAGGGGAAGCGGCAACTGGGTCACATGATACAGCCCAGGATCACATGACAACTCCCTCGTCCACATAGTGTCAACTGATGTACTGTTGATTCCATGTAGACCTACAATGCAGGCTCCCCCTAACCTCAACACGGTCTCGACGATCTACAAATGCAATTCGTCTCCTACTTCCCAGGACCAAACTCAGCACCATGGGTGATCGGGCCTTCTGTTCTGCTGCCCCTCGACTATGGAACACCCTCCCTGACTATTAGAGGGCACCACAGACTATTGAAAATTTCAAAAAAGGACTTAAGACATTTCTTTTTAATAGAACTTATGGATTTTAATTAATTTTGCAGGCTACAGGTTTCTTAATTATTGATCTACTTGCTTGTTTTAATTGTTTTAATATGTGTTTTTTCACTTTTTTAGGATGACATTTTGTGGCACTTTGAGATTTATTTTAAATGTAAAGTGTGTTACAAATAAAATCTATTATTAGTTATTATTATTAGTTATTATTATTATTATTACTACTACTACAATGCAGGCTCATGGGAGAAGGAAAGTGGTTTACAAATGATGTCTCATATGAGCACTAAAGCATGATGTATAGCATTCTGTTCTGCCCTATTTGGCCCTCAAGCAACAAGGTTGTGGGGTTCCGGACAATTTGTTTTAAAATACCATCCAGCCCAGCTTCCACAGCTAAAGTTGCTTCTGTCAAATGCATAGCAAGTGACTTAACATCTAATCTTTGGTCTTTCTACATAAACATGCTAGTACTGAATATAAAAGCCTTAGTACTTCGTATACAGCAAGCAAGACAGTGCAGTATGTGATTTCACTGCAAGATACAAGCAAAAGAGAGAAGTATATGTCCCCATGGAGAAAAATATATCCATGTGATGTAAGAATTAAACAGAATTAGATCCTTAGATGGGGCAGGAAGGGGCTGAACATTACAAAAGAAGCAAACAGTATAAAGCCATTTTGGTGGATGAGAAAAGAAAAATGAAAAGCATTAACTCAGATTAGAATACTAGCCAAAACAAACCACAATGCACCAATTTATAATCTTTGCTGGAAAATGGGACAGATGGAACTAATTGGCAAAAAAAAAACACACGACTCGATCACGAGTCCTGTGATGGTCATATCCTACCCCCTTATGTGTTGGAAAAAGATATCGGTGGAACGATATTTTACATTGGTTTTACTCATGATCTTCTTTACACGACACAGGACAAAAATGTCCAGGACTTATTACACATTTTTGGATATCAAACCAAAGCTTGTGCACTGCATCTAAAAATATGAAAACTACACGAGAAACCATATTACACTACTTCTAATGTTTTTTAAAATGAGTCTGAAACAGACTGCAGATACAGCAGGAGAGTTTCTTACAGGATATGTTAATAACTTAAAAGATAATGAGGATGTATTATCATCTTTGCCGTCTTTCAGAGTAGGCCGAGCCTCTGTAGTAGTGATGCTTCAGCATAAGCACCAGCCCCCTCTCCGCGTCTCTCTGGACCCTGGCGAAGCCAGTCACTGTGTGAAAGGCTCCGCTAGTGACAGGTCGTCTTCAGCTGCTCTGCTCTCCCATGAGCTGCACATGATGATCACGGGACCATGGGCGGCCACTGGGCCTAGTGTTCTACTGTTTACTTTATCTTTCAGTACCTAGTACCTGCACAGGCGCCTGGTGACACAAGCAGGCCTCCAACTTCATTTACAGGATGGTGACTCATCCTTTACCTTTCTGCAGATACATTTATCCAGAAATAAATTACCTTCAAAGGCTTTCAACTTTACGCCTAGTTTACCAAACTAACAAAGCAGTGTACTCTGCTACAGCAATTCACGATGATAAAGTATATCGCAGCAG
This sequence comes from Hyperopisus bebe, assembly GCA_026777045.1. Lineage (NCBI taxonomy): Eukaryota > Metazoa > Chordata > Actinopteri > Osteoglossiformes > Mormyridae > Hyperopisus > Hyperopisus bebe. Next base: position 5,707,742 of record JAODJW010000035.1, on the reverse strand, counting down.
GGACTCTCTTAGCTGCAGATCAGGTTTGCTACCCTCCAGAGGAGAAGAGTGGAGAAGCTCCCACTCCATGGAGGACATTGATTACATCAGGGTGGTCTCATGTCATAGAGGCCTTGTTAGTCTCAGCTTCCAGACCTGGTGTAGGTGGATGGGCGAGACCAAGGCATTTCGTTCTACCATCTCAATGACCCCATTCAAGGAATAACTTGGTTAACAAGTCACTGACATTGTTTTCTGGGTAGAAATCTGGAATTCATGAAAATGCATCAGGAATACTGCAAACCCTAACCTTACATCTTAATGACTTCACTCAAGGAATCATCTGGCTAGCATGCCCATTGACATTGTGTTCCAGCTGGAAAGTTCTACTACAGCTCTGAAGAACTGGAGTCAGCTGCTGCATAAACACCAACCCCTCTCCTCCAAGTACCCCGACTGTCTCAGTCACAGAAAGGCTCAGAGCATCTCGCCAAGTGCAGTTCAGGTAAGATACAATAAAATGTACTTTATTGATCCGGGGGGAATTCTTTTGCATACAGCAGCGAGGTATATAAAGTGCACATAGTGCAAAAACAAAGTGCAAAGACAGTAGGTACTGGCCACTGTGCTCAGACACTGCGGGTATGAACACAGCCCTGAGGCTGATATAGTACGTTCCATAGCCGTTTCATTAATTCCTCGTGACTCATGGTACACACTCATTCCTGGCACAATGTTCATACTTTAGTTCTGCAGTATCTTTTGGTTGGACATCCTACTGGGGCCATCTATGAAATTAATCATGTTAACTCTGTAACCCAGGTACAAACCAATATTTCATTTAAAATGATAAAAATCATATGTCAACCTCCTCAAAACAGTTTTTTGGTCATCACATTTCCAAGCTAAAACATTTGCAGTCCTGTGCCATTTCATCATCGTAGTTCAGACGGTCACGTTAGATGGCATCTCACTGGCGGACACATTAAAGGAAGTTGCGCAAACACATAGGACTTTTCAGCACCCGAGTCTGACTCACTGTGAGCTAATCTGCAAGATTGACTCATGCTTCAATATTGAGAATATTCTGAATGTGCCAAATACATATTATATATTTTATATATATATATATATACACACAGGCACACACACACGAAACGGCTCTCCTTGGGCACCAAGCATTATGTAGCATATGCTATAACACTTCAATTCCAGCAGGTGACCCATTAACACATCACACAAACATGCTGAGCTGCAGTAAACAGCCTAGCGTAAAAATATGAGTATCAGGACCAGTGGTGAGCATCATTCATTATGTTCAGTGGTGACCCGAGCGCCTAGTGATGTCATGCGGCACTTGATGGCTCTGGAATGTTCCGAGTGTGAGCTCCCCTGGCCACTGACCATTCACTACTTAAATTCCTATCTATGTGTGTCACCAGGAGCAGCTGGAGCATATCACCCTTATCACAATGGGCCAGTGTCCCTATCAGGGTACAGTGGGGCCCCGTTGCCCCCCCCCCCCCCCATTTATTTTTAGCAGATGCTATTATCCAAAGTGACGTACATTTTTGAGAAGGCGGGATGTTAAGGATCTTCTTCTAGGGCCCAGCGGTAAAATCACTCTAGGATTTGAACCGGTGTCCTTCTGATAACAGGCACAGTGGCCTAACCCAGGGAGGTGCACACTACCCACCAAATCCTGCTTATAAAAGGGGGGAGGCTGGAGTGGTGGCCACCCTGATGGAGAAGCCAAAATGACAAGAACAGCTGGCAGGATGTGGAATTGGAACTTCAGAAGGCTTCGGACATGTCAGCATCCTAAAGATCACGGGACAGACACTGATTACAGGAAAGTGGAGATGTTAAGGGCAATAACACAGGAACATCACAGTGGCTAACCCTCAATCAGCCAGACTCTCTGAGACTGTTCTGAAGACAGAATTTGGGCAAAACCAAGCTTGCTCTCAGTAACACAGCTGACTATTACTAGAGGAGGAGCCAAGAGTATCTCAATGGTATATCAGAGTGCATCAAGGGCCAATTCACTGTGTGTCAATGTGCTTCTCATCCCACAGAAGTGAGGCACTATGGGGGTGGGGGGTGAGGAAGCTTAAGAGAGAAGGGAATGGGTGAAATGTGTAATACAATGTGTGCCACAAACCGCAGACACCACACATACAGAACAACATGCTGATTTATGGAGGCTATAGTGGCTCAGAATTCATATCCATTTTATGTCACTAATCTGGCAGGTCAGAAATTAAAAGATATATATTTCTTCCTGGTTCTGCTCTTTACGGCTGGGTAATGATACTCATTTCAAAGTAGTTAAACATATAGTACTTAGTGTTTGCATTTATAATATTATAAAATGACAACAGAGTATTATATTCTGCACGCAATCTTTGATAAAAGTAAGTGACTATTTGTCATATCAAAATATAAAACGACAAAAAACATACATCCTAAATGGTATGAACTAGCCCATGTCTTACGGATTAAGGGAACACGCCTTAATATTGGCCAGATTGGACAAGGAAAGCCATAATTTTTACTACTACTAAACTACTAAAAATAATACAAAGATGCATAAAATGCCCTAAATATTAAAATATTAACAAAAACATAATATTTGAGATGCAATAAAGTACTTTAACTGCCTAAAAAAATAAATACAATCTTAACTAAATATAATAAAATATATATATATTATGTAAATAAAATATTTTTTCTTTGAGGACTATGCAAACTTTATTAGTACATTTGTTTTGGCTAATTTGTCATAGTGATTAAAAATGATGTTGCAGTAGCCCTGAAATGGTCTAGACCTCAGCAGGAATTACAGCCAGGTCTCCCATCCCCCAGACGGCCATCGTAACCAAGGAGCCTGCAGGTCATAAAATAGTCATGTTGTTTGGTGTCAGTGTTCCCGGGCTTTCAGGGTAAGCATCCCTCTGCAAAGTGGCCTTCTAGACCTCCACACGCGCATAGTACTGACCCTAATCCTGAACCTCCGGGAGCCGCACACTACAGGGCTGTAGCTGAGGAGCTGTGGGAGACACTGCCGCTGTATTAGACTCGGCGTCTCTCCGCCAGCTTAGGATTCCTACACTCTTCATTTTCTGTGTATTCCACTGGTGGTCGGTCATTACATACAGAGGCAATAAATGATTTTATTCAATTAACTGCTCACCGTCATTAAATGTACAGCCTAAAATGACGGAAAGGAAAATGCGATATATTGATCTATGTTTCACCGCGAGTGTAAATTATTAATGAGTTCACATAAATTTGGATAAACAGTTGTCTAAAAATGGAAGTGGGCTCCATCGGCCAGTTGCGTGGTTTTTGAGAGACGCCAAACCTGCCCAATGACAGCAGTACGGTGCTTGATGTCAGCATGCACACGCTCCTTTCTGACACGAGAGGCTCTCTGCGAGACAGTGTGTCACACTGCAGCAAACACGCTAACGTCACAGGAGGCTTCCAGCACACGCTTCCATGGGAAATCATTCGGTGCGAGAGCTAGCCGGGCTAATTAGCGCTGCGCTAAGCCCTGCCGCACACTCCCCCTTCCAGCTCACCGCCCAGGCCTTTTCTATTATTGCCTTTGTAAGCAGCTTTTTTGTCCTGCACTGGCTTCCTCTTGTCGTTGCCCGTCACTGAGAAACGGAACCACAGAGACTGCGGGGATCTGCTCTCTGTGCGTATGTGAGCCAGGCAGACTGAGCTTGAAGGATGGCCAGCCCGGCCCGTTAGGTGCTGCTGCCCCTGCGGGTGACTCGTCACAATCATTTGCTGCCGCTGCGATGGCTGCTTAGGCGCATAGCTCGGCAGGGGAGGGGAGAGACAAAGGGGGGATGCTGCCCCTTTAAATGGGACACGAACGCAGTGGACTTGTACAAAAGGCTACATAATGACACATTATGCGATGGCAGCCTTAAAGGGACGGCGATTCGTCCGGCCGTTCCCGGACACCATGCTATTCAATGAAGCAAAGAAAGATATGCAAACCGGCGTGCAGGTAGGCAGGCTGTACAGAGAAATGGAACAAACACCCCTTCCTGCCCGCATTTCTTTCCCAGCTCCAGAGATGCATGGCTCAGTAACGCAGAGGAGCCGATCTGAGATGCACGCACAGATCCCCCTCCCTAGCCCAACGGAGCCACGGCGACAGCCCCCTGTAGTGGCGGCAGCCCCTTTGTGGCCGGCGGCAGTGCACACGCGAGCCCCGGCGTCCCCAGGTGAGCCCCGCCACCCTCCCCACTCACTCACCGCCTCCGAGTCTTCAAATCCATGCAGGTACAAGTTGTCGTACATGGAGGGCCAATATTCCAAACAGCACAAAAAAACAAGGGTGATGAGCAATGAAAAAAGCTGGACTGGGGCACTGCAATGACCCCCCTTCAGCAGAAATCAGCAAGGAAAAGGCCTGGTGCGGCGTCCCTGGGCCTGCGCGGAGAGATGTGCCGTGCTTCCTCCTCAGCGAGCTGCTGCTGTTCATTCACATCACAGGGCAGCAGCTTTATCCCTGGAGGCTGTACTGACCAGGCATCCTATCTGCCTTCCAAACACAGAGCAAGAGAGCGAATCCTTCCTCAATCAGAGCTCGATGACAAAGCAGGCAGCCGGGCTGCTGATTGGCTGGCCGCTGCTCCAGTCAGCTTTGGAGAGCGCTCTCCTCGACTGTGAATAAGGAAGGGGGGGTCTGCATCGGGAAAGCAACACCCCCACCCCCTCTATGCCTCCCTTCCCTTCTCTCCTCTCCCTTTCCCTCCTCCTTGCACCCTCTTTCTCTGCTATTAGGATCCTAAAGAGAGCGATTACACAGGGGGACTGATTACAATGGCATGTGAGGGGTGATCATGCTGACCCTGAGCTCTGGCTCTCATGGTGTTGCCCTGCCCCCCCTCCCCTCGCCCCTCTGCTACTCACAACACACGACGGAGTGACGAAAAATAAAATGGGAGCTGGATGCAAGGCACCGGAGCATGCCGGCTGGCCAGATTACTGCAGGTTCCTAAACACTGGGTGCAAAAGGGTGAAACTCCTGCTTCATTACACTCCAGTTCTTACCAATGAAACACAGAGAAGCAGACACTAAGGCAACCCTATTCCCAGAATGATGTCCAGATCCATTGTAATGCTTTACAGAGGAGTACCTTGGACATGAACGGCCAATGTGTGAATCACTCTATTTTATTCACAGGTCTGAAGGCAGACCTGTCTCCTTATTTAACACACACACATACACAGACATTTAATACATAAGCACACATTCCAAAGCACAATTATGTCAGCAAACACAGAACAGAATCATAATTGTTGTCAGGAAACAAACATGTATTAATATTTAATTTGTGTAATTGTAAAAACAGGACATGTCATGCAGCCATATAAACACAGTAAAGCAGGAAATGTGCGTCTAATAACAACGATGCCTCATCACGACTTATCTTAAAGCCAAGGATGACAAAATGAGCTTTTTCTCTCACATTGCCTGCACTGTTTATATAGACAAATGCACAGGCAACCATATTATGTGACATTCAGACTAAATATACTGCTGCTTACCCTTCAGATTTTTTTCTGACATTCTTTCTCATACATAAGCACTTATTTCTTCAGCACATTTCCTTTATAACACAGGAAAATATCAACCACAGAGCAACACTGTGTGTCCATGATCACAAGAATTCTGCATTCTTTAAATGATGAGCTACTTGACGATTATCACTTATTAACCATCTCAATGAAATTAATTATGATCTTATTTTAGGATCATGGTTCATTCCGGCTTCCATACCACTTATGAAGTGCAGGGTTGCAACACTCCCTTGAAATGACAACCATATAGAAACACGAGGCCCTCTAGGCACCAAGTTGAGAACTACAACTGCCAGCTGAAACCATGCTTTGACTAACTGGGTGGTATTATTCTGTGAGGCACAGATATTGAAAAATGTATTTTAAATAACCAACTTGCAGGTTCTTTTATCCACACGGCCCCCTTCAGGACCCAAAGACCTCCCCTAGCATGATCCTTTGCAGACCTTAGTTGGCATTCCCATGGGAGTCTATTTAGGTGGGGGAGGGGTGGGGGGGGGGCTCCTCATTCCATGTAAGGCACAGACCAGCTGACTTTACTTACCATCACTGACGAGACTTTGCATGTAGATGCTTAATCTCAACCAAAAAATTATGTTACTCCATCAAAACCTCCACATACAGCATAACAAATTTCTGTACAAAACAGTGTGACAGATTTTATACTTGTTTATACTTGTGTGTTTTCCCTTAATAGACAGTAGAGGGCAACAAAGAGCAGTACAATGCCCCATAAGTCCAGTATTGTGACATTGTGAACACTACAGTACCAACAACCAGCATCAGTAAGGTGTGTGCCCCTGCAGGTTAGGACTGGTTTTGTGCCTGTAACAGGAAGGTCACTGGTTTCACTAATATGGTTGTTAGAGTGATCAAATAATTATTTTTTTCATGTATGATACAAATGAATTAAAATAAATTTCTGTAGGATTACCGGACGCCCGATTCATAGATAAATACATCAGCTTGCCCTAAGTTTAATAACTTGGTCATGCTATAGATATTGTATTTCAGATAGCTGATCTCATTACTGGAACAATCCAACACTGGACTGCTCTTCAAAGCTTTTCAATCAACAAAACCAATCAGTCCAATAAACTGTCCAGTGTTGGCTTCAAGACTCAAGACTGCTAGACCAGTACTCTGGGTTAAAGTCTGCTCTTTGGACAGACCATAGGGGCTGGTCACACTCATTATATAGTGCTGACAAGTGATAATTGTAAGCTGTGATCAGAGGGAGACATTTATAGCATGAATTGGCTTTATTCCTCTATGGAAGGATAGCTAAATTCTTTTTTGTACAGCAGGTGACTGCATCAAGGCACATGGTGCCAACAAATACACTGGTGTCATGCAGAGCCCTGCCTCCATCTGGGAGGAGCCAGCCAGAGTGTCGAAAGGGTTTCATAGGAAGATTTACCACTGATCTGTAAAATCATAATACCTGTGTCAGAGGAGCTATGCAAATCAGCCACTCACAAACAATCCTCACATTAGTGAGGGTCAAAAAATTATAATGAAATGAAATTCGATTAAATGGAGCAAATTAAATGGCACATGGGTGAAAATAATGTTTACCTTTTACTCTCATGAGTTTGAACAGGTGTTCATTTCAGAAATAAACAGTGAGGCCCAGAGGTAGTAAACATGAAGTCTTCCTGAAACACTGACTGAAGCGTTACTGTCATGAACCAGCCATCAGTGAAGATTCCTCTCCTCAGTTTCTTCACATTACATATTTTTGGTCACTGTCAGATATCAAACACAAAAGAACTAGGGGTGTAAATTGTTGGCCCCAGTGCAATACAATTCAGTAACGATTACTGATGGAACAATTTGATGCATCAGAAATCTTCACTTTCTAATCTCAATTCGATTATTCAATCATTTTGATGGCCTGAATTGAAACCTTTTTAACTTCACTGGAAAAAAATCAAAAGTACTACCACAGGAACTTAATTACACACTATTAACGGAATGCAGAAAAAGAACAAGCCAGTATAAAATTGTTAAAAGGTCAACTACTGAACTGTACAGAAAAAAAAACAAACACATTAAAGGCACTACCTGATTTGGGGCTGCTGGAGCTTGCTGGTGCAAATTACGGAAATGATGTCATCATTTTTATTGCGAGAAAAATGGAAGTCCAATCTGTGGGCCATATCTAATAATGAATTATAAACATGTTGCAGACTGGTACTTTGAGACCTCTTTTAAGTGGTGAATGAGCCGACAAAATCCCTCGTCTTCCTCTCCGGAAAATGGCTGATTGTGCAATGTGATCGTATCCACTATTGTGATGCTTTAGTAGTTGTGTCTTTAGCTATGCTGCTGCTAACCTAGAATACTGATGAAGTTAAAATATCGGCCAAGATTTGGCATCAGACCGATTTCAAAATCTTGTATTCTTAAGCAATATCATTCGATACCAATATGCTAACCAATATACCATGCATCTCAAAAATTAAAACTATTTTTTACTTAGAGTCTTGTACCATGTACAGCAAAAAATACTTTTTTGAACTACAAAAGGGGGAGTTTCTAAAAAGCATTGTAGCACATACATTATCTTCACCATTAGAGAGAGCATTCTGCGCTGCAAAACAGGGCGTTACCTAAAAGCGTCATAGCTCTTTCATTATGGATATTAATAAATCTTCCCCTGTCATCCTGAAACTGCTGCTCTGTGCAATTACCTGCAGCACATGAACATGAGAACAAGGATAAGCAGGATTCTGCCCCCAAAAATTGATTTCACATACTGATCAATGCATTGAATCTTAATAAGTAATAACTGATTCATCACAATGCATCTTTACACCCCTAAAAAGAACTGTTACAAAACACTAACAAAAATGGCTTGTCTTTTCCTAGTTACACCTGATATATGTAAGGCCACAAGGTGTTAGATGAGAGTGACACACACTGCACAACCCATCATGTTACATGTAATCAATTTTTCATATAATTTTCCACATGTAGGACACAACACACTTTGTTTCAGTCCTATGCTACTTCATCTCATGCCGACTGGTTGCCAGCTAGACTAACTTGCATGCCAGACAAAAACATTCAAAGCTAAAGTGTCTAACCTCAGCCTAGAAGCAGACTACGTATTATACATAATACATTTCTGTCATTTATCTCTTTACGTACTATAGAATGTAGCACAGACTGTAAAGTATAAGGTCAAATATGTGAAGCTGGTTCCTCTTCTTTCAATATGTACTCCAACCTGGTCAATTAGGTATTTTAATACCATATAACCTTAAAACAGTCAACATGAGTGTGATGTAATGTAAACGGAATTACACAGTCCAAGGGAGACATTACATAACATTGCTGCTTCGTGCAAAGCAATCAAAATAGCACAAAATGTGTCTAAGTCAACAGCAGGAACTATTTCACAACTTTCCTGTCACAGTCCCAGTTGGTATCTAGCGCGCGAGCTGCGAGATGGAGCACTGTGACCTGTGGGGACGGCGCCATTTGTGCTCCACCACTGAACGTCTGGCGCTAATCAGGGCAGAAGCCTTCAGAGAGGCAGAGAGGCACAGTGGCAGATTGGGGGACCTTGCTGCTGCTTGTCACAACATGCAGGCACAGTAAGACCAAAGTGGACTTCCTGGCATCAGCAGACACCTCAGCCGAATCTGGGCTTTTCCACAGCCTGCAATATCCTTTTGACACTGACCGCTGGACTGCTGCCTGCTTATTTTATGGTTTTCCCAGGGGAGATAAATTGTCAGATATAGTGATGTGCTTGTCTGTCTCTCAAAAATAATTCAAGCCAACATAAATTTTTATGGTAAAACTCAGACCAGACATAAGCATAAAATCTGTTGAGCAGGTACTGTAGGGCGAAATGGCTAAGCTGTAATGGTAAAGTAGCATCAGCCTGCAGAGTATGACAAAGAACTCAAACAGCCACGTAAGACACCATGTTCACATTACGTAAGTCAGATCATTATATAAAAGCAAATCAAAGCACTATCACTAAATACAAGATATTTAAAGAGGAAGACCCTCTGCTTTAACATGCCCTCAGTCATAGACTTGTGGTTGCACATATTGAAATCTGTATAATTTTGAACACGATAATCATAATGGGAGCAATGCATGCTTAAAACATGGTAGGGTATACTTAGTAAGACAACCAGCCTGGCTTATGCTGCTTTCTTTGTTTACATGTGCTGCTCTTTCTCACTTTGTATGCACAACGTATGAGAACAAACACACAGTCCATGCGTATGGTTATCCAGCAGGTGGCCAGGGACACCAGGGACGTCATCTTACTCAGCAACGGCAGTCGTGTCTTCGTGCGGTTTTTTCACCCTGACAGAAGGTCACCTGAATTTGTCACACATGCAAGCACGCTTAAGGTGAACTCTGCTAGTGCTGGGTCTGCAGGCACCTGCAGTTCACCTGCCTGCTCTGAATTATGTAATAAAGGTTATTTCAGTGGAGGGCTGGCAAACACCCAGGTGGATGGAAATCGAGGCCACTGACTCCCCACAACAGCTCCGATCATTTTTCCAGTGTAAGCTCCTATATTTTTAGAGGAGGAACAGGGCGCACTCTCTGGACTTCTTGCCAATGCAGCCTTCTGCGTGATACGTTCATGAATAACTGTGCTGCCATGGCTGTGGATAAACCCTTGTGAGGTGAACAAAACCCAACATATGCTGGTGCACGGTGCTGGGCTGCCCTGACGAAGAGCACCCACCCAGATGGATGGCCACTTCCATGAAGAAGGGGGACAACCACTCCGCAGATAAATCAAAGGAGAGCTCAGTCTGATAGGAGCAATGTATGTGGGCCCCAAGGAACCCCCCCCACCCCATCCCCACCTTACCTGTCTGAGGATGAAGCTGGTGGAGGTGGTGCTGCCATCCGACCGCTTGAGTCGGCTGCGCCGCGAGTAGGTCCCTCTGTTCACCTGCACGGGAAAGCAGCTGCCACGTCACTGGTCCAGGCAGGCGAAGGCCACCTGGGACACAGCCCTCCGCCCCAGCGACCGTGCTCATGTGACAATTTACAAGAGGCGTCCATTTTCGAGCCCTCAGCAGGCCTATGCGACTACCGCACAAAAGCCTTTGAGTGGATACTGAGGGGCATCCTACGTAAGGACAGCTGCAGAAATTGATGGAAGTGGAAAACAGTTTGTCATATGCATATGACTGGCATTAAAGCTCACATACTTCCAAAAGGATATCAGCCTTATTAGACTGACCTAATTATGATCCGATTTTTTTGCTCCATTTTTAGATGAACTATATCTAGTACTATATCAAGTAATTGTGTCAGTTAAGCATTAAAATTCTCCTTTTAACTTGATTTTTTCAAACGGGGTCACATTATCTAGGTCACCTCCTTTCTGTCAGTTTACACTCGTCAGATGATTCCCGGCAAGGTCAATCCACATAATTAATCGGATACAACATTTAAAAACAACAATTTTAAAAGTAACCGGACCCGTGCGGCATACATGGTAGGTAGCCGTGCTTCCTCTGTGCCTATCGGGAAACAGATAGGCTGTTACAGAATATAAAGATTTGTTTTCATGTCATGACGGTATGACTATATAACGGAGAACAGGGACCATCAACACTGTCAGCACGGAAATAACGAAGCGCTTACTTCAATTTAATACCTTGTAAGACAGCTGTCAAAGTAACGAATCGTGGCGTTTCACTCACATTTCTTAATGTTAATGTATAAGAACGCCGTTTCGCGAGTCATACACTCATCCTCTAACTAACCGAGTCCCGCTCTTACGGGCTGTCTCGGTACCGGACGGGACCCAGGCACACTCCAGCCCCGCTCCGTGTCCGCCGAGCCCTGCGTTACCTGGAAGATGGGCTTCTGGAGCCCCTCGCCGATTTTGTGCCGGGTGTAAATGTGCCGGGACATCTCCGCCAGCTCGTCGGTCCACGGCGGCGGCTGCCTCTCCGGGCCGCTCCACTGGAAGTGTTGCGGGTATTGGACCGCCGGCTCCAGCTTCTCTCTCGGCTCCGTGCTCACGCGCAGAAACGGTGTCTCCCGCGTACTCCGCCGGAGTCCAGCTACCTGAGCGGGGGCGCGCGTCGTCAACGGCGCGCACG